>CM071567.1:173711560-173955499 GCA_036426205.1 Ascaphus truei | reverse complement strand
CCCCCCCACACACATGTGTTGCAGCATCTGAGGATCTATGTGGACGCTGTCCCCATCTGACAGTTAAGGACTCAATGTTATCTCTGTGTGTTATTTAAAGTTGGTAATGCTTACCCAGCCACCATTGCAGATAGGGATATGCATGCAGTTAGACTCCTGACAGGAGTAGATGTTATTTTTATGATTTCTTTTGGTTCTTAAGTGACAGTGTTTAAAATGTTTAGTGTCACTAATGAAAAATAAATCGCTGAAGGTTGAGGGCTGATTGCCGTTGTGTGTATCACACAGTTTGTCCCCCTCTCTCCTAAATTAAACACTAGAAGACTGTGTCACGAAGACCTGGGCAAACAGCAGCTCTACATAAAGGGAGCCGTTTTATCACAGTACCTGTGTTCAGAAATAGGTTTTACAAATAATGTTAATTCAGGTTTTTGATTGAAGCTAATTTAAAACAGCAATCCCTCCTTTATTTCAGTATTAGAACTGGGGCGTCCTTCGGAGCTGAACTGCGCTCTTTTTAGCTCTGGTGACTCCCTGGTCCCTTTGATACTTACTAACAAGTTTCGGTTTTAGCGGGGGCAGGGTGAAAGATCTTCCAAGGGAGCGGGCAGGTGGCAAAATCATCACATCCGGAGGCAGTGGGGAGGGTCACCCGGGGCAGAGGGAGATGGGCAAATCCTACAGGATGGGGGGGATGGGCAGGGAGACCCTTGGGGCACCTCAGGGCATGGAGATTACCCGGGTGCTGGTGGAGTGGGGATCAGGGGAGCTAATCCAGGAATTGGGAGGATCATCTGGAGGGCAGGAGGCCAAGGGAGGGATCATTCGGCTAGGGCAAGATTGCTGGGTAGGCAGGGGAAAATTATGGGGTGGTGGAGGGGCCAGGGAGATCATCCAGGTGGCAGGAGGGAGGGAGAGGTTTTACGGCCTTTTTGATCAGTTTAGTTTTATTTAATAGTAATAACCCTCCTCAGGACTGAATGCCAGGTGGGTTAACTCTTCCACCCTGGGCATTAATGGCCAATTAATATCCTGTTGTTCTGGGATTATTAATTACATCTAAACAGTAAAGCATGAGTAAATTGCAAAGGACACATGCATAAGGAGTGAGACAGAGGTGTGTACCCTGAGCTGCACATGGGCTTTATGATGTACATCTGACAGTGAGATGTCGGATTTATGCTGTGCTAGGTAGTATTTATCATAGTTTTTTGTTTTTTTTTATAGGTAAAAATGTCATATAATGATTGTTGCCATGTTCGATATAATAGAATTTTGTGAAGCCTCTTCCCCATGCTGGAGAACATTTAAGTCCCCTATAATTTGAATGATATGAGATCGTTTCCAGAACTGGGGAGGCAGCTTCATAGCAATTGAACAGGGCCTTTGAGTACAGCTTCCCCCCCCCCCCCCCCCCCCTCCCATTTGCTTGTCCCTTGTTTCATGCTCCATTTATTAATTTATTTTTCATTTCTATAAAAAATTTAAAAAGTAGCAAAGCCTTTTGTTGTGCTCCCCATCTGCCTCAACGGCATTAGATATCATCTGTGAAAAATGTTAATCTGTAAGAAATTGCTGCATTGTGTTTATCTACCGCCGCGGAGAAACCCTACACTACCGCCACTCTCCTTTTCATTTTGAACTGGATTCAAAGAACCGGTTGTCACATTTCTCACTAGGTGCAAATATTTGGCCTCAGAAAATTGCAGAAGCTTTTTCCCCCTAAGATGCTTTTGTAGTTTGAGGAAATGTTGGTGGGGGTACAGCTTGTAGGATTAAAAAATAATTGTTTGTGTCTGCAGAAGGCAAAGCTTCTAAGGATGGAGACAGGAACAGGCTTAACAATTTCTCTGAAAGCCAAAATTGATCAAATGAGAGTAACACGTTTAGCTCTTTGGGTAGATCCTCAGAAGTCCGTAAATATTATCAATCCTCTAAATTGGTTTAACAGGACGCCAAGTCATACACGAATGTCCCCAAAGGTGCTTAGCGCGGGATGTCTCGGCGTTCCACCTGAAAAATAGCAATCGCCGACTTTTAAACGGACTTCTGGCTTACTCATATGCAAATCATATGCTAATGACAATTTACCTAAAACGCAGATCCTCAGACCTGCGTTCATGTTACTGTACTCATGGGAAAACGTTACTATATGTAAGACCTTGCAAAAGCTGCCATTACTCACATTCAGACCCTGAGTATCAGTGCGTTATTTCAGGAAAAACATACATGCACAAAGTGCAGATCTTAAGTGGTACCCACATGATTGTATCTGTGTGGACTTAACCCTTCATTACATATGTCATACAAATATATATATATATATATATAGCAAATGGAAATTTTACTGTAGGCTCATTTGCAGGTCTTGACAGGTCTGCAACCCTGCCTTTCACCATTATCCCCCAGCACACAGTGCTTCCTCTGCAGCAAGGGATTCTGGTAAATGACATGCAAATGAGCACACTGTGTGCTCATTTGCATGTCATTTCCCAGAATCCTTGGCTGCAGTGGAGTGCTGTCAATAGAGACATCTGAAATGCTGCTACTTTGATGTATAAACTAAACATGCTTCTTTATGATTAAAGGGAAAGTAGGATATATTGAGTTTATGGGTGTATAAGAATGTTTCTATATGAGAACAAGAATTTCCAAGTGACAGAAATTGGCAAAATACATTTTATCACACAAAGTTAATTCACCAATTTTTTTTTTAACGAGATAACAAATGAAAATAATGAAGTGAGAGAGAAGGGAGCATGTGGGGAGAAGCTGGCGAGGAGGCCACTTTGACAAAGTGCACGAAACACGTCAGAGGGTTCTTCTCAAGGTTCCCATTCACTTGTATGCTGCAGTGCGTAAATAAGGGAACCTTTTTTTTAGCGACCAGGCTTTTTGTCAGCTACTTTTTCTTGGGGCGCATAACCTCCTTGTTGGCACGCAGTGCACAGTCCTCTCATCCCGCCTGGGAAACTTTTTCCTACTATTAATGGGGCCCTGAAATTTTTTTGCCGCTGGATAGGGGTTTGTGTGTTTGTATTATGGGTTTCGATTAGGGTGTTAGGGTAAGGGTAAGGTTAGGGGCTTGTCTTAGCAGCGCAAGGGTCGGCGGAGAGTTGTCCCAGCATTGAGGTGAGTACGGCTAGACGCCAGCAGCACTTGTAACGAGTGCTCACCACAACAGGACGGGACTGGCAGTACTGAGTGGGGATGTTAGAATACTCCAACCAACAACCACGTGTAGCCCATGCTGTAAAATGGACTCTTCTGCTGGCAGTAAGGCCTGGTAAGTTATGGAATGCCAGCATAATCATGGAGGTTTCCCTCACACACCTGGTGAGGTGCCCTATGTGTGTATGGGAGTGGCTACATACTCTGAGTCCACATTAGAGACATCAGAGATGTGCCTGCCTCCTAGAGATACAGTATAAGGCAGCGCACTGCTCAAGTTTGTGTGTTTGGTAAGAGGACGGTCTGCGTTGAGACCGGGAAAAGGGCGCTAGTCTGTAAACTAGTGGCCCTATACTGATAATCAGCATCAAATTGTTGACGACGCCATACTGTTTCCAGGGACCTGGCACAGGGGTGATCTCCCTGAGGGAGAGGGGATCCCACTCCTTGGGAGGGTGTACCTTTGAAGGTATCACGCGCCGAGATGTCGGCTGAGTTCATCACTGCGAGGGGCAGCTAGCCATACCGCAACTAACAATAAAGATGCTCAAGTTCAACAAATCCTTGCTGTGTGGGTGTGAAGTTCTTGCACAGGAGGAGGCACCACAGAGGAGTTCCTCATCATCCATCTTCCTGCGGACGCCAGAGATCCTGATGAGGTGTGGGGGTTGGGGCGGGGGGGCACTCACCTGCTCTCCTAATTGAGGAAGAGGAATATATTGCAGTTAGAATGGCTGCTTCAGTCTCTCTTTATGAGCCTGGAGCTGGGAGAACGATGCTCCCCAGGATCCAGTTCAGGGTAGACGGCCTCCCTATGTGTTGCAGCATCTGAGGATCTATTGGGACGCTGTCCCCATCTGACAGTTAAGGACTCAATGTTATCTCTGTGTGTTATTTAAAGTTGGTAACTGGCTTACCCAGCCAACATTGCAGATAGGGATATGCATGCGAGTTAGACTCCTGACAGGAGTAGATGTTATTTTTATGATTTCTTTTGGTTCTTAAAGTGACAGTGTTTAAAATGTTTAGTGTCACTAATGGAAAAATAAATCGCTGAAGGTTGAGGGCTGAGTGCCGTTGTGTGTATACACAAGTTTGTCCCCCTCTTCTCCAAATTAAACACTAGAAGACTGTGTCACGAAGAGCCTGGGCAAACAGCAGCTCTACATAAAGGGAGCCGTTTATCACAGTACCTGTGTTCAGAAATAGGTTTTACAAATAATGTTAATTCAGGTTTTTGATTGAAGGCTAATTTAAAACAGCAATCCCTCCTTTATTTACAGTATTAGAACTGGGGCGTCCTTCGGAGCTGAACTGCGCTCTTTTTAGCTCTGGTGACTCCCTGGTCCCTTTGATACTTACTAACAAAGTTATCGGTTTTAGCGGGGGCAGGTGGAAAGATCTTCCAAGGGAGCGGGGCAGGTGGCAAAATCATCACATCCGGAGGCAGTGGGGGAGGTCACCCGGGGCAGAGGGAAGGATGGCAAATCCTACAGGATGGGGGGGATGGGCAGGGAGACCCTTTAGGGGCACCTCAGGGCATGGAGATTACCCGGGGCTGGTGGAGTGGGGATCAGGGGAGCTAATCCAGGAAGTGGGAGGATCATCTGGAGGGCAGGAGGCCAAGGGAGGATCATTCGGCTAGGGCGAAGATTGCTGGGTAGGCAGGGGAAATATCTGGGGGTGGTGGAGGGGCCAGGGAGATCATCCAGGGTGGCAGGAGGTGAGGGAGAGGTTTACGGCCTGTTGATCAGTTTAGTTTTATTTAATAGTAATAACCCTCCTCAGGACTGAATGCCAGGTGGGTTAACTCTTCCACCCTGGGCATTAATGGCCAATTAATATCCTGTTGTTCTGGGATTATTAATTACATCTAAACAGTAAAGCATGAGTAAATTGCAAAGGACACATGCATAAGGGAGTGAGACAGAGGTGTGTACCCTGAGCTGCACATGGG
Organism: Ascaphus truei; assembly: GCA_036426205.1. Lineage (NCBI taxonomy): Eukaryota > Metazoa > Chordata > Amphibia > Anura > Ascaphidae > Ascaphus > Ascaphus truei. Next base: position 173,950,371 of record CM071567.1, on the reverse strand, counting down.
CTTTATGATGTACATCTGACAGTGAGAATGTCGGATTTATGCTGTGCTAGGGGTAGTATTTATCATAGTTTTTTGTTTTTTTTATAGGTAAAAATGTCATATAATGATTGTTGCCATGTTCGATATAATAGGAATTTTGTGAAGCCTCTTCCCCATGCTGGAGAACATTTAAGTCCCCATAATTTGAATGGATATGAGATCGTTTCCAGAACTGGGGAGGCAGCTTCATAGCAAATTGAACAGGGGCCTTTGAGTACAGCTTCCCCCCCCCCCCCCCCTCCCATTTGCTTAGTCCGCTTGTTTCATGCTCCATTTATTAATTTATTTTTCATTTCTAATAAAAAATTTAAAAAGTAGCAAAGGCTCTTTGTTGTGCTCCCATCTGCCTCAACAGGCATTAGATATCATCTGTGAAAAATGTTAATCTGTAAGAAATTGCTGCTATTGTGTTTATCTACCGCCGCGGAGAAAGCCCTACACGCCACTCTCCTTTTCATTTTGAACTGGATTCAAAGAACCGGTGTCACATTTCTCACTAGGTGCAAATATTTGGCCTCAGAAAAATTGCAGAAGCTTTTTTCCCCCTAAGATGCTTTTGTAGTTTGAAGGAGAATGTTGGTGGGGGTACAGCTTGTAGGATTAAAAAATAATTGTTTTGTGATCTGCAGAAGGCAAAGCTTCTAAGGATGGAGACAGGAACAGGCTTAACAGATTTCTCTGAAAGCCAAAATTGATCAAATGAGAGTAACACGTTTATGCTCTTTGGGGTAGATCCTCAGAAGTCCGTAAAATAATTATCAATCCTCTAAATTGGTTTAACAGGACGCCAAGTCATAACGAATGTCCCCAAAGGTGCTTAGCGCTAGGATGTCCTCGCGTTCACCTGAAAAATAGCAGATCGCCGACTTTTAACGGACGTCTGGCTTACTCATATGCAAATCATATGCTAATGAGCAATTTACCTAAAAACGCAGATCCTCAGACCTGCGTTCATGTTACTGTAGCTCATGGGAATAACGTTACTATATGTAAGACCTTGCAAAAGCTGCCATTACTCACATTCAGACCCTGAGTATCAGTGCGTTATTTCAGGAAAAAGCATACATGCACAAAGTGCAGATCTTAAGTGGTACCCACATGATTGTACTGTGTAGGACTTAACCCTTTCATTACATATGTCATACAAATATATATATATATATATATAGCAAATGGAAATTTTACTGTAGGCTCATTTGCATGTCTTAGACAGGTCTGCAACCCTGCCTTTCACCATTATCCCCCAGCACACAGTGCTTCCTCTGCAGCAAGGGATTCTGGTAAATGACATGCAAATGAGCACACTGTGTGCTCATTTGCATGTCATTTCCCAGAATCCCTTGCTGCAGTGGAAGTGCTGTCAATAGAGACATCTGAAATGCTGCTACTTTGATGTAATAAACTATACTATGCTTCTTTATGATTAAAGGGAAAGTAGGATATATTGAGTTTATGGGTGTATAAGAATGTTTCTATATGAGAACAAGAATTTCCAAGTGACAGAAATTGGCAAAATACATTTTAATCACACAAAGTTAATTCACCAATTTTTTTTTTAACTAGATATACAAAATGAAATAATGAGAGTGAGAGAGGAAGGGGAGCATGTGGGGAGAAGCTGGCGAGGAGGCCACTTTGACAAAGTGCACGAAACACGTCAGAGGTTCTTCTCAAGGTTCCCATTCACTTGTATGCTGCAGTGCGTAGAATAAGGAACCTTTTTTTTAGCGACCAGGCTTTTGTCAGCTACTTTTTCCTTGGGACGCATAACCTTCCTTTGTTTGGCACGCAGTGCACAGTCCATCTCATCCCGACTGGGAAAACTTTTTCCTACTATTAATGGGGCCCTGAAATTTTTTTGCCGCTGGATAGGGGTTTGTGTTTGTATTATGGGTTTCGATTAGGGAGTGTTAGGGTAAGGGGTAAGGTTAGGGGCTTGTCTTAGCAGCGCAAGGGTCGGCGGAGAGTTGTCCCAGCAGTGAGGTGAGTAGCGGCTAGACGCCAGCAGCACTTGTAACGAGTGCTCACCACAAACAGGACGGGACTGCAGTACTGAAGTGGGGATGTTAGAATACTCCAACCAACAACCACGTGTAGCCATGCTGTAAAATGGACTCTTCTGCTGGCAGTAAGGCCTGGTAAGTTATGGGAATGCCAGCAGTAATCATGGAGGTTTGCCCTCACACCCTGGTGAGGTGCCCTATGTGTGGATGGGAGTGGCTACATACTCTGAGTCCACCATTAGAGACATCAGAGATGTGCCTGCCTCCTGAGAGATACAGTATAAGGCACAGCACTGCTCAAAGTTAGTGTGTTGGAGTAAGGAGCAGGTCTGCGTTGAGACCTGGGGAAAAAGGGCGCTAGTGCTGTAACTAGTGGCCCTATACTGATAAATCAGCATCAAATTGTTGACGCCATACTGTGTCCAGGGACCTGGCACAGGGGTGATCTCCCTGAGGGGAGAGGGGATCCCACTCCATTGGGAGGGTGTACCTTTGAAGGGATCACGCGCCGAGATGTGCGGCTGAGTTCATCACTGCGAGGGGCAGCTAGCCCATACCGCAACTACAATAAAGATGCTCAAGTTCAACAAATCCTTGCTGTGTGGGTGTGAAGTTCTTGCACAGGAGGAGGCACCACAGAGGAGTTCCTCATCAGTCACATCTTCCTGCGGACGCAGAGATCCTGATGAGGTGGAGGCGCTGCACTGGATATAGGTAGGACTCATACACACTACCTCAGCTGCCTGTCTGGGTTGGCATTCCCCACACAACATCATGAGGGAGACTCAGGAGTCCTGCTGCCAACAGGTGCACCACCAGACACGACCATGTAATGGGAACTGGTTAGACCACAGGGGCCAATTTGAGATTGGGTGGGTCAGGCTAGGTCAGAAAATCCGTTACACACGCAACCGCGTCCTGATTGCAAAGTCGTAGTCGTGTAGCTGGGTCAGGGTAGGAGAGATCAGAATAGTCGTAATACTCGCCGTGGTCTGGGATTGGAGAAGTCGGATGGTCGAAGTGCGTAGCCGGGGTCCAGGAGTAGAGGTCAGAATGGTCGTTGTGCATAGCCGAGGTCCAGGGGTCAGAGAAGGCAGAGGTCCGGGTTAAAGCTGAGGTCAAAGGTACAAGAGATCAAAGCAGAATGCACAGAGCAACGGCAGGGCAGCAGGATGCTTGAGGCATGCACAAGTACATAAACACGTGTTTATGCTTAGCCAATTTGCCTAGGGGCTGGCTAAGCATATAAAGCACAGAGAGCCAATGGGAAGGCTGCAGGTAATGAGTCATCACACATAAACTGTGTACTGATAGGCAGCGGTGGAGTGTATCCCATGGAGTAATGAAGGGAATTAATGTTGTTAGGATTAACCCCTCGAGTGTTTCTGGTCATGCAAAGCCGACGTGTAGCGGAGACAGGAGCGTCCTCCGTTGCGTCACGGGATGCGGCACGGGGGCGGAGCCTAGTTCCGGTGCACTGCGAGGAGCGTCACCCAATGCGTCACGGGACGCATCGTGGGGTCGAGGGACAATCATCACACTACTTATTCACAGAAAGATGGCCACAACCAAATGCCCTAGACAATATTTAGAGGCCCCGGTCCACAAACTGTTGCTAAACGTAGAAGACTTTCACTCACATTCACGTGAATTAGAGCTGTAGCATGCTATAGTTTATCACCCTTTTGTAGAGCAATGACATTTAGAGTGACCTCTCATTTTTAAATATGTCCTGGGTACTAAGTTATGCTAAGTACTTTAAAAGTGACTAATTCTAAGATGTTTGCAATGACGAACATCTGAAGTCTGGAATGTATTTAGACAGGGAGCTGATTGAGGGACACAGGTCAATAGCTAATGCAGTGGAATAATCATTAGCAGAAAGAAGAGCAACAAGATCCTTCAGTGACCCTTAAGACTAGTGGCAGGTTGCTGTTGGGGAATTCTAGGAGATAAGTGGAGGGTACAGTGGGTGTTTAGATACCTTTCATTGGATAATTAAGCCGGTTTTACAGGAACTCTTTGAGATTCTGAGACTCTTTAAGTGTTGATTAAACTAATGTTCTTGTGATAACTGAGCAAGTATATGGTCCTCAAATAGGCAAAGTATTACTTTATACTGATTGATCCCTTACTGCCATGTGGAAGGCCTGGCATATAGTGTTTTCTAATCTTATAAGGGTACACATCTAAACATGTCACATAAGTTATTTAGTTAACTACTCCTCACCTGTATGTGTGACTGCACTGCAAATAAGCCAGTAATCTTTCTTCTGATGTCCAAGGCTGTGTGTCTAAAGTGACATGTATACATGAGATTAATATTTAGTGTAATATATATGTCGGGTATTTTTACTTACCAGGTCTTACTGCATCCTCCAAGTCCACTGTTCCTGGCAGTCCCACTACCTGTGAAGTAGGAATTAGTGAGCTCACCCGCTCCTCGATTGTGGTAAGATGCAATTGGACAGGGGTGCCCCCTCGTGTCTTCCGTTCATGGGCAGCATGGTCAGTGAGCTTCTTTTTTACTTTTCGCTTGCTGTCCGCCCAGCGCTTCTTCAGCATATCTATGCCATGGATGGTATTCCAAAGGGCATTTAGGCAGTGGAGAATGCCCCCCCCCCCCCTCCGCCCCCCAAAATATCCGCTGCGTCTCACACACAGCACAAAGGCCCTAACAGTTTGGAGTGGTTATTGTTTATTCATTTATTTATAAAATGTTTTACCAGGAAGTAATACATTGAGAGTTACCTCTCGTTTTCAAGTATGTCCTGGGCATAGAGTTAAGATGACGAATAATACATGGTTACAATACATAGTTACATAAGTGAACAGGGTATACATTATATACAAGACATTGCATGCACAGTTAAAGATAATATATATTATAGGCGTATGTAACAGTTACCGACCAGATTAAAATGTGAGACAGCTTTAGTTTTGAAAGAACTTAGACTGGTGGTGGCTGTGAGAGTCTCCGGTTGATTGTTCCAGTTTGGAGTGCACGGTAAGAGAAGGAGGAGCGGCCGGATACTTTGATGAACCTTGGGACCATGAACAGTCTTTTGGAGTCAGATCTCAGATGACAAGTGCTGCATGTGGTAGGGTTTATGAGCTTGTTCAGATAGATGGGTAGCTTGCCCAGAAAGTATTTGAAGGCATGATAGGAAAGATGAACTTTGCGCCTAGACTCAAGTGATGACAATCTAGTTCTTTGAGCATTTCGCAGTGATGTGTGTAGTAGTTGCATTGGAGAACAAAACAGCATATTGAATTGTAGAGGGTGTAGTGGGTTTGGGGTGCCGAGCCGTATACTATGTCCCCATAGTCGATAATTGACATTAGCATCTGCTGTCCGATACGCTTTCTGACTAGCAGACTTAGGGAGGATTTGTTCCTGTAAAGTACACCTAGTTTGGCATACTGTAGGTTTTGGATGTCAGGGTATCAATGTGCATCCCGAATGTTAAATGGGAGTCAAACCATATGCCCAAGTATTTAAAACTAGTAAAAAGAGTTAGGGTGGTTTTAGCGTTGGTTCTGATCTGAAGCTCAGTCATTGGAAGCTTTAGAAATGTAGCATTGGTCCCAAATACCATTGTTACAGTCTTGCCAGTGTTTAAAAACAGTTTGATTTGGGTAATCCAATTTTCAAGTCTCAAAAAGGCAGATTGAAGTATGTGTTCAAGGTCGGAGAGGCTATGGCCGTGTGCATATAAGATTGTGTCATCTGCATACATGTGTATTGAGGCTCCCTTAAAAGCTATAGGAAGATCATTGACACTGAGAAGAGTAGGAGCCCCAGAACAGAGCCTTGCGGAACACAACAGGTGATATCCAAGGGTTTGGAGTTAGAGCCTGAGATGGACACATGTTGGGATCTACCTGATAGGTAGGAATGAAACCAGTGCTTCTCTATTCCAGAGCGCTGGAGTTTGTTAAGCTAGATAACCCGATCAACACACTGGATTTCATTGCTAACTTTTAGCAGAGCAGTTACCGTGGAGTGTTTGGGGCGAAAGCCATATTGGAATTTGTTAGGGAAATTTGTCTTAGTATAGTAATCGCTTAATTGGGAGTGAACACATTTTCCATGACTTTGGATAGTATTGGGAGAAGAGAGATTGGCCTGTAGTTTGAGACAGTGTTTTTGTCCCCACTTTTGAAGATTGGGACAATTCTGGCAGTTTTTCAGGTCTTAGGGAAATGGCCTGCAGACAGAATAGAGTTGACTATGGAAGCAATTATTTAAAGAATCCCACAAATATATTTCTTGCCTTATGATGTTTATAGGTTCATAGTGTAAGCAGGCTTGCTTGGGTTCCAGAGAGGCAAAGGAACTTAAAAAGTTGACAGCAACTATATTAGGGGTTTATACAAATGTCCATTATTAATAGAATGGAGCACTGGAGCCTTACTTGGAAGGGAATCAATTGAAGTTATTGGCTTCAATTAACCATCTAGGCAAGGGGCTCTCAACTCCTGTCCTCAAGGCCCCCCAACAGGTCAGATTTTAAGAATATCCCTGCTTTAGCACATGGCTCAATCAGTGTCTCAGTCGATGAACCACCTGTGTGTAACGCGTAGCTCACCACAAACGAAGCACGACTGCGGTGCTGAGGTAGGGAATTGGTTAACGCCGACCCACAGCCACGTGGGCGCACCTAGGATGTAGAGTAGTCGTTCAAGCCAGGCCGGGATTATAGATAGTAGAATAGTCAAAGTACTTGCCAGTTTCAGGAGCAGAGAGTTACGAATCGTCAGAGTGCGTAGCCAAGTTCAGGATTGGAGACGGGGTACGTAGCCAGGTTCAGGATTGGAGAATATCGGATTGTTGGAGTACTTAGCCAAGGTCAGGACTGGTGACAGGAGAATGGTCGTTCAAAGCCGGACCAGGAGAGGAGAAGTGCGGAATCCAGGAGACAAGCAGGGTCAGGCAACAAGAGGTTAATCAGCAAGGCAAGGTCTGGAGGTAGAATGCAGCAAGGCACGGCATCACACTAGACTATGCTCAGCAAAGAATGAGAGCAGACTGCAAGTATATAAAGGCGGAGCCTCTAATGGCCAGCCAGGGCGGAACTAGGAAGTAAGCGCCGATATGCTGCTGTTGCACACACGTGTGCCCTATGATGCAGCCTAATCGGGGATGGGGGCGGAACTGCTCGCGCGCCATCCCACGCGCGTCACGGAGGCCAGGGGGCAGAGCTTGGAGCACGTGTCACTCCCACGCCGATTCTTAGGGCGAGGAGGCGGGATCAAGCGCGCGCCGATATGCGCATGTCACGGAGGTCAGGGGGCGGAGCTGAGGGCACGCGTCACTCCCACGCCGGTTCTGCCTATCACTAGAGTGGGGGCGGGGCTTGGACTGCACGTCAGCAGGGTGGCTGGCCGAGCACACTCGTCGTGTGTCAGAGCGGGAGGCGGGGTTCGAATCCGCAGACAGAGGATCAGGCCGCGCAAGGTTCGAGCGCATACTTGGACCACTTGACCGCGCATCCTGAGTGACCATCACAGAAGGTTTGTTGGGGTGAGGAGACGGTCTGCGACCGCCAGGATGTCGAATCCTCACACTCTGCTGCAGTAGGGATATCCTGAAAACCTGACCTGTTGGGGGGTCTTGAGGACTGGAGTTGAGAACCCATACGTAGGAAAATATTCACTAAAGTGTGCTAAGTTTTAGCATTCCCCAATCTTTTAGCAATACCCAAAGTTTAGCTACCTTTGGTGCCAATTGGGCACTAACTTACTTTAGAGCGTAACCCCAAAATGTTGTGCTTTCCCTTGTTTGCGACGTATTTATCACTAATAAATACAGTATGTACATTTGAGCATCATCTTGGAGTTGACTGATCATGTGTATGGCCTGGTGACATAGCATTTACCTACAGTGGTGAGAAAAAGTTTGTAAACCGAAATGATAATTACAGAAATTCCATAGTTTTTCAATGATAAGATTCTTGAATCAAAGCCAGTCTTTTCTTAAATATCCAATAGGGTTTATATTAACAAATCCCATGTCTTTTGAAATAAAATGGTGTATCAATTAGACGAACAGTGAGTAATTAAGAGTCAGGATATGTGCAAAAGTAAGGGACCCGTGGTTTTATCAGCTAAATTAAAGGGGGTAATTAGAATTGGTTGTTTAAATAATTGCGTAGATCTTCAGGTATGAGTTTGGGAGGCCCCACCCTATAGAAAGATCAGAAATGTTTGGTCTTCACCATACAGATGTGTGGACACACGTCATGTCATAATCAAAATAAATCTCTGAGGACCTCAGGAAATCGGTTATTGATCCTCATCAGTCTAGAAAGGGTACCAAAACCATTTATAAGGATGTGGGGCTCCACCAATCTCCACTGTCTGACAGATGAAACACAAAGTCACTCTACCCAGGAGCAGTCGTCCTACCAAAATCTCTCCAAGAACAAACCAGAAAATCATCCAGGAAGTCACAAAGAACCCCAGAATAACATCCAAGGATCTTCAAGCCACTCTCGCCTTGGCTAATGTGAGTGTTCATGACTCAACTATCAGAAAAAGACTAAAAAAGAATCGTGTTCATGAAAGGATAGCCAGGAGGAAACCACTAATCTATAAAAAGAAAATTGCTGCCGTCTGAAGTTTGTCAAAAGCACATAGATGATCTACAAGACTTCTGGAACAATGTTCTCTAGACAGACGAGTCAAAATGTAGAACTTTTTGGCCTCAATGAGTAACATTATGTTTGGCGAAAACCAAACACTGCATTCGAACAGAAGAACCGCATCCCAACCGTCAAGTACGGTGGTGGGAATGTGATGGTTTGGGGCTGCTTTGCTGCCTCAGGACCTGGATGGCTTGCCATCATTGACACAACCATGAATTCTGCATTGTATCCCAAGATTCTAGAAAACAATGTCAGGACAACTGTCTTTGAGCTGAAGCGAAAGTTGGTCATGCAGAAAGAAAATGTTCCTAAAATACATGCAAATCTACAAAAGAATGGCTGCAGAAGAAGAAAATTCCCGTTTTAGAATGGCCAAGTCAAAGCCCGGACCTAAACCCCATCAAAATATTGTGGCAGGACCTGAAGTGAGTTGCCCATGCAAGGAAACCCTCAAATGTCACTAAGATAAGATGAAGCAGTTTGGTAAGGAGGAATGGGTCAACATTTCTCAAAACCGATATGAGAGACTGACCAACAGTTACAGGAAACACTTAGTTGAAGTCAGTGCTGCTCAAGGGGGTGCCACCAGGTACTGCATCTAAAGGTGCACATACTTTTTCACACATGGATATTAAATGTTTAATCATTTGTAGATACATGTTGAAAAGGTATCACGTTTCTGTGTCATTTGTTTGATCAGGTTATCATTATCTATTATTAGGACTTAAATTAAGATCTAATAACATGTTAGGTTTTACATATGTGAAAATCCTAAGTGGTTCAAACGTTTTCTCGCCACTGTATCTCCAAAAAAAGCACCATATTTCTGAAAAAAATGGCATTTAATATTTTCTTTTGATTAACCCGATGCATTGTTATTGTTTTCTGAAATTGGCCCTGTGGTGGTAGCTCCCAATATCTGTCATTACCTTCATCTTGTATGCAGCCAGCCTCAAAGCCTCAGGGTCTTTAACAAGTTCAATACCAGCAATCCAATGCCTCTTTCTCTTTCCCTTCTTGGTACTTGCTTGCTACAGATTGACGAAGGCGGAAAAGTGGACGCATTAGAGTGCAAGCTTCAAGTGGGAGACCAGGTGGTTAGAGTCAATGAGGTGGATCTGAGCAGCTCCAGGCAGGAAGCCATCACGTTGGTGAAAGGATCCTACAAGAATCTCGAGCTGGTTGTACGGAGGTAGGCAAGCAAATATATGGAAGTGTCTTCATTCAGAAGAAATTGCTGATGGCGCTATGGCCCATATTTACTAAACTGTGATATAGTCCATGAGACACCTGGGAAATGACATAATTGGGAAATGTGTCACTGGGGTTTTTTGTTTGCCTTCCTCTGGATCAATACAAGTAGAAATATACCGTAGACTAAATGTAACAAAGTTTGAACTTGATGGAAGTATGTCTTTTTTTAAATCTTATCTTCTATGTAAGATTCCAGTGTCAGTAAACACTTTCCGACTCGTTGAAGTGAATAGGCTGTAAGGTGTCTTTCGGCACCGAAAGGTGTCTAATGTAAGGTATTTTAGTAAATATGGGTGTTTATATTTCCCTTTACAATGTCATCTTTTATCCCCACTTACTTAGTCCAAAAGTGTGCAGAAATATTTATGTTTTAAGAGTTTTGTAAAAATGTCATACAAGATCACAACAACGTTGACATCACTGCACAATTTCATTTTGTCATGTCACTAGGTACCCACTTGTGTAGTGGATCATCTCACTCTGTGTTGCACTGTTTATTTTTTTCTATTTCATATGCATTTTTAGTCACGTTGGCGCTCTGGATTTGTTGCTGTTCTGTCTTGTGGATGTTGGGAAACAGCCCTTTCAAAAAAACTGCATCTTTCCCACGGTTGTTTTTATACTAAGTTTGCACTTTAGGCCTCAGGCATGGTCAGCGCTTAGGCGCTGACCCGTGCTGAGGCGAGCTTACGCTTACCAGTGAGCCCCTGCAGCTGCAATGAGAGCGACTTCAGCAGAGGCTTGCGGAAGCGTGGGTCTTAGAAAAAATTTAGTTTCAAGCGCTCACTGGAGCGCAGGGCTGGTCACTGGAGCGGTTCGCCCAATGAGAGCGAACCAGCTCCGTGACGTCACTGGCTCGCTCCCGACACGCCCACGGATGGCGCGCTAACCAAGGCCAGGGAAAGCACCCGCTTTCCCTCAGCCTCAGCGCGCCTCCGCACGGCTGCTGCAAGCCTGGACGCAGCCTTACACACTTCAGTCAGTATGTTATTTTTTCACTTTTAAACACTTACTTGTCTTATTGTGGACTATATTCACTATTACATTGCTTATATTTAAGTAATAATCCCTGAAGAACAGGACATTACTGGTCAGTAATGCCCTGTTCTTCGGGGATTATTACTATTATAGACTAAATGTAGGCTTATTTTTTTTTTTTTTAATTTTTCATAAACAAAATACATTTTTGTGGTCATTGATTTGTATCAGTGTATATACCTGTGTAGGAAAAATAAGTAAAGTAGAAGATGAGAGGGCTGAGGGGCGGGAGAGAGAGGTTTAGGGGGGGAAGAGAGTAAGAGAGGTGTGGGGGGGAGGAGAGGTGAAGGAGGGGGGGGGAGAGGGGACGGAGGAGGGGGAAGGGAGGGGGGGGGAGAGAGGGAGAGAGAGTGGAGAGAGGCGGGAGAGAGGGAGGGGGGGAGAGAGGGTGAGGGGGAAGAGAGAGGTGAGGGGGGGGGAGGGGAGGTGAGGGGGGGGAAGAGAGGAGGTGAGGGGGGAAGAGAGGAGGTGAGGGGGGGAGAGAGAGAGGTGAGGGGGGAGAGGGAGGAGTTGAGAGAGGGAGGGGGGAGGATGGTGAGGGGGCGGGGGAGAGAGGGGGGGGGAGAGGGAGAGGTGTGGTGAGAAAAGGGTTGAGGGGGAGAATTGGGTGGAATGGAGGGGGAGAGGTGGGTGGAGGGGAGATGTGGGAGAGAAGGGGGCGAGAAGTGGGGGGACTGTGATATTAACTACAACTAAATAAAAAGAAATACAAATTACCTTACAGTAGCACAGGCAATAGATGTGGTGAGAAATATTACTTTGTTGCAAGCAACAAAGTTACCAGTTGGGACACAGCAGCTTCTGACAGCACTAGTAGCTGTGAGAGAGGGGGAGAGGCTGCTTGGGCTGCCATGTTCAGTGTGCTCAGTGAGGAGAGGAGCGGAGCTGCTGCAGTTAAGTTTTAAACTTGCCGTTTTTTTCTCAGCGCGAGCTCCCGCATCTCTGCTTCGATGTGAGTTGGCAAGTTGTCAAAAATTCCGGGCATTACTGAATGAATAATGCCCGGAATTCTGACCAATCAGAGGGCAGGGATTTCAGTAATGCCCGGAATTTTATTGCTGTAGCCTATAATTAGATTTATCACTTGTTTACACTGAAATGTATTATAATTTTTTTAACTATTGGGGATTGTTTTGCGCTTGATATCTTTGCTCTACCCACTTGTGAAAATAGGATACAGTGTGTCATATGTTCTGTGGCATTTATTCTTGTGTTTTTTATCAGAGTTCGGATTTCAGGTTTAAACCCACTATTGCCAATATAACCCCAAGCGATGGTCCAGCCCTGGTTTCTCAGGACTCCCCTTTTCATAGGTGGGCAGGGCTGTTGTCAACCAAAATCAACTGGGTCTTGCATTGTAAAGCAGGGACTGGATCAGTGATTTGTCATGACTTGAAGTTAGATGGACAATGCAGCAGCATTCATAAAGTATATATATATATATATATATATATATATATATATATATATATACCGTTTCTAAACAGGTGTGGATCAGAATTTGTTGTTGAGTATTGTATTTATCTTTCTGCTGAGGCATTAAAGGTATTACAGGCGCATACATGAGCAGGTAAATGTGTGAATTTTGGGAGTGTCTCTTCACACTGTCTTCACTCTGCTGAAAGCAATATTCATGCTTACTTAGCAACTTTACATAAACACTCGGTTTGCAAAGATAAATTATGGTTCTAAAAGACAATATGCCCTCGAAAACATGATTTAGTATTTTTAATCAACCGACATATCAGACTATTTCAATGCTAAAGAATTCTAAATCATATTGCTCTATTACTGTATATATTTTAAACCACACAGGAGGTTATAACCCCTCCAAGCCAGAGAAGTCCACAATGCGCATTGCAAAGCATGGGCAATACCCCGAAAAAGCTTTCAACTTACGATAATGCTGTGCCTGAAACGACTCGCCCCTGTTCCCATCCAACTGCTGTATGGCTTCTGCGATCATCTTAACTCCCTCCGAGCTGCGGGGACTGCAGCTTCTCCGACCAGATCTTCGGCTGTTGCCGGACACGACACTGGCATCGCTCCTGCTAGGACTTCCTGGGGAAGGTGAAGACAGAACCATAGAAGCTCCTGTAGGTCAGAGGCGAGACTAGAGAGCTCCATATTCACAGGTATATCAGGATAGATTATAGATCCGCTATCTAGCTCTCCACTGAACCGTAAGGTGGGAGGACCTCCTTCCGTTAAGTCATACCCGTCTGTAACTAGCACTGCGCACCGTACCTTTTCTGGGTCCATTTGGCGTCCTAGGATATGTGCGGCCTGTATGCCCGGGAACTGCCCCAGTACTATACAGATGTCGTAAGAGGAGGTGTGGTTGGGGACTTGCCCAATGGCGAGCACCTGTTGGGGTAGTGCGTAGCTTCTCAAAGTCCAGTCATAAACCTCCCGCCGGGATGATAATGACATGATCATCGACATAATTTGATTGTACAAAATTTGGGCACCCCAGGTGTAACAGATCGGGGGACAAGTGCCTCTCAGCACGTCCCCTCCACCTCAAACCCCACTCCACTCTGTTGCCCTGGTTCCCTGTCTCCTCAATCTCTCACCCCCTCCTCACATAGCCGTCCCTCTGCGGCGCACGCCGCACATCCACTCACATGATCGGGTTGCGCGCGCGGTAGCCTCGCAGAAGGTGCGCGTACCCAATCGTCTGTGACGTGTCAGGGGACATGCATCTCCCAGTGTGCCCCCATCACCTCAGGTCCCTCCGCTCCTGGTTGCTCCGCTCCTTCACTCTCTCGCTGCCTTACCTCCTTCACGCTGAGCCGCTCCTCCGCAGTGCACGCCGCACGCCCAGGCAGACGATCGGTGCGCGCGCACGGCAGCCTTACAGAGGGCGCGCACACCCGACCCTTTTACCAGCCCTCTCACAACCGTGGCTCCGCCCCTCACCGGCTGCAAGCTATTGCAGTGGATTCCTCTCCTGTCTCCTCCCTGCTCCCCTGCACCTATCCCAGCAAACACCCAGACAAACCCCTGCTCCACCCCTTGCTTCTATTGGCCCTTCTTCCCTTATAACCCCACTCTTTCCTTTCATTCCTTGCTCTGCATAGCTTTCCTGTAGCTCCTGTGTGTGCAGTATCTATGCCTAGCTCCCTTGTCTGTTTCAGCTCTGATTCCTGTCCCTGCCCTTGTTTGGATTTCCTTTGGTTTGAACTTGTACTCTGCTTTGGAATTGACTGCGCTGCCTTCTCCTGCCCTTGAACCCTGGCTTCTGGACATCACTACGCTGCTCTCTCCTGCCCCTGAACTCTGGCTCTTGGACATAAACCCTCCAACCTCTGACACCCCGGACTCAGCAAGTATAACGTTAACTCTTACTCTCGAGGCCCGGCAACGCAAATTACCACACTCCAGGCACGCCCTCACTGCTGTGGGTGCGTGTTATACCCTTACCCACCTCAGTACTGGGGACTGGCCAGGTTTCCGGGCATACAGGCGTTACACCAGGTCTGAAATCTCAGCAGCGCCTCCAAATGTAGCCCCCTTTCCCTATGCCTAAGGGAAACCACGGGCGACTACGCATGCTGCTAATACCTGTGCACTCACAGGAGGCCTGAGCCTTCGCTTCTGGGAGCCTGGAGTGAGCTCTCTCTCTCTTAGTGCAGTGCCTCCACCCATGAGGGATCCCGGAGTTGGTGGGATGATTCTGTAAGCGTAGCTCACCACAAACAAAGCGCGACCACGGTGCTGAGGTAGGGAATTGGTTAACGCCGACCCACAGCCACACGGGCGCACTTAGGATGTAGAGTAGTCATGCAAGCCAGGTCAGGATTATAGATTGGAGAATACTACATGTACTTGCCAGGTCAGGAGTGGAGAGTTGTGGATCGTCATGGTGCATAGCCAAGTTCAGGATTGGAGAGTTGCGGATCATCAGGGTACGTAGCCAAGTTCGGGATTGGAGAGTTGAGGATCGTCGGGGTATGTAGCCAGGTTTAGGATAGGAGAGTATCGGATCATTGGAGTACTTAGCCAAGGTCAGGACTGGAGACTGGAGAATGGTCGTTCATGGCCAGATCAGGAGAGGAGAGGTGCGGAATCCAAGAGACGAGCAAGGTCAGGCAACAAGACGTTAACAACAAGGCAAGGTCACAGGAACTGGAATGCAGCAAGGCACAGCATCACACTAGGCTATGCTCAGCAAAGACTGAATGGAGCAAGAAGGTATATATAGGAGGAGCCTCCAATAGCCAGCCAGGGCGGAACCAGGAAGAAGATACAATAGGCTGCTGGTGCACAGAGGCTTGCCCTAGGATGCAGCCTAATCAGGAATGGGGGCGGGATCGATTGTGCGCTGGCCCGCGTGTGTCAGAGGTCAGTGGGCAGAGCCTGCAGCGCGCGTCACTCCCACGCTGGTCCTGGGCATCCTTAGAGTGCATGGAGGCGGGACCGATCACGCACCGGCCCGCGTGCATCACAAAGGTCAGGGGGCGGAGCTTGAGGTGCGCGTCACTCCCACGCCGGTCCTGTCTGTCACCAGATCAGGGGCGGGGCTTGGAACACGCGTCAGCGGGAAGGCTGGACGAACGCACCCGTCGTGCATCAGAGTGGGTGTCGGAGACGGAATCTGCGGACGGGGACTCAGACTGAGCAAGGTGCGCGTAGTGGAACCACGCGACCGCGCATCCTGAATGTCAGTCACGGAAGGTATGTTGAGGTGAGGAGACGGTCTGCGACCGCCAGGATGGCGAATCCTCACAGATTCCTCATAGGAACCAATTGGAACCAATACGAACAGTAATAACAATACCACACCACTATAGATAACTCGGTCTTACTGTAACTCCAAAGTATGCAACAACACAATACAATAACACCCTGATGCAATACCACAATACCCCGGTGTGTCTTTCCCAAAGTACTGAGGGTGCCCTGGGCACCTAAACACCTGGTGTCCGCAGAACAATTCCCTCCCAAATGTGAGGTAGCGCTACCTCCTGTGGAGTGGTGGTCTACAGTGAGTACCTTCCTGGTCACAGGCCTGACCCGGAAATTATGCGTATGAGGATGCTGGAGCAGGTCCCGCGCAGCGGGGCCTCCCACATAAATCACCCCTTATCCAGGAACGTTCCATGGTGAAGTCTCCAGCTAGAGGGTTCCTCTTCTCTGCTGCCGCATGCAACTCTTGTCCAAGGCTGCAGGTCGCCGCGTGGAAGTCCGTCCACCAGCGCAGCAGTGCTACTATAACACTAAGGGGAAGGGTCCCTATCTGGAGTCTTCCCTACAATACTCTGCTATAGCTGGCTCAGGGCCTAACTGGGGCCTAGGAAGCAATGTCTGGGCCTAGTCCCGGAGCTACTGTTCTCTGGACACTACCTTCCTCGTTGGCACCTCCGTCAGCACTGGTTCGCGGGCTCTCCGCACATAGAGGATATCCTGTTCCAAGGACTGTATGCATCCCATTGGCTGGGACAGCCCATGTGGTCCTCTCCCCTCCCACCCGATGATTCTGGGACTCGTAGTCCCATTTCATTCCATGCAGAGCCATTTCAAGATGGCCACCGCTCCGACCGCAACTGCACATGTGAGCCATTCATAAAATTACTGCCGCTACTATCTCCATGATCGCATGGAGCTCTGCCAACCGCTGGACAGCTGAGTAGTTCCCCCTCACCGGAAGTAAGGAGGAGGACTCTGCTACTGGTACATGTAAATGAGACTTGAACGATGGTGATTAATAAAGCTGCTGTTTGTATGAATAAAGTTCCTGGCGCCCAGCATTACATTACCAACGCCCAGTCTGCACATAACCAGCACTCTGACAAGGTAATCAACTCTGAGTAAGCCAAGATAGGAGACATTTGAGGGCAGGAGGGTTATATATAGCTTTCTGTATAATTTGCGCAAGAGCTAGATTTGGCTGCCTTCTGAGTTGATATTTACAGTGTAAATTGTAATTATTCATAGTCCAGATCTGTATTTAATGGTCAACCAAGGGAAAATTGAGGTGAATGGTGCAAATTAGGTTGACATTTAAAATTTGAATCAATTGTAGTCTGACTAAAAATAATGTGTACTATGTACAACGTACAACTCCCATCTTATGTGGACAGTTTGAATGTAATATAAAAATTCAAACAAATGTATTTACAATGGGCTAACAGATCAAATGCAAATGATACAGTACGATTCGTGCCCCTGTTTTCTAATGAAGCTTTGTTTGAATTTAGAAAAGGTTTGTTCCGGTTTTGCATTGGTGCTTAATATCAATTGATAAACCTGCTGCTTCTGTATTTTGCACCTGTTCAAAACACCACCAAGAGAACTTGCCTTGTATGTAAATGTATGGAGGTAATTTGTGTCATCTGAGTTTTATACGAATAAATACAATTTTAAAACTACATCAAACGCAAAGTGCTAGAACTTGGCTGCATACATGCATTCAAATATTCAATATGTTACATTATGTTCATTACTTCACTTTTTGTGTTTGCTTAATCCTTGTAAATGAAATTAGCATACAAAAAAATGTGCATAAGAGTAAACTGCAGAAATATCACAACTTTCATTAATAATAAAGAATACACATTTTTGTGTTGTTTTTTTTACTCCAGAGGAAAAACACAACCTTTTCCTTTCGGGTCTGGAGATATTTGTGTTGCCCTGAGGCTGTTCGCAATTTCTCTTTTCAAGCGATACAGTTTTAGAGAGTTATTTACTGAAGTGCCCGGCAGCAAACATTGGACAATTCCAGAAATGCACCAGTCATGAAAATGAACATACCCAATAAATGCGATTCCTTTTCTGTGATAAATAAGCTACTGATTCTTTACATTGGTTTAGCTCCAATTTTGCAGCCAAGGGACTAGCAAGTATTGCTGTACTGTATTTACACTGCTGGATGTAAAAATATTATAGTTGGGTAAATAACAGTGTGATTTACGTCTGTTTGAATGTTCTGTGTGTATATACTGTATGAAGCTCAAATCCGCAAAAGGTATCCTGTAATATTATATTTCTTTGTTTGAGAACTACCAGTACAAATGACATGTACTGAATATACACACCCAAACTAACACGAGTAGAAACTGTTTTCTTTGGACTGACATGTTTCTTTGTATTCGATACAATTCACCCAACTATAAAATGGTTTACACCCTACTTTTTCTGTGTCCATGTATCTGATCCCTCATTCCATTTCCATTATTCCCTTGTCCCATGCTGCTAACATAACAGACTGGAAAATTGGCAAAAAACCGAACCTTTTTTGCTATTTTTTTTCACGCCTTGTTTGTTTGATTTTTGGATTGTTGGAAAGACTTTCAAACAGTACAGTATGTTTAATAACTGGTTTTCCCAGTTATAATTGGACTGTGTGTTTACCCGACACCACACTTCCTGGCCTCCTGTTCCATCTGAAAAGTGAGACTTTGTCAGACGCAGCTGCTGAACATTTATTGTTAGATCAGGAAAAAGAGGCTCTTTGGTCCTTTTGTGCTGGAACAATCACGCAGCATTCCAATAGCATTACCTGCAGCAAGGCTGGCAACACTGCTGGTTCCGTCTGGTTTCTCTTGGCTATTACGTGTTCACAGTCAGAAGCAGGGATGGCCAAATGCATTCACATGTATGACAAATGGAAGCAAATGTATTAATAAAATATTTTACCAGGAAATACATTGAGAGTTGCCTCTCGTTTTAAAGTATGCCCTAGGCACAGAGTTATGATGCCAATACATAGTTACATTAAATGCACAGAGGTAATAAATTCAATTTACAGACATTTTATGGACAGTTAGAGATATGATTATGGGCGTATGTAATAGTTACAGACAAGATTGAAATGAGAGACAGCTGAAGCCTTGAAATTACTTATACTGGTGGCGGCTTGTAGAGTCTCAGGAGGTTGTCCCAGTTGTGAGGTACACGGTAACAGAAGGAGGAGCGAACCTTGGGACCATGAACAGTCTTTTGGAGTCAGATCTCAGGTGATAAGAGCTGCTTGTGCTAGGGGTGAGGAGCTTGTTCAGGTAGCTGGGTAGCTTGTTCAGAATGTATTTGAAGACAAGAAAAATGTACTTTGCGCCTAGACACAAGTAATAGCCAATCTAGTTCTTGGAAATTGCCTCGCCTATCCATGGAGGAAACCCCTCTGCATGTAGGACTGTCATATTATATCGGAACTATCATAATATAAAATTATGTATAATAATGCATAATATAAAACTGTTATTCTACAATAGAACTGTCATAATATGGGACACATAAATATACTGGTTTTATTAGCCTTCCAAATCAAAAATTATGCAAGCATGCTGGCGCATTTTTAAACTGTAGAAGGTGGCATTAAGGCATTGCCTTAAAATTGATCTTGCTGCTTTACAAGTGAACTACTGTATGATCAAGGACGCAACTAAATGCTTACTATCGCGGAAAGGTTCATGCCTTTTTTTCCTGCCGGTTTGTCCAAATATCTGAATATTTATTTGATGATGGGGGTATGTGGGAAAAAATCACCATATATTTGACACGGATAAATTATTACTTCCGTAGGCAGGCTTCTGCAGGTAGGGATTTGGTATAGGTTGCTATCCACAGTGACCTTTATGTTTAATCTGCATACACAATACCTATTCAAGAGCAACTCATTTGTTTCACTCCCCATTTTCAGAGAGATATATCCCTCTTGTCCTTGGTACCTCCTGTTATTTCCATTTGTGGTTTCCATGTCACTTTAAAAGTGTAATAAAGGGAGATTTCTGTTCCAGTGCCCAGTTGTGAGTCACTAATATATAGTTACATTTCTCATATCATTTATGTCAAGTAAACAGACCTTAACAGATTGCAGATAATGACGTAAACCAAGACTAGGTTTAGACCGTCCAAAGTCCCATTCAATGTAATTAAAACATAAGTATCACATGTTCATAGCTGGGACAGATAATATTATTCTGGTATACTGTCCAAATGAGATGCAGACACGGATTCCTTTATTCCTCTACATTTATGCTGATTCACCCAAACCTAGCAACGTTTAGACTAGCAATGTATGGAGCTGAAGCTTTTGGCATGTGTATGAGAGCTGTTCTATTAAATCTCACACTTTTAAGCAATCTACATTGAATAAGCTGGGCTCGATCCAACTGTCCAGAAAATGTGGCATTTGTGGACAGATATGCTTATTTGTAGGACAATGTGGTACAATAGCCCTTTGCAAAACTGCTATTCAACCCGCACTTTTCCACTCTGTTACAGTACTAGTAGTACCCTATGTCTAGACAAAGCTGAGAGCACTCTAACTTTAGATTTATAAGTGAAGATCTTCATGTGGCCAGGTTCCCCTTTGGGCTCCCGTTGACCCTCCCCCTAACCTCCACGGCGAGTGCGGGTGCCGCCGGTGGGTGCGGACAGATGCCCGGTATGCCGGGAGTTGCGGTGGGGGCTGGAGCAGCGATCCGGTCTCTGGAGCTCCTCAGTGCAGGTGACGGCCATTCTTAAAGGCGCACGCATGCGCAGTAGCCTAGACAGAGCGGCGGCCATTAAGTTCAGCTCCACCGGGACACTACAATCCCCAGCAGCCCCAGGGGCTGCTGTCAGATGGGGAGATATAGCCAATAGGGTTGCAGTATTCCCGAGATCTGAGATGGATACATTTAGCGCTTCAGAGACCACGCCAGTTAGAGCTGGGACAAGGAGAGGGTAGAGTGTGTGTGCAGGGTGTCTGTGACGCCTGCATTAGGCCAGAGACCCCCTTAGGCCCCAGCTAGGCCCCAACTCCCTGTTTAACTTGTGTCTACTGCAGGGACTATCCCAATAGATAGGAACACTACCCTGTAGCAACAAGCGTGAGGGACACAGCGAGGACGCGGCGGCAACCTGGTCTGGGACCAGATCACCATACACAGAGAGAGACTATTACGGTGGGACCCTCCTGCTGGACACCACCCCATGCGGAGGGGTATTCATTGCTGTCGACGACGGCGTGGAACCAGATGGCTTCCCCTTGTCTTCAGTCAGCGCTACCGGTTGCTGGAGTACCCTGCAGGTATCACACCTACTGTACACCTACAAGTGCACCAACTTTAACACGCGGTTGTGGGCTGCGCTGTCACACCCACTCTGGGTGGGTTGACTCTTGTGGACACCAGGGTGGTTGAGTGCCCAGGGGCACCTCAGTACGTTGGGGATATTCGATCCGGGTGTGGACACTGTGTTGGAGGGCACGGTGGGGTTACGGCCGTGCGTGGCCTATTTGACGTGGGTGTTATAATGTTGGTACCTTTTTCATATGCATGCAGTAAACTGTTGTCTTCATCAGTGTGTGTATTATTGCATTGGGTCCTGTGAAGGGGTTATCCAACTTAGGGCCTCATGCAATAAAGTCCGATAGAAAAAATCGCCAGGGTTTTTAAATCGCCATTTTTGACAGCATTGCTATCACGGTACGCAGAAAGGCCCGAATACCAGTGATAGCAACAGCATAACAAACCCCACAACACACCATTCGCCCAAAGACTTGACCTAGGATGGGTGATAGTGGGCAACATGTGCACTGATAAAGGACACGAACCAGACTATGTCAACGCCCGCAGAACAGTGATAACAGAATGCGGACACACATCTCTCTCCGAACCGTGTCTTGGCCATCTCCAAGTGACAGGAAGGCCAAGTGAAGAGAAGAGACAAGGTCATACTCCCGAGACCAACAAAAACATCTTCGCATCAGAGGGATGTGACAATGGCCTAGGATGCTTAGTAGTCCAGACAACTAAGGATGACAAGGCGATTCCACCGAAGGAAGAAACTAACCTCCTGAAGGTGACAGACAAAGGGATCTCCCAAAAGAAAATAAACAATCGGACGGTCCTCCTGCGAGCAATGGAACAGCTAAGACGTACAGCCATTCCTCTCCACAGAATACCAAGTGGCAAAGCAGCCAGCCACCACGGCTGGTACAGCTGCAAAAGATTGCGCCCCGCAGGCGAAGCCACAAGGGCAAAAAGACTGTCCTCTCACACGTCTAAAAAGAGACAGTCGCAGAGACATTTCATAAAGGGATATACTAGGGCAAAAGAGACTGTTCTTCGTCACGTCCAGGGAGAAAATAACCTCCTGACGGCAGTTAACAAAGAGACACAAAAGCGTTTCACCAAACTACGTGGAGATGTTTTCGTGCAAGAAGAATGCACCGATGACCTACGGTGAACAGCGTTCCAGACAACAAGGGACAACGACAAGCAAACGCCATCGAGGGAAGATAGAGGATTCCCGAGGTTAACAGTCAAGGAGCTCTCCAAAGATGGACCGGGCAGTTGGGTGACTCCGCTACCATTCCGTTCACCAAAAAGACGCCTCCCGAACAATAGAGAACATGCCATCTTTAGGCTCACTTCGCTCCGCCTCAACCCACAAAGAGAGCCGGAGACCAAGAATCAAATTATGGTCTTCACGCGGAAGAGATTCCTTAGCGGACACGCAGAGCCAGCGCCTTCACTGAAGGAAGGTAAAAAATGCCGGCACCTCCCATCATCTGGTGTCCACCACTGTCAGAAACCCAGCCAGATATGGGTAAAGTTCAGCTCCAATTCTCAGCACCAGGAAGCCTCGCCAAACAGCGCACTACTCACTGGATCAGACTTGACAACCAGTCTTCCAGGGGCGTTGATCCGCTTCTGCAAGGAGCCAAAGGCCATCTCCTTCCGCCAAACGCCAGGTGATAGGGTGACAGACTACCACGACTGGCATATCCACGAGGTGATACACTCTGTAGCGAAAACTACAGAGACAAAAGGACTGTTCTCTCACAAAGTTGAAAGAAAACAGTGCAAGAGACCTTTACACAAAGACATTGTGGTGCAACCAGCTAACCTGGAGCTGTGCATCCACCTGGCCTCCCTTACCAGAAAGTTTTGGCCAAAGGACTTTGATGACAGTAGTACCGGCCGGTATCACCTCGCTATGTGAACATGGACCTTTGCATTGTTATGTTATGTTTGCATTGCACATATGTTCCACATATTCTGTTATATAGTGGTATCTCCAGATACCAGACGGGGAGTGTCATGGAACGAAATACCCATTTCATGCCTTCTTCTGTTTCACCACCACCACCCTCTTCCGCCCCCCCCGTTTCCTGGCAGTTCTGCCTGCTAGCTGTATTTGGATGTTACTTTCCTTGCAGTTTCACTCCCAGTGCAGATGGAATGGATACATTATGTTGCCTTTTTTCCTTCCTGTCTTTCACACCCCTGGTTGCCCTGGCAACATCTCCAGTCCTCCAAGTTAATGGGCTTTCCCATTCCCCCCTGTCCCTGCTGACAGTTAATATGGCCTGACCCCTATCCCTGTGTCATAAGCAGTACCAACTGTCTTTTTCTTCCTGACATTGGCGGAGTGAGTACATTCATGTTACACCCCTATGGCAAGGCCAGTTCTTTTCACCTACCCTTACTACAAAGCACCCGCAGAGATACACCTTTCCAACACAAACATCTTATCCACAAGTGCCTGTTTTTATTGCTGCCTTCCTAAATAAAGTGAAGAAAATATACAGGACTTGTTGTGCTTTGGAAAGAGGGCTGAGTTGAAGCTAGCTGGGTTCATTCAGACCCCAGACATGACCCTGGATCCAGAATTCACAGCAATAATATGTGGAAAAGAAAAATGAAAACATAGCACAGAACTGATTACACTCCTGAGGAAGTGAGACGTCTCTCACGAAACATGTAGGGTGAGGTTTGTTATCTGTTACGCATTCCTAAGTAGCTTATTTATTGGACCAAGGAGGACTCTATCTGCAAAGATTGGAAATATTTAGATACACATAACCTTTCGTTTGGCTTTAGTGAATTGGTTGGTTAATAAAATTGGCGTTATCGACCTAGGCTTTTATCAGGGTCTTCGTGAACATCATTATATTTACCACAACACCACCTTTATAGACCGCGCTATTTTCCATGTTACTGGAAGAAATTGACAAGATGAATAAAAATCATAACATTACCTGGTAATTTTTAGAATCATTGAACCGATTATATACTGTGTGTGTGTATGTGTGTATGTGTGTGTGTGTGTGTGTGTGTGTGTGTGTGTATATATATATATATATACATATGTGTGTGTGTGTATATATATACATATGTGTGTGTGTGTATATATATACATATGTGTGTGTGTGTGTATATATATAGGCTATATATAATCCATATATATATATAAAATCCAGAAAACAGCCGGCACTCCACTTGAAAGTAAACAAAGTTTGGTGCTTATCCCATAACATAATAATAGACCATACGATACCGGTTGAAGCACGACATCAAGGGACAGCACGCAGGTAAGTTGATCACAAGTTGTTTGTATTGAAAAAGACACAAAAACAATTTGGTTTTTGTGTCTTTTTCAATACAAACAACTTGTGATCAACTTACCTGTGGCTAAGTCTTGAAGTCGTGCTTCAACCATGTTCTCGTATGTCTATATTCATGATATCATATGTCAAATGGAAATTATTATGTGGGTCATTGCAGTCTTAGACAGGTCTGAAACCGCTGCCGGATGCAAACCATTACACCAAGGCAACACTGAACATAGGAAAAAAAAACAAAAAGAAAAGCGAAAAAACAAAAAAAAGAAAAAAAAAAAACACAAAAAAGAAAAAACAAAAGAAAAAAAAAAATAAACAAACAAAAAAAAAAAAAACGAAAAAAAAAAAAAAAAAAAAAAACAACTAAAAAGAACAAAACAACACAACACAAAAACAAAAAAAAAAAAAACAAAAAAAAAAAAAAAACAAAAACAAAAAAACAACAAAAACAAAACAAAAAAAACTACACACACTAAAAAAAAGAAAAAAAAACTAAAAAACGAAAAACACAGAACACACACAACACCACAAAACCAAACAATAAACGACAACGAACACACATAACAACAAAAAACACTAACCAACTAAAACAAACAAAAACACCTACCATAACACACTAACACACACTAACACACTAAACACTAACACACACACACACCACAAACACACACACACACAACACACACCACAACAAACACACACACACACACACACACTAACACACACAATCAACCACTAAACTATATATAATCATATAACAGGGTTGACAAATTACCAAAAAATTACTCGCCACACAAAAAAATCTATCGCCACCTAGTACCAAACGTGTGCGCTTGGGCCAATATTTACTCGCCCGGGGTTTAAGTTGTAAGGGGGAGTGGAAGGGGGGGGAGGTGGGGGAGTTGAAGGGGGGTTGAATGTGGGGGTGGAGGGGGGTGGAGGGGGGGGGGTGGGGGGGGTGAAGGTGGGGGTGGAGGGGGGGAATGAAGGTGGGGGTGGAGGGGAGGTGGAACAGGTAGGGGTGGGTGGAAGGGCGGAGCGGGGGGTGAGCTGTGGGGTGGAGGGCGTGGAGGGGAGGGTTGAAGCGGTTCAGAGGGGTCGTTGGAGGGGCGAGCGTGAACCGGACCGTGGGGATGTGGAGGGGAGGTGAAGGGGGGGGTGGGGGGGGTGAAGGCGGGAGGTGGAAGAGGTGAAGTATGGCCGGGGGTGGAGGGGAGGTGAAGGGGGTCGTCGAAGGGGGAGGTGAACTGAACGGGGGTGTGGTGGAAGGGAGGTGAGGGGAGGTGAAGGGGGGTTGTGGGGTGCGAGGGAGGTGAAGGGGGGGGGAGGGGAGGTGGGGGGGGCGGTAGTGGAGGGTGGGGGTGGAAGGGGGAGAGGTCTACGGGGGGGGGGGTGAGGGGAGGTTAAGGGGGGGTGGGGAGGGGAGGTTAAGGGGCGTGGGGAGGGGGAGGCTTTAAGGGGGGTGGAGTTTGGTGGTTAAGGGGGGTGGGAGCGGGAGGTAAGTGTGGAAGGGGACCGGTTAGGTGTGGAGGGGATGTTAAAGGGGGGTGGAGGGGAGGTAAGTAGGGGGGGGGGGGGGGATCGGGCGAGGTGAAGTGGAGGGAGGTGGAATGGAGGATGAGCGGAAGTGGAGTGAGGGGTGGGTGAGGGGAAGGTTGAAGGCCGGCTCCATACCGTGACGGCAGCTCACAGTGGATTGAGGGGGGGGAGGGCAGTGTGTGGTTGGCCGCTCCCCCGCTGTGTCCCTGGCACGTGCTCGCTAACGTACGCTTCCCCCGATGAACTGTACGCGGCGCCGGGGGGGGGGGAGGGGGGGTGGTGGTGGAGGGAAGTGAGTGAGGGAGAAGTTTAAGGGGGGGAGGGGAGGTGAAGGCCGCTGGGTTGCAAATGGGTGGAGCGGGGGTGTGAGGGGTGGGGGGTGTGTGGTATAGGGATGGGGGGGGGGTGGGGGGTATAGTGATTGGTTGTGTGGGGTGGTGTCGTGTGTGGTGGATTATAATATATTGGTAGGAGTTAGGGGTTAGTGTAGTGGTGGAGTGTTATATGTTGTGGTATATGTGTGTGTGTATAGTGATGTGAATGTTGTATGATGTGTGTTGATAAGTGATAATAGGTTGTTGTAGTAGATAGTGATGTGTTAGAAATTTAGTCTGTGAAGTGTGTGTTGTGTGGGTGTATAGTGATGTGTTGTGTGGTAATCTTGTGATGTGTGAGTCCTGTCATAGTTAGATTATAAGGGACTGCATGGTGTGGTATAGGGATGGGGGGGGGGGTGTGTGTGTGTGTGGGTGGGGGTGGGGGGGGTTTTTGGGGTGTGTGGGTGGGGAGGTAGGGTGTGGTGTGTCTGGGTGGGTGGGGGTGTGTGTGTGTGTGGGTGATGGCCTATAGTGATAGCGGTAGTGATGTATAGTGATGGGTGTTGTGGGCAGGTATGAGTGAGATGATGTGAATGTTGTGTGTGTGTGTGTGGGGCGTGATAGTGATGTGTCGTGTTGTGTATAGTGATGTGTGTGTGTGTATAGTGAATGTTTGATGTGGGTGTTGTGATTGTGTGGTGTGAACTTGTGTGTGTGTGCCTT
The DNA here is from genome assembly GCA_036426205.1 of Ascaphus truei. Lineage (NCBI taxonomy): Eukaryota > Metazoa > Chordata > Amphibia > Anura > Ascaphidae > Ascaphus > Ascaphus truei. The sequence continues at coordinate 173,923,469 of CM071567.1, read as the reverse complement.
GTGTGTTGTGTGTGCGCGGAGTGTGTGTGTGTGTGTGTTTGTGTAGTGTTGATGTGTGGGTGTGTCGCTGGGGTGTGATGTATTGTGTGTGTGCTTTAGTGTGTGTGATAGGAAAGAGAGTGACCTTTTTGGTTTGCTGTGTATAGGATGTGTGATGTGTGTGTGTGGGTGTGTGTGTTTGTGGTGTGTGTTGTGTGCGCACTCACTCCGAATCAGGCAATAGACGGTGTGCATGGGTTGGGGCGGCCAAGGGAGCATCTGTGCTATTGGCCTGGCCCAAGGTCCAATAGATTGCCCGCTTAGGGGACACGGGGCATAGGGGCAAGGTGGAGTGACACATACAGACCAGGACACATAGAAACTTTCCGTAATATATATGATTGGTAGGACTTATATATATGGTACTAGATTCGTAATCGTCGACGGACACGAAAGAAAATCAGCTGTATCTCCGAAAGCTCACACACAAAAAAAAGCGGTTTTCGTTTTGTTCGCCACAAGAAACAGATCGGACTATGGTTTTGATGCTACGCTCGGCTACCCACGGTACCGAAACAATCTATCGATCTGCCATAAAACTGATAAAGGCCCAGGGACATGATGGAGGTTACGCACTGCCATCTGAGCAAGAAACAGAAATAAAAAGCCAATTAAGGAATGAGGAGTTTTTATTGTGGACAGTTAATTAGTGGAGAGCAGGACAAAAACCACTATTACCAATCGCCAAATGACACGACTTGACGTTGCACAAGGGCTTTCAGCAACAACAACATTGTGATATTTACATATAATTATACTAAAGGATGAATGTGAGACATAATGGGAAATGCTACTGAGTAAAGAAATAGATATCACAGGACTTCTGGGAAGGGTCAATAGTAAGTAATACAATATGCCTTTACTGCCAAACAAAATACCAGCTGGAAATAAAGTCTGTTTATGTCCGTATATATTGTGCTGTGTTGAGCAGTATTTAATCCTATTGACCCGGAGTTTTCGTCCTTTTTGGTGCAGTGCAGAGTTGGGAGACCATCTGTAGCTGTAGCAGTCAAGTGCCTTTCCAGGCATTATTTCATATAATGGAACTACTAATTTGGGATTCTGCTTGATATTATTCACACCCTCGAGCTGCTGTTTTGCTCCAATAACATCAGGAATCAGCCTGTCTGTCTTCTTGTAGTTGGCTGTGCCTGAATGCCTGACCAGATTGAAAAAAGTTGGCAAAAGGTGTCGAATTTAAGTTGTTCGATTCAAGATAAAATTATTAGAAGACCTGTGACACGCAATGTATGTGTACATGGAGTAACGTGCAACACTGACTGGCACTGAGAGTGTTTGAAACAGGGGAGCCTGGTTCAATTCCCTTGGTGTCGGCTCCTTGTGGACCATGGCAGGGCCAGCACATTTCCCTGTGCTTCAGCACCAAAACATAGGATTGTGTAAGCTCCAAGGGCGGCCTGTGCCTGCAAAAAGTAGTCGGCTGTAAAGGAATTCGCTGATACAGTATAAACTAGGGCAGCGACGCTATCGAAGAAACATTGGTTGTATATTAGGTTATATTTATTATTAAGTTACAGTTATCACTCTTGTTGGTGGAGATCTGATATAGAGACAAGAAAAGCCCAGCAGCATTGTCCTAAGACGTTATATTTTGTAACGGAGGTCAGTCCAATGTTGTTTAATATATATATATTATATTATATATATATATATCTAGATATATATAATATATATATACTATATGTTGTTTGAAGCAGGGGTCTCTGCGAGCTGAACCGCGTTTGATTTCAGCTCCAGGGATCCCTGCTTCCAGAGATATTTACCTTCGTAGGGGATGCTGGTATCTCTCTGCAGTTTAATGTTCTGGTCACGTGGGTTTTTGGGCTGATAACCAGCTTATCTGGCAGCAACCAGTTAGAAAGGGCTGGAGTAATGTTTAGTCAGTCTCCAAAGAGGAGTAAGTGTTTATTTTATGATTTTGTTTCCTTAAAGGGACAGTGTGCCTATTATATAGTTATTATTGTGCAGTAATAAAAACCCTGTTCAACAACTCCCAAGGTTTCCTGCCTAAATCTGGGACAAAAGACCCCGTAACGAGACAGTGACAGAGGAAGCAGCACTGCTCCATTACAGAAAAAAGTTTATTATAAGTGGTCTACGTCAAGACAAAGGTCCCCTGGGGACCGAATATATAATGAACTTCTTTGTATTGGAGCAAGCAGTGCTGGTTTCTCTATATTTACATTAGCTATTCAGTAAACCTTGCTTCTCCTGATTGAATGTATTTTATGAGAGCAATTGACCAACTAGTGTACTATATATTTATATACATATATAGAGAGCTGTGCAAGACAATCCAGAAACGTAATACTGAAGATTTAAGAAAATGTAACTGGGATATGGTGAGGAAGATTATTGAAGATAACAAAAGCTTAAAGAAGATGAAGCAGCGACTTATGATTGGAAGGAAACAAATCATTGCACTCAAACAAGACGCTGGATCAACAATAAAAGACTGTGCACTTATTATCAAGAGAGTTTAGGACTTCTACATGAAATAGTACAACAACACATACTGTAATACAGGGCGTAATCCGGCACAGGAAGAGAGAAGAAATCACAAATTATGTACTATGCGTCCTACCAGAAATGCCATAGGCAATCAAATTCATGAAGAACAGGAAGACTCCGGGTGTAAGATGGAATTTTTGAAAGAAGCTGAGGAAAAAGTAGAGAACATTCTTGCAAAACTCAATACATGTTGCTTGAAGAACAAGAACATTTAACCACAATGGAAAATGTCATTGTTATCCTCATTCACAAGAAAGGAGACATAAAGATCTCAAGAATTACAGACCAGTCTACTTTCAATCACTTACAAGATTTTTTCGAAGATACTCACTAGTTGGATGCAACAGACCCTGGACTTTGCCCAGCCAAGCAAGATAAAGTTCAGCAAGTGAGTGCCTCAGGGAGACACCATGTCACCAAAGCTTTTCACAGACACACTTGAAGAATTGTTCAAGACATTGAATTAGGACAAAAAAATAATCACAATCAAAGGTGAATCCTTGCGTCACCTATGATTTGCAGGTGACATTGTTATTTTTGCCACAAGTTCAGAAGCAGAACAAATCAGAGAACTCGCCGACGTAAGTAAAAAATAGCCTCCATATGAATCTCATATGATCGAAATAAATGGAATAGAGCTAGAAGAAGTTGAAGACTATGTCTACCTTGGCTGGCAAGTACCAATGGATTTTAACCTTTTGAATTAAGTCAAAAAGTGTAGTGTGTGGTGCACAGCAACAAGAACAGGTCATGTGGCAATAAAAAATGATGTTTATTCACGTTTTCACATTCTTGGACCTTGGACGTGGCTGCACGCTCGAGGACCTGCAGGGGACGAACAGTGAGTACTTTTATATTTCATGGAATTCCCTAAGGAGAGGTGAATGGATGAGATCCTCACCTATATTTTCAGGGATGAATGTGTCAATTCATGTGACATTGGAACTTGCGAACTGTATCCTCAATCATTAAATGTCCCATGTATGGTTACCTCTGCATATATTATGGATATAAAGGGACATAGCATTTGAGCTCCTACAAAACCCTATACATATTTTGAATGAAGTCAGTAGGAGATTGAAGATGGGATGGAGCACATTTGGAAGAAACAAGACAATCTTTCAAGGGCCCCTTCCACTGTGCCTCAAGAGGAAAGCTTTTGACCAGTGTATGGTGCCTGTGCTCACGTATGGATGTGAAAATTGGACCCAAATTGCGAAGATAATTCTGAAGCTTCATACAACATAAAGAAGTATGGAGAGAGCAAATCTGGGGCAAACAAAATGGCACAAGATGTATCAAAGAAAAAAATCTTACTGCTTTCAATGGGATTTTTTCCTTTGATACATACAGTGCAGTTATTTTGCTCCCAAATTGCTCCAGTTTTGCCTTATGTCTTATGTTTTATGGCACTGCCTAGTAAATCTTAATCTTCTGTTATTCCCTTACCACACCTGTCTGTGTTACTGTAGGTACAGTATGTCTGCAATAAAGAGTTCTAGTAGCATTATTGGTCCCAGAAAGAGTAAGGTAGTGTACTTGTATTGTATTGTATGTCTTTATTTATATAGCACCATTAATGTACATAGCGCTTCACAGTAGTAATACACATGGTAATCAAATAAACAACAGATAATATAAATAACAGATCATGGGAATACGTGCTTTAGAAATAAAAGTAACATTAAGAAAGAGGAGTCCCTGCCCCGAGGAGGTTACAGTCTAATTGGTAGGTAGGGAGAACGTACAGAGACAGTAGGAGGGAGTTCTGGTAAGTGCGTCTGCAGGGGGCCAAGCTTTATGTATCATGTGTTCAGAATATCCACAGTGCTATTCATATGCTTCTTTAAGCAAGTATGTCTTAAGGTGGGTCTTAAAGGTGGATAGAGAGGGTGCTAGTCGGGTACTAAGGGGAAGGGCATTCCAGAGGTGTGGGGCAGTCAGTGAAAAAGGTTTAAGGCGGGAGAGGGCGTTTTGAATGTGAGGGGCGAATGTGAGAGAGGAGTCGAGTGTGACCCCTAGGCAGCATGCTTGGGCTACTGGGTGAATGATCGTAGTTCCAACAGTAATGTGGAAGGAGGTAGTAGGGCCAGGTTTGGGAGGAAGTATGAGGAGCTCTGTTTAGCCATGTTGAGTTTCAGGCGGCGGAGGGCCATCCTGGATGATATAGCAGAGAGACATTCAGAAACTTTGGTTTGTACAGCAGGTGTAAGGTCGGGTGTTGAAAAGTATATTTGTGTGTCGTCAGCAAAGAGGTGATAATTAAACCGAATTTTTTTTATTATGGTCACCTAGGGAAAGTGTGTACAGAGAAAAGAGAAGAGGTCCCAAGACAGAGCCCTGGGGTACCCCCACAGAGAGATCAATAGAGGAGGAGGAGGTGTTAGCAGAAGAGACACTGAAAGTACGATGGGAGAGGTAGGATGAGATCCAGGATAGAGCTTTGTTCCGAATACCAAGAGTATGGAGAATATGAAGGAGAAGAGGGTGGTCCACGGTGTCAAATGCTGCAGAGAGGTCAAGTAATATGAACAGAGTGTAATGATCTCTGTCTTTGGCAGCATGGAGGTCGTCAGTTATTTTAGTGAGGGCTGTTTCCGTGGAGTGAGCAGTGCGGAAGCCAGATTGTAGAGGGGCTAGGAGAGAATAGGTGTTGAGAAAATGGAGCAAGCGAGACAATACAAGACGTTCAAGGAGTTTAGAGGCAAAAGGCAGGAGGGAGACAGGTCGATAGTTAGAAAGACAGGTAGAGTCAAGCTTGCTGTTTTTAAGTAATGGTATGACTGTTGCATGTTTGAAGGAGGATGGAAAGGTTCCAGAACAGAGGGAGGAGTTAAAAATGTGTGTGAGTGTAGGGATTATAGTAAGAGCAAGAGGTTTTAGGAGATGGGAGGGAATGGGGTCAAGAGGGCAAGTGGTAGAGGGAGAAGAGGCGATCAACAGCGACACAGTGGAAAAAAAGTAAAGGAAGGCAGGAGGAGAGTTAGGAAGAGGTGTAGGATGGGAGGAAGAAACAGAGGGGATGTTCTGGCGTATAGATTCCACCTTTTCCTTAAAATAGTCAGCAAAGTCCTGAGCGGAGATGGAGGAAGAAGAGGCAGCTGAGGGTGGTTTGAGTAGAGTATCAAAGACAGAGAACAGTCGGCGTGGGTTAGACTTGTGCATGTTGATTAGTGAAGAAAAGTAGGCTTGTTTAGCTTGCAAGAGGGCAGAGTTGAAACAGGATAGCATAAATTTGTAGTGAAGGAAGTTTGCGAGAGTGTGAGACTTCCTCCAGAGGTGTTCAGAGGAACAAGTGGAGGAATGCAGCATGCGCGTGTGGGAATTTAGCCAGGGTCTAGGGTTAGAAGGGCAAGGGCGGCAGAGAGAAAGCGGCGCATGTAGATCAAGAGACGAGGACAAGACAGAGTTGTAGTTCCTGACCAGGTTGTCAGGGTCTGTAGCAGAGCTGAGAGAGGAGAGGGAGGAGCGTAAAGTGGACTCAAAGTCAGGTAAGTGAATAGAGCGCAGGTTTCTGCAGAACCGGGGGGTAGATGGAGGTGGAGAAGGGGAGAAGCAAGTTAGATAGAAAGAGCTGAGATGATGGTCAGAGACAGGAAAGGGGGAAATGGAGAAATCTGGGAGAGAGAAGTTTTTAGTGAAAACCAGGTCTAAGTAGTGGCCATCCTTGTGGGTGCTGGCTGCAGTCCACTGTTGAAGGCCAAAAGAAGAGGTCATCAATGTGGCAATTGAAGTCCCCAAGGAGAACAACAGGGGAGTCTGAGGAGAGAAAGAAAGAGAGCCAGGATTCAAAGTGAGAGAGAAAGGCAGAAGGGGGATGAGTAGAGGTAGGTGGGCGATAGATGACCGCCACATGGACAGGGAGAGGAGAGAAGATCTGGACAGTGTGTGCCTGGAAGGAGGGAAAAGCAAGAGATGGAGGAATAGGAAGGGTTCGGTAACGGCAGAGAGAGGAGAGCAGGAGCCCCTCGTCTCCACCCCTGCCATCAGTGCGCGGAGTGTGGGAGAAGGAAAGGCCACCATAGGAGAGGGCAGCTTCCAGACCAGAGTCAGACTGAGTGAGCCAGGTCTCAGTTATAGCAAATAGGAGCAGAGAGTGAGAGAGAAAAAAGTAATGTACAGAGAGGAACTTGTTAGAAAGGGAGCGAGCATTCCAAAGAGCACAGGAGAAAGGGAGAGAGGAGGGAGGGTGGCAGGGGATGGGTGTGAGGTTGGAGGGGTTGACACCAGAAGGAGTAGAGGTTGCAATTGGCAGGCGAGGACGAGAGCATGTAGAAATAAGGCAGGGACCAGGATTGGGAGAGATATACCCAGAAGCAAGGAGGAGAAGCATGGATAGTAAGAGGATGTGTGAGGATGATTTGTAAGGGTGTTTTTTAGTGCAGGGGATGTAGCTGTGTGGTGTCAGAGGACGCAGGTAAGAAAAGAGTTCATGTGAACTGAGAAGTGATGAAGGAAGGAGAGATGGAGATATATGAATAGAGTTAGAGACATACTGAGGCTGGTAAAAAGAAGTGCATAATTTGAGAAGAAGTGAAGTCACAGCAAATATAAATGGTAAAGGCAGCATCACAGCAGTAATGATGCAGTCTGGTATAGATGATATCCTCCTTTCCAGCGTAGTTCAAATGCAGGAATCAGGGCCAGTTGGGGTGTCCACTTCTTCTTCACTTCTTCTACTTCAAAGGCTGTAATACCTTTAAACCTTTAGGGTGCAGGAGGGGCCGCAGCACTAGAGTGCCACAGCCCATCCGTCACATTACAATAAAGTGATAGCCCCTTGGAGGAATCATATAAATGCGACAGTGCTGATGAGGCGAACAGATTGCGTTCAGTGCCCCACAGGCCAATGTCCCCAAGTATCAGTGTGAGGTGTGGACAGATACCAACTGGTTTTCTGTTGTCAGGGTCAGATATGGAGTATCTGTGGTAAGTCAATCCTTTTGTGGAGGGCTTGTTTGGTTTCCCCAACACATTTCATGCTTTAAGAGAGTGTCCTGCACAATCATCGTGCAGCAGATTTTCTCACACAGTGCAACATCAGGAGAATCTGCCCCCGTGTATGAGCCTTACTGTAAATGAATGAGAGAGGTGGAACAATTAGGGAAATGCAAATTTGGCAGGAGTAGAAACATGTTCGCTGTCCTGCTAACTGATTTATTATGTTGATCAATTACTGAATTGCCATTTTAATTTAGGGTTACATTTTCTAAGCATGCAATGACAACATGTGATCCCTGCCAATAATTTCAACATTATAACAGTTCCCTTTTATATTCACAGTATTATTCAGGATGCTTTTTTGGCATAGTGCTGAGACACACCTGTTGTAATCTTGTTGTGCAATTTTCTGCCACCTGCCCTGGAAAACTAATCTGCCACAATGTCCCTTCAGTAGAGCAGTCGTGGCACATAAATGAAGTGTATTGTTAACCGGCAATGTTATTAACTTGACACTCATTGATGGGCCATTGCTTAGCAGGGAAAGAACTAAAGTACCAGAATCACCTACTCAGCGGTGCGCAAACTGGGGGGCGCAAGATTATTCAGGGGGGCACGGTCTTCCTCCAAGACATTTAAATTAATGCCGGGGGATCGCGTGAGGCCTCAGCAACTTCACTTACATTCTCTTCGGCGCCAGGCAACGCGGCATCAAATGACGCCGTGGGTCATGTGACGTCACGTTGGCATGGCAACGTGACATCACGTGACCCCGCAAACGTCATTTGACGCCGGAGAGGAGGTAAGGGAAGGGGGGCGCAAGCAGGGAGGGAAGCATGAGGGGGGGGGGGGGGGGGGGGGGGGGGGGCGAGCAGGAAAGATTACGCAGCGCTGACCTACATAGTCAAATAAATGTATATATTTTACAAATTAACTTTATTCTTTTGATGATGATGCTCGCATTCTCCATGCTGGGCTGCTTTCAAACTCTGCTGTAATTGCAGCGGCATTGGAATGGTCTGCGTAGGGCGCTCAAGAGAGGTTTAGGAACTAGAGCTGATAGTGCATTTTTCCTGTTGCTTGCTATGGTGCCATTTAGAGCACGACCCAAAAAACAACCCAATAAATAGATTTTAATTCATAAAATATTTGTTAAATTACATTACAATACTTAAATATTTACTTATTTATTCACTAATTTAACCATACTAATATCTATACTTTCATATTATTTTATGTTTTCTTTTTATACAACCCAATACAAATGAAATCACAACACAAAAAATAGTATTGCTCACAATAGAGCATTTAATATGATGCATCTTCTGTTGACTTCCGTGCTTCCAAGGATGCTTTTTATGTGCTAATGCAAAATTGTTTAGCACAGCTAGTGCTGGCTATTTTTCTTTGTGTAGCCATGGCTGGTCCAGACTATACTTTCTGACTCCTCACATATACATAGGGTGACCAGATGTCCCAGTTTTGCCGGGAACATCCCGTTTTTTTTCCGGACCTGTCCCGGTTGCCGGTCCGTCCCGAAAATGTCTCGGATTTTCTCCTGGCCCCGTTTTTTTAGTTGTGTCTGACTCTGTGGGGGTGCACGGGGGCGGTGGCGAGGATGCGGCAGCCCGGCCAGTATGTATTTTCAGAATGCCAGGGATGAACATGCTGGACCGCAGGGGATTGGTGGAGGATGCCGGGGGCGGGGCTTTAGAATGCCGGGCATCAGGGAATGGATGTAGGTAGGAGGATGCCGGGGCTTTGGCTCTCCCTGGCTTTCCCTCCTCCTTCCGCACTCTGGTCCTCCATCCGGCACCACGGCTCCCCGTAACCCCCAGCTCTACCTCCCACCCTCCGGCACCCGGTCCCGGCTCGCTCTCCCCCCGGCACCTCGGCTCGCTCTCCCCCCCCCCGCTCTCTGCTCCTCAGAGCCCGCTCGCAGCCGTCTACGCCAAACCTGCAGCCGCCTCCGCCGTACCCACAGCCGCCTCCGCCGAACCCGCAGCCGCCTCCGCCGAAACCGCCTCCGCCAAAAACGCAGCCGCCTGAGGTAGGCATATGGGTGGAGAGAGGCGGAGATGGGAGATGCAGGGGGAAGGGGGAGAGATGGGAGATGCAGGAGGAGGGGAGATGGGAGATCCAGGGGGGAGAGATGGGAGATGCAGGGGGGAGAGTGATGGGAGATGCAGGGGGGGAGAGATGGGAAATGCAGAGGCGGAGAGATGGGAGATGCAGGGGGGGGGGGAGATGGGAGGTGCAGGAGGGGGAGGAGAGATGGGAGATGCAGGGGGGGGAGGAGAGATGCGGGGAATGGGTATATGAGGATGATGATGATTTTACCTGTGCTGCCCAATTTTTTAAAATATGTAAGTGCACGCGACAGTGTCAATACATTGTTTTGACGCGACGTCGCCAGCACTATTAGTGCAGCCTAATATGTGTCAGCCAGATAGGGGTTCTCCGAGATTATTAAAAATACTTCAAGGGTTCCTCCAAACAAAAAAAGGTTGGGAATCACTGGTCTAGTCCAGCAGTGCGCAAGTGGGGGGCGCGAGATTCGCTGCGGGGAGCGCGGGGATTAGAGGCCCCGCGTACATTTCCCGAAGGCATTTAAATTAATGCCGGGGGGGCTGCAGGGCCTCTGTAACCCTTACTTACATTGATTCAGACGCTCCTGGTGTCATGGCAACTCGGCGTCAAATGACGCCGCAGGATCATGTGACGTCACGTTGCCATGACAATGTGACGCCAGGACGTCTGAATCAATGTAAGTGGGTGGGCTAATAAGTACAGTAAGTAGCAACATACAGTATATTTATAATACACAGCCCTATTTCCCCTATTTATTTTGCAAATTGTAATATTATATACGCAAGCCACAAGGTCAGGTCAGGAATGAGGAATGTCAAATTTTTAAAATGTCTTAATTGAAATGCCTTCATTTTTTATTTAATTTTAATTAATGTCAATTAATTTTTTATTTAATTTTAATTAATGTCAATTAATTATTTATTTTAATGTCTTCATTATTTATGTAATTTTAATTAATGTATTATTTTTTTTATTAAGTACAGTAGATATTAGAAAGTACATTTCAGATTTCAGGCTGCAAAGTGGTTTGTTTTATTTCTGATAGAGGATTTCATTATCCTCTATCCTTTATACACACAAACACACACTGTAGCCCCCACCTTTATACACACAAACACACACTGCAGCCCCCACCTCTATACACACAAACACACACTGCAGCCCCCACCTCTATACACACAAACACACACTGCAGCCCCCACCTCTATAAACACAAACACACACTGCAGCCCCCACCTTTATACACACAAACACACACTGCAGCCCCCACCTCTATACACACAAACACACACTGCAGCCCCCACCTCTATACACACACACACACACGGCAGCCCCCACCTCTGTATATAGAAACACACACTGCAGCCAGGGTTGCCACCTTCTATTGAAGGCTAGCCCGGAGATAATTTTTTTTAGATCTTTTTATTATATATTTATTTATCTTGCCTTTGGCTGTATCTTCCCCTCCAAATTCCGTCAACATGGAGGCGCGACGTCACGTAATGCCCATTGCCATAACAACGAGCCGCTCCGTGACGTCATGCGGCATCAAATTGACATGACAACTGGATGCATTATGGTGACGAGGCATCACGTGATGCAACATGTCACCGCCTGACGTTAGAGTGTCTTGTTGTCATGGCTACGGGGGCGTGACGTGATGTACATTGTTTTATAAATCACTTTTTTAAGTGTCCCGGTTTTTCATTTTGAAAATCTGGTCACCCTACATATACAGTAAGTCCTAGTAGCTACAGGCAGTGTCCGGCTATCCTGTGGTTTACCCCCTCTCATGCTGCTTCTCTGAGTGACTGGGGGGAGGTGAAACTGGGTCTGCGTAAAGCCAATCATGGTGCAGACCTTGTGCCCTCCCCCTCTGTGCCTTAGGGAGGAAGTGTTCCAAATTATAGACGTTCCAGGTCTCCCCCTCCTGGGATAGAGACATGTAGTTCAGCTCTCCCTCTCCTGGGACTGACTACAGCCCAAGACCTTAGCAGAGCACAAGGCCTCAAGACTGCTAGAAGGCTGGTACCATCCACAGGTCTGAGTCCCATCCTAAAAGATCATGCATGCGCTGTAATATCAACTGCACTGGCTGCCTCATTAAAGAATCCTTTTTATATACCCCTGCCTAAGTAACTGTCTATTGAGTAGGGGTATGCGAGAAGTCTGTCATGGTGGGGACTGTGACTGGAGGGCCTGACACCACGAGAAGAACCTGAAGCATCACCTAAAGCCTGTCCTGTTTCCCCTTACCATCGCGGAAGCCCATCTCACCTGGACCCTCACAGGTAATAAGCACCAATACACCTGTAGCAATAGCAAGATCTCCCAGAGGGTGAGTGGGGGGGGGATAAGCAGCGCTACATTTGTTTGCTACAATTTACGCCTTTCAAAAGAAAAAAAAGAGGGTTTTTTTTGCCTAACAAAATTACGCAGGCTTGTAAGCAATGTTTAACAATGCCTCACTGGATTAAAGTTATGGCTAAAAATAAACCTATTTGCACAGACCATTAAACCAGAATGGTCGTGAAAGTATTAAACTGTTTACAGAAGTCTTACATTCAGCCCTTTCATAACAGTACTGAGTCACAGTAAGTGCAAGCATGATCAGGGACAAGGACTCAGCGCCACATCTCCGCACTCTGCACAAACAGTGTCTTTCCTTTACACCTAACAAACGGAGTGACACATTCTTCCTGTAGTCACATATCAAGGAAAGGGGGAATAAATATTAGATTCAGCTCTGTGTTTTTAACTGACGTACAGTGCAACTAAACTAAATATTTTCTCTCTCTGATTTTAATAGTACAAGTTATATTACTTATGATAAGGGACTACATTTTTTAACTAAAATACTTAGGGCCATGTTTTCAAAGCAGGGCCTGACTGAGACATTATCGCGCCACAGGCAGACTCTCCTCCGTCTGAAGCGTTGCGGCGTCAAATGATGCCGTGATGTCACGTGGCGACTCATTGCTATGACAATGTGACGCCACATGACATCCATTGTCAAATAAGAGGAGGCAGGGCGGCAAAAAGGTAAGTGCAACATTATAAAACCCCCACTGGCGCTCCTCTGCTTGACTCGCCACATGAGCTCCTGCCCCAGTGCCATCTTTAAATGTCTGAGTCCTGCGCTCCCTTGTAAATGTCGAGAGACATTTAAAGATGGTGCGTCGGAGCGGCAAGCACGTGTGGGACTTGGAGCGGTGGCACATTGTCAGAGTGGCTGCACGGAATACGGCGCACAGGACCTGTCCCACGCCGCCACTCCGTCAATGTCCCGCATGGCCGTGCACCCACGTCAATGTCCCTTGCTGCTGCCGCCGCTCCATGTCCCGCATGCGCCAGCCATCTTTAAATCTTCCTCGACATTGATGACAGTGCACAGGACTCGGACATTTAAAGTTGCTCCGGGCCGAAAAGTCAATTGGCGAGGTGCCTGGCGGTTTGTTTTGGCGCCCCTTTTTGGTTAGTGCCCCTGGCAAGTGCCCGGACAGACTGCCCCTTAATACCGCCCTGGCGCTACTCCATATCATACCGTCCAGCACGGCTTATTAAATATGGCCGTTTATGGACCGTTCAAGCAAGACTTACTGTGTCCAGCTTTGGGACAAGCTGTGTGACCATGGCTACCCCGACATTGGAGGATCATCGGTGTGGATGGTCCGATCCGGAATCATGTATCCCAGACAGGAATGGCTCTTTGCTTTTTCAGCCGGCTCCGGAGACAACGAGTCCTGCTACATCTTTATGATGTCTTCCATCATAAAGCGTCTTATAGAGTAACACTTTTTTAGTAAATATGGCCCTAGACCTCTGATTGTAATGGCTGTATTTCACTTTTTAAGTAAACTAAGCTCTGTAAAAATGAACGAAAGAATTTGGGGGTCACATTAAAAATGATTTATTTCAGCAGTCAAATTGGCTTTATGATAGCAGGTCTCCAGCATCGCACCCATGTGATCGCTTAGTCACATGGTCACAACTTACCCCATGATGTCTGGTATAGGAAGTCCTCATTAACTGTTGCAACCATGTCTTCCAACTATGAATGCAATATCCCTAAGAAACGATCCAAAAAGCGATGATCTCCATTGGATGTCATGAGCGCTGGTATTCTGGTGTCACCCACAGTATAATGTTATTTCATTTTATTGCCTTTATTTATTACCTTCTTTCTCTGCATCTTTTTCGTTCTTTGTTCTTTACACTAGTGACATATCAGGAAAATAAAACCCATTGATTAGGAAATGGTACGTCTCTTTTTGTTGATTTAAATTAGTTTAGTTAATTATATGTATATGTGTACCAACATAGTGATTATATTCCACTTAACTTTTTACCACATCTAAGTGTCTTTACGCATGAGAAATTCAAGCAGCCTGGACATTTTCCAGCATAGCCATACAAGTTTTGAAAATTGCCAATTGTTTCATTTATTTGTAACCCTCCCTGCCCGGTTCCTAATGAGTTTATATCAAGTGTCCATTGCTGTGCTCAGTCTCTGTTACCTTACAGGGTGCTGAATTCGCGCAGGTTGGGGTGTATGATGGGCGCCAGGAACTTTCTTAATACAAACAACGAGCCTTTATGGTTCCATTGACACAGCTCCTCTCTCTATTCACATGCAGTTTATTTAGTTTCCTTCATGCTGTTACATTGCTTGCACTATTATAGTCTGCTTCCCTAGGTGCACTTCGCTTAATATCCTAGGTAGGTACTGACTGTTGTCTTGGTGTGGATCAACTGATTGGTCCCCGTTATGCATAACGTTCGTTATGCTCTGTCACAATGAGCCCCTTTTCGAGCCCTGGCCGAATCAACACTGTTGAGGGATCCATGTTCTGCTTCTGTATTCTAACTGCCAGTTGGAGGCAGACTGGTACTGAGGCCGCTATGGACCTGGGTCCATTCACACCCTGGATTCCCTCTCATAGGGACCTCTGTAGGGTGTATGTGTATGGGTTCTAGTCCAGGCTTACCTGGCTGCTGTGGACATTTGAATACTGGCAGCCTGCTATATTGGCTGTGCCTGTTCAAGGGCTTAAATAGCAGCCAGTGACTTCCAGACCCTTCCTGAGCATTGTATATGTTTCCCTTTTTTCCAGGCCACCCTGGGCTCTAGTTTCTGAGCCTTCTAGTTCCTGAGCCTTCCGTGTGGCTTGCCAGTCCCTGTGGCTTCCCTATTCCAGAGACCATCCTGTTGCTTGTGGCTTGCCTATCCCCGTGGCTTCCCTGTTCATTTGGAATTCCTGTTGCTGACCCCGGATCGTGACCCCGACCTTGCTGCCTTCCACATGCCCTGACCTTTTGCATGTCGCCTGGATTCTGCACCACTGCCGCCTGCCCTGACCCTTTGCCTGCTTACCGACCACAGATACTCTAACAGGACTCTGTCCCTGGGCTCTGGTCGGTTAATTGTCATCCCTACCTCAGCTCTGCATGTCCGCTTCCTGATTGGAGATGAGCACCGTCACAGTATGCTTCCTCTATTGTGAACTACTATGTTCACCTTGGTCATACTTGCGGATACTATCTGAAGGGGCACTTGCACTAACTAAAACATCATAAACAGTGACAGATCCTTCTTACCATACATATCTACACTATATAAAATGAGGCTCCCTGTGACAGGGTGAAGTCAACCCCTATCAGTTATGCCTGGGAAACATATGTCTGAGTGCTTCATCCAGCACTCATAAGGGTTAACTCAGGTGGAAGCTAGCTAATCAGGATGTAAGCTGACACCTGAGAGCCAGCAAGGTAGATAAGGATCTTGTTACCAGCAGTAGCTGGCTGTCTGAGATGAGAGCACATGGATAGATGTGCTGCTAGCCAGAAGGATACAGCACATTACTTACTGCTGCCAAAGTAAGATTTCTTTCATTTGTTTGCATGACTGCTTAAAAACACTCTTACGGTTTGGGTATGGTTTAGCCAGCCAGCCTGCTAGCTAGGACTGCTGTGTTAGTCAGTTTTCTCCCAACGTGGAGCAGGATTTATTTGCTTAAAGGGACAGTGTACCCGCATGTTATGTTGCTGTGGAGAAATAAAGCCACTGAACGTTTTCATTTATCCTGAAACTACACGTGTGGACTGTTCCCTGACCTCGGCTACAGGCCGTCCTGCCACAGGTGGTGTCAGAAGTGGGAGTTGGACGGGCCCTGTATATGAAGGGCCACACACACACACAGATGGGAAAAAAAACAATTTTTTCTCAGTTCCTTGAGCAACAGCTCCAGCTAGCAGAGAAGCAAGCTGAGCTACAAGCCCAGCAAGATGAGCAACAGGCCCAGAGAGAGGAAAAGCTACTCCAATTGCTGGCCGAAGGCCCAGCCCCAGGCAGACCAGGGATTCCAAATAATCCACCGGTGATGCTGCATAAAATGAAGCCAAACAAAGACCCAGAGGCATTTCTCCTCACTTTTGAAAGGGTAGCCACGGCCCACAGCTGGACAGTTGATCGCTGGGTAACGACTCTGGCTCCACTCCTCATAGGGGAAGCTCAGGCAGCCTACCAGGCTCTTCCAGCAGACGAGGCCATGGACTATCCGCAACTAAAGGCTGCTATTCTGGATCGCCTAGGCCTCACTCCAGAGACCTACCGACAGCGGTTCCGGACAGTCAAATATACAAACAGAGACAGATCCCGGGTCGTAGCCCACTGCTTAGTAGACTTATGTACCAGGTGGATACAACCGGAAAAACATGACAAGGCAGAGATCCTTGAACAGTTTGTGCTCGAGCAGTTCATACAGATACTGCCCCCCTCCTCCCGCTCCTGGGTAAAAAGACACGCTGCATTTTCCCTGGATTCAGCGGTCCGCTTGGTGGAAAACTTCCTGGGCGACGACACCCAACAGGATAGCTGGGAATGGCCGGTGCAAACACCAGTTGCTTCCGGTGATACTAGAGGCAGGAGAGCAGACAATCGAGGGGTCTACAACCTGCCAGCTCGGGAGATCCAGTTAACCCGATCGGAAGACCCTTTCCCATCTCGGAGGGTTCCTGGTACAAACTCCCGCAGAGACGCCCGTCCTGTGTCCGAGGCCACTGGATCACTCAAGGGAGGCCGCCACCCACAGTATTCCCCGAGAACCTGGACTCCTGTCACCCACCCGGTGGAGAGGATAACCCCACCAACCAGAAGGGAGGATCCCATCCAACAGCGGAGAGGTCCAAACACCGAGCCCCGTCGAGAGCTTCCGCTGACGACCGAGGTTGCGGATTCAGGAGATGAGATGGACTGTTCATATGGCAGAACCACTGCCACAGCTTGTCTCCGAGGGGACCACAATCCGTGGTTAGTCCCAGCATCTCTGGAGGGGACAAAAGTAAACGCCATGCTGGACTCGGGCTCTGGAAAAACCCTGATCCTAGAGGGCCTAATTCCAAGCAATAGACTATCTTATGACTCTCCTTGGAATATCGAGTGTATCCATGGGGATACAAAGAGATACCCGACGGTGAACGTTCTACTGCGTATCCAGGATCAAGAGGCTAGCCTACTAGTGGGAGTTGCTCCCTGGCTACCTGCTCCTGTTCTACTTGGCCGAGACTGGCCCTACCTCGAAACATTGTTGGCCCCTACTCCTACGGAGCCTACTTCTCTGGTACCGGAGAAGCCCGGAGACTTGTTCCCTTTTTCCCCAGAGATTTTTCCCCGTAGACACCATGTCCCAAAGACACGTAAACAGAGACGTGCGGAAAAAGAGGACTGGTTAAGAAAGGCTGGGACTCTTGGTAACATTAGTCAGCCCAAAGGACTGCAGGTCATGGCCGGGGATGACCAGGGTGGGGAACAGATAGATACAGGAATTTTGCCAGACCTGGATCTTCCTGACTTCTGTCAGAGGCAGAGGGAGGACCCAGCTCTGGCTAGACAATATGAGAAGGTGGTACAGGTCAACAACAAGATAATGGATGAACAGGGTGTAAAAGTGTTTCCACATTTTGAACTGTTGAATGACATTCTATATCGTGTGAATAAGGTTACACAAACAGGGGAGGTCATTCGACAGATGCTAGTCCCTAAAGTGTTGATTAAAACGGTGTTCACCCTAGCCCATACTCTCCCATGGGGTGGTCATTTGGGCAGAGATAAAACCACGGACCGCATCTCGTCCCGGTTTTACTGGCCAGGCATACATGGTGACATCATGAAACTATGTGAGACATGTCCTGAATGCCAGTTAACTAGCCAAAAAGGACAGAAGCCGGCTCCCTTGGTTCCTCTGCCCTTGGTAGCCGTCCCATTCGAGAGAATTGGGGTAGATCTGGTCGGACCTTTAAAACCCTCTGCGAAGGGACATAAATTTATACTCGTTGTGGTAGATTATGCCACCAGATATCCTGAGGCCTTCCCTCTGAGATCAGCCACTGCTAAAGAGGTTGCTCACAGGCTGTTAGAACATTTCTCTAGGGTAGGCATTCCCCAAGTAATGTTAACTGACCAGGGAACAAATTTCATGGCAAAGTTAATGCAGGATGTCCTAAAGTTATTGGAGGTAAAATTCGTCCGGACCTCAGTCTACCATCCTCAGACTGATGGATTGGTAGAGAGGTTTAACTGTACTTTAAAAACCATGCTTAGGAAGTTTGTGGACACTGAAAAGCGAGCTTGGGATGAACTTCTCCCTTTCCTGTTGTTTGCGGTACGAGAAGTTCCCCAATCATCTACAGGCTTCTCCCCGTTTGAGCTCCTATATGGACGCCAACCTCGGGGTATTCTCGACCTACTGAAGGAATCCTGGGAGGAGGAGCCCTCCCCCTCCAAGAATACCCTTCAGTATGTCATAGACCTTAGAAATCGCCTAGACATGATAGGTCGGTTTGCTAAGGAAAACCTCAAATCTGCTCAAGAACGTCAAGAAAGGCAGTATAACCAAAATGCTCGCTTTAGGGTCTTCCAACCTGGGGACCAAGTGATGCTACGACTACCGTCATCAGAGAGTAAACTCCTTGCGAAGTGGCAGGGTCCTTTCCAAGTTTTCCGCCGCACCGGGGAGGTGAACTATGAGATCTCTCAACCAGGGTCCGGGAAAGGTAAACAAATCTACCACATGAACCTCCTGAAACCCTGGAAAACGATGAGATCACTGTTCATCCACCCTCGGGAAGGAGAGACGGATTTGGGTCCGCAGCTTCCAAAGGGTAGTACGTACAATGACCATCAGGTTCCCATGGGAGGGCAGTTAACAACGGAACAAAGGTCAGACCTACTAGAATTATGTGACCAGTTCCCAGATGTTTTTTCGGAGCTGCCAGGGCAGACTAATTTAGTGTCCAATAGGATTGAGACAGAACCTGGCGTAAAAGTACGGTCCAGTCCCTATAGATTGCCAGAGGGCCGAAAAGACCTGGTAGAGAGGGAGATAATAGACATGTTGGAATTGGGCGTGATCGAGGAGTCCCACAGCGAATGGTGTAGCCCTATCGTGTTGGTCCCTAAACCAGATGGGAAGGTGAGGTTTTGCGTGGATCTGCGAAAGGTAAATGCTGTATCCAGATTGGATGGCATAATCCAAATGCCTAGGGGGAGAATGCGTTGACTCGCTTGGGAAAGCGAGTATATCTCTACCCTAGATCTCACGAAAGGATATTGGCAGATACCTCTAGCGGAAGAATCCAAATGCAAAACTGCCTTCGCACCACCCTCTCGGGTTATACCAATTCGTCACTATGCCATTTGGGTTACATGGGGCTCCAGCCACGTTCCAAGGTTAATGGACAAGGTATTACGACCCATAGGGCATAGCCACGACCTACTTGGATGACATTGTCATCTATAGCACACACTGCAGTCTCATACAAAAAGGTTAAGGGCCGTCCTAACGTCCTTAAGAGAAGCAGGGCTCAATGCAAATCCAAAAAATGTGCCCGGTAAATCCACTACAAAGTACTTGGGCTATGCCGGTGGGGGAGGGATGTAGTAAGGCCACTAGCTAGCAAGGTGGCCGCCATAAGGAAGTCCACCACCACAGACAAAGGTTCGCTCCTTTTGGGGTTAGCAGGGTATTAACGCGGGTTTTATCCCCAATTTTTCAGAAATATCTGCACCCCTAAACAGATCTGACAAAAAAGAGTGCCCCGACCCAAGTTAAATGGTCTTGGGAGTGCCAAGACGCCTTTGACATGCTAAAAAAAAGTGCCTGTCAGAGGGCCCCGCTCTTCGGAGCCCAGATTTTAAAGAGCCTTCATCATCCAGACGGATGCCTCAGAGGAAGGCCGGAGCAGTGCAGCAATTTGATGGTGTTGAACACCCCATACTGTTATCAGCCGGAAAGCTGTTCCAAGGGAAGTGAGGTATTCCGTTATTGAGAAGCAGTGCCTCGCTTGTAAAATGGGCAATTGAGAGCCTTGAGAAATTATGTCGCCGGAGTACACTTCAACCTGGCACTGAACATGCGCCCTTGAAGTGGTTAAACACCATGAAGGACACACAATCCAAGGTTGACCAGGTGGTATATGGCCCTCCAACCCTTCTCTTTGATATTCAGCATATACCTGGAAAAGACCATGGAAATGCTGATTTTTTTGTCAAGAGAAGGAGTGGGAGGGTCGGGCTTCAGCCGGGTGGGACACTAGCCACACACAAATAGGGGTTTGTGACAGGGTGAAGTCAACCCTATCAGTATGCCTGGGAAAACAATGTCTGAGTGCCACCATCCAGCACTCATAAGGGTTAACTCAGGTGGAAGCTAGCTAATCAGGATTGTAAGCTGACACCTGAGAGCCAGCAAGGTAGATAAGGATCTTGTTACCAGCAGTAGCTGGCTGTCTGAGATGAGAGCACATGATAGATGTGCTGCTAGCAGAAGGATACAGCACACTACTTACTGCAGCCAAGTAAGATTTCTTTCATTTGTTGCATTGACTGCTTAACAAAGAACTTCTTTCGGTTTGGGTTATGGTTTAGCCAGCCAGCCTGCTAGCTAGGACTGCTGTGTTACTGTAGTCAGTTTTCTCCCAATGTGGAGCAGGATTTATTTGCTTAAAGGGACAGTGTACCCGCATGTTATGTTGCTGTGGAGAAATAAAGCCACTGAACGTTTTTATTTATCCTGAAACTACACGTGTGGACTGTTCCCTGACCTCGGCTACAGGCCGTCCTGCCACACTCCCCCACAGTTCCTCCTCCAGGAACCTGAGTTCCAGAACCTTCTCCTCCGTATATATACTGTACTAGTGACGTCACTATCACAAGGCAAAAAGTGGGCGTGGCCTAGTTTCTTCCAATGTCACCCAGTACCATGTGGGTGAGGGGGCGCTACACAGGATGAGCCGCCATATTTAACCCTCTAATGGCGGTTAACTCCTGAAACTAACTAGTAGTTCCCAAAGGGGGATACATATTATTGAAAATAAGAACACTGCACATGTTTCGACAGGCATATACTTTTATATCAAAACATAACATCTGTCGTTTTTAACCAACCTCATTAGACAAATGTTAAAATTAAGTAAACTTCGTTATCAAAACATTGCTACTTACACAAGTATGGATTTCATATGGACACAAATAGACGTTGTATTTCTCCAGTTGCAACGGTGTGAGAAAAAAGAAGAGTACTGTAACGCTCGGCCTGCCCACAAGCCAGACGAGACCCCGGGACTGAGGTGGAAAGGAGAAATACCACACACCTAACAGTAAACGGGGGCACGGCCGGAGTGTGGAAGTAGCGTAGTTGTCCAGGGAACAAAAATAGAAAGAGGACCATACTTGCCAACTCCAGCGTAGAAGGGTAAAGTCCGTAAGCCAATGGTCAAGGTGTAGGGAGAACAGCGTGGTAGAGTGTCCGTAAGCCTGGGTCGTGGAGCGTAGAGGGCAGCGTAGTAGAAGTCCGTAAGCCGTGTCCAAGGGATGTAGAAGACTGCAAGGTAGAGAATCCAAAGCCAAATCCAAGGGTACCAGAGAGCAGCGTAATCAATGTCCAAAGCCAAGGGTCAAAATCCAGGGAGGTCAGCAGAGAATCCAGGGACAGGAACAGAGACTGAAACACAAGAGAGCCAGGCAGAAGCAGACAACACCAAGGTACAGAAGCTATGCAGAGCAATGTGGTAATGGCGAGACTAAATAGTGAGCTGGGACCTATCAAAGGAAAGGGAGGAGCGGAAGTGCGGCCCAAGGAAAGCCCCGATAGGGGAGAAGAGTCTGGGGGGTGGACCTGGTGGAGCAGGGGCAGGGAAATGCGCCGATGCGCGCGCCGCACCTGAGGAGGGGGGTCAGGTTCCCGGCGCCAGTAAAGGAAAGCCTGGGTCCACGCGCACCCGTAAGGGTGACACGCGCGACCCGGAAGTGCAGGAGCAGCCGCGGGGGAGACGCCGAGGGCCGGGGCACGCCGCCGGGGACCAGAGGCAATGGGGAGAAGAGGTAAGGAGGCGCTGATAGCGGGAGTCCTTACAGTACAACCCCCCCCCCCCTCGAGGGTCGGACTCCGGACAATCCATCCACGGTCTGAGGGGAAATTTTTGGTGGAATCGTTTGAGAAGAGCTGGAGCGTGAAGATCAGCATGCGAGACCCAAGAACGATCCTGAGGTCCGTATCCCTTCCAGTGGACCAAAAACTGGAGTTTGCCCCTGGAAATGCGAGAGTCAATGATGGACTGAATTTCAAACTCCTGTTGTCCTGGTACAATGGCGGGAGGAGTCCGAAGTGAAGGATGAGCAAATCGTGTGCCTTGGATGAATGGTTTCAACAGTGAGACGTGGAAGACGGGTGAAATCTTCATGGAGGGAGGCAAGCGAAGCTGATAGGCAACAGGATTAACTTGTCTTAGAATAGAGAAAGGGCCCAGAAACCTGGGAGACAGTTTAGGGGTTGGGGCCTTCAGTTTAATGTTTTAGAAGAAAGTCAGACCTTCTCTCCAGGTACGAACTTGTGAGCCTCCCGACGGAGCCTATCTGCTTGTCTCTTCTTTCTAAGGACAGACTGTAAAGCTGTTTGGATTCTTCTCCATGACCCCTGTAAGGTGGTTACCCTATCATCTGCTGCAGGAACTCCGGACCTGGATGAATGCATGGGTAAGCGGGTAGGATGAAATCCATAGTTTACAAAAAACGGTGATACTTGAGTGGACTCATTCTTGAGAGAGTTAATCGCAAATTCCGCCCAAGGAAGTAACTCAGCCCAATTATCCTGAGAATCGGAAGAAAAACAACGCAAATACTGTTCAAGGGACTGGTTCATGCGTTCAGTCTGCCCATTCGTTTGGGGGTGATAGCCTGAGGAAAAAAAAGGGTAATGGCCAGCCTCTGGGAAAATGCACGCCAGAACTTCGAAACAAATTGAGTACCACGATCCGAGACAATGGACCACGGAACGCCATGAATACGGAAAATTTCTTTTACAAAAATATCAGCCAAAGTACTAGAATTGGGTAGACCCTTGAGTGGAACAGAATTAGCTTGCTTGGAGAATCTGTCAACAATCACTAGAATAGTAGTCATACCATTAGAAGGGGGAAGATCCACGATGAAGTCCATAGCAATGTGAGTCCAAGGACGGTCCGGGACTGAAAGAGGTTGTAAAAGACCAGAAGGCTTTTGATTGACAGATTTATTTTGGGCGCAGACTGGGCAAGAGGAGGTGAAAGCTCTAATGTCCTTTACCATATTAGGCCACCAAAAAGTTCGCCGAATCAGATCCGTAGTCTTCTTAAAGCCGGGATGGCCGGCAGATCTGGAGGAGTGACCCCATTGAAGAATTTTAAGATGAAAACGTGGGGGTGCATAGAGACGTCCATCGGGAACGTCTAGACCTTCGGGGACCAGTGCTTGAGAATCCAAAATCTTATCCATTATGTCAAAGGGGGCGGCAGAGATAAACAATTGGGGGGGAAGAATACTCTCCGGGACTCCTGTGACCTCTCCTCAGTGATGAATGGACGGGACAATGCATCAGCTTTGATATTCTTTGTCCCCGGAATATAAGAGATGACGAAGTTAAACCTTGAGAAGAACAACGCCCAACGAGCTTGACGGGGCCCAAGACGACGAGCACCTTCAATGTAAGAAAGATTTTTGTGATCCGTCAGGATCAGAATGGGTTCCTTGGTTCCTTCCAGAAGATGTCTCCATTCTTGTAATGCCATCTTGATGGCCAACAACTCCCTATTCCCCACGTCGTAATTTCTTTCTGCTGAAGAATTTTTTTTAGAAAAAAACCCACAGGGGTGGAGTTTATCTTCGGGGGTGGTTCTTTGAGAGAGAATCGCACCGGCTCCCACGTCGGAAGCGTCAACTTCCAAGGTAAAGGGGAGGGTGGGGACGGAATGTCGCAGAATGGGGGCAGAGACAAAGGCTTTTTTAAGAGACTCAAAGGCCTGGCTGGCCTTCAATGGCCAAGAAGAAGGATCGCCCCCTTTTTTGGTAAGGGCCGTAATGGGTGCTACCAAAATAGAAAAACCAGCAATAAATTTCCTATAATAATTTGCGAAGCCAAGGAAACGCTGAATCGCCTTTAAAGAGTTGGGTTGTGGCCATCCGAGTACAGAATTGAGCTTCTCCGGATCCATGGTGAACCCCTGGTCCGAGACAATGTAACCCAGGAAGGTAGTTGAGGATTGATGGAAGACACACTTCTCCATCTTGGCGTAGAGCTTGTTGGCCCGTAAACGAGAGAGCACCATCTTGGTATTGAGAATGTGTTCCTCAATGGTCTTGAAAAAATGAAGATATCATCCAAGTAGATAATCACGAAAGAATTCAAAAGATCACGAAAAACCTCATTCATAAAGTCTTGGAAGACTGCAGGGGCATTGCACAACCCAAACGGCATCACCAGATACTCATAGAGACCACTGTGCGTGTGAACGCGGTCTTCCACTCATCGCCACTGCGGATGCGAATCAGGTTATATGCCCCCCGTAAATCAAGTTTGGAAAAAATCGTCGAACCTTGCAGCCTATCGAAGAGCTCGGGGATAAGAGGCAAAGGGTAGCGATTTTTGATGGTAATTTTATTTAGGCCACGGAAATCGATGAACGGACGAAGCGTCCCATCTTTCTTTTTGACAAAGAAGAATCCTGCTCCAGCGGGAGAGGAGGATTTCCAGATGAAGCCTTTTTGAAGGTTCTCTGTGATATACTCGGCCATGGCCTCCGTCTCAGGCAAGGATAATGGATATGACCTGGCTTTGGGAAAAGGGGCATCTGGAATTAAGTCAATCGGGCAGTCGAAAGGGCGATGAGGGGGAAGCTCCTCGGATTTGGTCTTACTGAAGACATCGAGTAACTCCGAATAAACGTCCGGTAGGGTGGCATCTTGCGGGGGAAAGGTTTCCAAGACGGCATATACCACAGCGGACGGGGGAGGCAACTCCACATGAGATGATCTCCATTGGACGGGGAATTCGGCAGTCCAATCGATAATGGGATTGTGAAGTTGTAGCCATGGTAAGCCTAGAATGAGATGAACCGAAGGGGAATGGATACATCAAAAGAAATGAGTTCCAAATATCCATCCTTCATAGAAAGTTCCATGGGAAGTGTCTCCAAGGAAATAAAGGCTGGCTGAAGAGGTCTCCCATCGATAGCCTCCAAGCCGACCAGAAAGGCCTTCTCCCGGAGAGGAATGTTGTACTGTATAGCAAAAGCATGATTCATGAAATTCCCTCCGGATCCAGAATCGAGGAAGGCCAGAGCGGGGATTTGAACGCTGGCGTACTTAAGGAGGACAGGAAGTAAGATACGCTTGGGGAGATCCTGTGCGAGAGAGGGGAAAGAGGAGATGGTACCCAGTTGCATGGGTTCAGGAGCGTCCGATACTGGAAAAGCAAGAGCAGGAAACCTGGGAGCAGAAGGCACAGAAACAGAAGTACGAGGACGTTGACGTTCAGCCCGCTTTTCCAGAAGTCGTTGATCCACTCTGATGCACAAAGCGATTAAGGCCTCAATGATGATGGCCTCTCACGAGCCGCCAGTTCGTCCTTTAAGGATTCCGAAAGTCCCTGCCAGAAAGCCGCGGAAAGTGCCCCATCGTTCCAGTCAGTCTCAGCTGCGATTGTCCGGAATTCCAGAGCGTATAGTGCCACAGATCTCCGACCCTGCGAAATGTGGAACAAGGAGGAAGCAGCCATATCACTACGTCCAGGGGTATCAAAGACTTAAAGAAATTCTCTCTTAAAGTTAGGGAAGCTGTAAGTGAGTTCAGGTTTTAGCTCCCAGATTGGTGAAGCCCAGGCCAGGGCGTCCCCGGTGAGAAGGGAAAAAACATAAGCTACCTTGGTACGATCCGTGGGGAAGCGAAAAGGTGACAGTTCGAATTGTATCTCACACTGATTTAAAAACCCACGGCATGCAAGCGGGTCTCCAGCATATTTACTAGGCGTAGGGATATGCAACTCCGAAGAACCTGTTCCTTCACGGGAGACAGTGGGAGGGACAACGGAACTGGAGACATTTACCTGGGAAATCTGAGAGGTTAAGGTAGCAACCTGTTGGTTAAGAGCGGTGACCTGGTTGTCCAAAAAGGTAAAGTGTTTGGGGATAGTGGTTAGGGTATCTTCCACCTCAGGGGGGTCTGGGTCTGATAGGCTCTGCATAATGTAACGCTTGGCCTGCCCACAAGCCACGCGAGACCCCGGGACTGAGGTGGAAAGGAGAAATACCACACACCTAACAGTAAACGGGGGCACAGCCTGAGTGTGGAAGTAGCGTAGTTGGTCCAGGGAACAAAAAGTGAAAGAGTACCATACAGTACTTGCCAACTCCAGCGTAGAAGGGTAAAGTCCGTAAGCCAATGGTCAAGGTGTAGGGAGAACAGCGTGGTAGAGTGTCCGTAAGCCTGGGTCGTGGAGCGTAGAGGGCAGCGTAGTAGAGGTCCGTAAGCCGTGTCCAAGGGATGTAGAAGACTGCAAGGTAGAGAGTCCAAAGCCAAATCCAAGGGTACCAGAGAGCAGCGTAATCAAAGTCCAAAGCCAAGGGTCAAAATCCAGGGAGGTCAGCAGAAAATCCAGGGACAGGAACAGGGACTGAAACACAAGAGAGCCAGGCAGAAGCAGACAGCACCAAGGTACAGAAGCTATGCAGAGCAATGTGGTAATGGCGAGGGGAGACTAAATAGTGGGCTGGGACCTATCAGAGGAAAGGGAGGAGCGGAGGTGCGGCCCAAGGGAAGCCCTGGTAGGGGAGAATAGTCTGGGGGCGGACCTGGTGGAGCAGGGGCAGGGAAACATGCCGATGCGCGCGCCGCACATGAGGAGGCGGGGTCAGGTTCCCGGCGCCATTAAAGGGAAACCTGGGTTACGGGCGCACGCGCGACCCGGAAGTGTGGGAGCAGCTGCGGGGGAGACGCTGAGGGCAGGGGCACGCCGCCGGGGACCAGAGGCAGCGGGGAGAAGAGGTAAGGAGGCGCTGGTAGCGGGAGTCCCCGCAGCACGGGTCCTTACAAGTACAGTAGCACTTCAGTATTGGGTGATACGTTTTTTATTTGGACTAAAAATGTATATTTTACAGCAAGCTTTTGAAAGTTCTACTCTCTTTGTCTTTGTAACGCTTGACTTGAGGTAGAACTCCCGAAAGATTGTTCTAAATAATTGTTAGTCCAAATAAAAAAAGGTACTTTAGGTACTTTGGTCACAAATAACAAAATGTTCAAAAATGGTCAGATTGGTGTGCTATTTTAAGATTCTCCTAGTCAGGGATTTTTGTGAATGCGGTAAAGCCACATTCTTATTATTTTGAGTCTCCAGCTCAATCAGGAGACTTGCACTATCATAATAAAAATGGCCACATATGTTTGCTGGAGAGCAAATAACAAGGTTAATTGCAGCTTTAAGAATGTGTTTTCCATGTTCAGCACCTGACCTCATTAAGTGCTGACTTCATCAGTGATAATTCAGTTGCACAGTGCATGAGGCAACTTGGAACTTCCCCTAGTGGATTACTGCAAGTGGCATGCTACAGGTTGGGGCTGCAGTCACAGTGTAGAAGCTTCTGGCCCATACAATCATCAATATGCTTAGTATATGTACATATTTTGTTCCCCATGAACCTTTACCAGGTGAATATGGATCATGTACAGTAATATGCATATGGGAATCATTTTTAAATCCTGATGAAGTCCCTTGGGAACAGAAGTGTTTTGTTTATTGATGATCAATGGATTTTTGTGTAGCGCTGTTCCCCCCTCCCCCCCCCGCTGGGAGATCTTGCTATTGCTACAGGTGTATTGGTGCTTGTTACCTGTGAGGGTCCAGGAGAGACGAGTGTCCGCAATGATAAGGGGAAACAGAACAAGCTTTTGTTCGATCCATCAAGTTCTTCTTTTGGTGTCAGCGCCTCCAGTCACAGCAGGCTCCAGGTTTCCTGGAGACAGTCCCCACCATGACAGACCTCTCTCATACCCCTACCATATAGACTGTTACTTAGGCAGGGGTATATAAAAAGGATTCTTTATTGAAGCAGCCACTGCAGTTGATATTACAATGCATGCATCATCTTGTACTGTAGGATGGGTCTCAGACCTCTGGATAGTCCCGGCCTTCTAGCAGTCTTGAGGCCTTGTGCTCTGCTCAGATCTTGGGCTGCATGTCTCAACCCTAAGAAGGGAAGAACTCAACTCTGTCTCTACCCCAGGAGGGGAGACCTTGACTGAATACAATTTGGAACACTTCCTCCCTAAGGCTGCGCTTATAGTGCCTTGCGACGGCGACGCGACGGCGCTCCAAATCAAATACATTGACTCCGTCGCAAGCGCTTATAGTAAGCGCGACGTTGCGGCAAATTTTTTTGAAGCTGGGTCTATTTGATTTTTTTGAGACAGTCGTCACATGTGACTGTCTCTAAACCAATCAGAGACCGCGGCCTGACCCCTTTCGTGATATCGCGGAAAATCTATTTATAACTTTCGCGGGTGGCGATGGTGACGTCATCGGTCGCGTCGCCGTCACCAGCACTATAAGCGCGGACAGGCACAGTGGGGGAGGGCATAGATCTGCACCTTGATTGGCTGTACACAGACTCAGTTTCACCTCCACCCCTGTCACTCAGACAGGGAGGCAGAAAGATAGCCAGGAACAGCCATGGCTATATTTGTACCTGGAGTTTCTACACCAGTGACAATACCAACAACACCTGGATAATATGAACAATTAAAGCACAGAAAGAGGGGTTTTTAATTGTATTATGGTGTCTATTATAGTTGTATTTTGAATAAACAACGAGGATTTCAGAGTGCGCACTTACATTGTAAACTCTGTGGGCACAGGGTCTCCCTTTCCCATGTGTTTTTACTTGGTGAACTAATCCCCATTGTTTGTACTTTATTTTCACTGTATTGTAATTTGCAAAGAGCTGCATACACTGATGGCACAATATAAATACAATTATACATACAGTACCATGGTTGGGATTATTTTTTCCCCCGGACACTTTGAGGGATTAGTAGTTTTGGAACCATAGTTGCTTTACAGCCCCATAGTGATTACACAAATTATTTAAATTACACCTTTTTATTCTAGCCTCATATATTAGGTCAGAGTGGTGGAGAATTTGGTAGTTAAAAAAATAATAATGTACTCTGACCTTATAACATATATTAAAAGTTACATTAAAAGAACTAGATTTATTCGGTCACATACTGTTCACACTACATCACAATAGCACAACGTTCCTTAATTGTGTAAATTGTCTGCATAGGATAAATACAAAAAAGGATTTCCTTTGGTACTTCTATTTTTCTCCTGTCCTCATAAAATAGAAAGAATAGGAAAGTTGCTCTTTTCATTTAGCATTGAACCTAATTAGGCTTATATCTAGCGGTTTCTAATATGTGTGCAACTAGCTCATTCTGTATATCCTGCGTATTGGCTAAGTGGCTAAAAGATAAAGAAAATGAGTCCGAGGTATCGCCATGCAAAACATGGTGCAAAGTTACCATTGTTTCCTTTAGAACACGTAAATAAAAGCTGGTCCCTTCTGCCATTTCTTGGCATGGGAAATGCCATACAGTAAATCTTTCCCTTGTTACAGAATGAGCTATGCCTTCCTTCCAGCTTTTCAGACTTTTATGACATGCTTTTGAAGCGTCGGCCTCTATGGTAATACATTTGCGTGTGGATGAGGATTGTTTTGCGGTAAAATCATTTCTTTATCTCGATGCATTCCTCCCTTTGTTTGGTGCATGCCATCACCCTCGCTTGTCCTTCCAAACGCTGCCTGGCAATGTGCATTCATGCTTAAGCGTTATCAACTTTAACACTGCCCCCCGAGATGTTTTTTTCTTCTTTTCTTTTATCTGTTGTGACAGGATCAGAGACATTCAGTTTCTTGTTGGTCATGCCCATTATGGAAGATGACCTGCTTACACGCTGCATTCACGCAGCTTCAGCCAGAGTCTGATACTGTTTTGTGAGTGGAACAGGTCAGTAGTGTAGGTCTTCCACTGCCTCGGTTGAATATTCTACACTGACTCATTTATTGAGCGCTAAAAATAAGAGCCACTTGTCATCGGATAATAGTATTTACAGTTAGGTCCGGAAATAATTGGACACTGACACAATTTTCATAATTTTGGCTCTGTACGCCACCACAATGGATTTGAAATGAAACAACTGAGATGCAATAGAAGTGCAGACTTTCAGCTTTAATTCAATGGGTTGAACAAAAATATTGTATGAAACGTTTAGGAATTGCAACCATTTTCATACATAGTCCCCTTATTTCAGGGGCTCAAATGTAATTGGACAAATTAACACAATCATAAATAAAATGTTCATTTTTAATACTTTGTTGAGAATCCTTTGCAGGCAATGACTGCTTGAAGTCTGGAATGCATGGACATCACCAAATGCTGGGTTTCCTCCTTTGTGATGCTTTGCCAGGCCTTTACTGCAGCTGTCTTCAGTTGTTATTTGTTCGTGGGTCTTTCGTCTTATGTTTTGTCTTCAGCAAGTGAAATGCATGCTCGATCGGGTTGAGATCACGTGATTTACTCGGCCATTGCAGAATATTCCACTTCTTTGCCTTAAAAAACTCCTGGGTTGCTTTCGCTGTATGTTTTGGGTCATTGTGCATCTGTAAAGTGAAGTGCCGTCCTATCAACTTCGCTAAATTTGGCCGAATCTGCAGAAAATATATCCCTACACACTTCAGAATTCATCTGGCTGCTTCTGTCTTCTGTCACATCATCAATAAACACTAGTGACCCAGTGCCATTGTAAGCCATGCATGCCATACCGTGTTTTACAGATGATTTGGTATGCTTCGGATCATTAACCGTTCCAAGCCTTCTCCATACTTTTTTCTTCCCATCAATCTGGTACAGGTTCATCTTAGTTTCATCTGTCCAAAGAATGCTGTTCCAGAACTGGGCTAGCATATTTTAGATATTGTTTGGCAAAGTCTAATCTGTCCTTTCTATTCTTGAGGCTTATGAATGGTTTGCACCTTGTGGTGAACCCTCTGTATTTGCTCTTGTGAAGTCTTCCCTTTATGGTAGACTTGGATAATGATATGCCTACCTCCTGAGAGTGTTCCTCACTTGGCTGGATGTTGTGAAAGGTTTTTTCTTTACCATGGAAAAGATCCTACGATCATCCACCACTGTTGTCTTCCGTGGACGTCCTGGCCTTTTTGTGTTGCAGAGCTCACCAGTGCGTTCTTTTTTTCTCAGAATGTACCAAACTGTTGATTTGGCCACTCCTAATATTCCTGCTATCTCTCTCTGATGGATTTTCTTTTTTTTTGCAGCCTAAGATGCCCTGTTTCACTTGCATTGAGAGCTCCTTTGACCGCATGTTGTGGGTTCACAGCAACAGCTTCTAAATGCGAATGCCACACCTGGAATCAACTCCAGACCTTTTACCTGCTTAATTGATGATGAAATAATGAAGGAATAGCCCACACCAGTCCATGAAACAGCCTTTGAGTCAATTGTCCAATTACTTTTGGTCCCTTGAAAAAGAGGGGGCTACATATTAAAGAGATGTCATTCCTAAACCCTTCCTCCAATTTGGATGGGAATACCCTCAAAATAAAGCTGATAGACTGCACTTTAAGCCCATATTCATCATTTATCTGTAACTTGAATTTATTTTGGTACACAGCCGAAATAACAAAGCTTGTATCAGTGTCCAATTATTTCCGGACTTAACTGTATGTAAGTGTATCATGGCTGGCTCAGACTGCCTCTCTACTCCGTCACGTAAGCCCTTAGTAGTTACAGGCTGACAGGTTATCCTAGAGCTTTGACCTCCCCTTATGCTGACTCTGAGTGACAGAAGAGGTGGTGCCACAAGGGTCTGTGTACAGCCAATAGTGGTACAGACCCTGTGCCCTCCCCTTCTGGAGTCTCAGAGAGGAAGTCCAAATTATAGTGGAGCTCTCTTGCACCCCTCCTAGGGAGAGGAGGTGTGTGCTGCTCCTCCCGGCTGGAAGTGAGCTAGGCCACTCAGTCCCACTTGGGCTGACTGGGCCTGAGGCCTCAGGAGCCCAGCACCATCCAGAGGCCTGGGACCCTATGTCATCAATCTGCATCCGCTGTATACCATCTGCAGTGACTGCTAAATAAAGCATCCCTTTTCATATACCCCTGTCTGAGCTCTCAGAGTGGGGGTACGGATGAAATCTGCCCTAGTGGGGGACTTCAATATCTTCTGGTATATTTAAATGAGCTTATCGAATGTGTGTTCAGAGGTATTTCTCCATGTGCAGTATAGATGAATAATGGTGATGTGCCCTCTCTATAATCTCAAGACCTTTTCATGACAACATGTAATGAGTTATTCGGTCATTGGCCTCTAGCTAAGACATGACTGGCGTTTCTAAAAGCTTAATTTAAAGGAGTAGTTCCCCCCTCTGCTTCTCCCCCGCTCCCCCCTTTTTTTAGACACTTTACTGTGTCTGGTAAACATTTACTTCATAAAAATATATATGCCTGCAAGCCACTAGAGCAGTGTTACCCAACTGGAGGTTTCGCAGCATCTTCGGGTTCCTTAAGAGGATCAAAGGGGTGCTGCAAAATTTTCCCGATCCCCCAGAGGAGGGAGAAAGCAGGGCAATTGCTTGGGGGCTGGGCGATTTTCTCCACCCTGATTGGCTGCATCATCCAGCAGCAGCCAATCAGAATATGGTGTCAGGACCCTGGGCGTGTGGCCAAGCAGAATAGGAAGCAACATGGGCAGTAGAGAGGTGAGACTCTGTGTCTCTGACCCTCTTGTGTGTGTTGGTTCTGTCCTGGTGTGTTTTCTGTGATTGTCGTTGTGTGTGTTTTCTGTGACTGTCTCTGCCCCCTCTGTCTCCTGTGACTCTTTATCCCCTCTGTCTCCTGTCTGTCTGTCTCTTGTGACTCTGTTCCGTGTCTCCTGTGACTCCCTGTCCTCTGTCTCCTTTAACTCTCTGTCCTTTGTCACCCATGTCTGTCCTGTGTGTTCTGTGTCTGCCTGTCCTGTTGTGGTGCTGCCTCAGAAACTGAGCACTGTAATTATGAGTGCCTCAAGTGAAAAATGGCTGAAAACCACTGCAGGATTACAAACATAATGCAATGGCAACAGTCTGAGGGGAAAAAACTGTCAATAACCTCTAGAAAGGGAGGAAAAGCACAGCCTGCATGACAGTAAATTACGTGCCGACCAGTGGCTTAACTACAATTCTTGGACTCCCTGTTGCAGGGTACATACAACCACACGCAGGTTCTCTTGATAAGGCTTATTTATTGAGCCTTAAAAACATACAGCACACAAAAACAAAATAGCTTCTTTTCAGCATACAAAAACAAAACAGCTTCTTTTCAGCATACAAAAACAAGACAGCCTCTTTTCAGCATGCAGGACACAGACAGTTCATCAAACAGGTACTTTGAAAAAAAGACCTTATAGCAGTAATCTTACTTCAGCATTTCAGTCCTCTCTCTTGACCAGCCAGCCTCATGTGTGTGCAGCCTGGAGGTTTTAAAACACCTTGATTATGCAGCTGGGACCACTCTAATTGTCAGGAGCTTCCCAGCTGAAAGTTAACCTCGTCACCGCTGCACTGCATACCTATAAATACGTCTGCCAGGCATAGAGCTGGTAATGTTCATTCACCCTGTCACACTCCCCTGCAAAATATTTTGAAAGCCCCCCCTCTGTCACTCTCTCTCCCCCTCTCTAATGCTTCTACTTTTCTCTCTAACTGTCCTCATCTTCCCTCCTCTCTAATGCTCCATTCTCTCTAAATATCTCACTCTTCCTCCATTCCCTCTAACTCTCTCACTTTCACTCTCCCCATCTCTCTAACTCACTCTCACTCTTCCACCCATCTCTCTATCACACTCACTTTTCCACTGACTCTAACTCTTTCACTTTCCCCCCTCCTCTCCCTCTCTACCCCTCCTATCTCTAACTCTCTCACTCCCCCCTTCCTCTCACTCAATTCTTCCATCCGCTCACGCTCAATCCCCCTCCGCTCCTTACACTCAATCCCCCTCTCACTCAACTCCCCCCCCCCCTTAACTTTCCTTGTGGGCAAAGTGGGACGGAGATGAGGCCTCGGGTTCCGTGTCGGTGGGAAGCTGGGCCACGTGGTCGCATGCAGAAGTTGGGCCCGATTTCTTGGCAGGACCAACTTCTGGCACCGACTGGGACACGTGAACACCGGCAGGAGAAGGGCTTAGCGTAAGGGCCCACAGCAAACAAAGGCCCAGGCAGCCTGACACAGTGGTTGAGCCCGACCCTATACCCATGCCCAACTTCCAGTGCTGGCCAGCAGGGGGCCTCCCTCTGCTTTCGGGCCCCCCTGCATTGCAGGGTTTTGCAGTAGTGTAGTTACGCCCCTGGTGCCAACTGGTGGTGATTTGGCAAACTTGACAAATACAGTCAAGTGCTCGGTGCTTCCTCAGCTTTAGCTCACAAAGATGAAGCGACTGAAACAAATGATCTTGCATCGCTGTGTTTCCCTAGACCAGGCACAATGCATCCCTCTGAACTCACGAGACCTCTTTGTTACAGGAGATGTGGATTTTGTATGTACAGCGACATCACCTTTTATTCATTAGATATTTGTGGTTTGTAACTGTTGCAATCTCGTTTTTCTTGCACTTCTCCCCCCCACTATAATTATTATAAAACAGATATATGAACTAAATAATTTGTCATATTGGATGTAGCATTTGGGGCTTTTTTGGCCACTGATCACTCATCAAAGATACAAAACCTTTACAGGATGTGTATATATACACTACCCTGAGAAAGGTCCTTAGAGTACCGAAACGTTGGTTTGTCTCTGTGTTCATTTTGTATTGCCTAATACATTGTTTTTCTTTATACCTGAGAGTGCTTATTCTTTGCTCTCACTTTGGTGATAGCAGCTGTTTTATATATATATATAGATATATATATATTAGCATATATCCATTATATATAGTATATGATTATATATTATATGATAATATATATATAATTATTTATGTACTGTATATAGCGCCAACAATGCACGCAGTGCTTTACAAAGGAGACAATACAATACATTGAATTATAATTCAATAGGTGCAACAAACAAACTCAGACAATAGGAAAGTTAAATCCCTGTCCCAGGGAGCTTACAATCTAATTGGTATGTTAGGACTGGAAACCTACAAGGAGAGAGGGTGAAGGAGTAAGTGCAGTAGATGGCAGTGCTGAAAACATGCAGTATGAAGAGCAGTGGTCATGATGGTTGTAGGGAGTACAGAGACCCAGCTGCTTTGTTATTTACACACCCAGAATTCCACGACTTCTTTTTATTTATGCACTGGTGGTTCCACCTTCTTCGTACTGTAACTACATTTTTATAGTATCAAAACGATATCCTCCGTTTTTAGAGCATACATATTGTATAAATATTTCTAAAAGAAGATACAACAAACATTGCCCCAATTTTACATATATTTAGAATTGGTTTGAATCTGGCATAAAGTAGTATCACTACTTGGTTTTTAGGCCATGATGAAGGGAGATGTTGCCATTTGTGCTGTCCTCAAACATATTTGATTGGGTCTCTAGTGCCCAGAGACTAATGCCATCTCGCACCTGGCACATTTATTGATTCAATTACAATTACAGGATTGCACTTTGGAACTCCTCCCATAACCCGCTCTCCAAATCACTTACAGATATGAGGAGGGCAAAGTTGACACAAAGCACCTTAATAGGTTGATGTAAAGCGATTCACCTTAAAGGGTCAATACAAGCCGCTTTATATTTTCTTATTTTTTTTACATAGGCTTGAAGCAGGGGTCTCCAGAGCTGAATCCCAATACTTCCAGGTCCGGGGACCCCCTGCTTCCAAAGATACTAACCTCCGTAGGGGGAGCCAGGATCTCCTGCAAGTCTAAAGCCCCCAGTAGGTCACGCGGACCAATAGGAAGCTGCACTGGATCACATCATCACGGCTTCCTATTGGCCTGCAGAGCATGCAAGCTTTGAAAAGTGCCTATTATGTGAACCCTGGTAACTGAGCTGGAGCGGCTACCGGCACCTACTATAGAGGTAAGTGTCTCCAGAAACAGGGGTCCCCAGAGCTGAAATGAATGGGGTTCAGCTCCGGAGACCCCCTGCATCCAACCTATGTAAACAAATGAAAAATAATGAAGAAAGAAAAACTGCCGCTATTATTGCTTCTTTAACATCATAATGCTTGTTGTGAGCAGTGTTAGGCCTTTATATTCCCTATAATGTCTTGTACCTTGCTCCCGTAGCCACAGGCATTACAATAGAGATATACCTGTTATTCAGTGCTTCACTGCTATCGAATCCTACAAAACAGAAGTGATAAGTTGTGATATAACATAATCCTAGTATGACAGGTTACATGCTGAGAACCACCTACTATAGAAGACTGAATTACCTGCATTCCTCAATCAAACATGCTTTTTATCCCTGTAATGTTTACGTATCAAGTTTCATAGGATTTGATGCATGTTTCATTGATACATAACAAGCGTTGAAAAATTGCAGCAAAAACACTAAACTAATATTACCTACTGTATGATCATATGTACTGTACATGAAGTAAACATCTTCACTAGCTACTAACAAGGCTGTATACACACAACCTTCATATTGTTAGCTGATAGAAATTGGGGCAACATTAGTGCATGTTATTTTGACAAAAGGGCCTTTTATTCCCTATGCCGTGAATAACAGTTCTGGGGAAGATTTTAGTCCCATTTATTTGAATGGAGCTGAAATCTTCTCCATCACTGGGAAGCAGCTTCACAGCATATTGATTTCGGACCTGGATTCATAACATAACCAGATAGTTCATGTTGTGCTGATCTCTATATAACTTTTAAAAAAAATGTTTCCAAATATTCATCTTTTGCTACAGTTTCAACTGCTCATTTTATCGCTGGTATCTGCTATTACCATGGAAACCTTAGTGACTGTATATAGCAGCCATTTTAACCTCCCAAGGAGGCAAATCTTCAGGAAATGATATCTCCAGAATTCAACCACAGCATAGGAAAAGGGCGGGATAGCTGAAAAGAACTGCAAAATGGTTCAACGGAAAATTAGGAGACATTTTATGTTGTATGGTGAGTAGTGGGGATTGCTGTTTTAAGATGGGTATATTGTATTACAAATTCCTGGCAAGGGACATGGGTTAATGTTGGGGGAATGCAATAAAGAAAGTTGCATTTTTGCTCTCCAGCATATGTATTGTATTGTACTGTATGTCTTTATTTATATTGCGCCATTAATGTACACAGCGCTTCACAGTAGTAATACACGGGGTAATCATATAAATAACAGATAATATAAATAACAGGTCATGGGAATAAGTGCTTCAGACATAAAAGTAACATTACGGAAGAGTCCCTGCTCCGAGGAGCTTACAATCTAATGGAAGATTAGCATATCATAAAAGGAACTTAATACAAACCCGTCAAGCAATGAATGGGGTTAAATCCACCCCTCCCTATAATTTGCTGCCAGATCCGGGACTCTTCTAAAATAAACACTGCAGCATAACTTGGTTTTTCTTGAACACTGAAAAACTCAACACACCATCGGACACTATCAAAACAGAAATTGCATGGTCAGCTACAACGCGTCTGCAACCAGGTTTGCTTTTCTACCGCAGAAAACCATTACAGAAACTGAATTCCTTCTTCTTCTTTTCCCTGCCTGTGTGCTTCCCCCTACGTCACGGTTTCTGCTACAGCCGGGCCAGGCTTGCTGAGGATTGGCTGGTAGCTAAGCAGTCATTTGAACTGCCTTTTGTACTCTGCTGATCCTGCTACTGGTTCAGTGCTGAAAGTGCTCTGGTGCTAGACACCTGCTAGACACCGCCTGCCTGCCTGCTTTGTTTTGTCTCGTCACCCTGTAGCTGTTTGCTTTGTGGGACTGCGCTTCTTTATGCACGCTTGCTGTGAAGTGCCAGGCTGCCATGGCACCAGCGGGTTAGCAGCGTGCATACGATGTGAGCCTCGCAGGGGGAGCTCGCCGCATGAGTCTGTCTCCAAGGTAAGCCATGTGACTTCCAATGCTGCACCTGCAGTCAGGATGGAGGAGTGGTGCTGGGCAGGGATGTTGTATAGGACGGAGGGCAGAAGCAGCACATGCACCCTGCCTGGCGCACATGAGCACCATGGCTTAGTGACCGTGACCGTGTGTCATATCTTTTCAGTACAACTGTAAACAATGAAGCCTGTGTAAATGTGAGTTTAGGGATCCCATTGCTCTACCTGTCCACCTATGTGCCATAATACCAAACAGAGTTATGAATGTGTTGTTGGCTTTAAGGTGTTAAAGGAAGCTAAGGGGTCACACAGATCCAGATGCTCATGTCTCTTCAATGATAAGAAGCTGTCTTCAGGGAGAATACAGGTCAGAATGGTGTGTAACAGGCAGCTGTGTATAATACATAGAATACATACATAGGTTAAGGGGGTGAAATGACAGGTGTCAAAAAGACATCTACGGGGAACTTTACCTGATTTCATAATGTACCTTGGTTTAGCCGCTGTTGGTTACATATTATAGATTGTGTTGCCCAACTTCTTCATTATTAGAGGAGTGTCTGTTTTTCTAATCATTATTAGGCTGGTAATTGCAATGGCTTTGGGCGCTCCCCTATTGTAAGCAACTTTTTCATGAGGTTGTTCTTTTGTCTGCCTGTTTATGATGCACCTTGTATTGCTAGTTGTCACCTGCCTTTCTATTAAACTGCTTTATGAAGCTATTTGAACTTCAGCTAATGTACTGTAGGCAGCATAATTAAAAGAAACAATAAGACCAATGCTTTATATCCTTTCGAATGCTAACGCGTCATTTTGATGTTGCTAGACCTGCATGAACGGTGTTCGACAGATTTGTCTGACATTATAGTTGTCGAGATGTCAGTGGTTTCTACATGGGGTTCCTGACATGTCGCTGGAAGCGGCATTATCGTTCATTACTAAACAAAAACGTGGCATTTTTGTTACTGAAGTGAAACTAGAAGAATTTTAAGCCTGCACCTAAGTTTCTGTATATCTTGGTATTTTACATTGGCTTGTGATTTAGAGACTGCCCACAGGTCAGTCTGAGAAAGCAATAATTTAACGCAGATTATAATATTGATCAATTTTCTTTTTGTCTCTAGATGCCCTTTGAACCCCTACTTTAGCATTCACCTAGCAGTACCTGCAAAGTGACAGGAACCTCTGCGATACAGAGAGTCCGCACATAGTCATTACTGTGGCACTGAATGCTGCTGAAGCAGTTTTGTTGATACAATAATTTGACTCCTACAGTAGATTCCTTTTCCTCAGGGGGAATATCAATTTCCATTAAAAAGAAACTTTGCCAAAACGGGGTACTGGTGGTCAGAATTTTCTCAACTTAGGGGGTTATGCTCTTGAGTGCGTTGGTGCCGATGAAGCATTAACGCACTTAAACTCGCATTCAAGTCAACAGGAGTTTCTGTGCATTAGTGCTCGATCGGCACTGATCCACTTAAGACCATAATTCTGACGTACTGTACCTGTGTCAGGTAGGAACGCTGGTTTCATCTGAACACCTTTTTAGCTGTCAAAGTGCCAGATTTGAAGTGAATGAAGGTGATACTATAGAAATTGGCTATTGAATCTTCCAAGGCTGCAGGCTATCCTAAATGGAGAAAGGATGTCACAAGTACAGTATATGTTTCTTGTCATATAAGCGTGGAGAAAGGATACCATACCAATCTGTAAGGAACAGTTAAAAAAAACTATGCTCCAAAACACCTTGCTCAGAAGATAGTGTTTAATACAGATATTCTACTGAGATGACCTGCAATTACATTGCTGAGCAATAAACTCGTGCCTTTGACCATTGGATCAGATTAAATCCTGCTAACATCTGCGGTTTCACTTAACTAGATGACAAACCCTTTCACAGTGAAACTACCAGCGTGTAGCGCTCGTTCTCACTAGACAGTGGTTTAATAACAGGGGAATTAAATTACTAGGGGGGGGTAAATGCTTTAATCGTGGGATCATTCCATCAGCAGCTGAAAAGGAATAGTATTGTTTTTCAGGCGCCCTTAAAAGGGGAACATGAGGTGTCTCCTGTATTCTGTGTGACAAGCAGATGAAGCATCAAGATGTTGAAATATTGGAGTCCATGGAGACCATTGTCATGTTAGAATAAAAACAATTTAAAGTTACTATAGATCTCATTATCACATTAACATGTCATTATATAAGAACTTGCATCATGTTCTCGGCTGCAGAAAATGAAAAGGAACATTTGAATGACGAGGCAGGAAACAATTTGGATCATTCTACACGAACCGATATAGCCGTTGTATAGGATATTTCTTACTTACAATAGGGAACTTCTGCAGTGCCTGACTTGCTATTACAGCTGCCAGTAATCGGTATTCGGGGAAACCCAATGGTGTCAATGTTAGGGAAAAATCATAAAATTATGAAATGAGTCGAGATGACATGTCTGGCAAAATTACACACACTGCTCCATCTCAATAAGAACACAAAGAGATGTTGTCCATACAGGAAAATAGCATAAAAAGCATTAAAATGGTCATAATAAAAATGAAAGAGGAAACATAACAGAGGAGAAGTATCTATGTAAAGAAAGTGCAAACAGAAGTTTGTTTTGATGCGTTTCATACATTTGAGCTAAACGCAAGCAGAAAATGGATCAAAGTGTTTCTTACATCTGACAAAAATTGTTGGCCACAAACATTTACACCTCCTCAGACCTGGGTCAGACCAGAGTTTGCTACATCACATTATAATCTGTGTGTCATGTAACTCCTCCCTAACTCCTCCTATTGTCACTCCCCAAACCGCAAGGTGATGCAAACGGCGCACAACCGGGAGCAAAGACTTTCATACATTGATGCAAGATAAAGATGGTGGGATTTGGCTGCAAAGTTGCTATGATATGATGTAGATGTGTTAGAGCAGGGGTGCGCAAACTATCCCCGCTGTGCCCCACCCCTTCCTGCCTGCTCTCCCTCCCTGCTCGAGCTCCCCTCCTAACCCTGTCTTTGGC
Source organism: Ascaphus truei (assembly GCA_036426205.1). NCBI lineage: Eukaryota > Metazoa > Chordata > Amphibia > Anura > Ascaphidae > Ascaphus > Ascaphus truei. The sequence goes on along the minus strand of CM071567.1, from coordinate 173,882,415 downwards.
ATCAAATGACGCTGCAGGGTCATGTGACCCCGCCGCATTGCCATGCTGACGCGTCGCCTAAGGTAAGGGAAGTTGCAGAGGCCTGACGCGATCCGCCGGTATTTAATTTAAATGTCTTGGGGAAGATCACGGGGCCTCTGCAACCACCGTGGGCCCCTCCCCCCCTCTATAAAATCTTACACGCCCCCCAGTTTGCGCACCGCTGTGTTAGAGAACAACATTTCCTAATCAGATTCTGCCTTAGGCCTTTTTCAGAACATTATGCACCTTTCTGCACTTTAGTTTTTGTGCCACTGACATCTTCAGGGGCTGTCTTATGTAGCATCCATAAGTGGCGAATGTACCTTATGCCTTTAAAGAAGCAACACATGGATACTGTATATATATATATATAAGAAAGACAAAAAAAAGCGCCAGCTCCATGGCATAATATTGTTTGTAAAATTGACAATTTATTAAAAGGCAGAAAGTGTCCGCCAGGAATTGCACTCACTTCAAATAGTGAAAAAGCATTCAAGGGAGACAATCTGTAAACCAGCTGAGACCGTAGGAGGGTAGAAAGCCAGATATTGCTGTAGATATACACAAGAGGTGAATGAGGATACTTATCTGTGGCTGGATGGAATATGGTAGTCAGTGTAAGCAGGAGGGGTGGTGGTGTTAGGCAGGTAGCTGAAACACCATCCGTATTGTAGGAAGATATCAATGCTTTTTCACTATTTGAAGTGAGTGCAATTCCTGGCGGACACTTTCTGCTTTTTAATAAATTGTCAATTTTACAAACAATATTATGCCATGGAGCTGGCGCTTCTTTTTGTCTTTGTTTTTTAGATTCTTCTGATCTGGCTCGATCAACCAAGGAGCAGCCTACTCCACATTGTGACTGACAATTAATCTCTGTATCTGGACTTTTTTTCTCATCTGTTTCCATCATTTGGACTGGTTTGTTCTCTGATATTCACGTTGTATGGTTTTATTATTCTAATTTTCTTATTGCTTTAATTTTTATTTAGTAATATTATATAAGCACTATTTGATTATTTAATAATTAATTCACCATCACATTAGAACCCACTTATCACACTTATAGCGCTACTCTTTGTTCCTTGTTTTTGATATATATATATATATATATATATATATATATATGTGTGTGTATATATAATTGAAGCAGGGGTTCTCCAGAATTGAACCCCATTATTTTCAGCTCTGGCAACCCCCTGCTTCTGGAGATGCATACCTCCGTAGGGGGTGCCGATAGCCACTCCAGGGATCACGTTCTGTCTGTTTTTTAGAGCTCACGGGCCCTGCGGGCACCCACTATGGAGATACCGGCAGCCCCTACAGAGGTAAGTAATTCTGGAAGCAGGAGGTCCCTGCAGCTGAAATTAACAATTCCCCCCTGCTTCAAACCTGTATGAACAATGAAAGAAAAGAAGGAAAAAAACGGCATGGATTGCTCCTTTAACACCGTGGTAAATTGGGGCCTTGGTCACTTACACATTATTGGAACAAAGTCTCCTCACTGCCAAAGTGGGGCAAAAACCATGCAATATTTGTAACCAAATGTATACATAGGGGGTTAATTACTAAAGTCCCCTGGCTGCCAAACTGGGGCAAAAACAATGCATAAAAAGACAGCACCTTCTTTATGAAAGGAAAGGAATCCCATTCAAGTGAGTTTTACCTTTAGGCCCGGGCCATAGAGGTGTGGGGAGAGCGGAGGCGCGCTAACGCTGAGGCTCGCCTGCTTCAGTCAGCGCGATTGCACGGACTTGCAGACGAGCCAGCGTGCGCGAAGGGAGCCGGGGGGAGGTGGTTGGAGGCGGGGCAGTGACGTCGCTGGGCCAATCGCCCGCGACGCACTGACGTCAATGTCACGGCGCCGACGTCACGGCGCCGTGACGTTGACGCGGCTGTGCAGTGATTGGAGGTTTTCAGCCGACAGCGCGCTGAAAAACAGCTTGGCGCTCGGCTGAAACCTCCAACGCCTCAGCACGCCTGCGGACGCTCGCGTGATCCCCCTCTCAAGGCATCCTCATTGAGGATGCTGGGGCTCAGCGCGGAGCGTCCGCACGCCTCAGCACGGCTGGTCCATCTATGGACGCAGCCTTATACTTCTGGTACAATTCTTGTGCACTAGTTGCACCCCAGTTTTGCAGCATGAATGCTAAAGAAAAGAGCCCCGACAGCCCCCTTTGTTCCCAGCTTCACTTTTATGCCACTTTGCGTGTTTTTATTTTGGGGTAACCATGTAACATGTGATTGTTGACCTTTTATAAGCTACATGCAGTATATTGTTTTTCACCTATTGACAGAGTGCAGCTTGTTTCCTTTTTTGCTATTACTGTTTATTTTAGTAAAGAGACCATGCAGTGAGATTTGTGAAGATCCTGTAATGTACAGGATGTAATGTGCTGTCAACAAGCTGGATCCAAAGTCTCCACCTAGGTAAACCAGAAGCTTTCAAGGGCCTTGAGTGAGAATCTCATGCTTCAGAAGCTTGTAAAAGCCAATGCCCAAGTGACTGGTTTTCATGTTCCAGTCCTGCCACTGTTGCTCTGCTACACATGGGAGTTACTGTTGGCAGCGGAGCAGGTGCACTTGGATAAATATCTGTACCCACTTCATATGTTCTGTGCCCGTCTTTGTGCCAAAATAACGCTTGTTAGTTTCAACATGTTTCTGTTGTAACACATACAGTACAGTGCAGCAGACAGTTCACACAGACTAAACATTAGGTGTTCTTATCATTTGTTTTTCATTACGTTTTGACAGGCCTCACCTCAAGACAATAGCAACAGATACAATATTTTCTAGCCTGCGGCTTCATGTTGTTTGTGCAAGGCTTTGCTTAATGTTTATTAACCCCTTCCGTGCTAGATGAAATAGAATGCTCTGTAGACTCCCCAGGGAATTGAAGGGGTCAGCCCAGTGACGTTAATTATACTTTTTGCGCCACCCTGCAAAATTTTTTAAAGGACTTCCCAAATACAAAATACAAAACATAGAGCCCCGAGTCGGCGGCCTTTGGTGCCCCCCTGTCTTTCTCTTACACTTCCATCCCCCACCCCCCTCCCTCCCACACACCTTGCTCTCTCACCCCCCTCTATTTCTCTCACCCATCTCACACTCCCCTTCATCCTCACAATCCCCCGACTCACTGTGTCCTCCTCCCTCTCTCACTCGTCCCCCTCCTCACTCTCGCTCACACTCTTATTTCCCCCTCTCACTTGTCCTCCTACCTCTCTCAATCTTCCTCCTCCCTCTGTCTCTCTCTTCCTCCTCCATCAGACATTCTCTCTCTCTTCCTCCCTCTGTCTTTCTCTTCCTCCCGCCCTCTGTCTGTCTTTCTCCTCCCTCTTCCTCTCTCTCTTCCACCATCTCTTCCACCCTTATCACTGAATCCCCCCCTTCTCACACTCAATTTCCCTCCCTCATCCCCTCCTCACTCACCACCTGCACTCAACCCCCTCCCCAACACACACAATTCTTTCTACACACACACACACACACACACACACACACACACACTTCTCTACATACACACACACACAGACACACACACACACACAATTCTCCACACACCTAGGGGTGTATAAGCCTGCTTGGCTGCTCCTGTCCTGACCGCGTGGATGTCAGAAGCTGCCGGGCGCAGGCGGAAGTTGGTGCTGATGGGGAAACAGGCAGGGGGGGAAGAATTGAGGACCACATAGCAATTGGAGGCCCCAACACCAGGAGCCAGATGCGAAAGTTGGGCCCGACCTCTTGCCACAGCTTGGCGCAACTTCCAGACCCTGTTGCGGGGTTTAGTGGGACGATAGTTGTGCAACTGGTTCAGCCTGCCAGATATATTTTTGACAGTATTTAATAAGCACAGTACTGGTAGATGCCGGGGGACCTTAGCAGTCTGCACTATATCTATGCTCAGTGCAGGAGCACGTAAGCACTTTTGAGACTGCTGTTAATTACTGTGTTCACTTTAGACTCTGTGTTTATATCCAAATCTACACTGGATGGGAAGCCATTTTTAGCCCCCTTTACAAATACAGTATTGATTCCTGCAATTCTTCACTTTTCTAATATTATTGGACTTGTATGGTGCTTACGGTATATCGCGGTGGCAACATTGATTATAGGACCTCTGTGGAGTTGTTTCTCGTACTATATGGCTGTATCATTGGACCTGTGACAGGGATTGAATATTTACCTGCTTTGTGTATTATAGACTATATTCAAGATCTTTTCTTAAACCTCATGAGTGGGCATTTGTCTGAAATTCACTTTTAAAGCAGCAGTCCAAGCTGCTGTTTAAAAAATAATAATAATAATATATATATATATACCGGTGGTGTTTGTTGTGTGTGTTGGTGTGTGGTGTGAGTATATAGATAGATATAATTATATAATATAGATTACTATATATTATATATTATATATATTACGGACACACTACTATATATATATATATTCCCCTTAATATGTGGCATCAATACAATCCACACAATGATAAGTAATTAGCTAAGTTGCCGATCGTTCAAAGATGCAAAGTTCTATGGGGAAGATCATGTGACCAGGCAGTCACTAGATACAATTGGTGCACTGCTAGAGAGAGGGCAGGGATCAAAAAGGGGTGTGCCAGAGTCTATTTCAGAAGAGGAAGGGGATGTGACTTTGTAAATGGTTGCTATGGAAACAAAAAAAATGTTTTTTACATTATAGTACATTAAAAATGTCATTCATACTAGTTTAAAAAATGCTGCAACTATTTTTGCATAGTAAAGAACTGATTTATTTTTTAAAATCACACATGTAGGCTATTGCGTGGTCTGCAGCATTAAAGTCTACAACATTTTGTATTTTATTGCACTAGAAGTGTGCGCTTGTCATTTTTTTCTTCCAGCTAATCCTGTGGTTCATCTGTTAGAGAATCAGCCCATTAACTCTGTTTGGCTGTTGACTTTTCCTTTCACTACTTTTCAACATCATCTGTGACTTTTTTATTCGTTACTTAATATCTTCAGTGTGGACGAATACTCTATTGGATTACTGCAAGTAGTAATTGTTGTATCACTATTTGATAATTCACTTGATTAGTGTTTTAATGTAGTTTAGTTCACTATATTGTTTACTATACGTTTATTAGCACTGTTTATTGTCACATTATTTATTGCATTCGGATTAGAGGGGTAGTTGTACTCCCTCGTTTTATATTAACCATATTCAAGGTCATTGGTGCTAGTAATCTCTATCCCTTCATTGCAAAAAGGGTCAAAAAGCATATCTATTATGAGTTAGTTACCACACACTGAATCACCTCTTTGTGGAGTTGTTTTTTTCTGTGGGACCCTCTGTGTTCCTCAGAGTTATGTTGATATGTATGATAAAAACAATTATGGTTAAAAAATATATATCTTGATACTGTTCATTGATTTTGGAATTACAGTAGTATACAGATATAATGTGGATACTATCATGGCAAAGTACAATGAGTATATGAACCATGTTTTTATAAAACAAAAACAAAAAAAATTGGTTCGTTTATACATTGCCTGAGGTGTCTTCAGCTTGTGCAGGGTACCATGTTCTCTTTCTTCCTGTCGACTATAATGATCCGCTAATACGGATAATGGAATGGGTACATTATAAATGAATATGAAGCACATTGACTATTGATGGAATCCATGCTTTATTAAATTTTTACAACTGGATTACGAAAGGACATAAGATGAGAGAAGTTGTTTTCTTCAGTTTATTACACTCGTCAGCGTTATGGAAAATGATATGGCGTCCCTCTGACAGATCATTGGCTGAAGGTGTATTATGTGGGCCTCCGTAGCTTCACGATGGCGTGTAGTGCCAGTATTTGTATATTGTCTATAGTTTCTATGACACTGAACAGCATACTGTCGGTTCCCGTAAAATGTCATCCAGTGGAAGTGACGCATGCAAAACAGCGGTTACCTTGATTGTTTGTTTTCTGGTGCCAAGGCCTCCTTTGAAAAGTGCCGAGGTAGGGGTCTACACTAGGGGCCTTGAAGAAGGACCAGTGTGGTCCGAAACTTTGCCCGATTGGGAAGATGCAATTTGGTTACCAATTCGAAGGACTACATTTTTAGGAGCATATATTTTGCAGAAAGGCATGCATATATTACTGGGGCTGTCACAATGAACATTACATTAAAAGAAGTTACATTGAGAGAAGGTCATGTATTGTCTCATTTGAGACGCACTATTCCGATTGGTAACTACGTGAGTGTAGGGGAAATATTGTGCTGGACTATATTCATGAAATATTTTGATTATTTTGTTAAATACATTTATTTATTTTCAAGGACACTTTTTTTCTCTCTGCTTTTTTTCGTTTTTAGGCAGCACTGTACATGTTTATCCTTTTTTCATTTTTTGTTATATTTTTCTAAGTTGAATTTAGTTGTGACAGTTGGACAACAGAGAGACACAGAGAGATGCAAAACACTGACCATGGCCACATACTAAAAAAAGTAATGAAGTTCAATACTAGTAATAAATTATCTACATTTTGTTTTGATATCTTGCCTGTTCTTATTACTTTAAACACATGTACTGTAGGTATTACCCTAAATGAAAACAATGAGATACAGTACAGTTTTTGTTATTATGCATCTAAGTATCCGTCAATTAGCGTTTCTACAGAATTTGTTGTATGATATAAAAAGGGGACTCTGTGCTGCTCTGCATGTGTTTCCCAGAATCCCTTGCTGCAGTAGAAGCACTGTATGCTAAGAGATAATGGGGGGAAAGCAGGGTTGCAGACCTGTCTGAGACATGTGAATGGGCTCACAAGTGATATTTTTATTTGTTGCATGATATACAAAGGTTTTGTGCTATACAGCAGGGCCCCGCTTTTCGGCGATTCGCTGATACGGCGGCACTGAGAAGGGGGCTGCCATGTTGAATTTTAAATCGCGCATGCGCAGATCGGGCGGGTGTGCCTGGCGCGCATGCGCAGACTGTAGGTTGCACACGCAGCGTATAGATCGCACATGCGCAGAACGGCAAAAATGCCGGTTTGCGCATGCGCAGCACTGAAAATCGCCGGATCCGCTTTCCAGCGATTTTCACTATACGGCGGGCCTCTGGAACGGAACCCGCCGTATACCCGGGGCCCTGCTGTATACCTAATGGGGTGAATTGATAACGCAGCACATTATACAGCTGTGGATAGATTTCTGATCCTAAAATGTTTAAACGAGCAGTTCTGATTAGGACTTTGTTTGTCTTTTTGTTTATTTTTCTTATAGGCGGGAAACAGGGGGTCTCCGGAGCTGAACCATGTTAATTTCACATTCGGGGACCCCCTGCTCTCCGAGAGACTTACCTCCGTAGGTGCTGCTGGTATCATGCCTGGCTAGGTGAACAACAGAGACCTAAATCTCCATTGCCACAGGAGCCAATAGGAAGCCGCAATGTCACCTGTCGCGGCTTCCTATTGACCTGAATGACGCAAGGATTTAAACTTACATGGAACACCGGCAGCACCTTTGGGGGTCTGTATCTCGGAGTCAGGAAGCAGGGGGTCCCGGGGTGAAATTAACGCTGTTCAGCTCCGGAGATCCCCTGCTTCCCACCCAGGGGGCAATTTCACATGGAATGCTGCTTTAATATGGTCACATATTTACTCGGTCATAACTTAAAACAGAAATGTCATGTGCACTAGGGATGTCATGTTCAATGTCATTCTTGATCTAACTTGGCTTCTGCGTTAAATCGGCTCACTATTTATACCCACTTGAGGATTGTTTTTCTTGTCTTGCAGCACAAAGGCCACAGAGTGTATTTGCACAGAAATACTTTAAGGGGTCTAGAGGGTGGATTTTGCAAGAAATATTTCCCAGGCTGTCTTCTTTAAAAAGAAAAAATGAATATAACATCGACTTGATCAAGTGATAAAGCTGTCTGGCCTTGGCACATAAACGTTAAAAGCCCTAATGACTTATGTTGATCAAGGTGAATATCCAGTTAACATTTACACAGCACAAGGAAGTAGGAAATGATGAATAACAAGTCCATATCCTGATAATGACGTCTCACTCTCGGAGGCTGCGTATTCTTTGAAAGGCCTCTGAGGGATATACTATGAAAATAGCCTCAACCCCACATCTTCATGACAGGTACATATGGTCTGTGCAGAAGTCATTCCTAAACCTCCAGCTTTATGCTAAGTCAGGAACACAATATATTTTATACACAACAGGAAATCCACAGCTTATGGGTCATTGACATACTAATCTATAACAAAGTCTTCCTGCGTTTTCTCATTTTATCAGAAATGATCATTTCTTTGTTAGTGATATTTCCAACAAAAGCAGGGTGGATTCTGAAACTCTCAACACACACACACACACACACACACACACACACACACACACACACACAATGTATACACACAAACATGTATACACACACAAACATGTATACACGTGTATACACACATGTGTATACACACACATGTATACACACACACAATATATACACACACACATGTGTATACACACATGTGTATACACACACACACATGTATACACACACACATGTATACACACACACGTACACATACACACACATGTATACACACACACACACACATACAATGTATACACACACACGTATACACACACACACACACACACTATCCCCAGCACCACCACATCAGCACACCGCTATCCCATGCCCCCCTAGCACACTGCCATTCTCGGCTCCCCACCATTCCCAGCCCCCATCAACACCATCAGCACCCACACATCGCCACCTTTGCACCTCCCCCATCGGCACACCCACATCCGCACCCCCACATCAGCACCAAACCCTCCCAAATCAGCACACCAATACAATCACCATCAGTACAGCCACAGCAGCACTACCACCGCACATGGGCCGCGTGGACCACTCCCCACCCAAATGCCACACCCACACCACAAACATCCCGGGCAACGCCGGGGCTCTCAGCTAGTATGAAGATATACAATTAAATGCTTAGCCCAGGCCAATGTCATTTTATTGGTCTGACATAAACAAAAGATTCATTCTCAAACAGCTTTATTATCAAAGTACAAAATGTACTAACCCAAAGGTTGTTAAAACTCTGCGTATGCCGTCTGTTGTATGTTACAATAAAATAATCAAAAGTAACCAACTGAATTTTATAGCTGAATAAATCCCCTTGGTACCATATGAAGCTCCCTGCAGTAGAGATGAGTGAAACCATTGCACAAGTTTGCAAAAGATACTGTATACAACTTCAAAATAACCCCTCAGATATAGAGCAATTTGTGGGAAAGTGGAAGAAAAAAAAAAAGATGGGAAATTCAAATGAGATTCCTGTGAACAAAAATAAAAAGTATGATTTTTCTGACCCTCGCCATTTTATCTCATTCTAAATCTGAAATTGTAAAAAAAAAATAAGTGAAGCAGCATTCAGTACTTGTGCACACCTCTAGCAACCGGCACGATAGGAAAAGACTACTGGTTTCAACTCGTAGCCTTTCCAGTGAATACTATGTTGAACTTGGACAAAAATCTGCATAGTCACATACTGTAGCCATTTTGGTTTGTTTTACGAAGCAGAAAAGTATACAATATTTTAGAGATTTGCCTTTTCCTCTGGTGCAGAAAAACACATTTTTGACGCCCAGAGAAGGCAAATTGAAAATCGGCACTCGCTTAAGTGAAGAAATGTGAAACAAATATGTATTTAAAAATAATAAGTCAAAAAAAGGGGTTTGTGAAAACTAGTCCAAAGATGTAAACCGTACAGTAAATCAAAGTATTGGTAAAGCTGGTTGAAAAAACGAAATCCTAAATAGAAAAGCCACCTTATGAATAATACAATTATAACGTTAGTTCAAGATTAATTGGAAGTGCCGATGTTAGTCACGAAAGTTTATTCCTCAGTAAACAAAGAAGCCCAAGGCACACCCAATATTTGATCCATTTATACAGAAGTAGCCAGACTCACTGTTTTCGGTGCCGCAGACCGAAATGCTGAAATCCGCGGCCCATCCACAACACCAAAAAGAATAATGCTTGCGGCCCGGGAGGAATAACGCTGTGTGTGTCTCTACTTCTGAATGGGACCTCCAGTGTTAATTCTCCACTTGCTAGGCAATCAAGATACCGATAGTGTTAAACGTCCTGTCCAGCCGCCTTAATGACGTAGATTACCGAATATGGTCTGTATCTCCCTTCATGACATAGAGACGCATATTCGGCAATCTACATCAGCCAGGGGATTGGGACAGACCGGAGACTGCTTCTTACCTTAAGAACTGCTGGGGTCCGAGGTGAGAACGGCTGCACAGCTCATCTAAATGGTTACTATCGGTTTCTTGATGGTCTCACAGGATTAATGCGGTGGGGTCCCATTCAGCAGCATGGACCTCGCAGAATTAATCTTCCTAGGCTGCTTATTGTTTTCGGGGCCATGATCGCACGCGTTGCAGTCAGAAGGCTGCATGTGATCATGGCAGAGAAAACAGTAAGTCTGGCTATATCTGTATATATTTTTTCTTCACATAAATATGGGTCATTTAGTGCAATCTTTTGGCCAAAACATGTTAAGCCTGCAACCATATCAAAGTTGTGTTTTCCCCCCCAACTATTTCTTAGGGTACTTCTGTTTTTGAAGTGAAACTTCTTTGCTGGTGCTTACAGTGTTTTCATGGGGAAAATGTCTTGCCTTGTAAAGAAAAAACATAACGCAAGTGACGTCACGCTACTAATGGGAACGCGCATGCGCAAAAAAACAGCATTCCAGGCCGCACGGAGGTTAGACTAAACGCATGCGCAGAAGAAGAGGTTGTGGGTCGCGGCGCGCATGCGCAGAAGCCAATAGTCACCCCCACACATGCGTAATACAGACCTTCATGCCAATTACCTACTGCGCATGCGCACAATTACCCTCGCGTCCCTCTGCACTACCGGCTGACTTAATGCGCTGGATCCCCTGGAACGCGCACACACACACACTCGCACTCTCTTTCCCACCGCACCGAGTACACGGGCAGTCGTCACCCACCTCCCCACAGCATCACGTGTGCCCCGGCTCCCCCGAGTTCTCCTCTTCAGCCATGTCCCCGCAGCTGCGTCAGAGGGAGGAGGGGGCGGGGGTGAGAGCTGGGACATGCTGAGCGCACCCACCACACTTGGAAGACACACACACACACACACACACTGACTGACACACACACACACTGGCTGACACTCACACACTGACACACACAGTGACAAACACACACACTGGCTGACTGACACACACAGACTCACACACAGTGACGCACACACACTTACACACACACTGCCTGACGCACACACACACTGCCTGACGCACGCACACTGACTGATGCACGCACACTGACTGACGCACACACACTGACTGACGCACACACACTGACTGACGCACACACACTGACTGACGCACACACACTGACTGACGCACAAAAACTGACTGATGCACGCACACTGACTGACTCACACACACTGACTGATGCACACACACTCGCATACTGAAGCACAAACACAAGGAATTCACAGTTACTACTGTATAAATATAGAAGTGCAAATAGCTAAAACACGCGTTCTAAGTCAAACTTCTTTGTGTTTGCGCACTGAAATTGTGGTTTGATTTCTTCACAAATATAGTTTCTGTGACAAAACAGTGAAAAAATACAAAGAAGTTTCACTTCAAATGCACGTGCTCGGCACACACACTTTTTAAAAAGCAGTTTTAAACTGCACTGCAACTCACACATACTACATAATCCTAAATGTTAACCCCTTAGGCACTGCATACATGTCACGCATCCCATGCTATTGACTATGTCATGGCTTGGTTTCCCCTTTTCCCAATGCAGTGGAGGAAATACAAAGGACACAGCATAACGCTATAGTGTAGGACCTGCTGAAAGGGTTTACCTTGGTGTGGTTGCGGGTTTAACATGTTTTTGCCAAAAGATCAAACTAAATTAACCATATTTAGAGGAAGTAAAAACACATAGAAATGAATCAAATAACTTTCCGTATTTTAGGTGCATTGGGGCTTCTTTGTTTGCTGCTGTATATATGAGGTCACTTTCCCAGTAGCACTCTAGTTGGCACAATTAAATATATACATATATAACCCCGTGGGACTGAGTTTTGAACTTGCTAACATTGTCTATGACTCTATGTCAAATTGTAGAAGGTTATTCCTCAGACGTAGGCGGTGAATGTTAGACATTTTTTATTATATGCTACTACATTGGGGTTGTTTATCAAAGCCAATTGTATTGCTTTCTCTGAAAAACTATCCAGCACTTTTCGCTCTGGTAAAATGGCCCTGGAGTGTCCTGATCTCTGACTTTACACATGAAAACGCCACGTTTGTGGGTGAGGGACATATTGATGTTGCTCAAAAAAAATCTGTTTTCAGCAGAATTTATGATATCATTTACTGATTTATGTACAGTATGTACAGTACTATGCTATTCTACATCCAAATATGCAGTTGTCAAAATAAAAACAGTTTTCCTCTAAAAAGAAACGCTTTTGCAGTACGTATAAAGGAACACTTCAGTTGTTTTAAACTATTGTAATAAAAAAAAAAAAAACGATTACAGAAGGGTGATGTTTTTAATTTCTGATTTTTGTTTTTCAATTTCCATATTTGGAGGGTCCATTTGATACACACCAGGCTTCTTTGTTATATTATCTACACATGATGGTGGGTGAGAGACATTTACTTGAAACTTTTCCAACTACCTTTAACAAATGCTGTGTACGTGCTTATAGTTATTTATAGATGTATACTTCATTATCAGAAACAGTAGAATTAGTGTCGTTGATTATGTTGACCTTTTAAAGTTTGTCAAAGAATAGAACGGAATGCGCTGTATTTCTATGAAGTCAGAGAATGTTTACTCTGTGTCTGTGTACCTAAAGCTGGCTAAACCCATGTTTGTGTATTAGTGTTAATCCTTCCAACTGTGTTGCGTGCCAAGTTAACATGTACGTCTTGAAAAATCAATACATTGCTCCCTAGGAAAGTGTCCTTTTTTTTTTCAGCTCCGAAGAGCAATTTCAATTATTTTGTGTTTTGTATCTCGCAGTGACTTGTCAGCTTGTACAACCAATGCAAGGCCAATTGTTTATACTACAAGGCTCAGAAACCAAGAGCCAATCTTTAGAAAAATGTCAAAATAAGTTACATTTACATTGTTGAAAAGACCAGTTTTTATGTCTTGTGTAAAGGAAAGGAACAATAATGCACCGCTTGAGCACTCTGCTAGTAGAAATATATCACCATCAGGAAAAGTGGTGCCGTCAGCTAGTAGAAGTCCCATCTCGATAAAGTCAACATAAAGGGAGTAAGCCGGGCACCCAAAATAATAACAGAGTGGAATTGATGCGGGCGTTTCGGTTTATAACGGACCTTTATGACGGCTTGGAAATCAAGTGAATAAAAACTGATACTTCTTATAGAGTAGACTCTCTGAGGCTACTGGAATCCCAGAGGAGGTGTGACATCGGAGTCGGCCACAACAGCAAATTTACGCAGCTGTGTCTGACATTACCGCATACCCCCCATATGAGAGCCCGTCTCATAGTAACCATTATGGGCGCCAACTAGTTTTCACAGCGACTTCGAATACCATTCCACATATATAGTGATACAGCATGTACCAAAACATGAATTATATGGATAATATTTATTTATTTATAAAAAATGTTTTAACAGGAAATAATACATTGAGTGTTACCTCTCGTTTTCAAGTATGTCCTTGGTACAGAGTTATAAAAATACATGGTTACAGTAAAAGAACAGGGTTATACAGTCACTTCACAAACATTTCATGGACAGATAGAGTTGGAAAATTGGGTACAGGGGATAAAGGGCATGTGAGTTTCAGATTGAAATAGAGCAGCTTTTACATCACCAAACATCAGCGAACGGCAGCAAACGGCTCACACCCGTTGGCTGCGCCAAAGGCTGTCCGCCTTTGGGGCAAGCAGATGTACACTTGGATGGTTGAGATTGAATCTGTTGCAGCTGTGAACAAAAAGTTATTTGTGTCCTCTTGGCTCATTAATATAAAGAATCATACAGTGATACCCATAAACTGCAGCCTTTAAGGTGGGTAACAATCCAAAAATGATATGGCGCCACCTAAAGGATACCAAAGGGTCATTAGACACCCCAGCGCACACAATTCCCTTGCTACTGAAATACAAGGCAGGAAGAAAACAAAGAAGAACATGTCAAAAGTAAGAGGGGAACAAATGCATAGTAAAGCAGGTCAATGAATTATACAGATACGTACCACACCACAACTACAAATATTATCCAAAAAAACACAACTCAAAAAATATACAAATGCAAATCTATGAAAAATACAAAAGATCAAAAACACGTTTATAATATAGGAATTCATGAAAGACGGGATATCATAAAACGTGTTTTTACTAACAAGCGGGCAAAAAACAACTTGGATGTAATTTATTATTAAAACTCATAGGAGTTGCAGTATTTAATGTATTTAATGTGTATATCCAAAACATTTCCGTGGTAGTAATCTTGTATCCTTATCCCCCCAACCCCCCCCCCCCCCACCCACTCCCTCCTTGGCATTCAGGGGTTTCCAATCACAACCTGCAATATGAATGGAAGATGCCATTGTTGTATTGTATGCAGTGTTTGGTAAGAGTGGTTTGTCTCCCATAGAGACCTTGGATTTGTGTAAAAGCCACAAGCCCTTTATACAAATATATGCTAAATTTTGATCTGCATTAATGGCACCATTTTGCATTTGCGTAAACAACATGCCCCTGATCGATGACCTGCTCGGCATTATTTACTTTATTTATTTGGTTGTAGAAATCTTCTTCGCCCTAAAAGGAGATAGAGTGGCTGTATGAGTAAAGACACTGACTGTAAGGCCTTGGCCATCTTTGGCGCTTGCTGGCGGAAGTGTGCTGAAGCGCACTCCCGCTCAGCACTGAGCCCCTACAGCCGCAATTAGAGCGGCTTTAGTAGGGGCTCACCTGCGCTTCCGCGCGCTTGCGGAAGCGCAGGTCTTAGGGGAATTTAAAATTCCCCCGCTTGCCAGCGAGACAGGCCGGTCACGTGAGCGGTTCGCCCAATGAGGGCGAACCAGCTCCGTGACGTCACTGACCCGCCCCCGTCACTGACCCGCCCCCTCCGTATAGTGGGAGGCTTGACAGGGAGGGGGGGCGTGGCTTGAGCGGATGGACCCGCTACTCTCCCCCCCCTCCCTCCCTCCACGGGCTCGGGCTGGAGCTGCTGATGGTAAGCAACACACACACACACTCATACACACACACAGGCACTCTCTCTCACACGCACGCACGCACACACACACACACACACACACACACACACACACACACCACACACACACAAACCACACACACACACACACAACACACACACACACACCACACACACACACCCCACCCACACATATACAAACACACACACCAACGGCAAACACATACACACACACAGGCAGGCACTCACGCACTCAGGCACAGACACACACAGACAGGCACTCACGCTGCTTTCACTCCACACTCCTCCCCGCTCCCCGAAGCCTCTCCTCCTCCCGAAGCCTCCCCTCCTCATTGGCTCACAGCCACACCACGTGACGTGTCAACGCTAGGGATCACCATTGTCTTGTGTCTCCTAGCGGCTGACGCGTCACAGCGTGTAGTGAGCTGTGCAGCCAGGGGGGACCGGGACCGGCTCCGCAGGATTCCCCTGCTGGTGGGAAACTCGCGTGTGGCCGCCCGCGCTGCCGGGCGCAGCGGGTCCCAGGCCTTACAGTTTCTTTACCCTTTCACAGCCAGAGGGGTCCGCGACGTTGCAAAAAGGTTAAAAAGGAAAAGCAGCCAGGACCAATATATCTCCAGATAAGGTTGCGGCTTTATGTTGATTGGTGGAGTGAGGCTGGCCCTGCACTCGGGAAAAGATTTCCTAAGGCAGGGGGGGCGCAATCTTCTGTACATGTATATTAAGCAGCCTTCAGTGATAAGCAGGGTTGCCACCTTCTGCTGAAGGCTAACCCGGAGATAACATTTTTACATTTAGCGCTTACCTTCAGCGATGGTGTCTCCTGGCATCCTCTGGCATCTTTCCGACATCCTCCCAGCATCTCCCCCAGCAACTCCTGTCAATATGGCTGCACTACGTGAAATGGCGCCGCGTTGCCATGATAACGGGACGCTACGTGATGTCAAGACGGCACACGGCGTCAAGTTGCCATGACAACGGGGTGCCGTATGGCGCCGAAGCGTCATGTGACTCCACATTGCATGGCAATGCGGCGCCGTGACGTCACATAGCGTCCCCCTATCAGGGCAACGGGCGCCACGTGACGCTGTGACATCACGTAGCATTCTCGATGTCATGGCAATGCGGCACCATTTGCCGCCGAGCAGCCATATTGATAGGAGTTGCAGGGGGAGATGCTAGGAGGTTTGCAAGGTAAACCCATAGCCCAGCGATACATGGCCAAAACCCGTAGTCTCTGGGTCAAACCCAGAGTGGTGGCAACCCTTCCAGCAGTGGAAGACACCTTGCAACCCCCTAAATTGAATGGACATTAAGGTGTCTTCAAGCGCTATAAGTTGTCTTATGGCAGAAGACTGCTTAGTGAATATAGCCCTTGGTCTGTGCAAGAAGGAGGTTTAATGCTTTGCTTAATTTGACTGAATCTGAAACTGTGATGTTCTTTCTCACTTAGTGGTTTAACCTGAATTCTTAGCACCAGTTAACAAGCTCCAGTCATTTGTAATCCTTCTAAACGACAGTCATTTGGTATTCTTCTTTTACAGTATAATATAACTCTTCACCACACACAGGGATAAACAAGAGCAGGAGCATAGATTTGTTTGGATAACAACAAAGAAAGGTTTTGCACAAAACAATTCAGTTTTTCAATGATTGCTTTATGGAATTTATAAAGTAAAGATGTGAAAAACTGTTTATTTATCGTGAAATATTGAAAGGTGCAATCCTGTCAACTCCTAAAGTCCTTACCTCTAGAAAAGGCATCCCTCTAGCATCCTGCAATTCCAGCTTATTTACTTAATAAATATTTATTTTTTGTAAATCCGTATCGGATAAGACAGCATGGCAGATAGACTCACATGACAATTGGTTTCCTGTCTGATGGGGTAACAGCCCTCACTTGGCAGAGAGAGCCAATAAAGAGAATGACACATGCCAGGGAATTCTGGGATTTGTAACCATTGAGTCTCCCTGATATAGTGGCAAAATGTTGGGTGGGGCTTACTATTATCCACACTTTCATATGATGTGTTTAGCTGAAAGATGATTATGACAGGATCGCGTCTTTGAAAAAGAAGTGCTGTTAGAACTTGAAGTAAATTATCTCCTAGAATTGTTCCACAGAAGCAGTTCCGACCTAGAACTGAGCACTTAATTCTGTGTTTTTCTAACTAATGCATCACTTTCATGGAATGTTTCATATGTTCTTTAACCCTTTGATCACGTGATTGCTCCGTCATTGATAATGGAACAGAAGGGAAGGAGTCCTCCTCCTTCCTTTCCACTTCCTTGTTTATCAGATTGATATTTTTCTCATCTGTATTGAACCCAAAATATGTTCATATACAACTGTAACCCCCTTTCCCTATGCCTAAGCGAAACCGCGGGTGATTGCGCGTGCTGCTGTTAGCTGTACGCGCACAGGAGGCCTGAGCCTCCGCT
The DNA here is from genome assembly GCA_036426205.1 of Ascaphus truei. NCBI lineage: Eukaryota > Metazoa > Chordata > Amphibia > Anura > Ascaphidae > Ascaphus > Ascaphus truei. The sequence continues at coordinate 173,864,648 of CM071567.1, read as the reverse complement.
TCTGGAAGCCTGGGATGAGCTCTCTCTTTGTGCAGCGCCTCCACCTATGAGGGATCCCAGCGCTGGCGGGATGATTCCTCATAGAATTCAATACCCTTGTGTGTCTTCCCCAAAGTACTAAAGGTGCCTGTGGCACCTAAACACCCGGTGTCCGCAGAACAATTCCCACCCAAATGTGAGGTAGCACTACCCTCTGTGAAGTCGTGGTGCATGGTGGGTACCTTTCTGGTGGTCACAGGCCTTACCATGGAATGCTGATATGAGGATGCTGGATCTAAAGGAGCTTCATACATAAATACAAACTGCCATTGACTTTAAACTCAATGCACTGCAGAATTTTCCAGCATTTAATCAGTTTGGAGCCCCTACAAAAACAAGACATTCATTTGATAGTAATTTGGCCTTAAAGTTCCCAAGCGTCAGTCAGAAGGGCCAAAGCACCTTGGCTTCTGTGGATTTCTACATGACAGTGAAATGACTTATTATCTGTTAAAGGTTTACAGTCATCTGCAGGAAAAAACAAAACATTCATCATGACATGATCAGTACAAAGGTTGATCTTTACATTTTTATTGTGTGTAGTGACTTAACTGAAATAGCCAACCTGTGATATAAGCATTTGTAGTATAAAGGTCAGTGAACTGGCCTAATCGGCAGCTGCAAGTTATATTTTCTATTACCTCCAGTGGACTTTGAGGCGAAACAAACCCTACAAACGTCTTGCTGCAATCTTGTTGCAATGAAGCAGCCATCGTCCCCCTCCCCTATTCAAATTCATTTTAACGTTATTATTTATTTACAGTATCAGAACCAGTGCGCCCCCCAGAGCTGAACTGTGTTTTGTTTTTTTTTGTTTTTTATAACTTACATTTTTATTGAGTTTTACAGATATATTGTACAACAGAACAAGACATATAAAATGTAGTATGTCTACATGAGATATAAACTTGTAACATATATTGGGTGAGTCCGTCCGGCTTTTCGAGCCCTACTTGGCCGGGCGGCATTCTATTGTCTAATAGCTTAACTGAACAAATTTTTGAGTTTCGCTGAAAATTTTACAAATACACGCCCATATAAGCCCACAAACACAACAACAACAAAAAAAAAAACAAAACCAAAAAAAAAAGGGGGGGGGGGGGGGGGGAGGAGGGGGGGGGGGGGGGGAGGTAGGATAGACAGTGTCTGTGGTATTGCTCCTCATTTGTCGCATGGAACGTTCTAGGCCGTGGTCTAGCTTGATGTAGACGGGTCCTCTCTAATGTCCCTGCGGTATCTCAGTGGTGCTATAGGGCAATATCCTGTGTCTCTAGATTGGAGATAGTTACTCCCTCCCGAGGAGAACGCATCTGTTTCTATCATAGCCAAATTGATTCTCTCTCAACCCCCGGGATATCCGTCTGGGCCAGCCAAGGCCTGACTTTTAGATAATTGGTGCCAGTGTCGTTAACTAAACTCGTTAACTTCTCCATCTGGCATATAAACCACATTCGATTCCGAATCTTTGGGATATTTGGGATGTCGGGGCGTTTCTATAATGCTGCGATCTCGCACCGCGTGGCTAGTGCAAAATGTGCAATTAGTTTATTACTTGATTTGGTGAGGCCCGTTAATGGTCTGTTCAGAAGGAACAGCCATGGGTCCGGTGGTATTTCAAGATCGAAAATCTTCTGGAACCAATTCCTAATTGATTCCCACAGTGGGGAGATCCGCGGGCAGGACCACAGCATATGTAACAGGTCTGCCGTTCCCCCGCACTGTCTTGGGCACAGCGGGGAGGAACCCGGCACAAACCTTGATAATTTCAGTGGGGTGAGATACCATCGCATAAGGACTTTATATGCGTTCTCCTTAAGAGTGGAGCAGATGGAACTCTTTGCCATGGCTAAAAATATAGCCTTCCACTCCTCATCCTCAAGGGTCTCTCCTAGATCTGTTTCCCATTGGGACCTGAAGGAGGGCGTTTGTTGTCCCTGTGCAGCAGAACTAACTACCTCTCCATATAACTGTGAGATAAGTCCCTTAGTATCTGTTTCTGCCAGACAGAGCTTTTCGAAGGAAGTTAATGGGGGATATGGAGCAAATTTATTGTAGAACGCTCTAACCTGGAGATATCTAAAGAATTCTGAGTGGGGCATATCTTTTTCCAGTCTAATGTGATCGAATGTTTTGATCTTCCGATTATAACCCTCCAAGTATTTAATACGTTTATAGCCTTTTTGTTTCCAAATTGAGGTATTGCTACCTAATAGGCCAGGAGCGAATAAAGGATTGTTCCATAAGGGGGTCATCATGGTATGTGTTGACGTGAGGGAATGCCGCAACTTATTTGCCTCCCAGACTGCCAGTGAGTTGGTCATCGAGGAAAGCGGCGTGGCAGCGGATTTTCGCACTGTTTTGGGCATCCAAATCAAGCTGCCAAGTTCCAATGGGGAGCAAGCAGCGCTTTCGAGCTCCACCCAGCGTTTCGAATTTGGGTAGGATTGCCATTGAACAATTTGGCTTAATTGTGCCGCTTTGTAGTATGATAACAGACAGGACACCGCCAGCCCGCCTGCCAGAACAGGTCTTTTCATATTCAATTTATTTACTCTCGGTTTTTTCCCTCGCCATATAAAGTTAGATATCTCAGACTGAAGTGAGAGTACATCCTTCAATCTGAGAGGTACAGGCAGCGTTTGGAAGAGGTAAAGGATACGGAGGAGTAAATTCATTTTAACGCTATGTATCTTACCTATCCAGGAGATTCTCTGGGAGGTCCATCTATGTAGATCAGATTTTAGAGTACGGATCAGATTGGGGTAATTTGCTTTGTAAATGCTAGTAAAATCCTTAGTGATGTGGACTCCCAGGTATTTAATACTCTTCTTTTGCCAATTAAATTTGAAATTCAGTTGAAGTAATTTCTCAGTATGTCTAGGGAGGTTGATGTTGAGAGCCTCAGATTTAGACTGGTTGATTTTGAACCCTGAGATCTTTGAGAATCTATCTAACAGGTCAAAAAGATTTGGCAGGGAGGTGAGGGGTTTTGTAATAATCAAGAGGATGTCATCTGCGTACAGGGCCGCTTTGTGAGATTGTGCATAAGCGCTCAACCCTGAGATGTCTGGGTTGCCTCTGATTTGTGCCGCCAGTGGTTCAATGCATAGGGCGAATAATAGGGGCGAAAGTGGGCAGCCCTGTCTCGTGCCACTCTTTATCGGAAATGGTCGAGAGGGGTAGCCCTGATGTATGACCCTGGCGGTAGGGCCTGAGTAAAGCGCCAGAATCGCCTCACTCACCTGATCTCCAAAGCCGAATGCCGCAAGCGTCTCTTTCAGATAAGGCCAGTCTATCCTATCAAAAGCTTTTTCTGCATCCAGACTTAGTACCATACTTTGGGTGTTTGTTTTATTAGCCAATTCTATCAGATCAATAAATCGTCGGTTTGCCTGCCTGCCTTTAATAAATCCGACTTGATCTGGGTGTATAAGTCTGGGTAGGATATGACAAAGTCTATTGGCCAGTAATTTGGCGTACAATTTAATGTCTGTATTATTTAGTGAAATTGGCCTGTAGCTTTTACAGTCCAGCGGATCCCTACCAGGCTTATAGATTAGAGATATGGACGCCTGCAGCATTTCTCTGGGGATGGGAGCTCCCGCTAAAATCGCGTTAAACACTTGGAGCAGCCTCGGGGTGATCAGTTTGACAATTTTTTTGTAATATAACCCCGAAAACCCATCCGGCCCAGGGGCCTTTGATGATTTCAGCTCTTTGATTGCCTGTGAAAGCTCCTCGATAGAGAAATCTGCCCAGAGGGACTCTCTATCAGTAGCTGTCAATCTCCTTAGATTTGAGCTGGCCAGGAAATCTCGCAGAGCCCCGCTCGTTATAGGATTATGGGCCAACTTCTCCCCATTATATAAAGATTCATAGAATGAGCCAAATTCTTCAACTATTTTCATCGGGTTGGCTGAGGTGGACCCGGATTTTAGGCGTATGGCTGGGATGTTATATTTCGACTGCCTGTCTTTGAGCATACGCGCCAGCATTGTGTCCGGTCTGTTTGCCTTCTCGTAAAATTTCCTCTTTGACCAACTCAGTGAATTCTCAGCTCTTGAAGTCAAAAGTAGATTCAACTCAATTTTGGTGTCCTTAATTTCTTGAAGGGATTGAGGGTCTGGGCTATTTTTGTGTTTTAAGGAGAGTGAATGTAATTTAGATTGGAGTGTGATAATTTTGGCTTCCCTTTCTCTTTTTCGTTTGGCCGTGAGATTAATTAGCGTGCCTCGCAATGTTGCTTTATGAGCTTCCCATAATGTGAGGGGGGAGTTGACCGATCCTAGATTGAAATGGAAAAATTGTTTGATTTCACTGCCAATAGCCTCACATATCGAAGGGATTTTTAGTATAGATTAATTGAGTTTCCAATTCGCTCCTGGTTTAATGGCCTGAATATTATTGCACCTTAGCTCTAGCATGATCCGACCATGAAATATCATCGATCCCGGCTAGGGAGATTATAGGAACCAGTTGACATGAGATAAAAAAGTAATCAATTCTGCTGTATGAGCCATGAGGATGGGAGTAGAATGTGTAATCTCTGTCCGTCGGGTGCAACTCTCTCCAAATATCAGTCAACTGATTCGTTTTGAGGCCCCTATGGAGAGAGATCCCGGCTCCCTTATTATCTGCACCTGTCCCTCCTGACCTATCCATATGTGGTTCCATGACCATATTGATATCTCCCGCGAGCAGGACGCTCCCCTTAGCTGTGTAATTTAGGATCTTAAAGAAATGATCGAAGAAGGACGCATCCTGCTCGCAAGGGGCATAGACCGAGGCCAAGGTGATATATTTGCCTCGAATTGTGGCAATAATAATTATGTATCTGCCATCTGTGTCACGTTTGGTGGATTGTAACACGAACGGGGTCTTATTTCTAACCAATATGGCCACCCCCCGCTTTTTTACGGAGGCCGAGGATAGATAAACCTGGGAAAACTCTTTATCTAGAAATTTAGGGGTATTTTGCCTGCTAAAATGCGTCTCGTGTAGTAGTAAGATATCTACATGCTTTCGTTTATAATCTGAGAATGCTATCTTCCTTTTGGTGGGATTGTTGAAGCCCTTAACATTGTGGGATATCAAAGTTAAAGCCATAATTTAGTGTATGTGTGTAGCAGTAGCTTAACATTTGACCACTCACCCGAGAAGTCTTCGTTACGATCGATACTGACCCCGCATGGGTCGTGTACCTGAACGATAACCCCACTTTTGTAATCAGATAGGTACCTTCAGCTGTATGGGGAGGGAGGGGGGATGGTGGTGGAGGCGGTGGGGGTAGGGAGGTAAGACAGAACATAGGGAAGTACAAGAGGGAGAAAACTTATATTACACCAAAGAAACAAATCAAACATAAAAACACAAAAAATGAAATGAATTAAGTGCCCGACTCGGGGGCCCCCGAGTGCGGCTCTTCTGCCCGAGGGAGTATGCAGCTGACCCAGCGATCTCTTTCCACTGGAATCTGCCCTCCCTGGGACTTGTATGTGATCCCATGTTTTCGGGGACCGACATGAGAAACACATGCGCGCCGACATGGGTAAACCCACCGGTGCCTGTTTGTATGTATCCGCAACAGCAAACCTTCTGCACAGCTGAACGTTGGTAACTATAACGAGGACCAACACAAAATCAACGTTAGAGAACTTTCCTCCGTTGCTTCAGCGCAACTCCTGGAGGTAACATGATAAACATTATAAACCGTTTAAACTAGCTAATCTATGTGAACAATTAACAAAGTAATATGAACTAACTTTGACCTGGCTAAGAATCTAAGGATACCCGACTCTATGCTTAACGCTATTTTCCCTCGCATCTATTGCTCTGAGTGCGCTGATGGTGAAGATCCATAAGAGGTTATTCAATCCCAGTGCCTAGTAAGTAATTCACGAGAGGGAAGGCTTGCTTAGCTTTCCTTATCGCTAAACTGTCTATCTATGTTGTGTCCGTAGCTGCTGTTGGGATAGTGAGGTGAATGTGTGATAGTGGAGAAGTGGTTTTATTACTACCTCGCATACCCTGGAGATATCAGGGCTAATTTTAATCTTTCTACCCTTACCTTACCCCCCTCGCCCCTAAACCCCCCCCATCCTACCCTCTCCCATCTATTCCCTCATCCTCTCTTTGCTTAATTTTGACCCCCTATCTTTCTCCCACCCCTCCCCCCTCCAATGCCCTCTCCCCCCTCCAATGCCCTCTCCCCCTCCCCTCTCTTCGATATCCCGCTGCTCCCTTTAACCGGCCCTCATTGTCCAGAGGTTATCAGGGGGCCATCTTGGGGCGGCCGGGGCCGTTATAGGGCTGTGACGACCCCCCCATGACACATGAGGGGTGTCCCAGCTATCTCCTCATGCGCGAGTGATTGGTCCCCCACGTCTGCTCTGGGGCTGCGCGCTGCGTTGCGTTGCTCTGGGGCTGCGTTGCGTTGGCCTTTCCCTGGCGCTCCCTGCGCTCTGTTCCTTCCGGTGCCGTGACGTCATCGGCAGGCGCCGCCACCTCCCCCAGAGCCTGAGTCCAGGTCCCGCGAGACGACGGAGCACCCCGCCGACGTCATCGGCAGGCGCCGCCGCCCCCCCCAGAGCCTGAGTCCAGGTCTCGCGAGACGACGGAGCACCTCGTCGACGTCATCAGTATAGCCCGCGAAGGGCAGAGGGACTCCCGCGCTCCGCGAGGAAGGAGCAAGGCAAGATGGCCACCGCTCCGGATTTGCATGCGGGTCGTGGGAGAAGACATTGAGGTATTTATCATCCACCAGGGCTCAGCGGGGGAGGATTATATCGGCCAGGTAGTTCTCATCCTCTCCTTTTAGAAATCATAGTCCAGGTCGTTTGGGTGTTGGTGAATGACAGAATCCTCTCAGGGGGAGCTGGCAGCCGATTCTGCAGCCTGAACCTCCATATGAGTGGTACCAGCTCTGTTCAATGTGGGGGCTGGGGCACCATCTTTAGCTGCTGTTAGCCTAGGGGGGCTTAGGGAGGGCTCCGAAGCCCCTACCCGTTTGAGGAAATCATCTCTGCCGTCTGCATTTTTGAGGGTGTGAGCTACACCATTTTTTATTACAAGCAGTGCACAGGGGAACAACCACCGGTAACGGATATTCTGGTCTCTTAGTGACTTAGTTACATGGGCTAGCGTGTGTCTTTTAGCTAGGGTAGCTGGGGACAGGTCCTGGAAAACTTGAAATTTGATCCGCTGGAACTCCATAACTTTGTTTTCCCTGGAGATTCTGCAGGTCTCCTCCTTGACCCTGTAAAGATGGAAGCGCATTACTATGTCCCTGGGGGGGTCTCCTTTTTGGGGTCTCCCTCTAAGCGCTCGGTGACATCTGTCTAAAATAAGCTCCCCTGCAGTCTTATCTGGAAAGAGATGTTCCAGCCAGCTCGTTGAGAAAGCTTCAGGGTCAGCAACAGATTCAGGTACTCCCCGCAGTCTGATATTGCACCTCCGATTTCTGTTCTCCCCATCCTCTATTTTGTCCTCTAGGGTTCTGACTTGATCCATTAGTGTGTTCACTTGTTTTTGGGTGTTTGTCAGAGCCCCTGAAGTCTCGTCTGACCTGGACTCCAGGGCTGCAGTCCTCTGACCCAGCTCATCCACGTCCTTTCTCAAAGCCCACAGCTCTGATTTAAAGATTTTTTTCATATTGGAACAAAATTCCTTCATGTCTTTGCGCCGCATGATGTCGTGATCCTCTGGTTCAGGCTCCTCGTCCGCAGTCTCCATCTCTGGGTCTGAGCAAGGTGGTGGGGCCTGGATCCCTGCTTTGCCTGTCTTTGCTGGTTCTTTACTTTTAAAGTAAGTGGTGACAGGTTGGGTCTTTTTCCTGAGAGCTTTGCTCGTTGCCATACCTGTGTATTCAGGAACACACTCGTGGGGAAATAAGCAGTGATCGCCCGCTGCTGCTGCTATATTTTGAACTAAAGGCGCCGGTGGGAAGGGAGCTCTGCCACTAAGCTTCCATTCACCTTCCCGTCACCATGTGATCTCCCGTGTTTTGTTTTTTTAATCTCAATATGCCTGCTGATAAAATGAAAGTCAAATCAAAAATGGCTCCCAGGGTCGTCCAATAAGAAGCCACAGTGTCATACTCTCATGGCTTTTTATTGGCCTGTGGGCATCAGAGTATGACATTGTGGCTTCCTATTTGACTAGGGGGACCATATTTGTCCCGACAAAAAATTGGGACAAATGTTGCGCATGCGCAGTTGTGCTGGAATGCGCACGCATAGCTGGCAAGCACCGATTGTGCATGCACAGTGGTACCGATAGAAAACCGGGACAGTGGCCCAAAAAGTTGGGACAGAGGCCTACAAACAGGGAATGTCCAGGCTAAACCGGGACATATGGTCACCCTACCTATATTGGACAACCCTAGAAGACATCTTTGATTTTACTTTCATTTTATCAGCACATAAAAATGTAAATATCTCAGTGATGGGGGTTGGATAGTCCTCGAGCTTCTATTCTGCTAAAGAAAATAAACAACATAAATGGTGCTGCTTTAAATCACACTTCTTTTCAGTTGTTATTGTTTTCTTGTTCGTTTATCTGCTCGCCCCTATGTATAAATAATTTGTTTCATCACTATTATTTTGCCACTAAGAAATGCATGTAACAGATCAGCTTCCCAAATTGTATACCTTTATCGTTATGGTACAGTAGATCTAACATTATTATTAGATGTTTGAATTCTATGAAGCTAATAGCGTCGCCATGGCAATGTGACATCATGACGCTGGAGCCAAGGTAAGACAGGGGGAGGGCGCGGAGAAAGGAGAGCAGCAGACGGGGCGCAGGGAAAAAAGACTGCATTCCCCTGATTTACTGATTTATTTTCTGCCTTCTTCTCCTTTTTAACTTGAATTAAACACCTATTTGTCACGGGATACCAGGCAAAATACACCTTTATACTGGTATCATATCATTGAGCAAAGCCAATAAGTAAGATAAATTGTAATTTATTCCATAGAAACAGGCAAGTACACATTGAATTACAATAGACAGAAAAAGATACAGGCATACCCCGCATTAACGTACGCAATGGGTCCAGAGCATGTATGTAAAGCGAAAACGTACTTAAAGTGAAACAAGACCTTTTTCCCACTTATGGATGCATGTACTGTACTGCAATCGTCATATATACATGCATAACTGCTGTAAATAACGCATTTGTAACAGGCTCTATAGTCTCCCTGCTTGCGCTCAGCTTCGGTACAGGTAGGGAGCCGGTATTGCTGTTCAGGATGTGCTGATAGGCGCATGCGCGAGCTGCCATTTGCCTATTGGGCGATTATGTCCTTACTCGCGAGTGTACTTAAAGTGAGTGTCCTTAAACCGGGGTATGCCTGTACACTTACTGGGGTCTGGGGTTCACAAACTGACTTTCCAAGTTAAAAGAAAGTCTTTAAAACAGTCCAGTGCTGAAGTGGGGACTTAGAAAACATTCCGGTTTAAAAAGTCCTGCAGCCTTCCTCCTTGCAATCGCAGCAGGTGTCTCTGGGCCCGGTCCGACCCGTTCTTGCCCTTATGGCAAATTGGACTTCTGGACTCACATGGGGAACACATGGAACACCCAAGAAAGAACAACAGCAGAGAGAGTTCTGGGAGGGCGACTAGCTGTCATACACTTTGGGACAGGCCGTCCTACCGCTTGCCCTCCAACCAGTGGCATGGGAATTTCATCCCTAGCCACTCACACACTTTACCAGGTTTGTGAAGGCCGGCACCTATGGCTTCAGAACAGTGAGAGCATGTGCACAAAACGCCATCTTGCCCACTCACTATTCAAAAAACCCCACCGGCCCAATGCCACTGTCTGGGACTAGGCCACAGGGACCCTTTGAACTGAGGAAATCGGTGCTCCAGTTAGCCCTCCTTTGTAACAAAGGGTTCACACCTCCTGGCATCTCTTAGTCTGTCAAGTCCTGGCTTCCTCCCAGACGCATAGGCACCGAGTCTGGTAGCCATGACTTCGAAATCCCACAGTTAATTTACAGGTTATCAATATATATACACATTAAACTATACCCATTTAATAAAATATATTGTGTCCTGTCTTCTGTGTGCTACAAATTATGAGTTCCTATTCTGGTGTCATGAATGGAGTGAGTGTATATATTCCCTATAATCACTAGCCTCATTCCTGGCACACATGAGAAAAATAATTTTAAAGTTTTTAAAAAACTGCAACCATGCTTAGCTTTATAACCTTGGCTCGAGCACCTTCCTGAACCCCTACTCTAGGCTCAGTATCCCTGGCATGTATGTGGGTACCTCTGCTATACTAAGGACTCCGTGTATACCTGCAGATATATTTTAACCCCTTCATACCCGTTTACCTTTTCTGGAAGATGCTGCAGCAGGGATCCTGGCGGTGAGTCGTAAGAACGTTTCCAGGGTCCGATGTTGGCGGAGTAATGCGCTTAACTGTATCCGAAGATATCTCTGGATACAACTTTTGGTGTATCCCCTAAGGCTAAGGTCCCGCTGCCTCAGACCGTGCGCCCGCACTGCAGACAGGCGGCGCGCAGAGAGGCACTTGACTGCTATCTGCGGTCTGTAGGAAGTGGCGTGGTTGGAGCGGGTGGGGGGGGGAGCGTGGTTGGAGCGGATGGCTGCAGCGGGGGTCTCCTGGGCTGTAGGAGGGTGCTGCTGCCGGCTGTATGCTGAAAGGTAAGCAGCTCCCCCCCACACATGCCCTCCTCTCCGTGCTGCTCCCTCCCCCCGGTCGGTCCCCCTGTCCCTCCGTCTGTCCGTCCCTCCCCCAACACACAACACACACACATATAGATACATATACACTTACATACACACATACACACTTCCCTCTACCTTTTGGAGGTGGGGGAAGCTCTGACAGTTCCAGCCCCGCCCCCGCCGCTGATAGGCTCGCCAACGCACCAAGTGACGCGTGAACGCTAGGGATCTCAATTCTCTTGCATCCCCTGGCGGCTGATGCGTCACAGCGCGTAGTGAGCCGTGCAGCGAGGGGGGACTGGGACCGGCTCGGGAGGATATCAGGTGATGGTGAGTAACGCACACGCGGCCGCGCGCGCAGCGGGACCAAAGCCTTACTCCGGGACCCTGCTACAGATTTCTGCAAAGACTTTCTCCACCAAACCCACCCTGAAACTTACAGCCTAGAAATCTCTCGATCCCAGCATCCCAGTAAAGGCAAACATCACATAATTCTTTCATGTCGCAAAATCGGTATACAGTTGCAGTAATACATTTTTGACATCTGGGTCCCAGAGCTGACACTCTAAGACCCTAACACACGGGTCAGGGTTAACCAAGTGGGCTTGACCTTTATTATAAGCCTGGTTAACCCCTTCACCGTCACACTATTCAGGGTCTTAATGGTAGTAATGTCCCCTTTTGGTAAGACAGGCTTAACACCATGTTCTTTGAAGCTAATGCACGATAGTGGTAACTTAACATTAAGCGTTTAAGCCTATGTGAATGAGATTGTTTTTGCATATATTTAGCTTGGTGGATACCAGTTAAACTCAGGGAAAATGTTGTCCTTTAAATATTTAGGTAACGCCACATTATTTCCCCTGATTTAACGGAGCTCTGGGGATCTGCCCCTGAGATGGATAAAGGGATGTATTCCTGTCACAGCATTGTTGGAATTGGCAAATGTACCTGCTGGTTATTACCATGACCGCAAAAGTGGGCACCCCACAAGCATGAAAAGAGGTTGTGTGACTGCGATTGGTTCAGAAATGTGCTGTACAGTGATCCGCAGCATTATTACACAGTGCGGCAAAGTCGTTTTCAATGAAAATCAAGGACAATAGGTCTTTCCTTGACATGGGTTGCTGCTTAGAAATGTATCTGCACTGCTTTTTCTCACAGCTCTTTGTGTTATCTCTCTGTGCTGTAGAATGTCCTTCCATACAGTTATCATTCTTACATTCTTACCGTATAACAGTGGCTGGCGTTTTTGGGATCAGGGTACTTTTCAGCGGCCTCATCCATTACTTTCCCACTCCCCATCATTTTACTGGTTTCCATGCACAGTCCGTGTTCAACGTTGTTGTCCTGTTCAAGGGTGATCCCAATGGCAGACTACTAGAGTAAATTGTACCTGAGATAACTTGCTCAGTAGCAGTACAATTTGAAGAATATTGAAGACTTTTGGTGTGGGCTTAATGTTGGGCAGGTGAGGTTGTACCCTTGATATACAATGTGTTGCTATATTTTCCATGTTCGAGCAACATGTTGCCATTTATTTGTACTTTGTTACTATGCTTTAGGATGGAAAGGGGAGGGGTTGAAATGTTTGTTTATTTTTTTTGCTATGCCAACAAAACTGCCAGATCTGTCTTTGAAAGTACAGTAGAATGTTACCTGTAAAGGAAATACTTTCACTGTCAAAATGAACTACTTTATGCAGAACAAAAGTTGAAGTCTGCCAAATGCTACTGAAATCTGAAACAACACAAAAAGGGATAAAAACTAAGGCTACTTCCATAGAGGGGGGAGCCGCGCTGAGCAGTGCGGACGCTGATGCTAGCCTGCGCAATCAGGAGCGATTGCATGAGCTAGCAGACGAGCCAGCACGCGCAATTGGGAGACGGGGGGAGGCGAGGCACTGACGACACTGGGACAATAGCCCGCGAAGCGCCGACGTCAATGTCACGGCGCCGACGGTGACGCTGCTTTGCTCTGATTGGAGGTTTTTAGCCGACAGCGCACTCAGAAACAGGTTCTGCTGTCGATTGAAAATCCCTGCGCCTCAGCACACCTGCGGACGCTCGCGGGAGCCCCCTCTCAAGATATCCTCATTGAGGATGACAGGGCTCATCACGGAGCGTCCGCACAGCTCAGCGCTGACTGTCCTTCTATGGACTCAGCCTTAATATAGTAGCACTACAGGTGCAGGAATTGAAGTCACTGACCCTGTGTACTGTGTGGGAATCACAAAACGTTTGGTTTATTCTATTCTTTTGGTGCACCAACTGCACTGAATATAATCTCAACCCCTAGGAGTCTACAATGAAGACTAGAATGGCACAAATAGGTAACCAGATTTGGTTATATACAAAATTTTGTATATATTGCCATGTTTCCTTGTTAAGAGCCTTGTCGTCTCGAAATGTGTCATACAAATGAATAATGATTAGGGCTGGAAAATTTACTCATTTCCCAAGCTGCTGTTTGAAAATGACACCAAAATTGTCATTGTTCAGCAGACGTTAACTGGCAAATCATACATCAACATTTACTTTGGTGGGTGATGATAATACTCATCCACCTGTTATCAAGTTTCAGCAAGCATTCCTTCACTTGAATTCCAATTACAGGAGGGTGTGTGTTTACATAGCTAAGTCTCCATATCAGTGGCTAAATACACATTTATTTCAGTGAAAGTTTCGACAAAGTGACTTGCTGATTTATGTAGCGTGCGGTCAGATGAAACCGAACAATTCAAGAGAGGCTGAGAAAAGAATCTCAACCGGGATTGCAAATCCTGTTTGTAAATTGGTGATACATAATACTGAAGTATTTTTGGACATTTACACGACAGTAACGATTTTGTTGGCTGACAAAGGTTTCCAGAACGGTGTTGCTAAAAGGAGCATGTCATCTTCCTTATCTACCTGATAGCAGATTTCACCTGTTTCCACCATTTAGGGATGGGAAGTTTGAACAGTGGCATTTTTAGGGTTTCTTATTTGGGGTGGCATGACTTTTGCTTGGGGAAGTATCGTAGTTTTATAGAAGCAAGCCGCATAACTTTCTCTTTCCAGTGACCTATAATGAAAACTGTATAAAGGACTTGATACTTCCATAACTTAATAATAAAGAACGATTATTCAGCACACTGTCACTCAAAAGGCCCGCAGTGCATTATGTGGAAATATGTTGGTGGCACTTTTGTCAGCCAAGAAGTTAAATCCAGGATCACTAACAAGACCACCCTGACCACAGCACATTCCATATGGGGGAGAAGCGTGGGGGCAGCAACATATGCAGGGATGTTGTTGTTGCCCTTATAGGCACCTGCATCCAGTGACTGGACATCACTGAATGCAGGTGTCTTGAACATTAAGATCAAAATAGCCACCAGCGCCACAGAGCACTAAAAATTGGGGTACCCTATTGACCCCAACTTTTAAAGACACACATGTGTATAATATATATATATATATAATATATATATATACTATATATATATATATATATCTGTGTGTGTGTTGTGTGTGTGTGTGTGTATATGTATACTGTATACATATATAATATATAATATATATATATATATATATATATATATATATATTAATCTATATATAAAATCTCACTTCAGTTATGAATCTTAGTCACTTTTAGTCAGGTTATGCAGTGCAGACAGGTGCTGACTCCTGTGTGCTGCTTTGTCACAGGCTGCAGAAGGTGGGGCCATGTTTTCCATTGCTTGTCTTGAGGAACCTGATCCTGCAACACAGGCCACAGGAGGTAGAAGGCTAACTAACGCTGGTTACAACTAGTTGGAGTCCAGTGCTTGCGTAGGGAGGAAAGGGTCTGATGATGGTGTGTGCTGCTTTCTGTGATTTGCACAAGGGGTACGCATGCAGCAGGCCACTTGTCCTTCTCTCTTCCTGCTACGCTTCTGACCTGCTATATCATTGCTGGAAGGGAGACAGAGAAGCAGTCCGCAGAGGAGAGATGAGCAGCCAATAACTGATTAGGCTGAGTTAGAGCAAAGCACTCTCGGTTGTGCCTTTGCCTGCCTCAACGATGATTGCAGGACTAGTGCTGGAAATGCGGTTCCATGACTGCAAGCCTCCTGCAGCAGCCCATGCAATGTCTTTTATAATGCTGCTTGTTTTTTTTTTGTGATTTGGACCACCACTGGCCACAATAATAATAATAAAAAAATACCAGGTGTTGACCCTAAAACACTCATGAATATGCAACACACCGGTCAAGTTGAACTGGTCTGCTAGAAAGCACAGTAACACGCAGCAAAGAGAACATAAAACTTAGTAACCAAGTATTAAGAATTTGTATTAAAACATAGTTCACATTTTTAGTAGCTCTCTTCATCTTTAGCGGAGGTAAAAATAAATCTTGGCTTTGGGTACTTCATTTCTTGGTATTTATATGTTAAATGAATGTGAAACATTCAGGGTTTTATATGGACTGATTGCAGTCTGCACCAGATGGAATCTACCATACTGTATAATTGCTGGTTATAAACCGTCTTCACCCATTTATATCAGGGGCTTGGCAACAGCAGCTGGTTCATAGCATCTGAAGTATTTATAGGTAAGTGTGTGTATATGCTGAGCTAAATATAAATATACTTAGATAATATTGTGTGTAAGTGTTGCTTACTTAGGTTTTCAACTGTTTTTTAAGTATTGACCTTATTAATGAATGAGTAGTCCAGTTCAATGTGTGCACACGAGTTGCCTTTACTAATACATGCAGATGCAAATGCATTTTCACACCTTTTAAATATTACAGAATTAAAATTAAAATACTTAATAATAAACTGCTGTAACCCCTCTTTTATTCTGTACCTCCGACTACGATCTTGGCCCTGAAGTGGGGGCCTGAGTCCCTATGCCTGTTATATATATATATATATATATATATATATATATATATATATATATAAAAGAAAAGGGAGTGAAGTAGCACCAAATAAGAAGTGTTGAAATAGTGTAAAAATATTATTAATGATAATTTAAATGAATATTTCTAAATAGGCAAAATCACTAAAAATTATAGATGTGTATACTACAATTTAAAATAAATATATATAACATATATTATGTGCTCCTATTTCGTGAAAAACTATTTAAGACAACACTCCAAAAACATGTGATAACATAAAATACAAGCAAAAAGAAAAATTGATATAAAAACCAGTCCTTGAGTGAAAATCCTTAAATAGGAAAAAATTGTCCTGGTATGAGGGGATCTCCGGCAGCTCTCAAATAGGATGAACCACATCCAGATGATACCTATTAGAAAAGAAAAAAGAGAGAGAGCGCATGCCCCATAGCATAATACAGTACATTTATTGGGAAAGGGGAGGGTGGCGGGGGGTGTAGAAAATCCACTCACAAGGGTAGGTTAAAATCAAGCAGTGTGTGAAATATATCACCGCCAACTCTGGTCACTCAGCCTCCAGACCCTGCAGTCCAAATCTCACTTGAAGCTGTTGGTAGATGTTCTCTGGTGCATGAGTAGAAAGGCTCCTTAAAATCAATGATGCAGTCTTTGAGTTTTAGGAAAATCTCTAATCTATGCTGGCCGCAATGTGTAACAGCGCCTGTCCCTAACGCGTTTCGTCACGTGCTGTGACTTTCTCAAAGGGTTTACAACAAAAAAAAAGAGCAAAGACCATTTCCATCTAGACATACTGTCTAATCTAGAAAAAGATAAGGTAAAAGGTGCACAAACTATGCAAAAGGTAACCGAGGAAGCGTTCAAAGTTTAATAAACGCGTTAAAAAGACTTGTCTGCCAGTCATCTCTTTTTACATATTGACATAATCCCATACCATTAGTCCACTTTGGTCATATAGAAGTTGAGACTGCCTTAAAAGGTAATGTTACCTGCAAAAGCGTTACTTTATCTGTACACCTACCTTTCATCTCCCGATTTACACTGCAAGCGCTGTTGGCATGTAGTTAAACAATGACGATTACAAAATAATACTGTATACTGTATCTGCCTGAGTTCAGAGGACAGCTATTAACATATTCGTCAATCATTGCATGTGTCAGTAATATAGTGGTCTGTAAAGATATCTCTCTGTCTTGGCTGTGTGTACAGAATGGTTTGCGGGAGCTCTCCTGCTGCCTCTTCATTCTGCTTAGGAGTCAAGTTTTCACCAGAGCATTGTTTTCCTGTTTTCTCTGTGCTGTGTGCCTGAAGCAGCCAGCTGCCCCATGGTCTTGTATCTTTGACACTGAGGCGTTGTTGTCTGCATGAGACAGTACATTACAGCTCTCCCTAGCTTACCCTTCTGCCAGATCCGCTCCCATAACTTCATTCTTGGAAAGTTTCTGAGTTTCTAGGGAGATAAAACACGGGCAACATTTGCTCTTGCTTGAACAATTTCAGAAGGCATTCAGTCTTGCTTTGTTAATGCTGTTACCAAAGGTGGGTAAGGGGGCATGAGAAATGTTACTAATAGCCTATAAATGTAATAACATAAAAAGTTGTTTCTCTGTAATGGCACAGTGCGTATACAAAATTACTTTTGCTTACATTTTAAAGGGAAAGCAATGTTTATTTCCTTCAGCCTTGTAACTTTTGTAAACCCTCACAATGAATTAAATGCAATCTGTTGTGTGAAGCAGCAGTGTATATTCAGGGAGAAAATCGAATCTTGACCTCCTTGCAGATTTACATGATTCAGTATGTAACACATGTTCCCTCCCTCTCGGGAAGAGGTTGGTGCTACTACTGATGGTTGTGGTGCGGTCGTGCCCCTGAAGGTCCAGGAGAGCTGAGTGGTCTGCAATGGTGTGGGGAACAGGACAGGCCTTTGATGATCTTGATGTTCAACTCAGGGTGTCAGTGCCTCCAGCTCCAGTGGTCTCCAGGATTTCCAGAGTCAGTCTCCCACTAAGGCAGATTCCATCCATACCCCCTACCCAAATAGACTGAGAGCTCAGGCGGGGTATATAAAAGGGATGATTTATTGGAGCAGCCACTGCCAACCGTACAGCGAAGCCAGATTGGTAGATCTGGGTCGCCAGACCTTTTGGATGATGCATTGGCCTTAAGATAATAGTGAAGACTTAATTCAGCTTGATATTGCTCCACTCCTTACCCAGGAGGGCAGGAGCAGAACCCACATCCTCACCCCAGGAGGGTGAGGCAGAACTGACACTATAATTTATTATAGCAAGGCCCCGCTTTTTGGCGATCCGCCGATACAGCGATACCAGGAAGGGTGCCACCATGTCTGCGCATGCGCAGAATGGGCCGGTCCGATGTCGAGCATGCGCAGAACGGGACGGTCCAGGGTCGCGCATGCGCAGAATGGGGGGTTTTGCCGATGTTGCACATGCGTAGAATGGCGCATTGCCGGTCTGTGCATGCGCACATAACAAAATCGCCGGTTCTGCTTTCCTGCGATTTTCGCTTTGCGGCGGGTCCTTAAAACGGAACCCACCGCATGACTGGGGCCCTCCTGTACTTCCTCTCTCATGCTCCAAAAGGGGAGGGCACAAGGTCTGTACCCTGATTGGTTACACACAGACCATTGTGGCACCACCTCTTCGGTCACTCAGAGAGTCAGCATGAGGGGGGTCAAAGCCATAGGATAGCCTGCCACAGCCTGTAGCTATCAGGACTTAAATGACAGGAGGCTGCGTCTCCATGCACGGCTCCTACAGGCGATCGTACAGTAACAATATTAATTTTAATACTAGTGTAGATGAGCAGGGGTTCTCCGGAGCAGAACGGTGTTGCTTTGAGGTCCGGGGACCCCATGCTTCACACGATACAGGCCCTGTTATGGGGTGCCGGTATCCTTCTGCATTTAAATGTCTCGTTTCACGTGACTGTGGGAATAAAATGCATAGGAGATACCGGCACCCTATAATGGAGCCTGTATCTCGGAAAGCAGGGGTCCCCCGATCTGAAATCAACGCGGTTCTGCTCTGGATACCCCCTGCTCATCTACACTAGTATTAAAATGAATATTAAAACACATCGATCTCGGGTGAGATTTGCGCAGGGAGAGGTGGCTCTCTTTCTGCAGCAGAAAGAACTCGCCAGATGAGCCCTTTCCAGAGGGGCGGTCTTCACGTCACCGGCTACTCGCCAGTTTTGCAAATGTTGCTATCACAGGTATTCTGGGTATTCTGCATACCGTGATAGCAACGCTGTAAAAACCGCCGATTTTGTTTTTCCCGCTGCTTAGTGCATAGGCCCCATAGTCGTACTGCACTGATTTTATGACTGCTTTGTGAATAGGTCCCAAAGGGTTTCACAGGAATGACATTTTTTTTTTAAGGAATCTATAAAAAATAATGATAGATTGGTATGGTGAATCTATGTCCAATCTGTTAGACATACATGTATAAAAAATGGTAGTTTAAATACAAAAATGCTGGCTGCAATATTCTGTTACTAGTGCGTCCACCTGACATTTATCCAACAGTAAACAGGTGGTAATTTACTTCAATAGCACTATAACTTATTATCCAGATTCACTAATTGAATCTGAAACACAAAGAAGATCCCCTTTTGAAGGCCACATGAGAGGCCAAATTGGGGTGCAGTCACATAAATTGTATCTAAAAAAAACTAGTGAAAATGCGCACATAGAGAAATGGGATTGTAGCAGGGGGTCTCCAGAGCTGAACCCCATTAATTTCAGCTCCGTGGACCCCCTTATTCCAGAGTTACTTAAGGGTGCCGGTAACCATGCAGGCAAAGAAACTGTGCGCCTAACATAATGGCAGCGTTGAAATCTCCTGCAGCATGGCGGCCAATAGGAAGCTGTGATGTCATCTGCTGCGGCTTCCTATTGGCCCACGTGACTGGGACATTTAAACCTGGCAGAGATACCGGCACCTCCTACAAAAGGTAAGTATCCCTGGAAGCAGGCGGTCCCCAGAGCTGAAATGAATAGAGCTCGATGCCGGAGACCCCCTGCTTGAATTGTAGAACAAAAAAAAAGAAGGGGAAAAAACATGCAGTACGTCGTGTTTTGCTGCTTTAAAGAGTCCATGATTTGACTCTCCAGCTTGACTCGTATAACACAAAACTGCAAACAATGCAGCTGAGGGTGAGAACCAAATAGTTTAGTGTTTTGCATATATTCTCCATTCCTGTTATTTGTTTATTGTTCACAGGTTCTATAAATAGATATTGTTGTACATGAGCTTTCAATAGACATTATCTGTGTCTCCTCCATATAATGAATGTCTAGCATTGGTGAATAGCGACAACCTGTATTGGTTACCACCTCCTGGTAACACTATCCACTGAGGAGAAACATACCTTCGATTTAGTGACAGACGTGACAGTTACAATATCCCTGTACAATGACTCGTGCAGTACCCGAAGGAATGGTAAGTGTGACGCCAGCCTACAATGCCGGTGTGTATTGTCTCGTTAATACCCTGCACACAAAAAATACCTGAAGACCAAAATACTGTACCACACCCTCCATTAGGCACAAAAAATGATGTTACCGGTTTACATGGCTGTAAGCTATAGAAACATTAATGCTATTGTGCAGTATCATGAAGTTGAGTAGTTCCACATTTTCATTGTACGCTCCTACGGAAAGGGATTCACTTTTTAATAGGTTTGCTTTCTTGCTTGTGCTGTGTTCTCTGTATTGTGTTTCATATGTTTTTACTATTCGTGGTGGACGCTGCATGAAAAGAATAACTACTTGTTATGAGAAATCAGCACACATTACTTGTCTTACTGGTATGCGCCGTATCCTATCGTTGAAAACATTTATCTCTTTTGTTAAAGGGATAACCTGTTTATACTTATCCGATTTTTAGCTTTACAACTTGTGTTTTGTTACATTTGAAACCATACAAATACAAATACAAAAAATGTCCCCGGCGCAAAGTGTGGTGATGATAATTACAGTACCATATCGAAAGACAGTCCTGTTTGAAAAGTCAGTCCTGGTAGTAGAATGATTCATCAACAATGTGAGGTAGATTTTCCTCTAGGCGTGTTCCCTTATGTTGTCTGCAATGACAGATAAAGAAAACATACCATTGCGCAGTATACAGACTCAATTGCCCCAACCTGAAGAGGAAAATCCCTACTTACAGGATATTTTCTTGTTCATTCGGGGGAGAGAATCTGTTCTTTAGCTCTTTTCCTCCACCTTGATCTCCACGGGCCCCTCGTGGTTCCTAAGGTGGCTCTCTTCAACTCGGTCTGCGTCGTCCCAGTAGCAGCATACACCGCAACAACCGTGGTTGGAGAAAATTGAAAGACAGCCTAGTGTACTCCGCAAATTTTATTTAACAATGTTAAAAAGCAGCGATGTTACACTCACATTTTGCGAGGGCAAACATGCCGCTCAAGAATGCCGTCCGCAGCCTATGTCCACTCGATGGTGTGTTGTTCACGACGTCGCGCGCCAACCGATGACATCAGCGGCGCAGCGCCCGAAGTTCTCCCCACACCACGAGATGCAACGCAGGTGACAGCTTACAACGTGCACTGTACTAGGCTCCTCCTCTCTACGCGTTTCGTGACGCTACGTCACTTCCTCAGGAGATGAAGGAGTCCAGTACACTGATGCCTTAAGTACATGCACTAAAACTTGTATCTGCCCACAAATGGGCGGCGATCATTTTCGTCACTTAACTGAGTAATTGCAGGACCAGAAAAAGCTTAATTGATATACTGTGCTGTTGGGGTCAAACCAGTCCTCACTACTACCCTTTTAAAATATCAAAACAGATAAAATGACTTAAAACATGTTAAAACATTAAATTAATAAAATAAACACTTATCCTATAGTTGATTACATAAACCTAATGTTTAACATTGATCATATGGGAGGAGGATAACATATGGACCTCCAACCCATTTGAACAAGAAAATATCCTGTAAGTAGGGATTTTCCTCTTCAGGTTGGGGCAATTGAGTCTGTATACTGCGCAATGGTGTGTTTTCTTTATCTGTCATTGCAGACAACATAAGGGAACACGCCTAGAGGAAAATCTACCTCACATTGTTGATGAATTATTCTACTACCAGGACTGACTTTTCAAACAGGACTGTCTTTCGATATGGTACTGTAATTATCATCACCACACTTTGCGCCGGGGACATTTTTTGTATTTGTATGGTATTGGATTTGAACAATCCATTGTTTATTGCCCCCTTGGCTGCATACAGTATGTAATCAGATTGTAATCACACAATTGTTGTTATCACACCAATTAGTCTATCACTTGGATCAAGCGCTGGTAGAGAGTTTTTTTTAGTTAGTTTTGTATTCACATTTGAAACCATGGCAGAAAACAAGAAAAGTCTGTAAAATAAGCATTGTAAAAAAACCAATATCTTCTGAGTAACAGTAAAAATAATAGTAATAACAACATAATATGGGATATGGGAAAAGGATCAGACAATTAGAAAGTGAAAAAATGTCACACATTGACATACTGTAGTAGCTACATAGTAGATGAGGTTGAAAAATACTTATGTCCATCGAGTTTAACCTGTGTTAAATTTAGATGACAGATACTTATCCTATATTTGTATTTACAGCATTTTGATCCAGAGGAAGGCAAACACAAAACCCCCAGCGAAACATTATCCGATGATATCTCATAAAATGTAATTCCTTCCTGACTTCTGGTCCTCCATAACTGGAATGTACACCTTAGTTCTAGGGTAGAACCATGTTTTACGGCTGATACACTGCAAATACCAAGGCAAGGCCATAAGCCCAATGGAAGTGTTATTTCTTGGGGATTGCTTATCTTCTCGCTGTCTCATTTTCAGCGATAGAACTCGGGGAACAAGAACAGGACATCCAGGAGCTCAACCACTTATAGGATTCCAGGGCTTTCATTTGACACTTGATTAGGGCCATTGAGCTCTTAATTACAAAGTAAAACTATTACTGAAATGCTTAACTCTTTTAAAATGATCTTTCCTCTGTCTTTTGGTCTGGCTTATCAGATTCAAGATTCTGGTTTGTAACAAGGCTGTGATTATTGGCAGACATCATGGATAACTTATTTAGAGTCTGCAACCCATTACAAGCAGCCATGTTTGCAGTGCATCGCAGGTCCATCGTGTTTTGAAAGAGTTAACGTTTCTAGAGTGCTTTTGTCCCTTTAGAAACAGGCTTGGCTGGCTCTTTTGCTAGGGATAACAAGCAATGGAAGCCACAACTGCCTGATCTTTCCATGCCAATCACACACCGTGTATCATTCCACAGCAACCAACTCTGGAGATGTACCTCAGTCTAACATCTTACCAGCTGGAGATCTTTTTGCAGTAGTTGCTCAAGTCCTATCAGAACAGTCCTGTCCAATTCTGCACTTTGGAAATGATCCCTTTTTTTTACTTGCAAAAGGTCAGCAATATTATATATCCAGTAACTTGTGTGAACTGCAGGTAGATGTTCATTACTACAGTAGCATTCTGAATTAGTGCGTGCATCTAATGTAAGAAACTTGTGCAAGTTTTGGACATCTGATATATGTTATGTGTAAGCACTGGTCTTATACATATCATACACCTAATGTATCTTTACAATGAAGAACCAGTCAAGATCTGGCATAATCATTGATCCTGAAAATTGGGGAAAAAATGAACTGACAACAAGATAAAAACTAAAATATATAATCATTAAAGAATCAAGTGACTCCTTCTATTCAGATGTGAATACCACTCCCAATATTTTTAGTCAATATATGAAAGCAAAATGAAAACAAAATATTTTGACTACTTACCATTAAGGCTCTTATGCATTTGGTACACCCTTACATTTTTAGATTAGCTGGTTCCAGTCTGCACCTAGGGTTGCCAGGTGTCCGGTCTTCATCCGGACAGGCCGGTAATTCCGATGCCTGTCCAGTATAAAATTGAAGGTAATACGTGTCCGGTATTACCATTGTTACGGCGGCAGAGGCAGCGCAAGCGCGAGGGCGGGCGGAGGCAATGAGAGGGCGGTGGCAAGCGCTAGTGGCTGGTTCTGAGAGGGCAGGTGGAGGCAGTGAGAGGGAGGGCCGGGACGGTTGCCAGGCAGAGTAAGGAGGACTGGTGTGCTGCCCTGATTGGAGGAGAGGACAGCCAACCAGAAGACAGAGGGGGCGGAGCCCACACCCCGGTGGCCCAGAGACATGTCCTAGTGCTGTCTGCATCCTGCCAGGGGATAAGGTAAGGTACAATGTGGGGGGAGGTGGGGGTATATTTTATATGTATTGGGGGTGGTGGGGGTATATTTTATGTGTATATGGGTGGTGGGGGTATATTTTATATGTATTGGGGTGGTGGGGTATATTTTATATGTATTGGGGGGTATATGTTATATGTATGTGGGTGGTGGGGGTATATTTTATATGTATTGGGGTGGTGGGGGTATATTTTATATGTATTTGGGTGGTGGGGGTATATTTTATATGTATTGGGGGGTATATTTTATATGTATATGGGTGGTGGGGGTATATTTTATATGTATTGGGGTGGTGGGGGTATATTGTATATTTATTGGGGTGGTGGGGGTATATTTTATGTATTGGGGTGGTGGGGGTATATTTTATATGTATTCGGGGGCATGGGGATATTTTTTATATGTGTTCGGGGGGGTGTGGGGGTCCAATATTGTGTCCAGTATTTTTGGACAAGCCACCTGGCAACCCTATCTGCACCAGTAGTCAGATTGGCATGTAATTGCAATAATGCCGCTACAGTATGTCACTGGCTGCTATTTTGAGATAAAATACAGTACAGCACAGTCATATAGAATTTGACAATCTTTTAACAAAAAAGTCCCTTCAAATCTATACATTTGGAGCAGGCATTTTGATGTTTGGGTTTTTGGAGAACTGCGAGTCCTTCTCTGAGAGGTTGTGTCTTTATAGCAGGGATGGATTGCACCTCAACGAACAGGAATTTTCTGTGCTTGGAGAGAGGATGATTACCAGGTTGGAGGAGATTCTAAACTAGAAAGGACGGGGAACGGGCAAGCAAGAAGTAATCACACTTCTCCAAAATATACAGCAAATTATACAGCAAATCTTCGGGTAGTGCGGCTCCTCTGGTTTCAGTTTTGTAGTGACATTGATACTCACGCCCCACTGGGTACGTGGAGAGATCCACAGTGACCTCAAAGTAAGACCTCAAGGTCTAACTTGCCCTTGGTGTCCAATTCACCTATTGCCTTCTTCTTACAGAAAGTAATTTCTCCGTCCTGGTATAAACAGCTCTCTTCCCTGTACACTTATTTTCTACAATGTAGTAAATGTGTTGTTCACTGTTGCTCCTGGGAGATTAAATGTATTAAGGCGTTTGTTCCAACAATCTCAAAACAAGTGTTTATCTCCTGGTCAGCTTACCACTGCAGGGAGAAGGCAGTTAATACTGTGGCCTAGAAAATATCTCTTTGTTTGTGTTTTTCTGCCAAAGGAAAAGTTTGTCTTTTTTCTTTCTGTGAATGGAGGGTAAGAAAAGAGTAAGGGGAGTTAAAGCAGCATTTAATTTGGTGAGAAGATATCTCTCACATAACAAGTTATTCTGCCTCATTAAGTTTTTTTAAAAAACAGAGCCCTAACCTCAAAACGCTAGAGGAAACATAAATTGTAGCAAGGATTGCCACTGTTTGTTTGATGAAAAAGCAGCCCAGCAGAAGTGTTAGTACACTAAATTAAATTTATTGGTGGCTGCAGTGAAACACAGCCTCCCTTGTAGGCTTCACAAACTGACTGGGTGCTGTGTTCTGCATGGTCCTGTAATGGCTTTTTGAAGAATCCTATGGTGTAACAGCTCAAAGCGGCTTTGAGTGATTGTCGCACACTTTTTTGATCCTTTTTGCACCCTGGCACCTCTGTGCTCTAAAATCTCACAATGATCTATAAATTAGCTACCATGGTGGTCACATTAAGGCTTGGCGTGTGAGGGAACACCATGAAAGCAACAGTGTACGAAGGTCGCTGCCATTACAAAATAAGTTAGAGATGGGCAGGGAATGAGGTTTTATTTACCCCGTTCTTTCCTCCCTCGTCCTACTGCACCTTAAAGGGACAATTCCTTCCTAGGACCAACATGTACTAATGGCAGTGACATGTTTAGGGGATTATAGCTGGGTGATTCATTGATTTTAGCCAAATCTGACACCTTTAAGGACTACAGTGTTATTCTGTAAACTAGGGAGCTGAGGCTTGATGTCCTCTGGCTGCTCACTTTTGTGTGATATACGTGATTTCAACAAGGGTGGAGGGAGAGGGGGCATTTAATCTACGATAACAACTAGATCAATGTTGAACTCCTAGCCCCTGTTACTAGTTTAAAATACTTGGGAATATGGTTTCACTCCCATTTAACATTTGGGTTGCACATTGATACCCTGACATGCAAAACCTATGCCAAACTAGGGGTACTTTACAGGAACAAATCCTCCCTAAGTCTGCTGGTCAGAAAGCGTATCGTACAGCAGATGCTAATGCCAATTATCGACTATGGGGACATAGTCTACGGCTCGGCACCCCAAACCCACCTTGGCAAACTTGATATCCTCTACAATTGAATATGCCGCTTTGTTCTCCAATGCAACTACAACACACATCACTGCGAAATGCTCAAAGAACTAGATTAGTCATCACGTGAGTGTAGGTGCAAAGTTAAACTCTCCTGTCTTGTCTTCAAATACTTTCTGGGCAAGCTACCCGCCTAAAACAAAGTACATAAAAGCCCAATGGCACTTCCAATATGACAAAAATACACAGTAAAATACTTATATATTCTCTTGAAAAAGGGTCATTTAGTTTAACCGTTTGGCCAAAGCGTCGTAAGCCTGTGAGCCACATCAAGGCAGACCCTGCTCACAGGTCCTAACACAACCAGATAAAATACTAATACACCTATACTAGGATTAACATTCTAATTTACCTCTATTAGGAGGGAAAAGGATGAACATTGGATTCATATCCAGTAAAATTAAAGAGACCTGCTAACTAGAGCAAGCTACCCGCCTATCTGAACAAGCCCTTACCACACGCAGCACTTATCATCTGAGATCTAACTCCAAAAGACTGTTCATGATCCCAAGGTTCAACAAAGTATCCGGCCGCTCCTCCTCTTACCGTGCACCCCAAAACTGGAACACTCTACCGGAGACTCTCACATCCACCACCAGTCTAAGTCCTTTCAAAACTAAGGCTGTCTCACATTTTAATCTGGTCTGTAACTGTTACATACGCCTATAATATATATTATATTTAACTGTTCATGCAATGTCTTCTATATAATGTATAACCCTGTTCACTTATGTAACTATGTATTTGTAACCATGTATTTGTCATCATAACTCTATGCCCAGGACATACTTGAAAACGAGAGGTAACTCTCAATGTATTACTTCCTGGTAAAATTTTTTATAAATAAATAAAATATAATTGGATAGTTGGTTTTCTGAGGAACCAGAAAGGAGATCTCGTTCAGCTTGTACAGTGGTGCATTGCATGGTACAATGGTAGGATGAAGGTGGTGGGTGAAGGGAGAGGCTGAAAGGTTTATGAAGGGTGTCTATAAAAGGTATTTTATGGTTTAGGTTATGGCTTGGAGAGGGATGAAAGGTTAATGTGAGAAGAGATAATTGCTATGCAATAGGTATGGAAAGAAGGAAAGGAAATGTGATTCTGGGACAATTTGAATACAGCTAAACCCCGTTATAACGCGGGTCTCGGGGTCCACCCCGAGACCACCGCGTTACTAACGGGGTCGCGAGAAAAAAAAATGGCCGCCGCGCTTTAGCGCATATTCATCCCGCGGGACAGGAGATGGGAGCGGGCATGTCCCTCCGCTCCCCGCTTCCCCCTGTCACCGCGGGACAGGCCGCGGGGCAGGAGATGGGAGCGGGGATGTCCCTCCTGTCCCCGCTTCCCCCTGTCACCGCGGGACAGGCCGCGAGGCAGGAGATGGGAGCGGGGATGTCCCTCAGGTCGCCGCTTACCTCAGATCCCGCTGCCTGCACGGAGGTGGTAGCGGGGGGTTTCTTCTCCCCACCGCTGTCCCTGGCGCTCCCGCTGCCTGCGCGGGAGGAGGGGGGGAGCGGGTGGTGGTGCTGGTCGCGGCCTTTCCTCTGCTCCGACCCCACCCCCCGTCTGTGTAGAGTGAGAGAGTGTGTGTGTGTATGTATATATGGGAGAGAAAGTGTGTGTGTGTATATGGGTGTGTGTATGTGGGTGTGAGTGTGTGTAAGTGTCTGAGTGTGTGTGTAAGTGTGTGTGAGTGTCTGTGAGTGTCTAAGTGTATGTAAGTGTGTGTAAGTGTGTGTAAGTGTGTGTAAGTGTGTGTGAGTGTCTGTGAGTGTCTGTGAGTGTCTAAGTGTGTGTAAGTGTGTGTGAGTGTGCGTGAGTGTGCGTAAGTGTGCGTAAGTGTGCGTGGGAGTGTGTGTGAGTGTGTGTGCGTGTGCGTAAGTGTGTGTGAGTGTCTGTGAGTGTCTGTAAGTGTGTGTGAGTGTGTGTGCAGTGTGAGCAATGAGGAGTGTGTGTGCAGTGTACAGTGTGTGTGCAGTGTGTCAGTGTGTGCAGTGTGAGCAATGAGCAGTGTGTGTGCAGTGTGTCAGTGTGTGCAGTGTGAGCAATGAGCAGTGTGTGTGCAGTGTGCAGTGTGTGTGCAGTGTGTCAGTGTGAGCAATGAGCAGTGTGTATGCAGTGTGCAGTGTGTGTGCAGTGTGGCAGTGTGAGCAATGAGCAGTGTGTGTGCAGTGAGTGTGTGCAGTGTGCAAAAAAAAAATTTAAAAAAAATTTAAAATTTTTTTTTTTTTTTTTTTTTTTTTTTTTTAAAACGGGAGCCACGGGAAAACCGCGTTATAACCGAATCGCGGTATAACGAGGCGCGTTATAACGGGGTTTAGCTGTACTTTGAAAACAACGTCCCTATGATATTCAAAATGGTTAGTGCTTCATGCAGGCTTAATCCCATCTCGGTCCATATATTACCAATATGAAATGCACAGTAGGATATCTCTAGTTAGCTCATTTCCCCAATGAGACTGTCACACCTATAATTTTCGGAACGTGACGTGTTTCATGTATAATACTTGCAAAGCAGCTCTTAATTGTCGATTCACAAACGCACTTTTTAATTTGAATGTGTTTTTCTTCTGTTTTTATTGTTGGTGCAAGTCAGGGACCCGCTGACAATTTAAATGTTTTAAAGTGCATTATGTGCGATCAGGGCCGCTGACAGATTTCCCGGGGCCCAGGAACACCGTTCTGACCGGGCCCCCACCGTCAGCAGTGTTGCGAGCCCCATTTCACACCTCGCGAGCCCCCTCTATTTCCCTCTCTCTTCCCATGTATTTCTCACCCCTCCATATCACCTCTCACTCTCCCACCCTCCATCAATTGCCCCACTCTCACTCCGTCCCTGCCCCCCTGCCTCACATGTATTTATCTCCCCTGCGTCTCACTCTTAATCCCTCTTTTCCTCACGCACCCCCTCTCTCCTCTCACCCCCTGCGTCAAAAAACGCCCAACTCCCCAATACAATTGAAACCCCCCAATACATATAACCCCCCATACATATAAAAAACCCAATACATATATAAAAAAATATATATAAACCCCCCCGTACATATAAAAAAAACATATAAAAAAAACCTAATACATACAGTATAAAAAAAACCAAATACATATAAAAGCCCCAATACATATAAAATAGACCCCAATACGTATTTTTTTTTAAAAACAATGCATATAAAAAAAACAATACATAAATAACCCAATACATAAAAAATACCCCAATACATATAAAAAAAGCAATGCATATAAAAAATACCCTAATACATATAAAAAAAAACAATGAATATAAAAAAAACCCAATACATAAAAAATACCCGATACATATAAAAATACCCTAATACATATAAAAAAAAAACAATAGATAAAAAAACAATGCATATTAAAACAACCCTACATATTAAAAAAGACAATACATGTAAAAAAAACAATGCATATAAAAAAAACAATACATTCAACACAGTGCATATAAAAAATATTGTTTTTTGTTTCAAACTTTTTTTATTGTGTTTTTTTCAGGGATATCCAGATAGTTACAGAGCAGTGTAAACGCTACAATAGGAACAGCAAACATTGTACAGGCAGTCCTCGTTTTACAACGCTTCGCTTTACAACGATTGGTTTATCCAACGCTGTGCAATGCATACCTATGTTCATTTTTACAACGCCAAAACGGCTTATCCAACGCTCTTACGACGCTTTGCAACATTGTGTATGTGTATATATATATATATATACACACATACACATAAAGACGTTGCAAAGCATCGTAAGAGTGTATGTATATAATATAATACTATATAATATTATATTATACTATATAATATATTATTTATTATGTTATATATATAATACAGTATATACACTATATAATGTATGTGTGTGCTGCGTATCTTATTGCCTGCATAAAATATTTGGTGTATTTTAGTGTTAAAAATGCCTTCAGGAACGGAACCTTTCATTTAAACAGTGTTCCTATGGGAAAATGTGTTTCGCTTTATAACGTTTCGCTATCCAACGCCATTTTGAGTAACGCATTGTGTCGGCTAACCGAGGACTGCCTGTACATGACATAATCTTATAACATGCATCTCTATCATTGGGGTTTAGCATCTGTTGACCTTTTGTGATTTTGAGAAGTCTAACAGGCTGTACACCCGTTGTTAGCAGTAGGTGGCACCAATTCTGCAATCCCAGATAAAAACTATTTTAACAGCGCGTGGGAGGACACTCTCTGCTCTGAGACTGACACCTTTTCAATGTCTCAATAAAGCCTTGCACATTTTTTCATTACCTGGGTTCCCTGTTTCTGTGATTTTGGATTCTGCGTTGGTGCTTTGAATCTCCTGCTGAAGTTTTTCATGTAAAAAATACCCCAATACATATAAAACCCCCCAATGCATATAAAAAATATCCTCTCCCCAATACTTAGAAAACAGACTTACCTTGTGGATGATCAGGCCGGGTCCGGTGTTTTTTTGGGGTCCGGTGTTTGTTCCTCCGGGGGGAGTAGCGGGCACTGCACGTTGGTCCGACCTCTGGCCAGGCCCGACTGCCGGTCCTCTCGCAGCCGAGTCCCGGCTCTCCTTCAGCTGCAGGCCTCTTCCACTCTGTTCCATGTGCTTGCAACGCTAGTACACGCCGAGCCTCCCTCTGCTGACCTTACTTCCAGCGCGCTGATGTAACAGAGGCCTGTCGCGCGCCAACATTGGAAGCTTGGCGTGGGACAGAGAAGGAAGAGGCATGCAGTTGAAGAAGAGCCGGGGCCAGGCCCCCAGAGGACCGGCAGCCGGGCCTGGCCAGAGGTTGGGCCCAACCTGCAGGGTTCGTCCGGGCCCCCTGCAAACACAGGGTCCGGGACACCTGTCCCTTCTGTCCCCCACTGTCGCCGGCCCTGTGTGCGATATACATGGCGAGGCCTGTGCATGAACATACTTGTTACTTGTTGATTTGTTTTCCCACCTTCTTGCTCATCTATTGAGGCTTAAAAAATAGTTATTTATCTAAAATGGAGATGTTATGCTTCCTAGTAAAACTCAATGTACAGTACACACCAAACCCACTGAAAAACAGCTACTCACAAAGCAGTGCAGTATATTGGGTATAACCATCAACATTCATATTCATTTTATTCTCTTCTATTTTTTTTTTACAAATTCAAGTTGAATTACAGCAATTAGTGAAAATGTGAGCATAGTCGGGATGGTCATATCTGATTTTCTGAGCGAGCACTCACTACTCACAGGAAAGTTTATGTATAGATCAAGATGTAGAATTCTAGTAGCTGTGTTTGTTGGTCCAGAAATAGTATAAGCACATTAAATGTTGTGAAACTTCTTAAAAGACCAACATAACCGTGCTTTGATAGAGATAGTGGTACAGACGAGCCAACGAGTATTCTAAAGCTTGCCTTAAACTTGCCTTAAACTAGCCAGTTTACATGCTGGGTACATTTCAGTGACATTTCTGCAGAGGCTAATGGCCAATCGGATTAACACAGCAGGGGTAGTGAAGGAGTACATCTGAAAAAGTGACAAGAATACACCCATGGAGAAGTGTCACAAACTGCAACAAAACCTACAAAGCTCAAGACATTTCATTTCTGGAGTCAACATCATAAAAAAAATAAACTGACATTACCAGCCAGTGAAGCTTTATCAACTGATGGCATCAACTCATCAGTCACGCTTTATGAATCTTCACTGAGCAATAACCAAGCGTTTACATAAGTGATTTTAACAAGCAGAGATGAGATAATGAGCTCACATAATGAGCTTGATAGAATACTGTTTATAGAGTTACTTTTATTCAACTACAGGCGTTGCGTGCAGCGTGTTGTATAGAAATGGGTTGCAGGCCTCGCTGGCAGCAAAGGGTTTCAAGCAAGCTTTACAAAGACTTGGCATAGCACTGCTAGCTCCTGCGATCAGCCTGGCAAAAATGTACGTAGTTTGGCAGCTGCACAGACAGGGGAGTCAATGATGTAATTTACTGGTCGTGGATTTCCTTTTGGGCATCACAGGAGAGAGGGCAGAGACGCGCAGCAGCTGACATCACCCTTTTTGCTCTTGTCCAATCCTTTTGTTCAGCAGCGCTGAGTTATCTCTGTGAACCACACAAGCAACCTTTTGGGGAGATTGCCAGTATCTAGCTTTACAGTAGTTTTTGCCTGTGACAAATCCAAATGAGCTTTGAGGAGGTGTGTGAAGGAGGGACAGTAATAGATATCACAAGGGGTTGTGAAGGAGTGTGAGAATCTCTGTTGCTGCTAACGGGCGGCATAGAGTTTCCTATTCTACAGGGAGTGAACTTACCCTGATGTGACTTCAACCTTTCTTTCAGAACTCTGCGGCTATTAGGTGTCAAATTTATGACTTCCTTTGCTTTCTTGCTTTGAGTGGCGCTACCCACTCTTTCCAAGGGGCAGTCCCTCCACGGACCAACGTGAACTAGCAGCAGTGACACAATAAATAGCTTTTATTAGGTGGCACTGTTTAAAAATATATATGCATAAGTATTCTTACATTTTTTTTAGTTTGTTTTTTAAACTGTGATGTCTCCAATAGCATGCTTAATGGTGGTTTTTTTTTCTACTATTTACTTAATTTATTCTGTGTGGCTGTTTATAAACTCTTATACAGTATGTTAAGTACAGACAAATTGTTGATCCACACATTTATTTTTTCCTTTTGGCTAGTTGTGACATGATTGGCCAAAGAGTTGAAATAAGAGAACTGCAGGAGTGATCGAATGTTTCTAAGGGAATCAACTGATAAATTGTTAAAAAATAAATAAAAATCCTATGGCTCATGACACAGGACACCGGTCAGGCAAGGGTCTAGGTCAGGCAGCTGTCGCCGAACCATGACGTTGGAGAACTTGGAGGAAGCGGCTTACGCTCCCCACCTAACCCCCTTCCCCCCCCCCCCCCCCCCCGCACTTCCTCCAACCCCCCCCTGGTCTGTCTGTCTCTTTCTGCCCCCCTCTCTATCCCTTCTCTACATTCTCAACACACAAAAAAAAACCCTATATTGGTAAGCATCTTGAAATAACCAGTCATGTGCCCATGACACTGTGTACGTTTTGTATTGGAAACATCTAGGTAACTGTACATAGATGTTTCCAATACAAAACTTTGGAATAAAAAAAAATATAAAACCCAAAAAATAAATAAATTAATAAATAAAAATGTGAAAAATTTGCAGTGAACTTTATGTGACCTAACACCCTGGACATAAAATAAAACATATTTTCATTTAAAGCAACGTTTTTCAACCTCGGCTCCCTGGGCATCCCTAAAGGGTCATTTGAAAATTGTTCCAAATACATAAGAATTTACAATGCCTCTTTTCGCAGACGCGCTATTAGAAAGGGTTGGGGTTCCTTACAATATATCTGATCACAGACGCGCTATTAGAGAGGGTTGGGGTTCCTCACAATGTATCTGATTTCAGACGCGCTATTAGAAAGGGTTGGGGTTCCTTACAATGCATCTGATCTCAGACGCGCTATTAGAGAGGGTTGGGGTTCCTCACAATGTATCTGATCTCAGACACGCTATTAGAGAGGGTCGGGGTTCCTTACAATGCATCTGATCTCAGACGCGCTATTAGAGAGGGTTGGGGTTCCTTACAATGCATCTGATCTCAGACACGCTATTAGAGAGGGTTGGGGTTCCTTACAATGCATCTGATCTCAGACGCGCTATTAGAGAGGGTTGGGGTTCCTTACAATGCATCTGATTTCAGACGCGCTATTAGAAAGGGTTGGGGTTCCTTACAATGCATCTGATTTCAGACGCGCTATTAGAGAGGGTTGGGGTTCCTTACAATGCATCTGATCTCAGACACGCTATTCGAGAGGGTTGGTGTTCCTTACAATGCATCTGACTCAGACACGCTATTAGAGAGGGTTGGGGTTCCTACAATGATCTGATCTCAGACGCGCAATTAGAGAGGGCTGGGGTTCCTTACAATGCATGACCAGAGACGCACTTTAGAGAGGGTGGGGTCGTACTACAGCTGCATGATCTGAGACATGCTTAGAGAGGGTGTGGGTTCCTTACAATGCATTGATCTGAGACATGCTATTAGAGAGGGTTGGGGGCCTTACAATGCATTGATCTGAGGCATGCTATTAGAGAGGGTTGGGGTTCCTTATAATAACATCTGATCTCAGAGCAGCTTAGAGAGGGTTGGGGTTCTTACTATGCATCTGATCTGAGACGCGCTATTAGAGAGGTTGGAGTTCCTTACAAGCACTCGATTGAGACACGCTATTAGAGAGGGTTGGGAGTTCCTTACAATGCATCTGATTGAAGACGCTATTAGAGAGGGTTGGAGTTCCTTACAATGCATCTGATCTGAGACACGCTATTAGAGAGGGTTGGAGTTCCTTACAATGCATCTGATTTGAGACACGCTATTAGAGAGGGTTGGAGTTCCTTACAATGCATCTGATCTGAGACACGCTATTAGAGAGGGTTGGAGTTCCTTACAATGCATCTGATTTTAAAAAGATTGGAAACCACTGATTTAAAGCATTACATTGCAGCCCTCTCCTGGGGTGCAGGCTTAACCCAGTGACAGGCAACTGTTGCTGAAGGGACTGAGTAAACACATAGCCCTATTACCATGTTTACAGCTTCGTATTAGGATTGTCAGTTCTGCTTGTTTATTAAAGAAATACACAGGCTGCTATACTTTAATTCTTTTACAGATTTTTTTTAACATTTGAAGCTTACATTTTAGCATTTTATTTCAATAAAGTTTAACGGGAAGCTTCTTCAAGCTATATGGGGGGGCTGCACTTGGGGTCCAGTGATTACAATAAGTTTTAATGTATTTGTTGCCAGTGCAGCCGGCAGTTACAGCAGTGCAATGCTTTGCAGTCCTCTGCTTATTGCAATGTAAATGTAAGCCCTCCCTACCTACCTATAGGCACTAGCAGTGTTTGTATGTCTCGCCTGACGACATGAGGATCCTGTGAAGAGTTCTGAAGCATTGTCAGCTGAGGTCACTATAGATGGGATAACAACAAAAAATAGTGTAGAGCAGGTGTAGTCAACTCCAGCCTTCAAGGGTCACCAACAGGTCAGGTTTTAAGGATACTCCTGCTTCAGCAGAGGCGGCTCAATCAGCGGTCATTATAACAATGTTATACATACTGTACACAACTTTATATTTATGTATATACAGTATGTTGTATTATTTCATTTTTAACACAATATACCTTGTTTCATGGTATTTTGGAGGCTTGAATGTTTTCGTTGACTGAGCCACTGATTGAGACACCTACGCCGAAGCAGGAATATCCTTAACACCTGACCTGCTGGTGGACCTGGAGGACTGGAGTTGGCCACCCCTAGAGTAAAGTATCACAGATTGCACCATTAACCCTCCGGCAAATCGCAATCACGTGTCATCTCCTCAGAGCAATCACGTCATCGCGGCGTCCCTTAACCCGGGAACAGCAGAGAAGTCCTCTTCCAAGTCCGGAGCGCACAACGCGATCTCCAGTGGAAAACGAGCACAAAAAGGGCAGGACGGAGCCATACATCATTTGACCCTGGAGTACCAGACCTCATGACGTAGTGGCTGCATCCTGGGTCAACCAAAGGGTTAAACTGAGCTACTTCTGACTAATAGGCACTGTACCGTGTATCTGTGTTAATGGATGAGCACTGAGCTCTGTCTGTGTTTTCATGTTCTGTCTCTGGTTTGAAATATATATTGCCATGCTCAGTAGCACTCCTCTTTGACACCTATACGCATATATATATTGTGGTTATTTTGGGGGTTCAATATGAGCTTATTGGGGTTCTGTATGTTCTACTTCTGACTAAGGCTACGCTTATAGTGCTGGCGCCGGCGACATCAGGCTGCGGGCGCTGGAAAAATCAAATTGAGATGACTTCCAGCGATCACGACCAAGCCGTCGCTCCGTCGCGCCGTGCTTACTATAAGTGCACAGGATGGCGGCAATGCATTTGTTTTGATGCGGCGTCACTGTCGCCGGCGCTATAAGCGCAGCCTAAAGCATGCAAAGATGCTCTAAAGATCTCCATTTGCCTAGTTTCAGCTCGATCTCATTTCATAACAAAAACATATGCTAATTCATTTTCAATCCAAAAAATTTTTTGCCTCCAGTAACTTCAAGGCACAGTATATATATATTTTCCATTGGGGAAAAAATAACAATGCCAGATATCTGAGAATATGTTTCCCTTAAAGTGCATCATTAGCTAATTAAGTGTCTGTACCTTGCTGTTCTGCAAATCCCTTATACCCCAACCATATATTACCAGTATCTCTGTTGGAAATCAAATGCAGGTAATCCCTAATTGCTATGCTAATGTTAAACTGTCTATGGGATGACTGGAGGCTAATTCGTCAATGTAAGCAGTGAGTATGATAACACTTGACAATGAAAGCAATCCAGTTGCAATGTAAATTGTCTTGGTTCAATTTTATCAGGGTAGGACGAAACATTCATTGTTTTTCTTTGTGTTTTGGAGATGAGAGCTCATGTAGGGATTATGTCTGTTGTTTCTGCAAATTGCCTTGCTGGTTCTGGAAACCACTCTGCAACTTTGTTGTTATTGTTCCTACGTAATGGGGTCTATAAAAGTGAAAGTCATTGCCTTTGTCTTCCAAGAGTATTACACTTATCTTATTCAGAGTTTGTTCATTTGAGGGGTTGTTTTTTTTTTAGATGTACAGCTCCCATCCATCAGACAACACAACTGCCAATCTGTAGCCTTGTCCCTTTCATGGTTGAAAAGTTTTAAGCGTTTGGAAAAGACATGAAATAAAAATACCGCTGGTATTTCCATGTCTCAAGACAGATCTGCAACCCTGTCTCCCCCCATTATCTCTTAGCATACAGTTTTTCTGCTGCAGCCAGGGATTCTGGTTAATGACATGCAAAAAGGGAAATAGAAAGAGGGATGCCATCAACAACTATGTCCTCCTCATATGATACAGCCAGAAGCCAAATCATATTGTACAATTAAAATAATGCGCTAAACCAGCAAATCCTGATTATAGCACATCTGGGGATTGAAACATTGGCACTACTCTTGTTGGTTCCAATATGTACTGTATGTAGCACATACTGTACGAATGTGTTGCAAATGCTAAAGACTATTTGACTTGTTCTGTCCAAATTTTCAATACCGCATTTTACATCTAACTGAAGGAACAAAATCCGATACTCTGCAATCATGTGACATCCTTTAAAGCTGCAGACCAAGCAATATCCTACATGTGTTTTTTTCTAATAAATCAGTTCTGTACTATGAGAATAGACTTGTAGCATTTTTTAAACAACTCTGAATGACATTTGTAATGTATTATAATGTAACAAGCATTTTTGATCTATAGCAACCATTTACAAAGTCACATCCACTTCCTCTTCTGAAACAGGCTCTGGCACACCCCTTTTTGAGCCCTGCCCTCTCTCTAGCAGTGCACCAATTGTCAGTGGTCGACAAATCACCAAAAAATCTACTCGCCACCTAGTACCAAACGTGTGCTGCTTGGGCCAATAGGAGCTCGCCACGATGTTAAATCCACTCGCCCGGGGTGAGCAAATGTATAGGTTTGTCGAACACTGCCAATTGTATCTACTGACTGCCTGGTCACATGATCTTCCCCACAGAACTTTGCATCTTTGGTCCTCTTCTGCTGCACTGACGGAGATTTAATGAACCCCCGAGCCGAATCTTTGCTGATTGATCACAGGACAACGGATTGATCGGCAGCTTAGCTAATTACTTATCATTGTGTGGATTGTATTGATGCACATATTAGTAAAAAAGAAAAAAAAAACGGCAGCTTGGACTGCTGCTTCAATGTAAACATAATTGTGGATTGTTTTGTTAGGAATATTGTTCTTCTTTTTAATCCAACCAACTCCTTAGTAGAGACGGGCGAGACTGTCAAAATCCGTTCCACGGAATAAAATCCGTCGCCGGATTGTTCCAGTTTCAATCCGTGCGGATCAATCCAAAACCGCCGCCGGACACTGATGGTGAATTTTAGCAATACAATCCGCAGATTAGATTCTTAAAATCCACCAGTGGTTTGCTAAATCCGCATTTAGGATTGGTAAAATCCTGCGATGGATTGCGAAACCCGCGCATTGTATTGTCCGTGATAATAAAAAATAAAAGTCCGGAAAAGACGAATCGCCCTTTTTGAGACTGATTAGTGGAAATCCGTGCACTA
This sequence comes from Ascaphus truei, assembly GCA_036426205.1. Lineage (NCBI taxonomy): Eukaryota > Metazoa > Chordata > Amphibia > Anura > Ascaphidae > Ascaphus > Ascaphus truei. Next base: position 173,826,142 of record CM071567.1, on the reverse strand, counting down.
AAGTAGCCGGCCGATCCGAGGTGGATCCAAATCCGCAAAAAAAAAAATGTTGCCCATCTGTAATCCTCAGACATGCCTTCATTTTAGGATAACCAAGATACAGTATACAGTACCCACTTTTATATGTGGTATTCATTCTAAAGTGAACACATTCCTAGAAGGCTTAACTAGGCCAGGTCTACCTGAGCCAGCACTGTACAGGAGACAACATAGGGGACTGCTCTCATAAAGTCGTCTTTTTTTTATACATCTTTAAATTTATTTAATTTAAAAGAAAAATATTTGATCAACTATTTATTGAACAGAAAAGAACATATTTGATTTTGTCTGCAGTTACAGTTGACATATTGGTGCTTCCCCCACAGACCTTTGCTAACCAGAATGTCCCAAGTAAATTGGGACATGCGCTGGCTTTAGATTCAATCTTATGTGTTTGCTGATTATTTCGTTATTCCTGAAACCTGGTGTGCCTGGGAGTCCCTTAATAACAGTTCAATGAATCATTGTCTTAAAAAAATAGCTATTTGGGACGAAAACACGTGCTCTGCAAACCCTCAAGTTGACTGAAGGGTGCCAAGTCTTAAACATTAGGGTGGAGGTAAGATTCCCGCTATCTTATCAGAAGGGGGAACGAAGTGAAAAGATATAATCAGGCTGTTTCTTTTCCACAGTCTGGCATATATTTATTGTTTTTATTGTTGTTACAACTGGTGCCTTCCCTGGCCTTACTATGCGCGCCGTCCGGGGGCGTGTCTATGGGAGGGCCAGTGACATCATGGAGCTGGTTCGCCCTCATTGGGCGAACCGCTCACGTGACCGGCCCTGCGCGCGTAATCTAAATTTGGTCAGTGGGGGTCAGCGTCTAAGCGCTGACCATGCCCGCGGCCTAAAAGGCAAAGAGCAATTTTTAGAGAACTGTGTGTAAACGTCTTTTTGCATATCTTCTGGAAAGGCACTTTAAAGGCAAAGGAAAGGCAGTTGAAGTGCTAGTTTTATAAAGAGCACCTGTGAAATCTTATCCTGATTCCACAATTGGGAGAACGTGTGAAAAAATATGAACCTCATCAGGGGGGAAAAAATCATTAACTAAAAATAAAAAATCACAGTCTAAATATTTTAGTCACATTAGTACATTTGTCTTTGCTTTGCTCTAATAAGTGTTAATTAAATCTAATTATATCAGTGCAAACACAAGGATGCAGGAAAAATGCCGTTTGCCTTCCATAGCTATCACAGATGTGTCATTTTATATGTCAATATTGAGCAATTATTAGTTTGTTGGGAAACATAAACAGCCCTGTTGGTTCATATGCAAATATGGGCTTAGCATCTGTAAGAACAACTGGCGTATTTTAGAGGAATAACCGTTTATCTTATCATGCCTTGAGGAGTCTGCATTGATGCATCAGGATACAAACAGATGAACGTGTGTTGCACTGGGGCAGAGGGTACACAATTCATTCAGCTCTTACTGCTATTGAATTTTGGATTCTGTGTTCCTAGTTCTGTCGAATCAGAAGCTGAGAATGTTGGACACACATCAGTGAGCAATGGTTATAAGAAGAAAGACACACAGCATGACAGATGTTGATAGGCAGGTAGAAAATGGTCTACATTTTGTTTTCATTTCTACACTTTCAAATATACCTTGAGACTGCTTAAAACGGAACTTTTGTTAGCTGGCTACTCATACAGGCATCAAGATGTTTACTCACTGTTTCATGGTATATCTTTAGTGCATTCCCCTTAGTGTCTTCCTAATGGCATATCTGATGGCAGCATTCAGAGAGCCACAATGCAGGGCTGCATTTCCACATCCCATTCCACCTGCAAAAGCCTGAGCCAAACTGCGGCAGTCGGGCCATTCGTTTAAGTGGCACGGGCTAGCTACTCCGCATGCCATGCAGGATACTGTATGCATAGTGAGGGCCATTCTCTCGCACTGACCACAAGTACAAAGACTGGAAATGTCACAGTGGGGATTGTTTTAGTGTACCGTGTACTTTTGCACTTAACAAAGTGCTTACCTTGTTTGGCCCTGCTGCTTTAATCATTTGTTGCCAGAGAGGCTTCCTTGATGCCGCTTTTGTAATACATTGATGGGGATAAGGGTTTAACATTGGTATTTAGTATATTTTGTTTGTGTAAAAAGTTTGTTAACCAAGTTTGTTTTTCACGATACAGACAAGAGAAGTGGGGAAAAAAACAGTAACATATGCAAAATGTGATCAATCCGGCTTTAATATCTATGGTGAGGAACCCCTATTAACATAGAGCGACCAGATTTTTAAAAGTGAAAACGGGAACACATTAATAAATCATTTGTAAAACAAAAGACATCACTTAAAAATAAATATTATAATGGTATTTATTGCGTCCCAATTTATGCTGTATCATAGGCTAAAGCTGTTAAATTCCGGGGATTATTGAAATCCCTGCTCTCTGATTGGTTAAAATGCTGGGCATAATCCAATCAATAATGGCGCGGAAGTTTTGGCACCCTGCCAAGTTTTTCAGCCAATCAGCTCTCAGACAGGGGAGGTGATTGGACAGGAGGCAGCAGCAAGGCACTGACTCCTCCCCCACCCTGCCTGCAGCCAGGCACTGACTCCTCCCCCTTCCTGCCTGCAGAGATCCGCACAGGAGAGTGAGGGGAAAGGTCAGTGTGTCTATTGTGTGTTTTGTGGGCGTAAGGGGGCCAGCAGAGTGTTTTATTGGTGTGTGCATCTTCTGTTGGTGTGTGTTTTGTGGGTGTAGAGAGGGCAGCAGAGTCTGTTTTGTTGGTGTGTCCGCTGTGTGTGTTTTGTGGGTGTAGAGGGGGGGGGGACTGCAGTGTGTGTGTGTCTTCAGTGTGTGTTTTGTGGGTGGAGGAGGGGTGCAGAGTGTTTTGTTGCTGTTTGTGTCTGCAGTGTGTGGGTTTAGAAGGGGGCTACAGTGGGTGTAGAGGGGGCTGCTGGTGTGTGTTTTGAGGATGTAGAGGGTGCAGCAGTCTGTTTTGTTGGTGTGTTTTGTGGGTGTAGTGGGGGCTGCAGTGTGTGTGGGTGGGTGTGTCTGGGTGGGTGGGTGTAGATGGTGGAGGAGGGCTGCAGAGTATGTTTTGGTGTGTGTGTCTGAAGTTTTGTGGGTTTACAGGGGGCTGCAGTGTGTATTTGTGGGTGTAGAGGTTGGGGGGCTGCTGTGTGTGTTGTGTGTGTGTTTTGGGAGTGTAGATTGTGGAGGAGGGCTGCAGTGTGTTTTGGTGTGTGTGTGTGTCTGCAGTGTGTTTGTGTGTTTGTGGGTGTAGAGGGGGGCTGCTGTGTGTGTTTTGTGAGTGTAGAGGGTGGAGGAGGACTGCAGTGTGTTTTGTGGGTAGAGAGGAGGGGTGGCTGCAGAGTGTGTAGGGGGGACTGTAGTGTGTTTGTGTATATAGAGGGGGGTGGCTGTGTGTATGTGTGTGTGTGTGTGTGTGTGTGTGTGTGTGTGTGTGTGTGTGTGTGGGTGTGTGTGTGTGTGTGTGTGTGTGTGTCTGTGTGTGTGTGTGTGTGTGTGTGTGTGTGTGTGTGTGTGTGCGCGTATATATAGAGGGGGCTGTGTATGTACAATTTCCTTTTAATAAACTTGCAGTAAAAGCAAAGAATGTAGACAATCAAGCTGATACAAATCAATATGACTACAAAAGTGTCTATCTTTTTTATGAAAATGTAAAAATAAATAAATAACGCCTACATTTAGCCTATAATAGTAATAATCCCCTCAGAAAAGGGCATTATTGGCCAGTAATGCCCTGTTCTGAGGGGATTATTACTTAATTATTGATTTATTTCCGTTTCCTAACAAAACACAAACTCTCGAGTGTAGCAAAATGACAGTTTCATTTATATTAATAAGTCGTTTCATTAGAGTTAACCAATATATTTTAAATGTTTACTGTTTCATACGATCTATCACATAAAAACATGCAGTGCCTATTTTCACTGTCTAAAGTGAGTCCAAACAGGTCAAAGCTAAAAATCAGGAAATTTGAACGATTTTGAGGAGATTGGCGTGACACCGGGATATTTAATGACAATACGGTACTGTCCCGGCAAAAAAAAAACGGGACGTATGGTTGCGCTATGTTAGCAGAAGGGGAAAATATGTGCAAATCTCTCTGATGCATTGATGCTATGAAGTGCAGAAGTACTTGTCAGCATCAGTTTAACACCAAAGTTGCCATGAAGCATAAACCCAAGCAACTGAAAAACACACACTGCAATTTGATACTGTTAAATCTATTTGTATTGGAGCCGTTTAGGAGTCCCTGCTGTTTATTTTGTCCTCTAACTTGTGAACATCTTGATAGACGTGAACTTTTTACCTTGTAGTCCGATTCATTGCATCTGGTACAGGCGACTGGAAGGCTGCGGACTTGCTGTAGATAATCGCATCTTCTTGGTTTAATAGGTATATGGAAACCTTTTCAAACAATTTCACTGCCGCGGGTAAAGCCATCGTTCTGGATGAAAATCATGTGTACTCCAGGGAGGAGACGGGAGGGGGGGGAAGGGAAGGCCCTGACTTTGAGTGCCAGAATCTATTTTCAAACTTTACAAGGGCCTTCATCTCCATTGTGATGCAAATGCTGTCCTCTGAGGCTCACAGCCAATCAGTGGTGGCCTCGTTGTGGGAATACCTGGTTTTGGTAGAGTGATGTGGAAGGGGGGTGGAGGAGGAGAAGATCATTCACTTGTGACAAAGTGTTGTGTTTTACTGCCTTGCCTGTGCAGTTGCAAATGTGGAGTCGAGAACAGGCATTCCCACAACTGCTTGTGAGATGCATGTTCAGCCTTACTCCACACTACTTTCAGCTAGCCAAGGTTGGGGGCTGCATTGGAAGGACTTCTACTGTGCTGAGGCTTTCTCGAGTTGTGTGGAGAGAGGGCTGCCGGTGGACTTTTGTTATTAAGAAAGCTTTCATGCTGTTGCTCCCTCCTCTGCTGTGAGAAGCAATCTGCCTACAGCAGCTCTCCCACAGGGTGACCTAAAGCCTACAGGACCTATGAATGGAATCAAATGCCCTGTGGAATTGTGGAATTGTGAAATATATTCATGCGCATCCTCTGTGTAGAAATGGTAAGTTTTGCTCTTGTTTTTTTTTTAACAATCCTTTTTAACATACCCACAAGCTACTATAGGAACAGTTGTTGCTTTGTTTTTGTTTTTCGGTGGGGGGCGGGGAGGGGGGGTTGCTTGCTTATTTGATGACTGTGGGATGTTTAAAAAAGAGTGGTTCGTGTGAGCTAGAACATCTGTCTGAGATCAGATCTCATGCATTTTGATAGGAAAATAACGTTGTTCAGATGCTGGCCTCTGTCTAGTGGTTTGTATGAAGGTGTAGGAAACAAGCCTTCAAATATAGTTCGCTTGACTATATCCTTTGCAGTGTATATAACAAGCAGAAAATGATGGGCAGTCAGTGATGCTAAAAAAAAATCTTTATGAAATTTGGTCTTTAAATGCCGGTGATTGATTAAAAAGGATATTTCCAACAATTCTGCCCCACTTGTGTTAGCAAGAGATATGCGTATTGAGTATTAGGGTATTGTGCTGATGTTAATAGGTATCAATTTTAGTGTGCCTCTTTGTAATTCTCCTTAACATTGTGTGTGAAAGAAGCAACCAGGTCTGTCTGATCTGATATCAACATGTGTTATAAAATAATCTTGTGTCAAATGTATGGCATAGAGATGTGCAATGTGTTTGCCCAAGATTACAGATCAGGCAACATTGGCCCATTTAAAAAAAAAAAAAATCTGAGCTTTTTTTAGTTTCTCCCAAAGAGAGAGTAGAGAACTTTTTGGATTATATACGTCCCAATTTGGTCATACTCCACGTGAAAAGACACACGTGAACAAACCTGGGATACCTGGGAAATAAACCTGTCGGCATATTTAAATGAGATTCTTTGCCTATTTAAATATTTCTACTCCCGAGTGTAAGCTCTCCGCCGCAGGGATTATCCTTTCCTATGGTCAGATCTTGTTTGTTGCACTTATTGTATTATAATTCCCTGTACTGTATTGTCTCGTAACGTGCTAAGAACAGCTGTGGGCGCTATATAAATAAAGATATACATACATACATACATACATATTTAAATTAGCTTCCATCCCAGCTATCTCAGGTGTGATCATATGTTTGTATACTATACCTGTGACCACAAAGGTGAAAAGCCCTATTTCATGGCCTGGAAGTCTTGCAAAATATTGCTAACTCATGCAGCATCTAAGGCTGCACTTGTAGCGCCGGCGACGGTGACATCAGGCTGCGGTTGCTGGAAAAATCAAATTGACTTGGCTTCCAGCGATCGCGACCAAGCCGTCGCTCTGTCGCGCCATCGCGCCATCGCGCCGTCGTGTCACTTCTACTATAAACGCACACGACGGCGGCAATACATTTGTTTTGCTGCGCAGCCAAGACTAACTTTGCACAAATGTTGCAGTCATGCGATAAAAAAAAATTGGAGATAGACTTCTCAAACACGTTTGGGAACTTAAAAGCCGGGAGTCGTGAAGCAGCGATGCAGGACATCGCACCCGATCTGGTGGTAACTGCCATTCAAGTCAATGGCAGTTACCCGCAACGTCGGGCATCGTCCCACGTCATGGCTTCATTACTCCCCATGTAAAATATGCTCGTGACATATGTACCTTATTTGTATTTCTTTTTTTGCTCTCAGTTGTGCAAATATGAAATAACTTGTTAATCAAGTATCATATTTCTTGTTCAGATTATTAGTCAGGAAGGTTTATATAGTCTCAGGGCTGGCAGATTTTTGATGTGAAGAAACTGGAAAAATGGGATGCACATCTACAGAGAAGTGGCTACATCTCAGTATAATCTGTGTGTCGTGTGACTGCTCCCTAACTCCTCCAAATGACACTCCATAGTTTACAAGACGGTTGTACAGAGCTACAATTGGAATAAAGTACCCAGATATATTGTCACATTATATGTTTTACTTTGAATGCAAGATGAAAATGCCTCTCTTGGCTCTTGCTTGGCTCCTTAATTGCCTTGGTACACAGATCCCCAAGTGCTATGAATTGATGCACAATACATGACATGAATTAACCCCTTTAGTGCCACATGGATGAACAGCGGAAGTGCTGAGGGCGTGCACGCCAGTGGCCTTTATGAAGTACCCTGTACATCATGGCACTATGCTCATTTTCTTGGAGTAGATCGCGACCGATCTCGATCTGCACGGAAGGGGCGGAACCCTCCCTCTCTGTTCATTACCTGGGAAGTCTTTCCTCCTGCATCTCACTATGCCCTCTCTATTGCTTTTTCCGTTTACTGTTTCCTCGTTCCTTTGTGAATGTCTCTGTTCTCTCCAACATCCCCAGTCCTCACTGCACCATTATTTATACACCTCTCTCCCAACAACTTCTTTGCCCCTCAATAAAAAACACCCACACAAATCATCTATTCACACCCTCTATCTACTCCTTCCCGCTGGTGGGGATCTCCCCAAAGCCTGAAGCCAGACATACACACCTGATCTCACTCATGCCTCCCTGCCATCTCTTCCCCTGTAAATGGTATTAACCTTTTCATTTAACACTGACCTACCTTAAATCTCACCCCACAAATCAAGCATCCCAATAGCCCGCACTCATGGCTATTGTTCACCCTCAGTCACTCCTTTCACCCATTGTGACACAGCACTGCCATCTACAGCACTTACTCCCTCACCTACTGTCTCTGTAAGTTCCCCATCAAACCTCTTAGATTGTAAGCTCTTCGGGGCAGGGATTTCCTTTCCTATTGTCTGATTTTGCTGTACTTATTGTATAATTATAATTCCCTGTACTGTATTCTTTGTGAAGCGCTGAGTACACTTTTGACGCTATATAAATAAAGATATACAATACAATGTCACCAGAATGACGTCAAGATCACGTGATCGATCAGGAGGTGGCAGGACCCTCTGGCACTGAAGGGGTTATATACAGTCTATTTGCGGTGGGGACGGGACATTTATATGATAAGCCTTCAGTGTATGTTTTACTTTGATGAATGTAAATCCTTCTTTTAGAAATATATTGTTCCAAAGCTTAGTAAAAATAAGTAGCAGTTCTCCCTCTACGACGTCATCCGTCACAGCTTCCTGCTGGGGATTTAAATACTAGAAAGTACTGGTGCTACCTTCACTAGTAAGTATCTCGGGAGCTAGAGCTGAAATAAGCTCAGCTCTGGGGATCTCCATGTTGTAACTAAAAAGTGAGGTGGTAGAAGAGGAACTACAGCTTTAAGTTTATTATTTAGAATCCACTTAGGCCCAGATCAAGGGTTGCCAGGTGACTTCTCCAGAAATACTGGACAGAATGGTGAAAGGTGCGACATGCTCGAGACACACACACACTCCTCTCACCTCTCTCCGCTCCATACTGTTTCCTCCTCTCTTTGGATACACCCCCAGGCTCCTGACACTTCCTCCTGATTGGCTGCTGCTGTGTAATGCAGCCAATCATGATGAAGGAAGCTGTCCAGTCACCTAGCAACAACCCTGCTCTCTCTGCTCAGGGAAATTCCACTGCCCCCCAAGCCAGTCAGGTCACTATGTCCAGAGAGGTAATACTGGTATACACATACATACATGTCCAGTATTACCTCTAATGTTTTACTGGACAGTGTCCAAATACAAAAACGTCTGGTTCAATAATGGACACCTAGCAACCCTACTAAAATCCACAAAAGGGGCCAATCTTTAGCACACCCCTGCTCCCATTCATATGAATAGGAGAAAAAGCTTAGCACCATTTTGTGGATCAGGACCTTAGATTGTTAGTTAGTTCTTCAGGGCAGGGCCTCCTTTTGCCTTATGTCTTTATTTACCTGTCATGTTATTTACCCGTTTAGTTATACTTTATTTACCTTATATTGTCATTTTGTAAAGCGCTGCGTAAAACAGTAACACTATAAATAAAAAATACATAAAATAATTGGCCATATCGCTAATCATGTATACACCGTTGCATATTATTAACATACAGGTTAATTACAGTGCCGGGCAAGGATAAGAGACAAAAAGTAAACTTCAGAGATTGAAATACCCGTACCACAGATCTTACAAGCTAAGGGTAGATACATGTACCAAAAGTTGCCTCTACTCCAGGGGTGGCCAATCTTTTTCATCCAACGTGCAGAACTTCCAGCCGGGTGCACTGTCGGGGAGGAAGGATGGCGTGAGAGGGCCCCGCAGCTGAGGAGCGGCTGATCCCCAAATATTATCACACGGGCCTATGTAAATTCTGTTCCCCGGCCGTGGGTTGGCCACCCCTTCTCTATATAACTTTAAAATAAGGTGCTGTGGATCAGTTGGCTATTAGACCTGTGGTAGAACAACCTCCAGCGCTTATTGAGCTGTTGAGACACAATAGCAGAAGTACTGCTAACCTAACCCCTCCGAGCAATACGAGGTGGCCGGAGCACTGTGGTGAAGGTTTGCAGAATGAGATTGTCTGTGGAGCCCAAATCCCTGAATGCGACCTGATAGGTTTGTCCACTGTAAACTGCTGTCTCATTTCATATGTAATGCTGCGGATCATGGTACGTTATAAGCACACACCGATTGCCTGAGGCTGATCACAAAGCTGTGCAATCCCAGCAGGCAGATCTTCAATCCCCACACACGCTGCCACCCTGACAAAAGATGCAGAAACAGCAGTGATCAGCAGTGAGGAAGCTGCTATTAGGGGCTGAAATGCTGAATACCTTGCAACAACAGTAGTTTCAAAGGTTACTTTTGAAACTTTTATACGTGACATTTCATTGCTGCGTGCCCTGACTTTATAAGCACATACCCTTGAATGTACCGAATACTGTACGTATGTAGCAGGTACAGTTTCTACTTGTACCTATTTCTGCCAGTGTGTGAGCAGGAGAGAGCCCCACTGTCTGTCTCCTGCACACATTGGTTAAAACACAAAATTAATTCGATTGATGATATACTGCTTTGTTTTTTAACCTCTTCAGTGCCCTGTTGATAAAGTGTGTACAGTAGGGCCCCGCTCATGCGGCGGGTTCCATTCCATGGCGCCGCCGCGAAGTGAAAAGCGGCAAAAAGCGGAACCGGCGATATTCAGCGTCTACCCTTCTGCACATGCGCAGATTTGCAGTTCCCCCTGTTCTGCTCATGCGCAAACTCGGCCGCTCCCCCTTCTGCGCATGCGCGAACTCGGCCGCCCCCTTCTGCACATGGGCAGATTTGCAGTTCCCCCTGTTCAGCTCATGCGCGAACTCGGCCACTCCCCTTCTGCGCATGCGCAAACTCGGCCGCTCCCCCTTCTGCGCATGCGTGAACTCGGCCGTCCCCCTTCTGCACATGCACAGACATGGCGGCCCCCTTCTCTGTGCCGCCGTATTAGCGGATCGCCGAGAAGCGGGGCCCTACTGTATATCATGAAGGGTGGTCCAGGGTGGCCGCCATCGCGAGATCACGATCTGAATGGAAGTGATGGACCCTCCCTTTCTGTTGACACTATGGTTATAACATCACAATTTCTAGTAACAGAGGGGCCTGGTCGCAGAGGTGGAAATGAAAGGGTTAATATATATATATATATATATATATATATATATATATATATATATATCTTTTTTTCTGAAATGTTATTTGCATATAGTAAAACGCATATCAAATGTTAGGGGGGCCTCCATAGAACTCACTTGCTTAACCCTTTGGATGCCCCAGGACGTAATTCCTGTGGGGCGCAGGAGGCGATCTGCCCAGTAAGGAAAATGGTCACTGTGGTCACGTGACCACACGGTGCCAGTGGGGCCGGGGTACTCAGGCAGCATGGCCAGTTCGACACTTAAAGGGTTCAGGCAGCAATTACGGCTGATTTTTTACTTACTTCTTTTTCACAGAATTAGAAACTGGGGATCCTACTGAGCTGCACACTTTTAGCTCCAGGCACTCCCTGCTTCCTGAGATACTGACCTATGTCGTTACTGGTGTTCCTGCTCCCTCCAGAGGAAACAAAATGGCCACCAAATCTCACAGGTCCTGCAGGCCAATAGAAAGCCGCAATATCACAGTTTGCGACTTCCTATTGGACGGCCATTACAATCCCCTCTGGAAAATACCAGTAAATAAAACAGTAAGTATCTTGGGAACAAGGGCCTACACGGAGTTACAAATAACGCTGTTTCTCTAGGTTCCCAGGCGCTAAAAGAAAAATCGTATGAATTCTGGAGGTATTGCTGCTTTAAAGTGCCTCCATCCGAGACAGATGTATTACTTACAATAAGTGATAGAAGTCCCATAAATGTGCAGCAAAACTGCTTTACTTATAGACGCAGCTTAAATGTTGTGTCCATTATAGTACAGTACTTCTTCCTCTTCCTGACAATTGTCCAATATAAGACTAGACCTCATAAGCACAGTGGCAACATCTTTTCTAGTTTCGTGATATATTTATCATCCGTAGTATTTTATTTATTTATAAAATGTTTTACCAGGAAGTAATACTGTACATTGAGAGTTACATTTCGTTTTTAAGTATGTCCTGGGCACAGAGTTTAGATCAGGGGGGAGAAAACTTTTTTCCCTGCGCCCCCCTGCCGGCGGTCCCCTCACTCCCACGCCCCCTCTAACCCCCACTGCGTTCCGGCGTCATGACGTCACGTTGCCATAGCAACGTGACGTTCACATAACCTCACGGCGTCATTTTGACGCCGCGTTGCTATGGCAACGCTGGAAGGAAGCCGCCGGAGCCTAGGTAAGTAAAGGTTTACAGAGGCCCTGCAGCTCCCCCGGCACTTAATTTAAGTGCCTTCGGGAAGCGCGCGGGGCCTCTGTAAACCCCGCGCCCCCCTGCCGGCGGCTCCCCCCCCCCCCCCCCCAGTTTGCGCACCGCTGGTTTAGATGACAAATATATGGTTACAAATACATAGTTACATTAAGTGAACAGACATTATATACAAGACATTGCATGCACAGTAGTAGATAGAAGAACACATTACGTGTGCATATCACTGTTCTGCAACTCTGTATTATATAAAATAATCAATTGAAAGGGAAAACCGTAAACAATAAATGAGGAAATCCACTTAACCGTTGCAGGGCCCGGGGGTGACTCTGGCTCCGACCAGGTTAATAGAGTCAGTGCAATGTGTTAAAGACTTCTCCTGCACTGGTAGGGTTAATGGTATGTAAATAACCAGCTGTCAGTCCAGAAGCATTTCTTCCCGGGGCGATCACATTATCATGACAATGAAGCACCCACAGTTCACCTTTATAATAAGGGAACATTGTTACTGGCTTTGGCCAGCTTTTACCTGCGCTAAATCACACATAAGCATACGCTTCATTTATTTAACCCCTTCGGGGCACTTTCACATAGTTCACAAAGTTTAGTCCACGGGGCAATAAGTAATACTGTATGTGCAGTATTTGAGACACTGTTCGGAGCAACCGCTTCAAATTATTTAAATACTTTGGGGATCTGACAAAGAAGAAAGAATTTCTAATTTATGATTCTTTGCTTTCTGTGCCACGACATGTGACAGCGCCTTGTAAATCTAACTATTGTGACCCAGGATGCTCTGGTAAGCTCCTCATATGGGTAGCGTCATACTGTATGAACAAAGGCCTTGCATTCCTCCTCCCACAGCTTCAGAGAAGTGCAGTGTTAGGAGAAGCCACTTTGTCAAAACCATTGACAAGTGAGACCTTGGATATTTACTGTATACCTTCTGCACAAAGGGTTGCCGTTTCTTTGTGTAAGCTCCTGAAATGTCTCTTCTAACTGTCCATGAAATGTTTGTAAATATAATGTATAACCGCTAATCATATCAAGTAACCATGTATTTGTCATCATAACTCTGCCCAGGACATACAGTACTTGAAACCGGGAGGTAACTCTCAATGTATTACTTCCTGGTCATTTTTAATTTTTTTATAAAGAAAATGACGAGTTTGGCTTAAAAGACCTGTTTTTAACTCATGTTTTCTTGTATCGAAATACTGTTCAGCCAGCAATGTGGGTTTTAGTTACACTGAACCATTGTTACCAACTTGTCTAAGTATGTGCCATCCTTTTAACGATCTCAATGGCATAGTAATCAATCTGTCAAACCCAGCACGAAAGCCAGAGAAAGTGTGTGACGTTAACCGGGGGCCCTGATGTTTCTTCACTTGTTTCTTCAGCATCCCAGATCTGCAGCAACCTTTCTTAACAAGGCAGCAACCAAAATCCAAAAATTGGAAAATAGATGCTCTGTGTTCCATCGATTCATATCGGTTTATGAAGCGCACCTAAAGTGGCAGTACTGCCGATATGTTTATTTTTGGTATATATTTTTTTTAACTTAAAGGTTATTAATGTTATCACAAACATAATACTACTGTACATTACAGAATGCAGATGTATTATACATTTACAATTTATAAACATCAAATATAGAAGAAAAAGAAGGAGGGGAGGAAGGAGGGGAAGGGTAACCTCCACACATATGTTTATTTTTTAATTTTTTTCAGAACAGGATTGAAACCATGGTTTTTTTAACTCCATGGGAAACAAAATGGCCCTTTAAATGTTGCAGGAAGCCACAATGTTATCTGTTTTTTGGCTTTCTATTGGACAGCCATTTAAATCCCAGTGGAGAGCACCGGTAACGTGACTCGTGTGTATTTTTGGACCCCGGAGGCCCCAGGAGGTACAAATAGCGTGGCTTGGCTTCCATTCTGTTATTACAAAAAAAGTGTCGGGATTGCAGCTGTAAATCATATTTTAGGAACTTGTGTGATTCCTGTTGACATAAATTGATAGATTAATCAATTGAAACAGGTTAACACATTCCCTGCCGGTGGGCCCAGAAGTGCATTTGTGTCGTAACAACGGCTGTAAATTGTGCCCATTTAGTATGTGTGCCCTTAGTTTTTCAGAAAGCACATGCAGACAAATGTTTCATGAAAGGTGCATGGTAGAAATTTGAACGACATATCTTTTAAATAAATCTAGTCAGGAATCTATGCACCCCATGTCACCTCGGCATGCTGTAAATCTGTACATATATATATATATATATATACATGTATATATATATATTTATATATACCATAATACTGAGTTAAGTTATGGTGAGTAAAAAAAGTGACAAAAATCCTCCACAGGAAAGCAAATATGCAAATACAACTGTATGCTCATCTGCATGTCTTAGGCAGGTCTGCAACCCCGCCTTTCCCCATTATCACCCAGCATACAGCACTTCCACTGCAGCAAGGGATTCTGGGAAATGACATGCAAATGAGCACACAGTGTCACTTTTTGCCTCAAAAACCATTTTTAACATGGTTCCCTATAGGCTGAAGCTTGCTGCATGGTCACAGCTTTGAGCACAGCCAGGGTTAAGGTGCATACCCAGAAAACCACCCACAGACAGCTGTTTCGACCTTGATGGGTCTCATCAGTGTGGGGTTGATTTTAACTGGGTATGCAAAGAGGCTAAGGGATAGGCTAAACCATAATACTGAGTTAAGTTATGGTGAGTAAAAAAAGTGACAAAACCCCTCCACAGGAAAGCAAATATGTATATATATATATACTGTGCTTGTGCCAGCAACTGCGTCCTAAGAGGCTTCTGAGGCCTAAACTTCCCAGGGTACAAACAAATCAGCACGCAACCCTAAAGCCAGGTCCAAAGTGGCCGCTACGGCGCGCGCGCCACACACCACAGCACAGCCCTCTATGGGGCAGGCCTCAGTGGGCGTGTGTGGGTGTGCAAAGTGCTGTGACGCGTACACTGGCAGGGAAGACAAGAATTTTGTCTTCCCATGCCACGACGCGATCACATGGTCGGTGCGCAGCCAACGGAAGGGCAGATATGCCCCATCATGGCCCTGCACCCCGCGCTCCCCCAGAGCTCCTACAGACCACCAATCGCGGCATTAAACTGTGCACGAGCCATCTGGTCGCCAGGCGCGCATGCTGCACGTGTGACTGGGGCCATAGCCATAGGCTGCACTTATTGCGACAGCGACACGACTTCGCGTCAAAACAAATACATTGCCGCCGGAGCGACGGCTGGAAGTCATCTCAATTTGATTTTTCCAGTGACTGCAGTCTGCTATCGCGTCGCCGGCACTATAAGTGTAGCCTTAGAGCGGCAGCGAGATACATTACAAAAGGCTCTGTGATGTTTCCTAATGTGGATAAACTTAGACTGTCACGTACAATGTATATGACAGACTGCTGTTTCATAGTGCAAGTCACTGTATTCTGCCTTTATTGGCATCTGTTCTTTTACTGTATGTTTGTGTTCAGCTTTGTTTGTAAGATGGTTACGCGTTACTGCCACTTGAATCACTTTATAGTTACCTGCTCGTCATTGTTTGGGTTTGTTACCCCCTAAAATAATTAGAGATTTTGATGTTTAGTTGAAGATACTTGAATTGAACAAATATACTTTTACTGTAGGTTAGCAAAAAGCATTTCACTTTAGCATTGTGTGATGTTTGGCCACGTTTACCGAGCTCCTGCTGCACAATTAGGTTGCCCCTGCCATGGTGACAAGACTTATTTAATGATGTTTAAAGCTCATTCTGACACCTTTCTATGGGAAATTATTACTCTATTTTGTATCTCATTTGTAATTATTCCGATATTACAGTAAATACTCCATTATTTAAAATGCAGAGGGAGCATTTTTCTGTGTTTTTTATGTATGTTACCATTTCATCAATGTTTCAATAAAAGGAGATTCACGTCTCAGACAGGTCTGCAACCCTGTTTTTCCCCATTATCTCTTAGCATACAATGCTTCCACTGCAGCCAGGGATTCTGGGAAATGACATGCAAATGAGCACACAGTGTCACGTGAATGTGCTCACAAGGGATATTTGTATTTGCTGTTCACTGTACGGTGGAGGTTTTTTTGTCACTTTTTTACCCACCATAACTTATTTAAAGCTGCAGTTCAAGCAATATCCTACATGTGTGTTTTTTTTAAATAAATCAGTTCTGTACTATGAGAAAATACTTGTAGCATTTAAAATTAAAAAAAGAATATTTTAAAGACATTTTGAATGTTTCTAATGTAGGAAGCATTTCCAAAGTGACAGCCCCTTCCCCTTCTGATTGGCTCTGGCTCTTGAGCCCCGCCCTCTCTCTAGCAGTGCACCAATTGTATCTAGTAACTGCCCAGTCAATCATATTCTAGGAACTACATTGCCCAGAATACTGTGCAAGAACTGAATTAAATAACCTTGAGCAAGCAATCTATTACAGTCGATAACAGGAGAACGGATCGATCTGCAGCGTAGCTAATCACTTGTCAGTGTTCAGATTGTATTGATAAACATATTGAATGGGAAAAAAATATATATATATTTTTTAAAACTGCAGCTTTAATGTTTACTAAAAAGGTAGGAATAAAAGAAATCGAAGTTAAAATTTATTAGTACACCGTGTATAGAAAAATACAGGCACATAGTCTTTGTCTAAAGCAGGGACAATGACCTGGCACTAAGTGTTGGACCAGAGTTTCTAACAAGTACTACAAGTGTTCTTCTTGCAGTAAAGGAGCAATCCAGGGGAGTAGCTATAGCCCGGCAGCCTGCAATCTTGGGGGGCACTCTCCCCCCTGTCGGCGGCACATTGCAGGGCCTGAGACGCAGGAAGGCAGCACCGAATGGAAATCCCTTCCTCTGTAGGTGGGCGGGGCCTGGGTCAAGGGCGGGGTCCTGAGATACAGCGGGAAGAACAGAGAAGAAATCCCTTCCTCTGCAGGTGGGCGGGGCCTGGGTCAAGGGCGGGGTCCTGAGATACAGGAAGGCAGCACCGAATGGAAATCCATTCCTCTGCAGGTGGGCGGGGCTTGCGTCAGGGGGCGGGGACATGAGATACAGCGGGAAGAACAGAGAAGAAATCCCTTCCTCTGCAGAGCCTCCGTAGGTGGGCGGGGCTTTGGTCAGGTGGGCGGGGCCTCAAGTAGAGCAGCGTGGGGCTGCATCCTGAGAGACAGGCTGGGAAAGGTGAGAGGGAGGGGAAGGGTTAAGTCACAGGGGTAAAAACAGACATGAAAACGAAAGGAGAGAAATGAAGAGACACAGATAAAATGAAGTATAAGAGAGAGCGCAGAGAGAGAGAGAGTGAGACATGAGGTGGCCCTGAATTTTTTATTTTTACCCGGGTGCCCGCACATTTCTTACTATGCCACTGGAGCAATCCAAGCCGTTTTTTTCCTTCTTCATTTTTTTATACAGGGGGTCTCCAGAGTTGAACCCCGTTAATTTCAGCTCAGGGGACCCCCTACTTCCAGAGATATAGACCTGTGAAGGGGTTGCCGGTATCTGCAGTTTTCAGCTTCCTCGTCACATGGGACAATAGGAAACCCACCGGAAGCAGTGGGTCCCCGGAGCTGAACTTAATGGGGTTCAGCTCCGGAGACCCCGATTCAATCCCGTATTTTTTTTAAAATGAAAGAAAGAAACAATGACTTGGATTGCCTGTGTAAGGGTGTGTGCTAGTAGTACTGCTGCATTCTTCACTCCTGCTCAGACATTACCAGTTGAGGTTTTTACCTGTCTCCAATGTGTCCTGCCCAGACGAAACCAGCCTGTGTTTATAACCCTTTAGTTAATTGTCGGGACTTAAACCTCCACTGTAGCAAAGTTACATGAGAAGATTATGTTAAATTACTGCTGGGGATTCACAAAACAGACAACAAAAACAAAACACGACTTCAAAATAAGAAGTCAAGAATAGTTCAAGTTCACATTTAATTTTGCCACCGTAAGCCATTGTGTAGATGCCATCTTCATGAGGGCATATAAGGCCTTCATTGGTGCCCTAATGATGCTTCTGGCATTGAAACATGATCCTGCACAATAAAACATGAATTACTTAATAACTTAATTCTTGGTTGCTTTTTCCAAAAATGTTTTAAGTAGAGTGCTTTTTTTCCTGATTATCAGTGATGTAGAGGTGTTCAACAACCTTAATCCATGAAGACCTGTACCACTTTTTGGACTCTTCCAATGTTTGTGTTTTGGGGTGCTGCAACTGCTTTGTAGTAGGTATTAAAAAAAGACAAACCGTGGTGAGGCTGGTGCTGAAGAGCTATGTAATGGTAATGCAAGGAATATCTGTGCTGCTGACGCTACATCTTTCAATGGACAACAGTTAATCACTGCATAGAGTGAGAGGGCACCAGGATGAGAGTAAGGCAATAAGTCTGCATTAATCATGTGAAGATAAAGACATGTTGTACTTTTCTCAAATGTAAAATCAGATAACTGTTATGTTATAACCCTCTGGTAATGTTAGTATAATTTGCTAACTCGTCTGTGTAGTAATTTATTTCAACGTAGGAAGCTGTGTGTGGTAAGCTGTGTGTGGTCTCCATAGCATTTGTGTGTTTCAGTCAATGCAACATTGTCAAAGAACCACTGCATCACATACATTAACTTCCTTTCAATGCTTTTCTGCACAATCCTTGCCCTGATTATATGTTAACAATGTGGCAATATCACAGTGATAAGAGGGATATGCTGAAGCATGGGAGGAATATCATTTTAGATACATTATAGACTACTTAACACTGTCACACTAAAGAAATGTTGTGTTTCCTATTATATCTCAAATATTCTTTTGCACAGTTGTAACATATGTTTAACAGTTTTTTTTTTTTTAACTTTAATTAAACCACTGTTTTTGAATATATTTTCATACAAAGAAAATCTTCTTTTATGATGGAGCCAATCATATCTTGGAGACCACTGTTGGCCTGTATGTCACTAGTCCTTCAATAAGGCCCGTCGAAATTTCAGCGGTGTCATAATATTGTCCGTTTTGACATTATCCTGTGGGTTGGTGCTTAATGGAAAAGCACAGTAACACAAAGCACCTTTTTGTGTGCTGGCTTTTTGCGTTTAAATAATGCACCATTTCATTATTGTCAGGATGTGTTTCCAGTGGTGTTGCAGGAACTATACCAACGTGTCTGTTGTTTGAGCTTGTGATACTGTTTTAATGGACTAACAGCATCAAGAAACTTTCAGAAGCGAACCTTTTCCCTTCATCAGATCGGAGATAAGGAGCAAAACCTGAATGCTCTTTACATCTTGTTCTCCAGCCTGATAAAGGGAGAACGTTCGGTTTGAAAGCTTGTCAATGATGAGGCTTTACTAATGACAATGGGAGTGAGCCCTGACCGGGCGCCATATTGAACCTTCCAGTTTGCCATATGGACCACGGGGTCACCACTCTAGAACCAGTGTCTGGTGCCTCCAAAACAAAACAATAATCTGAACTAAAAGTAATATCTAATACACATGCCTGACACTGTTACTATTAACATCGCCAAGACAATCTGACTTTGACGGTTTTATGTATGAAGTTTTAAAATTGGTGTGTTGCCAGATGCGATATTGCATCAGCGGCCCTTATTCCATAAAATGAAATAGCGCCAATGAGGTGCAAAACCCTATTGAAGTCAACTGCGCTTTCCGTGCTATAGCACTGGATTGGCACTCTCACACACGATAGAATAAGGCCCAATATATCCTACAGTATCTATTTGCATTTATAATCCAGTGTGTCAGCTTGTGATTTGGGGCGTCAGTAGGGGGATTTAGGGGCTAGTGAAGCAAGGCATTTGTTATGATGGGATATATTCAAATCTCTAACCATCATTTTTTACATTGTGTCAAAAATACTCTGCCAGGTCTGTGGTGGCATAAGTCTCCCTGACTTACGCTTACCATCACATATCAGGAACTTGAGCGATAAGCTTCTTATATCTGACACGTCTGGCACAAAATTAAAAATAAATTCACATGCACTCTCTGTGTTTTTTGTAAATGAGCTGATTAGTGGTTACACGTTTATTACCTTGTTCCCAACCGCGTTTTATAAACTGGCTGCTGATTAATATGTCATGACCTTTCCCCAGTTAGGCCTGTTGCACTTCAGTCTCACGGGGTCCTATCTGACAGTATTCATTTAGGTACTTGTCACAGATTTGTTGGGAGTAAGTCCTGACAGGACGGCTGCCAAGTGGGATCTGTATAGAGGCCTGCGTGATACGGTAGCTAGTGTGTGTAAATGATAAGGGTGGACTCACTGAACATAATTGGATGAACTATATTAATATAACATGAGTATAAGTTGTAATATTAAATAATATAATAATACATTGTGACTTACACAGTAACTTCTAGCCAAAAAGGACCCAGAAAACCCTTGCAATTTAAAAACCCATGGGCTAACTAACACATGAGCATCTAAAGGTAATAATATATCTTTACAAAATGTCTCTAAAAAATGGCTATGCTGTTTAGCAGTGTGTAATATTACTTCACACATCCACATCTTCATCGTCTTGGTTATTATTAGTGTCTTTGGCACATACCCTCCAACTGTACCTATTTAGCAGATATGGTTCCATGCATGTTTTGGGGTCCCGTAGACCAGTGCTACCTATTAAACAGAAAGTTTGTGTGTGGTCAGCTGCATAGGTTAGGGAGCTTTCATAGGGAATGTTTGGAAGGAAGTATCTCCATCCAGCACAAGTAGAGGGACTACAGTGGTATCTATTTGTAAGTGCAAAATATTGGTGCTCCTACAGTACAACACAGTAGTGATCTATCACCAGCATAAACTATCCAGATATAAAAGTAGAAAAGCTGGATGAAAAAGGAGCACTGCATCGAAGAGAACTGGAGGCCAATTGAAAAAATAACAAAATCTTTATTGAGGCATAAAGCCTAAGTTAAAAAAAAAAAAGGGAGAGAAACCTTTAACACGTTTCTCGTCTATCGGCGCTTTATCAAAGAGTGCTTCTGGGGTCGAAAGGGTGTCTCTTTATAGGTGCTCCCTCACCAGAAGAAACAACCTGTGTTCCCAGGTAAAAATCCCCACGGGAACCAGTACTCTCCATGTAAATGAAAACGCTGAAGAGCTGACAATCACATATACAAAGGGTTTTGAACCTGTCTCCTCCTAATTTGGAGCTGGGGATCATTTCTATTCCAATTATTTTCAGACTTGCAGGATCCTTAGAATGAACATTGTAAAAATGGCGGGGTAGACTATGAGTAAGGGTGCCCTTGATAATTGCACGCCTATGTTCGAGGAATCTGAGGCAGAGAGAACGTTTAGTCCGTCCAACATATTGAATGTTACAAGCACAGGACAAGACATAGACCACAAAGGTGGTCAGACACTGGATGGAACTTTGAATGGGATGGTTGTCCCCATGAAAAGAGGATGAGAAGGACTGGGACATGTGTTTGCACATAATACATCTAGATCTGTCACATCTGTAGCTACCTAATTCACCATTTTCACGGTCCATAGTAGGGACCAAATCCCTTAGTCTACTGGGGGCCAATTGGTTTTTGATATTTGTAGCGTTACGGAAAATGACAGGTACTCTAGGAGTAAGTAGTTTGTTCAAATGTGGATCACACATGACAATGTTCCAGTGCCTATTGAGCACTTCGATAATTTGTCTGGAATACCCAGATCTCTCTCAACCAACTTTTCAAAAGTTTTAATATGCTGATTGTTAGTTATCTGTGGGAAGTTATTTATGGTTCAGATATAAAAGTACAACAACGGTGGCCCCTACCCTGAAGAAGTTTCAATTTATGTGATCTGACAGACAAACAATTTCTCCAAAGTGCAGGTCCACCTCTCAGACAGAGATAGAAAGTAGAGCTCTACTCACAAGTTCATAGTGCAAATCTCCATTTAATGTGACATCCAAAGGCAGCGGAAAGACAAACGTTTCAGGTCCCATGTGGACCTTTCATCAGGTCCATGAAAAGGGAAGGCTGATCGCGGTCACGCGAGACGCCGCAAGACGTGGAGGCGGTGAAATCGCGGAGAGGCTGTCACTTTGGAGATTTTCTCCACAATGTTTTAAAAGGTTTTTTCTATGTGAGTGCGCATTTTTTACATTTGTCCAGATACACTTTATTTATAATATCTGCACTATTGCGTTTTTGTCAGCTTTCCCCTCAGATCGATTGCAGTTTACAGATTGACCCGCAGTTTACCACAGTATGGGATATGCTTATCTAATCCAATTACATGTGAGTAAACACTTCAGATGAATCCGCAGACACCTACCTAGTATGCCGATATTGCACCATTGGTTTTCCCTGTTTTCTTCTCTCCCACATATTGGACTACATCCCCTGCACCCCTAACACTTTGAGATTCTACATGTGTTTGGGACCAAGGAGACGGTTCCTTTGTTGGGTTTGAGTCAGGATTCCCCCCCTCTTTTTGTCTATTCACAGTGCCTTATCACACTTCCATTGTCACTGCTTGTATATACTTATTCACTGTCTATTAGTGTGCCATTGCACTCTTATTTAAACGTGCTATATAATGTTATCATGGTCACATTTATTTATATCACTGTATATTGAAATCACTTTAGTACTGTCACTTTAATATATTTATTATTTAAGCACTGGGAAGCACCAACACTTTTTAGATCATTTGTATCTCTCTATATCAGCAAATCAGGTAAAAAAAAAAAGTGCATGCAAATGACATGTCCAACCAAGCGATTTTTATGCATAAATGCAGACAAATCAAAATTCTAAAGGAATATAATGGCAATAAAATGTAACATTCTAAATTCATATAATAATTATTATTGTGTGCAAATTGCATGCAGTGCTCGTTTGGTTTTGCATTGTCAATATCAGTGTTTAATTTAGATCCTTAGTGGTCGAAATCTCTTGAACATTTATGATAAAAATGAGTAAGATCTCTTTATGTACAGTTACTGTAACTTGCATTGGATTGAGAGAAGTTTTGTAAAGGAGTAAAAAAATTGTTAAATTTTATATTTGTGAGTGAGTCTTTGTGATAAATAGGGAGAGTTAGCCAGATTTGGTTGCAAACCACTGTACCACTTATAATTTTTTTGTAACAAACCTTTTGGTGCTGTATTCTTGCCTTTATTCATGCTGAATAATAAATATATAAATATATATATATATATATATATATATATATATATATATTGTATATCATGTATTGCTTGACCTGAGGAAGAGAGGAAACTCTCGAAAGCTGTCCTATGACATAATCTGTTAGTCCAAATAAAAAAAAGGAATCACCTATACTGAAGAACTCTTTATTCGCAACCTGGACTAACCGGCTATTTTGTATTGTATTGTATGTCTTTATTTATATAGCGCCATTAATTACATATCGCTCACACAGTAATACATGTGGTAATCTCAATAAACTACACATATATAAATAACAGATCATGGGAATAACGTGCTTTAGACATTAAGGAGAGGAGTTCCTGCTCCGAGGAGCTTACAGTTAATGGTAGGTAGAGGAGAACGTACAGAGAAGACAGTAGGAGGGGTTCTGGTAAGTGCATCTGCAGGGGGCCAAGCTTTATGTGCCATGTGTTCAGAATAGCCACAGTCCTATTCATATGCTTCTTTAAGCAAGTGTGTCTTAAGTGTGGGTCTAAAGGTGGATAGAGAGGGTGTGTGCTGGGTACTGATGGAAGGGCATTCAGAGTGAGGGCTTCAATGCAAAAAGGTTTAAGGCGGGAGAGGGCTTTAGATACAAAGGGGGTAGAAAGAAGACATCCTTGAGAAGAACGCAAGAGTCTGGATGGTGCATAACGAGAAATTAGGGCTGAGATGTAAGGAGGGGCAGAAGAGTGTAAAGCTTTAAAAGTGAGGAGAAGAATGGAGTGTGAGATGCGGGATTTGATCGGAAGCCAGGAGAGGGATTTCATGAGGGGAGATGCTGAGACAGATCTAGGAAAGAGTAGAGTGATTCTGGCAGCAGCGTTAAGGATAGATTGTAGGGGAGACAGGTGAGAGGCAGGAAGGCCGGACAGCAGGAGGTTACAGTAATCAAGACGGGAGAGAATGAGGGCCTGAGTCAGAGTTTTAGCAGTCGAGCAACAGAGGAAAGGGCGTATCTTTGTTATATTGCGGAGGAAAAAGCGACAGGTTTTAGAAATGTTTTGAATGTGAGGGGCAAATGTGAGAGAGGAGTCGAGTGTGACCCCAAGGCAGCGTGCTTGGGCTACTGGGTGAATGATCGTAGTTCCAACAGTAATGTGGAAGGAGGTAGTAGGGCCAGGTTTGGGAGGAAGTATGAGGAGCTCTGTTTTAGCCATGTTGAGTTTAAGGCGGCGGAGGGCCATCCAGGATGATATAGCAGAGAGACATTCAGAAACTTTGGTTTGTACAGTAGGTGTAAGGTCGGGTGTTGAGAAATATATTTGTGTGTCGTCAGCATAGAGGTGATAATTAAACCCAAAAGATGTTATTAGGTCACCTAGAGAGAGTGTATACAGAGAAAAGAGAAGAGGTCCCAGGACAGAGCCCTGGGGTACCCCCACAGAGAGATCAATAGAGGAGGAGGAGGAGGTATTAGCAGAAGAGACACTGAAAGTACGATGGGAGAGGTAGGATGAGATCCAGGATAGAGCTTTGTTCCGAATGCCAAGAGTATGGAGAATGTGAAGGAGAAGAGGGTGGTCCACGGTGTCAAATGCTGCAGAGAGGTCGAGTAATATGAGCAGAGTGTAATGACCTCTGTCTTTGGCAGCATGGAGGTCGTCAGTTATTTTAGTGAGGGCTGTTTCCGTGGAGTGAGCAGTACGGAAGCCAGATTGTAGAGGGTCTAGGAGAGAATAGGTGTTGAGAAAATGGAGCAAGCGAGCGAATACAAGACGTTCAAGGAGTTTAGAGGTTTATTTCCGTTTTTTTATATATATATATATATATATATATATGAAAAAGAGAAGAGAGAGAGCGCACGCCCCATAGCGTAAAAAAAGGTAATTTATTTTCGGAAAAAGACGGAGGAAGTGGGGGGGGGGGAGGAAATTCACTCACAAGGGTAGAAATAAAATAGGCAATTTGTGATTATATCACCGCCAATCTGGTCAATCTGCATCAAGGATCCGCAATTAGACTCTCCCTCAGTGCTGCAGAGAGGTGATAGCTGATACAGAAATCCAGAGGCTCCTTCAAACCATCAAAACCAGTTCACTTGGAGTTCCAGAGAATGTCTCCTAGAGTGTCTGGCCGCAATTGTAATCCGCGCTCGATGTGGCCTCATCGTGCGCATGCGTAATGACGTAGTGACGCTCCCTTATATATATATAAATAATGTAGAACTGTAAGTTTCTAAATAAAAACAGAAGTGGTTTGTCTGCTTTGTAAAAAAAAACAGTACCATTGCTGTCTAGGGGGTTATTCATGGCATTGCGATACTGCCACTCAGGAAGTCAGCATGAGGAGGAGGAAACCCCATAGGATAGCCTGTCACTGTCTACATCTTATTAGAACTTATATGACAGCGGAAGGTGGAGAGCTAGCTGGACAAGCCACGGATATATATATATATATACTTTTCTATTGATAGGACTCAAAGCTCTTCAAAATTACAAAAAGAAAGAAAACTCCAAATCATACAAACGTCAGTGAGACTGACTCCATCCACATCACGGAGAGTTGACATTTGTGCTGCCTTGAGAACAGAAACAATCTATATAATTTACCCCCTTGCAATGTGCTTTAGTCACTAACAAGTGGTGAATTATTCACTGCCTATCCACGTCCCTGTAGAAGGCTTTGTGTTTGGTTGCCACAGTGACGCTCTTCCTGACAGCAGCAGGAATGAGATGCTACAGGCCTTTTTCAGTAATAGAGCTGCCTGGGAGGCTACACTTCCACAGCTGGATTTCTTTGGGCAGCAGTTCTCATTGTTACAGTATCAGGCCGCTCTGTCCTCCTTGCTGATGAATTACTTGAGTTGCTGCAGAGAAGCTGTGTTTTGTTGCAAACGTGCAGCCATAGTAAAAGTCCTCTTATGAAGAAGTCTATGTTGTTATTCGAGCTCAGGAGGTCACAATCTGTGATACATCACAGACATAGAAAAGCAGCTAAAAAAATGATTGCCATTAACCAACCCTACAAGCTCCTCAAGGCTCTCCTATGTATGGTGGATTGATATACTTCTACTACGCTTTATTCTGACTAGACTCATGGTTTTCAGTCCATTTTACTTCTTCTTCAGCACATCCAAAGTTGGAGAGTGTCAAGTAGGCTTCACGAAAACCATTCCTTGATAGAAGAAAGAAACCGCACTCCAGAGGTCTTCAAAAAAGTGAATTTAATTCTCAAAGAAAAGATATTTCGGTCACAAACTCAGACCTTTGGGATATTATGAAGTCATGAGTGCACCTATTTCAACAATATTCACTAAAGCCGTGCAGTGTGTCATTGGTCAACGTCTCTGTTCGTTAATACCTGCGTCAAGAGTTTTAAACCGGTTCATCAAATGTAGCACACTGTATGAAAGCTTAAGTCAGATCAGGATTTTCGCAATCTCAGACCTGGAACTTTTGTTGATGCATAGAGAGTGGACAAACACTTATAATAACACATTCTAAATGTGACCCAACCTATTATACTATATGCATCAGATCTTCTTCGTACTGTATTGTGCCAGGGGATCACTCGGTATCCAAAACTGGCTTATTTTGATAGGTTCGGTGGTTTAAATATGTTGATGAACGGGCCTATATAAAAATGTGGTGGGTGGTCGTCCATATGAAAAGTAACAACTTAAATATTAAGATCTAAAATATATCTACTTTGCCAGGAACCTTGTGCATAAAAACAAATGTAGCCTTATTGGTCCCGCATTTCATGTAGAAAAAAAAGGGGGCAAAATCAGTCGTTTGATACCTTTTTATTGGAAAAAAATGGTTTACAGCAGGCCTGCACACAACATACGGCCCACGGGCCGCATGCGGCCTGCACACATTGGTTTCAGGTCCGAGGACCCCCTACTTCAGGAGATATAGGCCCCTTTATGGGGTGCCGGTATCCCCTGCAGAATGTAAATAACCCGGTCACGTGACGCGGGAGCTTTAAACTGCAGGGGATACCGGCACCCCATAATGGGGCCTATATCTCCTGAAGTAGGGGGTCCTCGGACCTGAAACCAATGCGGTTCAGCTCCGGAGACCCACTGCTCATGTACACTATTATTAAAATGTATTTATTTAGTGTACGATCGCTAGAACATCCTTGAATGCAGATGGCAAATCTCCATGCAAATTTTACATGCGGCTTTTTTTTCTATCAGCTAGCGAACGGAAAAGTTCAGAACAGGAGGAAAAAAAGCATCACGTACGCTGTGGCTGTTCTGAGCTATTTTGAGCAGGTACGTTAAAAAATGGCCTCAAGGTGCATCGCGTCCCCGGCTTCACTTTTTAATGAACCTGTTTTTTGGCCAAATCAGAACGCAAAGCCATTGAGCTTAGTGCATAGCCCCCAGAGTTAGCAAACCCTCAGGCAATGGAGGTAATTTGGTGATTTTGAAAAGAGAGGATAACATCAAGGAAAATCAGAGATTACTGAGTGACCATACTTGTTACGAACTACTAGATCATGACCCATCCATAGGCTACAGTAAAGAACGTATGCAAATTCTGAAAGAGGCTATCTCCAACAAAGTCATTTCGGAACAGGAATATCAGTTCATTCTGGTCAATTTTCATAGAATATCCACATTTTACAGTATTCCCAAAAAAGAAACATTCCCCACCAGGTAGACCCATAGTCTCCGGTATAGGAAACCTATCGGAGAATGCAAGTATTTATGTTGATGAGATCTTAAGACCCTTCGTGATTTCCTTACCTTCACACCTAAAGGACACACATGACGTACTCAAAAGACACAATACTGGTAAACCTGGATGTTGAGGGGCTATATACCAGCATCCAGCATGGCACAGGCCTAAACGCGGTGGCACATTTTCTGAGTACAAGGGGTCACTACTACACCACTCACAACAGTCTCGTTATCCGTCTGCTGGAAATTATCCTTAACAGAAATTACTTCTGGTTTAACAACCACCTATACCACCAAATTCAAGGGACAGCAATGGGGACTATGTGTGCCCCATCATACGCAAGCCTATATTTAGGCTGGTGGGAAGAACAGGAGGTATTCACAGAAGAAATGGAAAGTTTCACAAAGCATGTGGATATGTGGGTAAGATACCTGGATGACATCCTTATCCTTTAGAACGGCCCACTACCTGTACTGAAGAACTTTGTAAAAAAATGAAATACCAATACATATACTGTAATTTACCCTGACATTGGAACATGACATGGATAAGATTAACTTCCTGGTTCTAACCATATCATGAGGGGAAGGTGGACACCTGGGTACCACAATATACAGGAAACCCACTGCTACTCACAGCATACACAGGGCGACATCACAATCCAAGAACGCAAATTTTAGGCATACCAACAGGCCAATTTTTGCGTTTAAAAAGAAATTGCAGTGATATGAAGGAATTCGAAAAACAGGCAATTACTATGAGAGCAAGGTTTGTGGAGAGGGGCTACTCTAATAAGAGTATAACAAAAGCATATAAACGAGCAAAATACTTACCCCGCCAGGAACTGCTTAAAGACAAAAAACAAGACACAAATCGCAAAAACATTGTGAGGTTTATTGGTACCTATAATAAACAGTGGGGACTTGTACAAAATATATTAAGGAAACATTGGAATATCCTGCAATCTGACGAAGATCTAAATAAAGTGTTGCATCCTTATCCATCGGTAACGAGTAGAAGAAGCAGAAATCTCCGCAACATTCTTGTACATCAGGCCTGCACAACATACGGCCCGCGGGCCGCATGCCCGCGACGACCCCCTTCAACCCCCCCTTCACCCCCCTTCCCTGGTAAGGACAGGAGCGCGCTCTAGCAGTGACCATGCTCTCCACCCCCCCTCCTCTAAGCCTACTCCCCTCAACCTACTCCAGCAGTGTGACGCGCTCTAGCAGTGTAGCGCGACCCGGAACTTCCGGGTCTGCTGCTAGAGCGCGCATCCCTTGCGCTTCCCTGCCGCCATCTCTGTTGTTGCTGCCGCTGCCGCCGCCTGACATGTGAGGGGGGGGGGGTTAATTGTTTGAGTGGCTAGTGTTTAAATTAATTAATTGTTTTGTTGGTTAGTGCTTTTATTTATTTATTTAATTGATTGGTTGGGTAGTGCTTTTATTTGTTGAATTGGGGTGTTTAGGAACTTGTGTATATCTTTTATTATAGTGTATTTTTGGCCTTCATGCTTTTTTATTAGGGTAACCATTGACTGCAATTGTGGCTTATCATGCCCATATTATATGGGTATGATGTACCACTATGCCAGTCAATGGGTAGAGGGTTGGTATAGTGCTCCCGTGGTGGGTGGTTAGGCCTCCAGGGTGAGTAGCTGGGGACGGTGAGTTAACCCCTTAATTACAATAGCGGTTATTAACCGCTAAGTTAATTAAGGGGTTAGGAGACATTAGATATTGTATTGTTTCTTGTATTCTGGCTGGCATCGGAGGACATGAACCTGGAGTATGCAGACAAGGATGCCCTTCATGATGGCAGGGGTAAGTTGAACATTTATTTACTTTATTAATCCTGGCTGGCTAATATTTGATTTTTTAATGGCAAATGCACTATTATCCATATTTCGATGTCATTTTTCCCATTACTATATGTGTTAAGGGGGGGGATTGTTGGGGGTATATGAGGTGGGTAGTAGGGTTGTTGTGTGTATTTTTATTTATTGTGGGTGCACCAATTTTGTGAAGGGGTTAGTAGCCCAAAGGATGGATGTTTAGGCCTACCGGGTAGTAGCTGGAAGTATTAACCGCTAAGGTAATGAAGGGGTTAACTCTACCCGCTCCCCCCTCCACCCCCCGCAAGGCCTAAACACCCACCAAGGGCCAAATACCACCTTCACCCACCCCCGCTACCCACAATAAACCTGGCACCGGTAGTTAACCCCTTTATTGCCTTTGCGGTTAGCCGCTAAGGTAGTGAAGTAGCCTGTAAATGCATATTTATTGCATTGGATTCATACTGGGGGGCTCCGGTGCTGTTATTAATGGGTATCAGCCCCGTAGACTCCCGGCATAAATCTAAAGCAGGAAAAATGCATTTTTTTTGTAAGTCCTCTCTCACCACCTTCATGCCAACTTTTCCTGGCAGGATGATTTTGAGAGGAAATCGCAATTCTAGAGCCCCGATTAGCCCCGATAACCTACTCGAGGCTAATAGAATTGCACAAATGTGAAAACCTGCCGATAAGTGGCTTATCGCGGCTAGCCTGGTGATTTATTTTTTTTTGAGAAAAAAAAATGCTGAAAAAGCCTTTTAACGGCCACTTATCAAGGCTTACTGAATAGCAGTAGGCCTTTTGGGCAAAAAGGCCTCGATAAGTGGCTTATTGAGGCTTATTGCATAGGCCCCAAAGTGTGACACAGTATGTCTCTCTGTGTAAGAATGTCTTGCGACTGGAGAGTCTTCCTTTGTTAAAATAATGTCAGACTTGTGTTGGTACAAGCGCTGGTTTAATTTAGTTTGGTTTAGTTGTCTAGATGTCTGACCAATTTATTTAATTATTGGTCAGTCTTTGACATTGTACCAGAGACTAGACATCTGCTTTCTTCATACACAAAGATATACTGGCATTCTGAGGACCGCACAACTAGGTTGTGCCTAAATATGCTGTCATATTTGGTGGCTACACCACTAGGGCTATAGGTTTATAGTGATTGTACAGCTGCACTGACCACTGGGTTGCAGACAGCCTTAGGCTTTGTCCCTGCTGGCGCTGAGCGCGCTCATGCTTGGAGAGCTCTCCAAGCATGAGCGCCGGGTGTGCTTTAAATTTTCGCAAGCGCTCGCGGGGGGGAGGGGGCAGGGGGGACGCTGCAGGGGAAGCTGAGCGCGCTAGAAAGTTTAAATACTTTATTTACTTAAGCGCCGAGTGCCGGTGAGCGTATGTGCCCGCGCATACGCACGCGCATCACGTGAGCAGGGACTTGCATATCTTGCATGACTTGCAAGGGGGGGGCGACAGATGGCCCTGCAGGGGCCTGAGGCAGACAGGCGTGGAAGGGGCTGGCTGGCGGAAGGGGGAGGAGTGGAAGAGCTGAGGAGGGGAAGTTGCTGAGAGGCGGGGGAGGAGCAAAGGCAGTGATCAGAGAGCCGGCTTTTTTTTTTTTTCTCCAGCGCGAGCGCGGGAAAAACAGCAGCGCGAGCGGCGGGAAATTTAAAAAATACACGTGTGCTGCTTGTGCCAATATTTACTCGCCCGGGGGTTAAATCCACCCGCCCCGGGCGAGTAAATGTATACAATTGTCTAACACTGTATATATATATATATAAGCTCTTCAGTATTAGGTAATACCTTTTTTATTTGGACTAACAATTTATCATAGGACACGCTTTCAAGAGTTTTCCTCTCTTCCTTAGGTCAAGCAATGCAGATATACAAAGGTTTCTATGACTTAGACAGGGATTGGAAGGGGAAAAAAAGGAAGAATAAAGAACAGAGAGATGTAGATGAGGTGGGGTGAGGGAGTAATGTTTGAACGCAGTGGAGGGTGGTAAAACAGAGATAAAGAAGGTGAGAATTAGGGATGGGGGGGCTGCATATCCACAGCAGCACAGAGGGGGAAGAGGATGCTGGGAGCATGGGGGGGGGGAAGATATAGGATGGCACAATGGCAGGGAGGACCATTACAACAAATTATGATAGTGTGTGAGAAACCCCATGTCTGCATTAAGTCCACTTGTTTTGGTGTCAAAGAGTCTTATCATTCTGAGCTCAAATGTTTTCCGTTCTTGGGTGTGTTTGAACATTCCATTGAGGATTTTGATTTTTAAATCATTTATGGAATGATCTGGTTGTGAGAAATGATGTCCCACTGGTGATCAGGATCTTCCTTCTTCGTGGAGGAGTATATAGTGCCTGTGCATATTCATTCTGCCTTGAAGTTTTTGGCTGGTTTCGCCAATGTAGCATCCTTATTCACATTTGTTGCACTGAATCATATACCCCACGTTCCTGGATGTGCAGCAGTATGATCCTTTAACATTGAGTGTTCCATTGTTGTGACTGGCTGTGGGATCTTGGCATATATGTTTGCAGAGTTTGCAAAGTGTGTTGCACGGTTTTGTGCCATTATCAGTGTCTTTAAGTTCGTTGTGAAGTTTTCTGTTGACTAATTTCTGTTTGAGGTTTGATGGTTGCCGGAACGCAAGAATGGGAGGTTTGGGAAAGATTTCTTTTAATGTCGCATCCTCTGCCAGCATGGGTTGCAGATCTTTGATTATTTTTCGTATTCCCTCTAGGGTAGGGTTGTATGTGCACACTAGTGGTATGCGTGTGGTAGGTTCTCTCTGTCTGTATTGTAGTAGGTGTTCTCGTGGGGCTTTTAGTGCAGGGGCTTTTGACGCCACGTTACCATGGCGACGTGTGGCTGAAGACAAGGTAAGGGACACTGCAAAGGCCTCACGCGATCCCCCGGCATTTAAATTAAATGCCTTGGGGAAGAGCGCGCGGCCTCTGGAACCGCTGTGCCCCCCAGATTGCGCACCCCTGCCCTAGAGGTACACATAGCGTGCATTGTTTCCTATATAACTTGTACATAAGAGTATATGCACTTGTCTACATGTCCTTAGATACTACAGAAGGTTCAAACTCTGGAGGTGTTCCTCCTAAATATCCCAGAGTCTGTGCATGTTGATTCCCGGTCTATTTATATGATAGGCTTAGATACCTTCTTTAAATGGCATTGAGGGTCTGCATTAGTTCTGGCTAGTTGCTGCTGGCTTGCCATTTACCCTTGTGGATCTGCCTGCTAATGCTTGCCATCTGTGTTATTGTTCCTTATCCTTTATTTTTATTATCTATAGACAAGTATGCTTAACCGCACATTTCACAGTGTACTTTATAATTTTCCAGTGTACAGTATACCTGTGCTGGTAGTGGACTGACCCTCTCTGACTGAATTACACCTATAAATAACTACATATTATGATTATTTTCCTGCCTCCCACATTATAGTTTTATTTACCTTAAGCGAGACTAGCCTGTGGGATGACATTGTGACTTCCTACTGGGTCGTGGGATCTTTAAACCAACATTTTCTGAGCCTACAGTAGCTGGGGCTGCTACTGGCTGCCCCTTCTGATGTGAGTAACTCGGGCAGCAGGGGATTCCTGGAGCTGAAATCAATGTGGTTCAGCTCCGGAGACCGCCTGCTTCAAACCTAGTAAAAAAAAATCAAGAGGCATCAGATTGTGTATAAAGTTTCCAAAAGACTTAGTCCAAAGACACAGGAAGGATTACGTGTACAATTCCTGCAGTGTCACTGGGAGCAGTATTAGCACAGTGGAAACACTGGTTCCAATTGTTACTGGCAAAACTGAAACAAGCAACTAAACTCAAAAATACATTGGAGTTTTCACTTGAATTCTAGGTAGATTTTATTAACTTAGAATTTGTAATATTAAACATTTTGCTCCCTCACCTATAGAAACACGAAATCATTTAATACTGTATCTGCTGTGTTTTATAAATGTGTACAGTATATTGGCACAAGGCTTTCAGGAGGTCTGCTTCCTGGTTAAAAATAGACAACTGAGACTCTTCATAAGACCAAAACAAGCAAAATTTAGGGTACACCTTAAAAATTAAGTTAACAAATATTTGTAGAGAACCCATAGCTCTGGGACAGAAAATACACTGTCATTTTCATCTCTTCTCTCAACCATGTACTAAAACAGTAAAAGTAATCTACTTTTTTAAATGTAATTGTAGCAGGGTACTCCCCCTTACCTCTGTAGGGAGCTGGTTTTGTAGCTCAGTAGGATCGGGAGAAGTAGCGGCGACCATCTTGTGGTTGGCGCCGCATGTTAGCTCCATACCTATGTGTAAGTGCGGCCCATCTTGCGGTTGGCGCCGCAAGAAGGGGAGGGCCTGCAAACCAGGATTTCCTCTGCGGGACTGGAGACAGCGAGGCCAGTCCTGAGGGAGCCGTGGACGAAGGAGGTAGTGTCCAGAGAGCAGTCCGCTTCCTGTACTAGGCCTGACCTTGCCCCTAGGCCCGAGGTAGCTCCATTCCCCATAGTGGATTGTGTGAGGGATAGGCCATACTATAGGGATTACCCCATAGTGAGGCATATCCGTGTGGAACAAGACAATTGACTGTGCTGTGAGGTGCTCCGGCTGGAGACAGCACCGCGTGCGTGTCCTGGATGTAAGGTCAGAGGGGATTGCTGTCTGAGGCCCCGCACCAAGGGACCGATCATCATCATCCTCTGGGAAGCATCTCTGGTTAGGACTATACCAGGCAGGTAGAGTGCACCAACGATATACAAGGGTTGCGCTGCCCTCACCTACATACATATAGGACAAGGGAGGCTCTGATGGACACAGGGCTACCAGTGCCCAGGGTATCCTAAGTATTGGGGTGGGAATAATATCCTCCCTGTTATTGTTATACTGTCATTGCATTTGCTGTGTTACTTATTGTTCTCTTTGCTTCTGTGGGACCACAGTAAAGACCCTTGCTTACTTCTCTTGCGAGTGTGATTGTTTGTGGATATACTCTACAGGTATACCAGTTCCCGTGAGAGCCTATCCTGCCAACACAGGGATCCTCACGGGTGGAGGCGCTGCACCAGCACCCCAGGCTCTCCAAGAGCGGAGGCTTAGGCCTCCTGTTCACCAAAATAGGTAGCACCATAGTGCATAACACCTGTGCTTCCTTTGGGGGTAGGGAAGGGGTGTTACATAATAAAATTCCAAGATAACATGTATTGTGAGTTTTTTATATTCTCCAGGATTTAAAGAATATTCTGGTGAAAGAATTACATTCATAGGAGCACAAATTTAAAAGTCAGAACAATTTTAAATGAACTGTGTCAGTCTTCTGTACTTGACACTGCCACCTCATTTGAATTATTGTTGGGGTGAAGAGGAGCCCAGCCAGCCAACAAACTCGAGACATAGATGATTTTTAATATTCCTAAGGGAAAATTCACCCAATTAAAAAAAAAAAACATTCCGAGTTACACACAGCCCCTTGTTAGAATAAACTTCACTTACATAATCTCTCTACCTACAATCGTCTTCATTGGTTTTCAGGATGTTATTGAGGTAACAAAACTGATGCTGGCACAACAAAACCCTCCACCTCCTCTGCTCCACGCTACCCAATGACTGATACCTCCTTCTGGCAGGCTCCAACATTTATAGCTAACCAGCACTGTGCATTATGATGTCACGATGAGCCCATGTGACCTCACAATGCTGTAGTCAGCTGCCTACCTTGCCAAAGGCTGAAAGTATTTTGTGACGAGAAGGCAAGCAACCAGCCCGGAAACTCAAGGCATAGATGATTTTAAATTAACAGATATAGGTGCAGATGTTTTCCTTTTATTAGGACTGGATGTCAGTTACAGTAGGTTTTATAACATCGTTACAGAACTCACATTGAGAAATGACACCAAGTTACTCCACTGGGATTAGTTTAGCTCTCTCTATTTTAAGCTACTGTATCTGGAACACTGTTCTAGTGCTTTAACTTCACAAGCATTTTTGTTATGTGTGGGTACAGCACATACCTGAATATGCATGAACCCTGCAGGTGGTTAATACTTAAATCGGAATATAGGGAATGGGGCAATAACAAGGCTGTAATATGTTAATTTATAATACTGTCATGTGTGGAGGCCGAGGCTGAACAGCGCATGGTGTTTTTTAGAGAAGATTCTGCATCCCTTGTAATTATGTTCTCCAAACCACGGACATCTTTCTTAGAAAATATTTTGACGAGGAACTGAAACAAAAAAAAGAAAACTGTAAATGTAACACAGTGCTAATTTAAATCTAAAAACAATGAATGCAATGCAAAATTAAATAAGGGAGAAGTATTTATTAAATGTGGTTTTATTTTCTCAACCTTTTACAAGAATGGACAAAGCACTCTAAAAACAAAACTATAATTCAATTTTTTAATAATGAATAACCTACAGAATGCCAGAAATTATATACCTTTTAACCAACACACAGATACCCAACAAGCTCACAGAAACCCCCCAAACATACAAAAAAAAAAAAAAAATTATATATGTGTGCCAAAAGGAGTGCTATTGGGAGTAGCTAATTGTATAAAACAAGAAACAAAGAAGTCCAGAGCAACATCCAATGTGACAAAAATACACAGTGAAATACCTTTATATCTCTTGCTCACAGGCTTATACGCTTTGGCTAAAGGGTTAACTAAATGACCCTTTTTCAAGAGATATAGAGGTATGTCACTGTTTATTTTTGTCACATTGGATGTTGCTCTGGACTTCTTTGTTTCTGATTTTATACCTTTTAACCAAAACTAACTAGTTCTCCCTAGTGATAGAGACCCCTCACAGTTAAAGCAGCACTCCCTTTGAAATTCATTCATTTATATTGTTCTCCTTACTACAACCGGGGAGTACAATCAAGCTCAGGAGCGATGCTCCCATATCCCAGAACCCACTGGTTGCTGGTAAAGGAAACTGTTCATTTTTGTCAGGTTCTAGTAAAAAAAAAAAATGTTAAAAATAAAAAAAAATGGCAGTTGAAGTCACCAAATAGAAAACTGCAACGTTATCTCTATTATGTTGCAGCCCGGCCGTGACCGCACTCATGGCTGACCGTAACGGCAATATTTTTCTTGGGACACTTAGGGGGTAATTCTGTACATGAATAGCAACCATTTAAGCTGTTTTCGCTGAATATCCCTGTAAGAGATGTGTCCAGAGATAACACTAATGGAGACTGATTTGGGTGAAATTAAAACATGGCTTTATTGAGCCTGTTCCTTTAAACAATGCACAGCATGAAAAAACAAAATAAACAAAGCAACAAACACCTATCCCTGTGTAAGGGCTAACTTACTTCCCCAGTCCCTCTCTACAAGACTGGGAGGAAAAGCCCCTTACCAGCCTATCACCCCAAAGTCTCAAGCGGTACCTTAAGCAGGTGGCCCTTTAGGTTAATGGTGCCCGGGTGTCTTGATCTCCGCACAGTCTTTGTGCTCAAGACATTGTCTCTCTCCTGTGTCAGCACTGTTGTGTTCTAAGGAAAATCTCTCTCTGTTTCGCACTGGAGGCTTTTCTAGAGCTCTGATTATCCAAGTGGAGCCTGGCTAATTGAGTAGCTGCAATTAACCAGCTCCCTGTTGGATTCAGAGCTAGGAGGCAGCTTTATTTAAACAGGGATACGTCCCTGTTATAATCCCTTTTCACTTCAATGGGAATTTTGGGCCGAAAACATTCCGAGCTGCCGCTTCCGAATACATAGAATAAGGCCCCTAATCTGCAACTGGATCCCAAGAGCGGAGAGTGGAGCCCCGGGGGTAAAAAGAATATACACCAAAAAATAAACAGAAAACTGAGAAGAGCACAGTGCTGCTCTAGCTGAAGGATATAAAACTTTTCTACTTTAATTCCTAAATAAAAGGTTCGTTCCTCACAGTGTAAGTCAATAGAAGATGGAGAAGTTACCTCAGGTTTTCTGTAGCCCTTCTTTTCAATAAAGTCATTAAAGGCTATAGTCCCATGAAGCTCCAATAGCTCCTCATCCTAAAATATTGATAAAAGAACAGAATGACAACTGTAACAGTGCATACTCATCCTCAAATGCTACTTATATGATTTCGTTAGGACTTATTTAGTTAGGTGGGGAGAGAAATACTTTTCATAATTTTACCGAAAAAAATTTGTGTTAAAATATATATATATTTTCAGAAACAACCTGTCACGGGATATGAAATCGCAACTTTCTGTTAGTGTTTTTTTTGTTGTTAAACATTTTGTTGTTAAACATTTACCAATCAGTCATTAAACAATCAATCCAACCGTGTCATTTCAAACATCATTCCATAGTTAAAATTCATCATAAAAAGTACTGGATACTGAACACAGATTTCTTCAGCAGCAATGAATAATTACAAATAAGTAATTATACCCAGGTATTTTGGGCAACTCTGCCCTCTATTGGAATTTGCAACGCTGCATCTATTTCTTGGTTTGCTAAATTTAGTAGTAAAAGCTACTGAAAAATGATACATGAATAAGATATTACTTTACACCGTATAATATATAAACACATATTAAATATAGATGCATTCATAATTTCTATGTGTAGAACACTTAGGGCCTCATGCAGTAAAGTACGATAGAAAAAAAATCGCCAGGGATTTAAAATCTCCATTTTTGACAGCGTTGCTATCACGGTATGCAGAAAGCCCCAAATACCAGTGATAGCAACATTTGCAAAAATGGCGAGTAGCCGGCGACGTGAAGACCGCCCCTCTGGAAAGGGCTCACCCGGCGTGTTCAATCTGCTGCAGAGAGAGAGAGAGCGCCTCTCTCTGTGCAAATCTCGGACGAAAATAATGTTTTTAAATAAAAAAATGTATTCATTGTGTAGATGAGCAGGGGGTCTCCGGAGCAGAACCGCATTGATTTCATGTCCGGGGACCCCCTACTTCCCGAGATAATTGATTGGCCAGTGGTTTTATTTAGGTAATTCATTGGTTGGCTAGTGCTTTTAATTTTTGATTTTGGGGTTTAGGTTCTTGTTGAATATGATTATTATTGTTTATTTTGGCCATTAATGCTTTTGTATTAGGGTGACCATTGACTGCTATAATAGCTTATCATGCCCATATTATATGGGTATGATGTACTACTATGCCAATCAATCGGTACAGGGTGGGTATAGTGGGTCTGGGGTGGGTGGTTAGGCCTCCCGCGTGGGTAGCGGGGGAGGGTGGGTTAACCCCTGAATTACTATAGCGGTTATTCGCTGCTAAGGTGATTAAGGGGTTAGGGGCCATTAGATTGTATTTTTTATGTATTCTTTCTGGCAACTGAGGACATGGCCCTGCAGTATGCTGACTAGGATGCCCTTCATAATGGCAGGGGTAAGTAGAAATGTTTTATTTACTTTATTTATGCTGGCTGGCTAATGTTTTGTTTAATAATGGGCAAATGATCTATTATCCATATCTGGATAATAGTTATTTTGCACATTACTGTACTGTATGTGTTTGGGGGGGAGGTGAATTTATTTAAATGTAGGCCATCTTTATTTATTTTTACAACACAAATGGTACCGCAGGCCTGCCGGGACCCTCAGGGACCACCTGAGGACACCCGGACGCCCACGGGGACCCCAGGAAGCCCACGTGGATCACCCGGGGACCCCGCCGGCCTCTGGTATTAATCCTGTGTAAAAAAATAAATTATGGTTTTATGTGGGGGCACAGGGGGTGGGTGGGTTGTGTATTGGTGTTTATTACATATTGTAATGGTTATTGGTGGCCAAGGATGTGGGCAGTAGGGCTGTTGTGTATATTTTTTATTTATTGTGGGTAGCAGGGGTGGGTCAAGGGGGTAGTAGCCCCAAAGATGGGTGTTTAGGCCTACCGGGTGGGTAGCGGGAGGGGTTAACCCTTCATTACCATAGCGTTATTAACCTGTAAGGTAATGAAGGGGTTAAGTCCACCCGCAACCCCCCCGCAAGGCCTAAACACACACCAAGGGCCAAATACCACCTTCACCCACCCCCGCTACCCACAATAAGCATGGCACTGGTGGTTAACCCCTTCATTGCCTTAGCGGTTAGCCACTAAGGTAATGAAGTTGCCTGTAAATGCATTTTTCATGCATGTGATTCATGCCGGGGGTCTCCGGTGCTGATATTAATGGGTATCAGCTGCAGTCTCCCGACATGAATCCAATGCAGAAAAAATGCATTTTTTTTCTAAGTGCCGTCTCGCCGCTTATCGGCAGCTTCTCACCACCTTCTTGCCAACTTTTCCTGGTGAGACAATTTGGAGAGGAAATCTCCATTCTAGAGCAGCTTTTAGCCACGATAAGCTAATCGGGGCTACTAGAATAGCGCGAGTTTGACAAGCTGGCGATAAGTGGCTTCTCGCCGCGCATTTGACGATTTATTTATTTTTTTGGCAAAAAAAATTGCCGAAAAGCTCTTATAGACGACTTATTGGGGCTTAATGAATAGCAGTAGGCTTTTTTGGTGATAAACTGGCGATAAGTGGCTTATCGCTGCTTACTGCATGAGGCCCTTAATTGTATATTTCAACAGATTATCTTGCTTAAAGCGGAATATTGATAAATTATCATATTGAATTTAAGGTTAAGTGTAAAAATTGAGAAAGATTTTGCACTTGAAATATATGGTTCAGTATACCAGCATCAGTGGAAAAAAAATTAAAAACTTTATCAGATGACCGTATCTTGAAATTATATAAATGATAATTTGCCTGAAATCATTGAGATGTTGAACTGGCTTGGCCCTGGTGCAATTTTTCAATGCCAAAAGGGCGCATGAAGGGTAAGAAAACTGTTGTATTTTGTAGAAAAAAACATCAATTAGTTTCAAGACTTTTTATGTTTTAATTATTTTAAATTAAGATTTTATCCTAATGCTACTAAAACAGCTTGGTAAAGCAGCAGTACACGTTTGTTTTTTTAATTGCTTATTTTTAATGTTATCTTTATCTGGTTCCCAAACCTGAATCTCCTTGCCAATTTGAATTCCCTTTTAAGCTTTAAAGCTATTGGCTCATCTGCTTTATATAGCAGATCCTTGGAGGCTTATAACGCTTTGGCCAAAGGGTTTAACTAAATAACCCTTATTCATGAGACCACTATTTTATTTTAGCCTAATTGGTAGGAGCACAGGAATCGTTCTTTTTGTTTTTCTATATTTAAGGCCTATCTTTTTACCAGCAGCAAACTTCTATAGGGAGGAGCACAGTATTATGTACAGTTTCTCACAAATATTAGGCAATCCTTTTCCTTGCTGCCTACTCCATAAGGGCATTTTAATATAGTGTCACTGAAACGTCATAGTGGTAGGTTTATTGGCTCATCGGCTTTACATAGCAGTTACTGAGCCCCTACCAATTTTCCTATTAGTGCAGGCATAATACACCCAAGTGTCAGTCTGGACATCACCCTCCGTTGAAGAGTAGGTGAATGTATAAGGCCGACAGAAACAAATATTTTAGGAGCGCAGGAATCGTTCTTTTTTTTCTTCTAAATGTAAGGCCTATCTTTTTACCAGCAACAAACTTCTAAAGGAAGGAGCGCGGTAATATGTACAGTCTTCCACAAAGCTTTAAGATTACAGGATTTTTGGGTCACTGGTGTTTTAAGAAGAGCATCGTTCAACAATCTCGTCTTAAGCCATTGTAAATGTCAGTCATGTGCACGAGTTACCTTTTGGCTCAGCCTGATTCTTAAATCCATGCTCTTGTCTGTCTCTTCTGCTTTCGGATCTGTTAGTGGTTCATTGATTTTCAGTTTTTTCCATGTTTTGGGATCAAGGTACCATGCTCCATACCTAGATTTCACCCAACTAGGACAGTACGTGGACTCCTTTTAAAAACAGAAACAAATATGTGTAAGTTTTATTATATTCACACCAGGGAATTTGTTTACCCACAGTTTACCTCTATAGTAAGGTAACTATGATACTGGCTTTGGCCAACTATTAATTACACTACTCACAAAAGCATATGCTTTATTTAACTCCTTCAGGCTTTCTTACATTTTTCACTAGTCCATGGGACAATAATTACATATATTCAGTGTACTGTAGGTACTTGCACTATGCCTTGATGGGGTTGCAGGCTAATAACGCTTTGGCCAAAGGGTTTAACTAAATAACCCTTATTCATGAGATCACAATTTAATTTTAGCGTAATTGGTAGGAGCGTAGAAATCGTTCTTTTTGTTTTACCATGCTCCATACCTAGATTTCACCCAATCGTTGTAACCCCTATTCAAGTCAATGGGGGTTTTCGGCTGATCGCATCGGACAATATAGAATTACCCTCCAATATGTTAATACCCTATCTGCTCTTGCACCTACAAGAGTTAAGAACAAACAGACACATTAGAAGTATACAACAGACGACAGAGAAGCCCAATGCTACATGCAACATGACAAAAATACACAGTTAAATACTTATATATTCTCTTGAAAAAGGGTCATTTCGTTTAACCCTTAGGGCAAAGCATTGTAAGCTTGCGAGCCACGACAAGGCAGACCCTGTTCGCAAGTCCTAACACTACCAGATAAAATACTAATTTAATTCTATTAGGTCGAGTCCCCGCTGGCGCTGAGCTCGCTATGCGTTTGGCGCTTAGTGCGCTTACCTCTGTGAATGGGAATCCTCCCGTTCACACTCGCGCTGTGTGTGGGCGCTCATGCGCGTGCCCGCACGTTCTCCCAAGCTTTGTGCTTCAGGAGACACTGGAGAGATACTTCCAGGCTCAGAGCAGGGTCACATTCTCAGCTGCACCCCCACGCAGGACTTACCCGGCATCAGCTCTCTCCTCTCCCTGGTGTGTGTGCATACCAGTCAAGGAAAAAAAATGCATTACATGAAGTCATATATCCAATGGGGCTACTACATTTAAAGCAAAGGATTCTGTGATAAATTATGACATTAAAAGTTTGATAAATTGTAATACAATTTATGTCGTATACCTTTTGGAATGTAAATGCGGCCTACAGTATATAGGCAGGACCAAAAGGAGCCTTAAACAGCGCTTTTTGGAATACCGTGGGAACATACTCAAAGGAGTGATGACCCACGGAGTTTCAAAACATTTTTGTATCAGACATAATAAAGACCCTCAAGGGCTTAAAATTATAGGGATAGAACATGTTTTAAGTAGTGATTATGGAGGCAATAGAATGATGTTACTTAGACAGAGGGAGATATATTGGATTCACGAACTGGGCACTATGTCTCCCAATGGCCTTAATGAAGATATAGATTTGGTAGCCTTTTTATAA
This sequence comes from Ascaphus truei, assembly GCA_036426205.1. Classification (NCBI taxonomy): domain Eukaryota; kingdom Metazoa; phylum Chordata; class Amphibia; order Anura; family Ascaphidae; genus Ascaphus; species Ascaphus truei. Next base: position 173,783,403 of record CM071567.1, on the reverse strand, counting down.
ATATGTTTTCAAAATGTGTTTTATTCTTTGTGTAGCCCTGGTCTCCTTCGGCTCCCCGAGACCCCCCTCCTTGCTGGCAGCGCGATCGCGGGTGCCGCCGGAGGCAGCGACGGACCTGCCGGCTGTTTGCAAAGGAGGGGGCCGGAGCAGGGAGCGTTCCGAGCCTCGGGAGGCTCTGCGGCGCACCCGGCTAGTGGGGGCCGCCATTATGAATGTTCGCGCATGCGCAGTGGTTGCGCATGCGCAGAAGGGGTGCAGGAGTTGCGGCGGCCATTAGAAATTTGCGCATGCGCAATTGGATCGCGCATGCGGCCCCAATTGAATAGAAGCCTCCACGGGACTACAATTCCCATGAGGCCAAGGGAGGAAGGCACCAGGTGCTCCCGTGTGGCCAATGAGGGCCAAGGATTCTCGGCAGCCGCATTTAGATACATTTCGCGGGCTTGCAGTGAGGCAGTTGGAGCAGGGAGCTGGGTAAGTGTGGGTGCTTGGGAGCAGTAGCCCCTTGCACTAGGCCAGTTAACCCCAGAGGCCCCAAATAACAGTTACCATTGCCCCTTTAGCTGTTTGGGTTAAGTTAAGGAAGCACTCAGTGTCTGCAGCCTGCTTCCTGGGTCTGGGCTTAGACTCCTCAGTTATATAGAGACTATCTTCTTGGAGGCCACGGCAAGCAGTGACTGCGGCCTGCCAGCTTCAGACGGATCCCTGTCAAGGTACAGACGGTGCGGAGCCGTGGTGATATTATCCACGTCGGAATTCACCCCACGCGTAGGAGGACGTCTCGTCGGATCAGGCGGATCCACTTCAGTTGTATAGCGGCACCCGTGTCTGGAGCCCGGGGCAGGTATCTATAAAGAGTGCACCAACACGTCAAGGGATAGCGCTATCTCCAACACACGTGGGTGGGTTTGGACATAAGGTACTTTGGGGGAATACCTATGTTGATGTGTGCACCTGGTGCACGTCCATGTGTGTGTGTATACGCATTATTCTGTGTGGTACAGGTACCAAAGTTATTATTAGTAGTTACAATAGTAAACAGTTATTAGCATACACTGTGTGCGAGTCTTATTACTGTGTTCCTGTAAGAGGACCATCCCACTCAGGTGGGAACCCTTCCAGGTGGAGGCGCTGTGTACGACGAACCAGGTAACCCCAGGCTCCCAGTGGCGGAGGTTCAGGCCTTCTGTGAGCCTATCAGGTAACGCACCACTCCCGGTAACACAAGTGTAGATTTCCCCACATGGTCCCTATCTGCGATTGGGGGGGGGGGGGGGGGGGGGGGGTGGGGGGGAGGTGTTACATTTGGATAGGTGGTTATTAGGTTACATACATATCTGTGCAATATATGTAATTAGTATTAAACTCTATAGTTGTTGAATCCAACACCATCATTAATTGTAACTCCTAATTTTAGTATTTAATTGTTTTTTATTGTTAATATTGATTCATTTTGGAGATTGCTAAATTTATTGTCCTTTTATTATAATCATAAAGAACTAATATTTAATAATATGCAGATATACAAAGAATTTTTATCATGTAAATTATAATTGTAATTGTAATGGAGAGAAGATGGGGTTTTTACACTCTTTACATATATCTTCAATTGATATTCTGGCGCCATCTACTGCTTATTCAGACCCAGTACATCCCAGTTGTATCTAACAGCTACTGAGAATCTAAGGGAAATTGTACCCATTGGTTGATAGCTGTTGGAATTTTCAATAAATAGTTAGATCAGCAGCCTTGTGGATGCAGAGCCCCTGACGAAGAGAAAGATTCTCGAAACGCATAGGGCTGTATCCACTAAGGCTGCTGAATTGCGAAGCAGAGCAGGAGATCCTGAGTCTGATCTGTCAGACTGCTGGAGACAGCACATCGGTCCTAAGCCCAGCCCCCTGGGGTAACGACGCGAGAACACGAGTGCGGTGACGTCACGAGCGCACGTGACGCGGATGCAGGAGTGGAGCAACGCTGAACCTGGGAGAAGGGTGTCTGGAACTGAGGCTCTCTCCATGCAAGAGACGGACACTGCGGCTTTCCCAGCTTGCTGAAGTTTCGGATTGACCTTCCTAGATGTGCCTATTACCAACTTACTTCTTATATGTGTTTTTAACTGTGTTCTTTTAGCATTAAAACTTTACATATTGCACTATGGGTCTTGCGACCTTTTTTCCTTTTTTATCTTTATAGGACAGCTCTCAGTCTGAGACAGCCACCTTCCACAAGCATTACGTTCCTTATCAATGGTGGCTGTCAGATGTCTCCGCTTACTTCCCGATTGCCCAACCATTCTTCCTAGGTTAACCTTCTGAGTGCTGGATAAAGGACTCAGATCTATGTTTCCCAGGCATAACTATCAGTCCCTTTTATCATATATATATCATATATATCATATTTCATAAATTTTATCATATAAATAAAGCGCAAGAAAAGTGGCTACTTACAATGTAGCTGAAATAAACTAATAATATAAAACAAACTTCACCATATTGGCATTTTTCTCTTTTATAGATCATATCTCGTCCTGGATTCTTATAAGGATATTCTATGTATTTATCCCACGTGTTAGACATTTAACAACCTGTTGTCTCTGATTTGTGCCTTTCGTATTTTTGTATATCATTGGTGTTGTGTACATCCATTACATTACGGCAGCACTCATTGGACACCATTTTCACTATTGTTGATAATTAGTTTTGCGCGAACCTATTTGGCCCTTTAATATATATATATATATATATATATATATATATATATATATATAAAATCACAATTATTAAGGTTATGGTGGGTAAAAAAAGTGACAAAAACCCTCCACAGTAAAGCATAAAGCAACTGTAAATATTCTTGTATGTTCGTTTGCATGTCTTAGACAGGTCTGCAACCCTGTCTCTCCCCATTATCGCCCAGCACACAGCGTTTCCACTGCAGCAAGGGTTTCTGGGAAATGATATGCAAATGAGCACACAGTGCCACCTTTTGCCTCAAGCTCGTATTACACAAGCAAATCCTCAAGCCAATGCATACTGTTTTAAACACAGCTTTTAGACAGAGGCTGGGATGAGATGCATACAGTATATTGAAAAAACAAGAGAAAAAGGAGCCCAAGAAAATAGCACTCTGGTATACTGTTGGCAATATCAGAAACACATTTATTTATTAGATGTCACAAAAAGAAATAAAAGATAGCACAGAAATTTTAAAACACGGCATAGATCCCCTGTGCGTAAACAGAAGCAGTATGCTGACTACAGTGCCCGTCATATCCATTAGAAACACTGAAAGAAGCCAGGGAGTGGATAACAAATATCCCTAGCTTTAGTACAAATCCCAGAAGAGAAATTCATTGAGTAATAATTGAGTAATAATTGTACAACTTCTTAGGGGAAAAAACAGCAAACAGTGCTATTCTGTGGCAGATATATAATTACTGAGAGTATACCACCCATATACATAGGATGCGGGGAAGCTGGAACCAAAAACTCACATAGATCTAAAGTCTCTTCAAAAATGTCATGGACTGATGATATAGTGGGTTTGATACCAAAACAAGCTTAAATGGCAATACATAAAGCCAGTCCTATTGGAGAGACAAGTAGCAAGTAGATTTGATCCAGATTCAATTAAACACAGTCCTGACGTGTGTATAAACGCACAGCACTATCCTGCACACACGTATAAAGATGACAAGGCAAACATAAGACAGCAGCATAAATCGGTATAATTATGTATCCCAAGAGGGGGAGAAACCAGGGGATCCTGCCCACTTCACCCACTCCTACGCATTTCGGCTGGATGCCTTCAACCGGGAGTGGTGGGGTAGGCAGAATAATATGCACACTTAAAAAGGATTGAATTCGCGCCAAAAAACACGATTGCCAGGTGAAAATTAAGACCTCAGACATACCTTAATGATTACCAGGGGTGCGGGAGACAAATGATCCTATTGCGCATGCGCAACGTGACATCATCGGCTTGGTGCGCTCCAAGTTGAGACGCACCGCCATAGAGCCCTGTGCGCATAGTTCCCACCGTAGGTCCCAAGCTAAGGGGAGATTGGCACTCAATGTCTTTAAAGACTATAGAGCATGCGCCTGCGCATCATGGCATAGCCAAGCATGTGTGCGTCTCAAATTGAAACGCACAGCCATAATGCCTGACATGTATGCGCAAGCCCTGTTTCCCAAGCTCAGGAAAGAAATACCAGTACCTGCCTCAATACATTTTAAAGCAGACAGAAGCTATAAGTATATAAAAGTATATAAATGTATACCTTGTTCATTTATGTAACTGTATTTGTAACCATGTATTATTTTGCTTTACTCTGTGCCCAGGACATACTTGAAAACGAGAGATAACTCTCAATGTATTACTTCCTGGTAAAATATTTTATAAATAAATAAAATAAATAACAAATACTGGTAAAACTCCTTATGTGTGCTCACATAGCATCAAACACAGAAAACAAACTGATAATAAAATATAGAATAAATACATAACAGGACATGTAAGTCTCTTGAGATTCTGTTGACAATGCATTTAACGTCTGCTGTTATATAAGGGCTAAATGCCTGATGTTGACAAGATAAGCGTTGAAAACTACACTGAATCTTTTAAATGCAATTCAAATCAGGTAAACACAGAGTACCATTTTGAGTTAATTAACATAATAACTGTGCCTAGATCAGAATAACGTTTATCCAATATCCTCCCATTCTGATATATGGATATTCACAACGAATATAATGTAGATGAATTAACTTATAGGTCCATATTATATCACAGTCACAATATCAGAAATGGTTGCATAGATGGTTCCAAATGTGAATTCACATTGACTCGGAAAGATATTTCTTTCTCATGATGTTAAGTCCTGGATGAAGTTGGATAAATATAATCCGTGATGACTCCAGAATCTGTCAGAAGATGGCCATACCCAGGATTCTAAAAATAAAAAAGAGAAAGAAGAAAGGGTGTGTTGAATATTCTTATAATGATTTTTTAAGGTTAAAAGAATGTACAGCAATTAAATACATATCAATATATACACAAAAAAGCCTAACAACAAAGACCCATATAGGAGAGCTACAAAAACATAGCGAAGCCCAGGTAGTCGTTAAGACCCCATGGAATCATAGAGTCCATTTGGACTATCCACCTGGACTCCCTACGCAGTAAGGCCTTCTCCAAGTCTCCACCCCGAATTCCCAAAGTAACTTTTTCTATTGCAAAGGCCTTCAGGAGGGTGTAATCTGATTTATGCATCAGAAGGAAGTGTCTGGCTATTGAGGGGATCTTTTTGAACCCTTCTAAGTCCCTCGTAGCGTTCTTAATATTTCTTGTATGCTCGAGGAATCGAAACCTGAACTCACGTGTGGTCATCCCGATATAGGGAAGGCCACATGGACAGGTAATGCAATAAATAACTCCCTTGGTTTTTCAACCAAGGAAGTCCTTTATTCTAAATGTATGGGCTCCAGAATAATCAGTAAACACCTCCGTCTGATGCATAAACCTGCACGCAGAGCAATTCATGCATTTGTAAAAGCCCTTCTTCCTGAAAGCAGATAGAAATGTCTCTGTGGTATTGGGAACAAAATGGCTATTGACCAGTTTATCCTTTAGGTTAGGAGATTTTCGGCTGGTCATGTTGATTCTACTACCTAAGACTCGTTTAAGGTCAGGATCAGTCATCAACACACCCCAGTGAGTCTGTAGTGTATTACGTAACACAGGCCACTGTTTATTATGGGTGCCAATAAACCTTATTTGTTTTTTAGTAGATGTTTTGATTTTTGGCTGCAGGAGAGAGTCTCTAGATTCTCTGAGACCCCCCTGAAAGCCTCTCTCAACACACCGACGGCTATAACCTTGTTGATATAATCTATTTTTCATCTCTCCTGTTCTCTCAAGGAAAGCTGACTCAGTAGACACATTGCGTTTCAATCGTAGGAATTCGCTAGTTGGGATGCCTTTAATCTGATGTCCTGGGTGGAAGCTAGTGGCGTGAAGTATAGTTTCAAAACATTTTTGTATCAGACATAATAAGACCTCAAGGGTTAAAAATTATAGGGATTAGACACATGTTTTAAGTAGTGATTATGGAGGCAATAGAATGATGTTACTTAGACAGAGGGAGATATATTGGATTCACGAACTGGGCACTAGTCTCCCCAATGGGCCTTAATGAAGATATAGATTTGGTTAGCCTTTTATAAAATGTTTTCAAATGTTTTATTTCTTTGTGTAGCCCTGGTCTCCTTCGGCTCCCCGAGACACCCCTCCTTGCTGGCAGCGCTGGACGGGGTGCAGACGGATCGGCAGCGACGGAACTGCCGGCTGTTGCAAAGGAGGGGGCCGAGCAGGGAGCGTTCCGAGCCTCGGGAGGCCTCTGCGGCGCACCCGGCTAGTGGGGCCGCCATATGAATGTTCGCAGCATGCGCAGTGGTTGCGCCAGCGCAGAAGGGTGCAGGAGTTGTCGGCGGCCATTAGAAATTTTGCGCAGCGATGCGCAATGGATCGCGCATGGGCCCCCATTGAATAGAAGCCTCCACGGGACTACAATTCCCATGAGGCCAAGGGAGGGAAGCACCAGGTGCCTCCCGTGTGGCCATGGGCCAAGGATTCTCGGCAGCCGCATTTAGATACATTTCGCGGGCGTTGCAGTGGAGGCAAGTTGGAGCAGGGAGCTGGGGTAAGGTGGTGGTGCTTGGGAGCATATGTAGCCCCTGCACTAGGCCAGTTAACCCAGAGCCCCAAAAACAGTTACCATTGCCCCCTTTAGCTGTTTTGGGTTAAGTTAAGAAGACTCAGTGCTGCAGCCTGCTTCCTGTGGTTGGGCTTTAGACTAATCAGTATATAGAGACTATCTTCTTGGAGGCACGGCAAGCAGTGACTGCGGCCTCTGCAGCTTCAGACGGATCACGTCAAGGTACAGACGGTGCGGAGGCGTGGTGATATTATCAGTCGGAATTCACCCCACGCGTAGGAGGACGTCTCGTGGATCAGGGGATCCACTTCAGTTGTATAGCGGCCACCCGTGGCTGGAGCCCGGGGCAGGTATCTATAAAGAGTGCACCAACACGTCAAGGGATAGCGCTATCTCCAACACACGTGGGGGGGTGGACATAAGTACTTTGGGGGATAACTATGTTGATGTGTGCACCTGGTGCACGTCCATGTGTTGGTATACGCAGTATTCGTGTTGTGTGGTACAGGTACCACAAGTATTATTAGTATTACAATAGTAAAATTATTAGCATAACTGTGTGGAGTCTATTACTGTGTTCACTGTAGAGGACCATCCCACTCAGGTGGGAAACCCTTCCAGGTGGAGGGCGTGTGTACGACGAACCAGGTAACCCCAGGCCCAGTGGCGGAGGGTCAGGCCCTTCTGTGAGCCTATCAGGTAACGCACCACTCCGGTAACACAAGTGTAGATTTCCCCACATGGTCCTATTGCGATTGGGGGGGGGGGGGGGGGGGGGGGGGGGGGAGGTGTTACATTTGGATAGGTGGTGGTTATTAGGTTACATACATATCGTGCAATATATGTAATTAGTATTAAACTCTATAGTTGTTGAATCCAACACCATCATTAATTGTACAATCCTAATTTTAGTATTTAATTGTTTTTATTGTTAATTGATTATTTTGAGATTGCTAAATTTATTGTCCTTTTAATAATCATAAAGAACTAATATTTAATAATATGCGAGATACAAAGAATTTTTATCATGTAAATTAAATTGTAATTGTAATGGAGAGAAGATGGGGTTTTTTTTCACTCTTTAACATATCTCAATGATATTCTGGCCCATCTACTGCTATTCAGACCCAGTACATCCCAGTTGTATCTAACAGCTACTGAGAATATAGAGGAAATTGTACCCATGTGTTGATAGCTGTTGGAAATTTCAATAAATAGTTAGATCAGCAGCCTTGTGGATGCAGAGCCCCTGACGAAGAGAAAGATTCTCGAAAGCATAGGGCTGTATCCCACTAAGGCTGCTGAATTGCGAAGCAGAGCAGGAGATTCCTGAGTTGATCTGTCAGATGCTGGAGAAGCACACAGGTCCTAAGCCAGCCCCCTGGGGTAAACGACCGGAGAAAACGAGGATGGTGGTGACGTACGAGCGCACGTGACGCGGATGCAGGAGTGGAGCAACGCTGAACCTGGGAGAAGGGTGTCTGGAAATGAGGCTCTCTCATGCAAGAGACGGACACTGCGGCTTTCCCAGCTTGCTGAAGTTTCGGATTGACCTTCCCAGATGTGCCTATACCAACTTACTTCTTATATGTGTTTTTAACTGTGTTCTTTTAGCATTAAAACTTTACATATTGCACTATGGGTTTGCGACCTTTTTTCCTTTTTTATCTTTATAGGACAGCTTTCAGTCTGAGACAGCCACCTTCCACAAGCATTACGTTCCTTATCAATGGTGGCTGTCAGATGTCTCCGCTTACTTCCCGATGCGCCAACCATTCTTCCAGGTTAACTTCTGAGTGCTGGATAAGACGCAGATCTATGTTTCCGGCATAAATATCAGTCCCTTTTATCATATATATATCATATATATAATATTTCATAAATTTTATCATATAATAAAGCGCAAGAAAAGTGGCTACTTACAATGTAGCTGAAATAAACTATATATATAAAAAACTTCACCATATTGGCATTTTTTCTTTTATAGATCATATCTCGTCCTGGATTCTTATAAGGATATTCTATGTATTTACCACGGTTAGACATTTAACAACCTGTTGTCTCTGATTGTGCCTTTCGTATTTTTGTATATTGGGTTGTGTACATCCATTACCTACGGCAGCACTCATTGGGACACCATTTTAATATTGTTGATAATTAGTTTTGCGCGACCTCATTTGCCTTTATATATATATATAATATATTATATATATAGATATATATATATAATATATATAATCACAATATTAAGGTTATGGTGGGTAAAAAAGTGACAAAAACCTCCCACAGTAAAGCAAAAGCAACTGTAAATATTCTTGTATGTTCGTTTGCATGTCTTGACAGGTCTGCAACCCTGTCTCCCCATTATCGCCCAGCACACAGCGTTTCCACTGCAGCAAGGGTTTCTGGGAATGATATGCAAATGAGCACACAGTGCCACCTTTTGCCTCAAGCTCGTATTCACAAGCAAATCCTCAAGCCAATGCATACTGTTTTAAACACAGCTTTTAGACAGAGGTGGGATGAGATGCATACAGTATATTGAAAAAACAAGAGAAAAAGGGAGCCCAAGAAAATAGCACTCTGGTATACTGTTGGCAATATCAGAAAACACATTTATTTATTAGATGTCACAAAAAGAAATAAAAGATAGCACAGAAATTTTAAAACACGGCATAGATCCCCTGTGCGTAAAGAAGCAGTATGCTGACTACAGGGCCCGTCAAATCCATTAGAAACACTGAAAGAAGCCAGGAGTGGATAACAAATATCCCTAGCTTTAGTACAAATCCCAGAAGAGAATTCATTGAGTAATATTGAGTAATAATTGTACAACTTTTAGGGAGAAAAAACAGCAAACAGTGCTATTTGTGGCAGATATAATTACTGAGAGTTATACCACCCATACATAGGATGCGGGGAAGCTGGAACCAAAAAACTCACATAGATCTAAAGTCTCTTCAAAAATGTCATGGGACTGATGATATAGTGGGTTTGATACCCAAAACAAGCTTAAATGGCAATACATAAAGCCAGTCCATTGGAGAGACAAGTAGCAAGTAGATTTGATCCAGATTCAATTAAACACAGTCCTGACTGTGTATAAACGCACAGCACTATCCTGCACACACGATAAAGATGACAAGGCAAACATAAGACAGCAGAGAAAATCGGTATAATTATGTATCCCAAGAGGGGAGAAACCAGGGGATCCTGCCCTTCACCCACTCCTACGAGTTTCGGCGGATGCCTTCAAATGGGAGTGGTGGGTAGGCAGAATAATATGCCCACTTAAAAAGGATTGAATTCGCGCCAAAAAACACGATTGCCAGGTGAAAATTAAGACCTCAGACATACTTAATGATTCCAAGGGTGCGGGAGACAAATGATCCTATTGCGCACATGCGCAAACGTGACATCATCGGCTTGGTGCGCTCCAAGTTGAGACGCACCACCATAGAGCCCTGTGCGCATGTGCATAGTTCCCACCGAAGGTCCAAGCTAAAGGGAGATTGGCAACTCAATGTCTTTAAAGACTATAGAGCATCGCCCTGCGCATCATGGCCATAGCCAAGCATGTGTGGTCTCAAATTGAAACGCACAGCCATAATGCCTGAATGTATGCGCAAGCCCTGTTTCCCAAGCTCAGGAAAGAAATACCAGTACCTGCCTCAATACATTTTAAAGCAGGCAGAAGCTATAATAAATACTGGTAAAACTCCTTATGTGTGCTCACATAGCATCAAACACAGAAAACAAACTGATAATAAAATATAGAATAAATACATAACAGGACATGTAAGTCTCTTAAGATTCTGTTGACAAATGCATTAACATCTGCTGTTATATAAGGGCTAAATGCCTGATGTGACCAGATAAGCGTTGAAAACTACAATGAATCTTTTAATGCAATTCAAATCAGGTAAACACCGAGTATCATATGAGCTTATTAACATAATAACTGTGCCTAGATCACGAATAACGTTTATCCAATATCCTCCCATTTGATATATGGATATCACAACGAATATAATGTAGATGAATTAACTTATGGTCCATATTATATCACAGTCACAATATCAGAAATGGTTGCATAGATGGTTCCAAAATGTGAATTTACATTGACTCGAAAGATATTTCTTTCTCATGATGTTAAGTCCTGGATGAAGTTGGATAAATATATCCGTGATGACTCCAGAATCTGTCAGAAGATGCCATACAAGGATTCTAAAAATAAAAAGAGAAGAAGAAAGGGTGTGTTGAATATTCTTATATGATTTTTTAAGGTTAAAAGAATGTACAGCAATTAAATACATATCAATATATACAACAAAAAAAGCCTAACAACAAAGACCCATATAGGAGAGCTACAAAAACATAGCGAAGCCCAGGTAGTCGTTAAGACCCCATGGAATCATAGAGTCCATTTGGACTATACAACTGGACTCCCTACGCAGTAAGGCCTTCTCCAAGTCTCCACCCCGAATCCCAAAGTAACTTTTTTCTATTGCAAAGGCCTTCAGGAGGGTGTAATCTGATTTATGCATCAGAAGGAAGTGTCTGGCTATTGAGGGGATCTTTTTTGAACCCTAAGTCCCTCGTAGCGTTCTTAATATTTCTTGTATGCTCGAGGACTCGAAACCTGAAACTCACGTGTGGTATCCCGATATAGGGAAGGCCACTGGACAGGTAATACAATAAATAACTCCCTGGTTTTTCAACCAGGAAGTCCTTTATTCTAAATGTATGGGCTCCAGAATAATCAGTAAACACCTCCGTCTGATGCAATAAACCTGCACGCAGGCAATTCATGCATTGTAAAAGACTCTTCCTGAAAGAGGATAGAAAGTCTCTGTGGTATTGGGAACAAAATGGCTATTGACCAGTTATCCTTTAGGTTGAGATTTCGGCTGGTCATGTTGATTTAACTACCTAAGACTCGTTTAAGGTCAGGATCAGTCATCAAAGACCCCCAGTGAGTCTGTAGTGTATTACGTAACACAGGCCACTGTTATTATGGGTGCCAATAAACCTTATTTTTTTTTAGTAGATGTTGTTGATTTTTGGTGCAGGAGAGAGTCTTAGATTCTGAGACCCCCCTGAAAAGCCTCTCTCAACACACCGACGGCTTAACCTTGTTGATATAATCTATTTTTCATCTCTCCTGTTCTCTCAAGGAAAGCTGACATCAGTAGACACATTGCGTTTCAATCGTAGGAATTCGCTAGTTGGGATGCCTTTAATCTGATGTCCTGGGTGGAAGCTAGTGGCGTGAAGTATAAAATTGGTGGCGGTCCCCTTATGAAAAATATCCGTAAGGAGACAACCACCAGGCCCAACACTAATGTATAGATCCAGGAATTCAACCCTTGTAGAACTACAACTAAAAGTCAATTTGATGTTCAAACCGTTGCGGTTGAGGACATCGACGAACTCCGCAAACCCCGTGGCAGATCCCTGCCAAAGGATGAGGATATCGTCGATGTACCTCAACCACAACGATACACACTGTGTATAATGAAGATTGGCTTCAGAAAACACAACCTCTTTCCCACCACCCCAGGAAAAGATTGGCATAGGAGGGTGCGCAAGTTGCACCCATCGCAGTTACTCTTTTCTGTAAATAATATTTATTTTTGAAAATGAAATAATTATGTGTAAGAAAAATTGTAACAAATTCAATAAGATGTGTGGTTCAGTGGAGAGACGTTTTGCATAGAAAGATAGAATTTTGTGGCTCGCAATCCATCATATGATTGATGCAGGTATATAAGGGATTCCACATCACAGGTCGCGAGGATTAGTCTCCTCGTCGACCGTGATGTGGTCCAAGCGAGACAACACATCCATCGTATCTCTAATATACGATGCAACGTCTCCACGAAAAATGCAAAAAGGAATCAATAAATCTGCAGAGGGTTCGCACAATCCCCCATGCCTGAGACAATGGTCTCCCTGGGGGGGGGAGAGGTTTTTTTGTACCTGGGCAACATGTAAAAAAGTAGGTACCCTGGGGAATCTTGACGTAAGAGCCTGACTGTTATACTGAGTAATGGCCTCGTCCAGGACCGCTGACCGTAAAATAAGGTTAAGTTCGGCCTTGAAATGGATAGTAGGGTCACAAGTAAGCTCAGTGTAACAGTTGCTGTTTTTAAGTTGTTTCATGGCTTCTCGCGAATACATCACCTTACTTGTGATCCTACTATCCGTTTCAAGACCGAACTTTACCTTATTTTATGGTCAGCGGTCCTGGACGAGGCCATTACTCAGTGTAACAGTCAGGCTTACGTGAAGTTCATCAGATCCCCTGGTACCTATTTTTTACATGTTGACCAAGGTACATAAAAACCTCTCCACCCCCCAGGGAGACCAATTGTCTTGGCATAGGGGGGTTGTGCGAAACCCATCTCAGATTATTGATTCCTTTTTGCCTTTTCAGTTGAGACGTGTTGCCATCGTATATTAGAGATATCATGGATGTGTTGTCTCGCTTGGACCACATCACGGTCGACGAGGAGACTATCGGCGAGCCACAAAATTCTATCTTTCTATGCAAAACGTCTCCACTGAACTCACACATAATTTTGAATTGTTACAATTTATTTACACATAATATTTCATTTTCAAAAATAAATATTATTTACAGAAAGAGGAACTGCGATGGGTTGCAACTTGCGCACCCTCCTATTCCAATTTTCCTGGGGGTGGTGGAAAGAGAGGTTGTGTTTTCTGAAGCCAATCTCATTATACACAGTGTGTATCGTTGTGGTTGAGGTACAATTGACGATCCATCATCATCCTGGCAGGGATCTGCCACGGGGTTTGCGGGAGTTTGTCGAGTCCTCAACCGCAACGATTTGAACATCAAATTGACTTTAGGTTGGAGTTCTACAAGGGTTGAATTCTGGATCTATACATTAGCGTTGGGCCTGATGGTTCTCCTGACGGTATTTTTCGTAATGGGACCGCCACCAATTTCCAGGGAGAGGGAGAGAGGGTGACACAGGGAGAGGGAGGGTGACACAGGGAGAGGGAGTGTGACACAGGGAGAGGGAGAGGGTGACACAGGGAGAGGGAGGGTGACACAGGGAAAGGGAGAGGGACGGTGCACAGGGAGAGGCAGAGGGTGACACAGGGAGAGGGTGACACAGGGAGAGGGAGAGAGGGTGACACACTCACAGACACACACTCACTCTCACTCAGACACATACACTCAGACACACACACTCAGACACTCACTCTCACTCAGACATACTCACTCAGACACACTCACACTCACAGACACACACACACACAGTCTGTTACTCACACACACAAACACTAACCCACAAGGCAGGGGGTCGCACATGGCAGCAGTGGGGCCTCCGCACGGCAGTGGGCCCCCCACACGGCAGGTGGGCCTCTGCAAGGCAGGGGGGTCGCACATGGCAGCGGGGGCCTCCGCACGGCAGGAGGGCCTCTGCAAGGGGCCGCGCCCCCTCCAGAGGCGGACGCTGACGCCTCAGTATTCCCTGATAGAATGGAGAAGCACCGGGTAGGGGATTTCCCCTGCTAACAGCTGAGTGCTGTACTCATAGCTGGCCATCAGAGCAGGAGAAGCGTAGGGCTCGGGGTTTCCTTAACAGCGGAGTGCTTGTGTGACAGATCGTCAGACTGTCGCTCCCCCTCCCCCCCCCGAAGCGGACCCCCTTCAGAGGCGGACACCCTGGGCAGCAAGCGGGGATCGGGGGCAGGGGGGAGGAGATCAGGAGGGGGAGGAGATCGGGGAAGGGGCTAACCCACAGCTGCCTGCCGGCCCTCTTCCCCCCCTCCCCCTCGTTAACCCAATCAGGGAGGGGGATTATTTATTTAAAAAATAAAATAAAAATTTGGCTGAGCAGGGGAATTCATAGAGCCGCAGCACGGCTCGCCAGCAGCCTAAATCCACTCGCCACGGGCGAGTGGTTATCATTAATTGTCGAAACCACTTGTTATATATATATATTATATATAGAATATATATAATATATATATATATATAATATATATATATATATATTATATATATATATATAATACAATGCACCGCGGCACACCAATGCAAAGTAAATAAGTTTGGTGCTATCCCATTATAAGCAATAACAGACCATACCGATACCGGTTGCAACACGACAATCAAGGGACAGCACGCAGGTAAGTAAATCAAAAAATGTTCTATTATTTGATAGAAGACACTAAAACCGACGTTTCGGTTCCCCCAGGGGACACTTTCTGCACCCTGAGAAAGGTCCCACTGGGGGACCGAAACGTCGGTTTTTGTGTCTTCTATAATTTTTGATTTACTTACCTGCGTGCTGTCCCTATATTTATTTATTTATATACACACACACATACACAAACACACACACACACACATATATATACATACATACATACATATCTGTACCGTGTTAGCCAAGCTTAATAATCAAAAACGAATAGACTATAACGTTCTGTGGCTAACGAAATGCTTTTATTTGTTCGAGCTTTCGAGGAACAATGAATAAAGCAAGAAAGGTTTTTACTTAAAAACAGTGCATCCTGGAATGTATCTGTGAATGAAACCTATCCCTCCCCCTGTGCGATATGCGATTTATGACTTAAGGTGTTAAATGGAACTGCTTGTCGAGAAACAGAGCGCTATTTTGCGGACTTAATAATTTGAAGAAGATATTTTGCTCCTCTCGATGTCGTCAATTGCATTGCCAGTGAGGCAGGCGCTTCCATATACAGTGTGAGCCCAGAAGCTACCAAAGAGATACCAGGCCTTGATCCTAACCTACGCCGTGCAGTTTCCATAGCAAGACGTGTACAGGATCCATTAGCTGAGCTTGTGAAAATTGAACCCAAACACATTGGAGTTGGAATGTACCAGGTGATACTTGAAACCAAATGAATGAATAAGGTCACAAAGGGAAAGTGTAAAGAGACAAAAGAGAAGTCCCAGAACCGCGCCATGAGGTACCCAAAAAAAAAGATCGACAGAGGAAGAAGAGATGTTTGAAATGGATACAACAAAGGAACAATGAGAAAGTATGCCGTCTCACAGAGATTGTTAAAAAGTACCCTGGACAGTATGGTTGAAGAGTGTGTCAGCTTTGTGGGAGTGGATATAAACAATATGTGCTCTGAAATTCTATTGAGGCATATTGCAGGGTTGAATTCAGCTAGAGCTAAGAATATAATTGAATGGAGAGAGAAGAATAGGCCCTTCATTAACCGAGAGCAATTCAAGATTAAAGGATTGGGTCCCAAGTCCTTCCAGGAATGGAATGTGAAATCATCAGGGGGTTCTTCCTGCGCGACTTGTGTTTCCGTGTGCAGACTACTTGTGGACGGAAACACCTCAATGCAAGACTTTTCCTTTCTTCCTTCACTTGCATTTTCTTGTTACTCAGTTTCGGGGACACAATCTTTTTTGTAGCAACTTTCTTTGGCTTTTCATTTGCCGGCTCAATCAGTTGAGCTTGTAATCCTTCTTGACAGTTTATTACCAAATATCTTAGAATTTCTCTCTTCTTTATTTTGTTGCCCCATTGTAATGTTGGATCCTGAAATATTCTCAAAGATCTCAGTGTTTCCAGAAAACAGCTCAGGTTCTCTACACGTCACACTTGAAGTATTACTGGTAGTTTTTGAGGTTGGAACCTTTCTTGCTCTAGCGGGGGCAGGCCTCGGTTTTGCTATTGCCTTTTTTGCTGGTGCTTTACTAGATTGCAAGGCATTGGGCTTTGTAAGCCACTTAGTTTTAGAAACTTTCTTTTCTAGTTTTCATTCGTCTTCCTCTTTGCTGTCTTCTTCTGAATCAGATGCACTCATAAAAGACAATTCCTGTTTTGGGGCCGCTGTGCTCCGTTTCGCTCTCCTTGGTAGTCCAGACATTTCCATGCTGACAAATCTTATTAGCCTTCGCTGTCAGTCAACAAGGGGAAGCTTGAGACGATGAGACCAGATCTTCAATCCTGCAATTATTCCACTCTCTACCTACTGCAATTCCCCACAACTACGGAATGTACAGAGGAATAAAAACCTTCACATACAGGCATTTCCGGGACATTTTTGTTCTTCTTCTAGTGAATCTTTATTAAGGATTCAGAATAGTAGCAAAAACACAGGGCAAGTGCAGCTTTTTATGTGACTTCTGTTGAAGAGGCCAGCTCTTCCGCATCTCAGGCTAGATGGTGAGTTTGTGCCAGCTTGTGTAAGGGAGTTGGTGGACAGAAGAGGGCGCCAGGAACTTTTAACTTGTCTTTATTACAGCAGTATAACAGTAGCATAGTTTATACCAACAGGACTGATTTTCAGCATACAAAATACAGCATGCATCAGGTCTCTCTCATTGCGAGTTAGTCCATCCCAGGTCCCTACTTAAACCTGAGAATGAACTGCTCGCTCCAGCAGTAGATTCCTATCTGCACCTCTCTATGGGGCCCTTAAACTGGAATACGGTCCCTAATGAAACAAAATAAAAGATGTTGCCTGCTACTTTCCTGCTTTACAGGCTGTGAGAGCCTGGAGACCTCCCTGATGTTAAGTGGAATCTGGGGTCTTCCCTGGTGTTATGGGGATCTTCCCTGGAGGTCTCGATGCCTTCTTCTTTTGGAGTTTTCTATCTGCTCTATTTCCTCTTCCACCGAATTTCCTCTTTTTAAAGAGGCGGTTGGAGGATTGGAGCTCTGTTCCTGTTGCAGTTCCCACTAGGGTTCCTTGGACCACAAATTGGTGGGTCCCTCCTCTAAAAAATGGAGGGCAAAACTTTGGGTCTTGCTCCCAGACGTTCATTAGAAAAAGGGACCTGTTCTACCTGGTTGCAGTCACTCACTAGAAGAGCTTGCTCTCGTTATCCAAACAGGAGAACCTATTCTCTAGGACAGGTTTCAATTTGTACAAATCACCCCTATGTAGATGGTTAGGATTAGAATTGAATCTGTTAAAATAATGGTTCTTTTTATTATTTACAAAAAGGTCCAGATGGACTCCTATATGTGTCCTGTTTATGTGTCCTCCAAGTGTCTATTCTATTGTTTTAATAGTCTTCTTTGTCTCTCACCATTTTGCCATTTTTACGGTCCACTAATTCATTTTCAAAAGCCACCACCCTGGCATTAATATTGTCATCTAATTGGGTAAAACCCTCAGTGTCTTTATGTTCTTTTAACACATTTTGTACTGTTTCTATTTCTGCCTCAATCTCCTTCAATTTGTCTTCTCTATATCTAATTAGCAATTTCATGAGAGAGTTTGAGCAATTTGATAAGATTTTATTCCGTTTTCTTCTGAATTCATCATTAGTGAAAAAAGTGTTTGTTTTTTTAAATTCTCCAACCCCTTGGGATCAATTTATCAAGATACTTTTGCAATGAGACACTGTCCCAACAGTGTCTCATTTCATCTTTTAATAACTTCTCGAGTTTAGAAAATTGATCATTCATGTGAACATTGTCAATAGGGACAGAGTTTTCACTGCTAAACCACCCAGCAAAGGCATTCCTCCTATTGTGACGATCACTACATGATTTAAGCATTTTAAAAGAATAAAATATCCAATTAAAAAAATAATAATACAACAAATGTGTATAAATGCTACAAGTGAATATTTATAAAAAAAAATGCAGCTAGTAAAGTTAGGAACAATATTGCAAAAAAGATAAGAAAACCAGCGCTCAATTAAATAATGTGAAAAATGATAAGTGTGTTCAATCAAATAAGTATACCATAAACATGTAGTGATCAAGGGGAAAGCATGTACTATAGAGGGATGCTGCTCTGATGTGGATAGACCTAATCTGTGGAAGTATACAAAAAGAAAGAGCGCAAACCTCTAATAGTATATATCAATATGGACAAGTTTATTTTTAAAAGACAGGGAAACCAAAGTCCCTATATCAATGATATGAAAAAGGAAGCAATAAACATATAGTAAAATACAATGTACTAAAAGTGTATATATAGAATAACCATAAAATGTCTGACCAATAGCTGATAAACACCAAATGGAGGAGGATAAGTGATATCAAAATGAAAAATCACTAACACCTGATGGCTACAAAAATGCAGTAGGCTGATGGGAGCAAGTTGATATTGTGCAGCAAAGGTGCTAGTTCAATCCTGACTGAGGATGATTATAAAAATGTATCCGTGTGCAGCCAATCCTATGGCTGAAATAGAAAGAACTTGCAGGGAGAAATAGGTATGGGGACGATCTCACCAATCTCTCTACACTTACATTGAGCCCACAAAGGGTCTGGCAGCAATAACACACTTTTTAGATGGTGATAATGGGATGTCTGGTATACAAAACAACTTTATTCTTTCTATTATTGAGTTTATATTGACACACTATGTTTTATTTCAATCACAGTTTTATCTTCAGATCTGTAGAATGGCCATGGGGACCAGGTTCGCCCCATGTTATGCCAATCTTTTTATGGGTAGCTGGGAAGAAAACAATATTTGGACCAACAACCCATATAGGGTGGGCTTTGTCTACTATGGTCGTTTCATAGATTATATTCTTATCATTTGGGACACTGCTTTTGGTGAAAATCACGAATGATTTACACATTTTTCTTTAAATATGTATGGTCTAGTCCATTTTGGCTTTATTTTTGTGACGGTGCAATATGTCATGTGTTGTTGTTCATCTGAGGTTGTATTTACCTAATTTTAAGACCTGCTAATTTTAAGACCTGTAAAACCATAAAATTCAAAGAGGGTGTACTTTATTTTTCACACAACTGTATATATATATATCTTAATATATAAAATCGAAAGGTTGGTACTAGCTGCGGTGAATCTGGCCAATCAGATTGGTGGCTCTATGACGTCACCCGGCTCTATGACGTCACCCAACTCTCTCTCTCTCTCCCCCTCTCTCCCTCCCCCCTACCTGCTCCCGGACGGAGGGGAAGCGTGGCGCGGCCCTCCTGCCCCAGCCGCCAACGCTCACTTCCCTCCCTCCCCGGCGGGGGGACAGGCAGTGGGCAGGCAGCCTCCGGAAGGACCCCCTTTCTCATGCAGATGCCCCCGGTAAGATGGTGGCGCACAGCGGACAGGCGGGGGTGGTATTCAGTCAGGAGAGAGGGGGGGAGTTAGTCAGGAGAGAGGGGGGGGAGTTAGTCAGGAGAGAGGGGGGGAGAGGGAGTCAGGAGAGAGGGGGAGAGAGGGAGTCAGGAGAGAGGGGGGGAGAGGGAGTCAGGAGAGAGGGGGGAGAGAGGGAGTCAGGAGAGAGGGGGGGGGCCTCCGTGCAGAGAGATATGCTGGAGATGCCTGCCGGGTCTCCGTGCTGAGAGATCACAGCCCCCCCTCCTCCCCCCCTCCGTGCAGAGAGATATGCTGGAGATGCTTGCTGCGTCTCCGTGCAGAGAGATCACAGCCCCCCTCCTCCCCTCCTCCGTGCAGAGAGATATGCTGGAGATGCCTGCCTCCGTGCAGAGAGATATGCTGGAGATGCCTGCCGGGTCTCCGTGCAGAGAGATCACAGCTCCCCCCCGGCAAGTTATTTTTAATTCTAGTAAATTTACTAGTTTTAAATATATATTTTTTTAGTTTACTTTTGTAATTTTATAAACAGCTTTTTAAAGAATGCAGAATATATATATATCAACGTTACACACACACAACGTGGCTCGGCCACACCTTATTAGGGATAATGTCCTGTACACCTGTGGCTCTGCCACTCTCCCTAGGAGTATGTCTTATAACCCGTATAGGTATGGTACCATATGATTCGCACAGGTGGCCCAATTAGTTAGTGGGAGGCGGGATCAGCGCCTGATGACCGGAGTAGGTGCACTTGTAGACAATGATACCTTCCGGTCACTGCGATGACCGCCACACTCCACACAGGGTCCTATTGTTGTTCCAGCCTTTCGCCGTCAATCCTCTCTGCGGCGCCGTCTGTATCAAATCCAAGATGGCGGCCGCAGCTCCGCAGCTCCGCAGCTTCACTAAAGGGGAAACGTCCCTAACAACTATGGCCGTCCTTACAAAACAGCACCCTACGATGACAGGGGAATACTCCTCGGCCGGGGACTATCTTTCACCTAAGCGGACAGGTCACTGACCCTCCGCTCAGGCACACGAGGTTCCGCCAACCTCCTCCTTCACCTCCCTCTCTGCTCTGACCCACCGCCCACACGCATCCGGTTCCTCTATCCAGAGTCCCACACCCAATTGGTCCTCAGCCTCAGTTGACTCTCTCACAGTTCAGAGTTCAGAGTTCAAACCCCCAAAGTCTCCGCAGATTGGTTGCCCTTCGCGCGCTTCTCTCGCGCATGCGCAGTTCAACTTGTACACAGTGACCTTGCTGGCAAAAGGACAATATGGCGCTTCCTGTGTAATTGACAGCGTGGAACCTATATATATATATATGCACATCCTTACATTCTCCCCTCTCCAAAATCCAACGTCCCCGCTGGTCCACCTAAACCACATATATATATCTCTATTTACACGACCCTCTTTTTCCTAGATTAGGTTACACATGTCGTTAAACAGTACCATCACAGCTTGCATCCTATGCCGAGCCCACTGCTGAGCCTCATAATGGGGTGCCCCAAATTGATCATATGCCATTCGCATGGGAGGCTGACTGGTTCTCTGACTTCGCCGAGGCTGATTCTCCTCTGCTTCCTCTGCATAGTGTCCAGTCTCAACTGGTATTTCCATCTCTACCCTTGAGGGGTTTTCAGCATTAGTACAGTCTCTCTGGGGTGTGAAACATGGACTTTGTGGGTCTAGGGACTGACTCGCTGGAGTCAAATGGTCAATGTTCGGGCCAAGAGGCTCTTTACCTGTGGCTCCTTCGGGAGATGCCTCCACGGCTGGAAGGCCCCTTTGAGAGGTTCCTTCCATTGGATCCTCAGAGGTGGCAATTTTTACAGTCTCTGGGCCATCCTCTGTGTGTTCAACTTCTCCATCTATGGGCGTGGCTGGGACTTCCAATTCGTCATTCCCTACTTGAGGTATGGGAAGTAGATGATTCCTATGCCACACTTTTACGCGGCCTTCAGAATCCTTGATCCGGTACACAGGAAGACCAGGCATCTGTGACTCCACCTCATATACACCCTCCCGCCACCGGTCTGCCAATTTATGCTTCCCAGGAACACCTAAGTTGCGTAAGAGGACCGCATCTCCGGGGTGAATTTCCTTGTGACGTACTTTGTGATCGTAGCGCCTTTTATTTCCCGCATTCAATTGCGCTGTCGTCCGTTCAGTTTATAGGCCAGCTGTAAACTGTCCCTTAGCCGCTGTACATATCGAAAATGCGTCCTATTGGATACCCCATCGGTAGATATCCGCAGGCGCACATCCACCGGTAACCGGGCTTCTCTTCCGAACATCAAAAAATACGGGGTATACCCGGTGGACTCATGTCGGGTACAATTATACGCATGTACCAATGCCTCGACGTGTTTACTCCACTCCGTCTTTTTCGGGCTCGTCAAAGTTCCCAACATATCTAACAAAGTGCGATTGAACCGTTCAGGCAAAGCATCCCCTTCGGGGTGGTACGGGGTAGTACGCGACTTGGCAATGTTCAGTAGTGTGAGCAACTCCCGTATCAGTGTACTCTCAAAGTCCCTGCCCTGATCAGAGTGAAGACGATTTGGTAACCCATAGTGAATGAAATATTTCTCCCATAGTACTCGGGCCACCGTTACGGCCTTCTGGTCTTTCGTAGGGAACGCTTGGGCGTACCTAGTGTAGTGGTCAGTGATCACGAGAACATTACTAACGCCCCGACTGTCGGGCTCGATACAGAGAAAATCCATACACACCAAATCCATGGGACCCGAGCTTTTCAAGTGTGCCATAGGGGCCGCCCTGGTGGGCAGTGTCTTTCTTTGTAAACAGCGATTACACTTCCGACAATGTTGCTCCACGGACTCCCGCATTCTAGGCCAATAGAACCTATCCTGTAGTAGCCCAAATGTCTTGTCAATGCCCAGGTGACCATGGTCATCGTGAAGGGCCCGGAGAACTAGGGTTCTCAAACGTTCCGGCAAAAACAGCTGACGCCGATCGGGATGGTTATGATAGGGTATCACCCGATATAACAAACAATTGTCCATTTCGAACTTCCCAAACTCATTTGACAGGAGTTTCACCAATTCTTTGGGGGCTCGCTTCAGTATAGAAGGGTTGTCTTGTTGTACCGCTTGACGGGCTAGCTCCACTATGGGGTCTTGTGTTTGATAATGCACTAGATCCCTCCACGAGATGATATTATCTTCAGTGATGTTCATCCCTTCTCGACCTTGATAGGCCCGAGGAATAGCCCGCGAATGACATCCCAACGAGTCAACAACCCGTAATTCCGAGAATGCTACGTGGTCGTCGACTACCGCAGCCACGGAGCAAAGGGCACGAATCCCGGGACCCGGTATCTCTTCCCAAACTTCCTCATCAGGGGTGGATTGAAGGCCCGGTCGACGAGACAGGGCGTCGGCACCTATGTTGGTGGGTCCGGGTTTGTATTTAAGGTTGAACCTGTAGTTGGCTAGAGCAGCTAACCAACGGTGTCCCGTGGCGTCTAATTTGGCAGACGTATTTATATAGGTCATGGGATTGTTGTCCGTACGTACTTCGAACTGCACCCCTATAGGTAGTCATGCAGCTTATCCACCACAGCCCATTTTAGCGCCAAAAATTCCAGTTTATGGACCGGGTAATTCTGTTCGCTAGGGGTCAAGCTTCGGCTCGCATAGGCCACCGGACGTAGCCCGGTCTCATACTTCTGATGCAAGACCGCTCCTAATCCGCTAAGGCTAGCATCGACATGTAGGACATATTCTCGTTCTGGGTCCGCATAGGCCAAGACGGGAGCCTGAGTGAGGCTGGCCTTTAAGTTCTTGAAGGCCTGTTCACATTCTGGAGTCCAGGTCTCCCCAAAGGGCGTCTGCGCCGTGATGCCTTTCCTCCCGGTTTCTCCCGGGTATACTTTTAGAAGATCATTCAATCGCTTGGCCTTGCTGGAATAGCTCTCAACGAACCTCCGATAATAGCCACAAAACCCCAAGAAGGACCGCAACTCTTGGACATTTTGAGGTCTAGGCCAATTCACCACCGCCTCTATCTTCCCTGGGTCGGTGGATACTCCATCAGCCGATACAATATGACCCACATACGTCACAGAGGATCGACAGAACTTGCATTTGTCCAGGGACAGTTTTAAACCCTCCCCCTGAAGTCTATCCAGCACCTTCATCAGCCTCTCGGAGTGCTCCTCTAGAGTCCGCCCGAACACGATAATATCGTCCAGGTACACTAAGCCCCCCCCCCCGGTTTTAGGTCTCCGAGGGTTTTTTCCATTAGTCTCTGGAACGTGGCCGGGGCCCCGCAGATCCCTTGAGGCATGCGGGTAAATTGGTAAAACCCTAATGGACAGATGAAGGCCGTTTTTTCTTGGTCTTCCTGGCCCATGGGCACTTGGTAATATCCGGACCTGAGGTCGAGCACACTGAACCATTTGCTTCCCGTCAGAGCGTTCAGGAGGTCCTCGATTCGGGGCAGTGTATACTGATCGGGGATAGTACGGGTATTCAGAGTTCTGTAATCCACACATAGACGGACCGTCCCGTTCTTCTTGCGGACTACCACGATGGGTGAGGCGTAAGGGCTCCGAGATTCCTGCACGATGCCAGCCGTTTCCATCTCGGCGAGTAATCTCCTCACTTCTTCCACATCCCTGGGGGCAAGCCGCCGGGAGCGCTCCCGGAAGGGGGTAGCGTCGCTCATTCGGATGGTATGGTGGGCACTGCGACTGCACCCCACATCCATATCACTGGTGGAGAACACACTCCTTCGGTCGTGTAGCTCGTTCTGCAGTCTCTTCCTCCATTCATCCGGGAGTGGCGAGTCGCCGAAGTCAAATTCCAACACTGAATCAAAGGTAGTAGGTGAGCACCTAGATTGTCTCGTCGAAACCTTCTCCTCGGGAGTCACGGGGTATATCCTTCCCAGCGTCTGCCGCCGGTCAATAGTCATGGGGTACGGGGATATATTCTGCTCGTACACCCAGGTGCGACTCGGAATCTTCCCGGGCCATTCCTTAACAGAGGCCAGTACTTTATAGCCCAACCGTTGTTCGTCCTGGGCCACGCTTTCCACGGTGAAGAGTTGATCCTCTAACCGTCGTCGGGGGTAATGGCAAGCGGCGACCATCATTCGTCCTTCCCCCGGGGGAATTTGGGTCAGCCCCCATTCTTGGCTGTAAAGGACGCCATACTCTTCTTCAGTTGCAATTTTGCCGCAGACCTCTTGGAGGGCGGGACAGGCCGCTAGGGCCAGCAGTGGGGCTTCTCCCGCTTCCTGCAAAAACTGGCGGAATACCGCGCGCACAATGTCAGCGTTGGTCCCCAAGATGATTGGGGCGCTGGGGTGGTCCTGAGGTTCGGGGCATACTAAGGCCTCCACTTCCATGGGGTGATGTTTACCAGTATTCAGCTGGAAAATATCTAACTGCACCTTTACTACTCCATCTATGGGGTAATCCTCATGACTCAATCCCCGTAGTCGCAAGGCATCCGCAGACAGCAACGGTAGTTGGTGTAGATGTTGGTCGTAGAAGGGCCGGTATACGATGGTCACTTGAGATCCCGTATCCAACAATGCGGCGGCGTAGATGCCCTCGATAACTACTCGAATGATGGAGGCGGGGCCAATTCGGGGGCTCTGAGAGGGCGGTAGCGCCTTTTCATCCTCCAGGGTTTGGCACGGCATTAACTGCGCCGGTCGGGACGACGTCCTCCGCGAGGTGGGGCAGCGGGCCCGTAAATGTCCCATCTTTCCACATGCGTAGCACTGTGTTTGGCTGAGGTAATCCTCGCTTCTCCTGGTTGGTGAACTTCGCCCGGTCGGGGGACGAGATCTGGGTGTCACTGGGGTGGTGACATCCTCGGGGTCGGGATCCCCAGATTCGGGTACGTCGGGTTTGGGCTCCACTTTTTGGCTTCCTTACTCCCGGGCTGGGGACACCATTTCCCCTTCCTTCTGGGCTAACGCATGAAATTTGGACATCAAAGTGTACGTATCCACCGGGGCTCCATACGCCTTTGTCAGGCAGTAGATGAGATCTGCCGCATCAGCTTCCGGATTGTCATCTCGGTAGTAGTGCACCATGTGGGACGCGGGGGGCCGTAATCACTCAACGATGCGCTGTCTGCGGACCGCGTCCGTGCAGGTCCATTCAGGCAGTACCTGTTCGGTATGATCCAACCAGTCCTCTATCCCTACTTCCCCTTGGGGCGTGGGTTTCTCACCGGAGAAGGCCTTTAACTTCCTGTACTGGAGCGACTGGGTGGTGTTGTGGATAGCGGCGGCTATGGCAGGGATAGAGGTGTCTCCCGGTAAACTATCCCCGACTGCAGGGTAAGTGTCCAATCTTGATAAGCTAAGTCGGTTGAGGCCAGCCCGCAGGCCGGACGGGGTGGATGAGGAGCCTAGGCTCAGGGTTGCTGGCCAGCGAGGGTGCAGGCCACGGTCAGGGGAGTGGTCGGGGCCTCCCGTCGCGGCACCTACGGCGGGTGTATACTCTCTCGGGGGGGTAGAGGTGGCCAGGGGCGCAGGGGTGTCCGCCTGGACTATGGGGCAGCCCACCCCCGGGGCCTCGGGCAGCAGCAGTATACGGGGCAAAGCCTCGGGGCATATATCTTGTTCAGTGGCATACAAGACCCGGCGCCAGGTCTGGTCGCGGTCATAGAAATGGTCCTGTACTTGGGCACTGTCCAGGAGCGGAAGCTTTCGGATCTGCTCGGTCACTGTGCCTAACGAGATCGTGGCGGGGACATGGCCCAGCGCGAAGGCACGGTTCAAGGGAATCCCGCGCCGCTGGGCCCACTTGCGCACCTCGAGCGCCGAGGGCACCGACATGATGTGGGTTGGTTGCACAATAGAGACAAAAAAAAAATGTGGGGGGCACCCCAGGTCTAAGATCTCAGCAGCGCCTCCAAATGTAACCCTTTTTCTGGCCCGGCCTGACCCACCCAATCTCACATTGGCCCCTCGTGGTCTAACCGGTCCCTTTCCCTGCAACACACCTGCTCCTAAAGGGTTACTGGTACTGCATAACACCTGTGGCTCCAGGAGATCTGAGCCTCCGCTAGCTGGGAGCCTGGGGAAACCCTTACCATACCTGGTGCAGCGCCTCCACTTACCCAGGATCCCCCATTAGGAAAGATAGCCCTGGGTAAGAAATACAATAACACACGTAGATGATAAACCAAACTAACACTTTACTTAACACACACACATAACCTCATTACATAACATAACATAACATGACATCACCTGATGCTCTACCCGCATCACCTCAGCCCAATGTCTGGTGTTCCCCACCCAGTGTCCTGTGATCCCCCACACCCAATGTCTCGTACTCCTACGAAAGGTCGTGGGTGACTGCGCAGTCACTATATTAAGCTAGGGCCCAGTTGGTGCACTTATATTTCAGAGGTACCTTCCGAGCACTCCGATGCTCGGGACCGCCACACACTTCTCAAAGGGTCAGACGTCCGTCTGATCCTTATTCAGGTACTTCCGCCGTGGACCCCAACGAGGGTCCCACCGCTTCCCGGGAACTCCAACCGGATCACGGCAACACCAACCGCATGGGAACAGCAACCGCAGCTATTCGCTTTCTATCACAACTACTTCTAGAGTGACAGCAACCCTAACCTAGGGCCTGTCCCTGAGGAACCGCAACCTGGGGTGGCTTGGGGAAAACTCCTAGGGCCTGTGGACAATAACCTGCCCCCCTTCCCCTCAGCTACCCAGTCCTATCTGTCTCACTAACAACTAGCTATTAACTAGCTAACAGTCTAACGCATCTGCAGCCGACACTCAGCTCACACTGTCAGCCTGCAGGGATTCACACACGCTTCACACACACTGCACGCACTGCGCCCAGCACATGCAGCGACACACACACAGACAGCTGCAATCACACACAGCCACCTGGATCCCGCAGCAAATACACTGCTCGCACGCTGTGCCTATTTGCCAGTGCCCACAGCCCTCTCCGCTGTGGCACTGCCAAACCTGCACCTTCCACACCCAAGGGTCACCTCCCTAGCTAAGGCGTCCCTCTTCAGTTACCCCCTGCCCTTACCGGGAATTGGGGCCTGCCTGGGAATCTAGGGAGAACCCTTACCTCGGTACAGGAGCCACGCGCTCCCTGCACCCTTCCTACTCCTTCCTTCTCCTCTGCCTGACTGATCCATGCAAAGCCCGGGAAATGTATCTATATTCCCGGGCTGAGCTTCCTCCAGCCTATTGGCCGCAAGGGAGCACCTGACCTCTGTCTCCCTAAGCCTCCTGGGAGTTGTAGTTCCCAGGGGCTGCCTAAAGCATTGGGGCCGCGTGCGCACTTGCCCTGCGCATGCGCGAACCCCTAATGGCCGCCACCAACTCCCTCTACTCTGTCCTGCCCTCGCGCGATCTCTCCCTAGCCTGGGGATCCTACCGCGTGCTTTCGGGTCCCTGCGCATGCGTGAACCTATGCGCAATGGCGGCGCCCTCTCCTTTGCAAGCCGGACCGGTGGCAACGCGATCGCGGCCCTAGCGACGGCCCGATCGCGTCCCCGGCAACCGGCCTGCACCGCTATGCCCCGCGCTGCTCCCTGCTCTTGCCCCCACCCTCGCGAAGTGCCGGCGGGTCCGTCGCAGCCTCCGGCGGCACCCGCTACCGCACGGCACTCGCGGAGGGGGGCCAGAAAGTGAAAATATACCTCGGGGCTACATATATATATTTTTTTTTTTTCTACATAGAAAGAGACCAATAATACAATATAACTTAAAAAGGAATTCCTCTGTGTTCAGGAAGCACCAGAGGGTGTGGCCAGGAAAATATTCCACAAGATTGTTTAGATTTACTAAATACAAAATATCATGGGTCTGATAACAATTCCCAAGCATAACAAATATATATCTTTGTAATATTTGAGATCTGACTAATTAAATGATGCTAAACAATCCATGAATGTGAGGGTGCAAAGGTCCAATATTCATTTGTCTCTCAAATTTAGGAGTAAGCACGCAAATTCAACCAACGCATTGATATGAATTACGTTATTCTATGAGCTATGGGGATAAAGTCATGGGACATTTTGCATACCTCAGGCATTTTTTGATTCACAAGAAAAGCCCTTTTTTCTCCTTAAGCCATAAATGTGTCACTGTAGATTGGTGAGGGGGAGGGGTTACTAACACGGTGGGTTATCCAGTTTCCAATGCAGGAAGTTTTAGAATAAAAACCGAGTACAACTTGGTGGTGGCAGCATTAAGGTGATATTTGTGATGGATTGAAGGGAGATATTACTCACTTGAGGGACCCTGCGGGGAAGAAAGGTGGGTCAGCTAGAAAGCTGTGTGTATTAACCATTGTTACATATACAAGTCTCATATACATGCTCACAGGAGTGCTGTTCATGACAGGGAGTAAGGCTTCTTTTGTCAATTTCCGTGGTGGTAGTTCACTTTAGTATGAGGCTGGCAAAAGTAGATGCTGTAAAGACTCACATGTGGGGCTTACGTCAGTCCGTAAGCGCTCTGAGGTAGGATGGCTCTCACTGCATTCTCAGGCATCTTCACTGACTATAAGAGGGCATCAGTTCCTTGCATTAGGGCTTCACAGGATGCTGCTAAACTCTGGTTACGACTCTGGGTTTCTCTGACTACTTCTGATCTTGAACCCTGGTACCGACTACAGCTCACCCACAGACTACTGTTCAGTTCCTGATCCCAAGTCTGGATCGCACCCCAACTACTCTTCCCATCCTGATCCCTGGTTCCGACTGGCTCTTCTCGTGGATTTCTCTGTGATGCCTGACAGATCCTTGATACCTTAAGTCTGAGCACCCCTGATTTAAGCCTTATTCAGTTTACGCCAAGGCTGCTTCAGCGTTAATACAATTACCCTGCTTAGGACGTTATTCTTTATCTGCTGAAGTTTTCGGGTCGTTTTTGGATGAAAATCCCCATAAACTTCAGATTTTTTTGACTGAAAACATCCTCTTCTTCAGACAGACACTTATCCCCTTAGGTTCCTTACTTTATAAACAAGTTAAAAAGAAGAAGCTTTTGCTTACCTTGGATTGCTGTCTGTGGTCCGTGGTGTGAGAACTCCTCAAAGCAGTTTGCGGACGTGAGAATCCCACCGACATTCTCAGCTCTGCTGGGACATTATTCAACTCTACCACATGGATAGGGACGCTGAGGGCTGGCTTTGTGTCATACCCACTGGCAAACAAACTGAAGATGGTGGATTCCTGGACACTACACTCCTCCCCTCCCTGTTATGATTATACAGACAACATATTAAGCATTAAACAACAGAGATGTCTATAGGTTCATGTTCAGTGCCAAACTCATTTGGTGCTGGCAGAGCTAGAAATGCATTGTAAATTTTTTTTTTTCTTCAAACATTTTTATTAGGGAATATACAGAATTACAGGCATATTACAAGCCATAACAACATAATACAAAATGAATTTTTGAACATATAGGATAGGAAAGGATATAGCCAAGAGAGGCGGGACCTTCGGGTCACGTAGTGGCCCAGTAAGAGAGAGGTCTGAAAAAGAGAGGGAAAAAAGAGGGGGAGGGGTGTTGTCTCCATCCCAGTTGCTGCGAACTATCTATCTGTAAAGACAGCTGGATTTTCCAACTGGTTTCCAGTCGGGCGGGGTTTTTGGACTGGGTCAGTGGCCCAGCCAAGGTTCCCAGACCTTATAGTGTTCCCCCGTTTTGCGCTTCAGGAATGCTGTTAGTCTCTCCATCAACATCACTTCATTCACTCTTCTCTTAACCATCTGCTTGGAGGGGGGTAATGTCTTTTCCCAGGAGAACGTCACTGCACATCTCGTCGCTGTTAGAATGAAGGAGATTAATTTCCTAACTGGGCGGTCAATTTCCTCTATTGGCCTGCCCAGCAGGTAGGTCAGTGGATCAGTGGGAACCATGAGTCCGGTTACCTCTTGGATTAAAATCTGTATTGTGAGCCAAAAATTCAGGATTTTTGGACATGTCCACCAGATGTGGGCCATGTCGCCTCTCTGTCCACAGCCTCTCCAGCATAGATCCGAGGCCAGGGGGTAGATTTGCTTTAATCTTACTGGGGTAAGATACCAGTGAAACATGATTTTGTAAATATTTTCTTTCGTTGTGGTACAAATGGAAGTTCCTGAAGCTGAGTCCCAAATATCTTCCCAATCCTCTCTGTCTATATCTATATTCAGTTCTGCCACCCACTTGAGCATATAGTCATGTGTGGAGGGGCCCGCTGTTGTCTCCATTCCAGCGTATATTTTAGATATTAAACCTTTTTGATGCGTGCCAGTCTGGCACAACATCTCAAAGTTTGTGAGAGGTGGAAATTCAAATTTTGGGGACATCTTCTGAAGAAAGTGCCGAATTTGGAGATATTTAAATGAGCCTAATTCTGGCGCCTTATATTTGGTGCGTAGATCTTGAAAGCTCAGCAGCCTTCCACCGCTCAGTAGGTCAGCGACCGCCCTGATCCCCCTAAATCTGAATTGTTCAAACTGTTTTGGTTCACACCCTGGGGGGAACTTGGGGTTGTTTTGCATCGAGGTAAGATGTGATCACGGAGACGAGAGTTTGACCTTGGTTTTACATTTCAACCAGACTTCCCAAGTGTGCCTCATCGCACCGAGCTCAAATCTGTGCACAGATCTATCTCCTCTGTCCATACTCCAGAGACAGGCCGGCAGAGAAGGCGTTTTGGCGTAGTGGGACTCTATATCTAACCAACAATATTTGCCCGGGTCTGCGTTCCACATTACGGCTTGTGTCAGTTGGGCAACTTGGTAGCATTTTAAAATATCTGGCATCCCCAGGCCTCCTCTCTCCCTTGATGACAAAAAGACTGACCCAGCGACCCTGGGTCTTTTGCCCTTCCAAATGAAATTAAACAGTCTATTCTGAATGTTTTTTAGTTCAGAGCCAGGGACACGGATCGGGAGTGTCTGGAAAAAATATAACAATCTAGGGAGTATATTCATCTTTACCGAGATCATGCTCCCGATCCATGAGATCTGGTAACCTTCCCATTTATCCAGATCTTTTTAAATTTTTCCGAACAAAGTCGGGTAATTGTGTCGATATAGCGAGTGGTAGCTTCCTAATACATTCACTCCCAAATATTTAATGTAGGAGGAATTCCACCTGTAATTGAAATTTAATTTGAGCAGTCTAGCTTCTGGCTCTGGTACATTTAGGTTTAGGGCTTCGGATTTGTCATAATTGATTTTATAGTCCGAAATTTTGCCGAAGTCTAATAGTTCTTTATGGAGATTGGGAAGGGATGTCTGGGGATGGGTTAGGGTTAGAATAATATCATCAGCAAATAATGAGATTTTGTCATTTGTTTCGCCAATTAGTACGCCCTGGATATTCACGCTATCGCGGATTTTGACCGCTAAGGGCTCGATAGTCAAAGCGAAAAGGAGCGGGGACAGGGGGCACCCCTGCTTTGTGCCGTTTTTAATTTCAAACTTCTTTGCTGTGCCTCCCGGGAGTTTGATCGCCGCCGATAGGTTTTGATAAAGTGCCCGGACCCCCTCGAGAAACGAGGCTCTGAAGCCAAATTTCTGCATAATTTTATCAAGGAATAGCCAATCGATTCTGTCAAATGCCTTCTCTGCGTCTAAACTCAGAAGAACTGCCTTGGTGTTTGTGAGGTTAATGTGATCTACTATATTTATTATTTTGCGGGTGTTATCTGAGGCTTGACGGCCTGAGACAAACCCCACTTGGTCAATGTTTATGAGTCTGGGCAGGATAGGGTTTAATTTGTTTGCTAGTATTTTGCTGTATAGTTAGAGATCGTTATTTAACAAGGAAATTGGGCGGTAGCTCCCACATTGCATCGGGTCTCTGCCTTCCTTATGAATAATCGCGAGGTTAGCTAGGGACATCGATGCTGGTATAGGATTACCCTCCATAAAGGAATTAAACAGGTTCAGTAGATGGACTGATAGGGTCGGGAGGAATCTCTTGTAGTAGACATTAGTGAAGCCATCAGGGCCAGGGGCTTTAGAAATTTTTAATGCTTTTACTGCGTCTGCTAACTCTTCTTGTGTTATTTTCTCTTTAGCATTTGGTTTTCCTCCTCTGCTAGGGATGGGAGGCTACAGCTATCAAGATAGTCTGAAATTGCTACAAACGCTGATGCCTTTCCTTTCTCCTCTTGGGTTCTGAGATTGTATAATTTAGTGTAGAATTTAGTGAACTCATCCGCGATGTTTATCGTTATATATTGTCTCGCCAGACCTATTCTTGATCACAGTGATTGGGGACCTTTTTTGTACTCCCCTTAACTTGCTAGCCAAAAGTCTGTCAGCTTTATTGCCCTTCTCATAGTATCTCTGGTTGGTCCATCTAAGGGCCTTTTCTACATCCTCCAATTGGATCTTTTTCATCTCATTTCTGGCAGCAGTCAGGGTTTTGTAAATTTTTCCCGATGGGTTATTTTTGTGTTGCTGCTCCAATTTTATAATTTTCTCTGTCAAGTCTTTGAGTAATTTTAGCTTAACCTTTTTTCTATGGGGTGCAATGGAGATAAGATTGCCCCTAATAGCTGCCTTATGGGCCTCCCAAAGTACCGCTGGTGATGTGACTGAACCTGAGTTGATACTAAAATACTCAGAAAGGGCGATTCTGATTTCTCTTTCTATTTCCGGGTGATTCAATAGTGAATCATTTAATTTCCCACTGAAGGTGCTTGACTTTACAAATGGAACAGAGAGAGTTAACAGGATAGGGGCATGATCCGACCATGTGATCGGGCCAACGCCCGAATTTAAGGAGGCCTCCAGAACATTTTTGGTAGCTAGAAAGTAATCAATGCGAGAGTAGGGCTGATGAGGTGAGGAGTAGAAAGTGTAGTCCCTTTGGCCTTGATGCTGGGTTCTCCAGGATGTCCACCAAGGAAAACTCCTTGATAATGGTTCTGAATTTCTTCCCGACCTTCTGGGACGGTACCGTGTGCGGACGGTCAGGGGGGAATCGACTTATCCTCACTAGGGTTTAAGGCCATATTTAGGTCGTCCCCCCACTATCATTGAGGATAGGTAGGCCGGTTCGATCTTGTCTAAGACCATTTTTAGGAACTCTGTTTGGTTTTCGTTAGGCGCATACAGGTTGACCAGGGCGATCGCTGTGCCGGAAAGAGAGCCATATACCACAAGAAATCTACCCCCTGGATCCGAAACCGTTTTGACATGATTGAATGGAGTTCCTTGACGTATTAACACCGCGATTCCTCGCTTTTTACTACTAAATGACGAGTAGAAACTCATTGGGAATGTATTACTAAATGTTTTGGGCGGATGCATTGCAAATTTTATTAAAAATATATTTTACAACCTCTATAGTGAACTGGAATTTTTCAATAAACTTTTTGAGTACTTCACCTTTAGGTGATACCTTTTCTATTTGCACTAACAATAGATATTATGACAAGCTTTTGAGAGTTCTCCTCTCTTCCTTAATAAACTTTCAGACTTTAAAAATAATACCAACAAATCTGAAGCATTGAACTTAAATATCCCACTAGAGACCATTAAACTAATCTTAATACATTTCGACAATCAATAGAAATTACATTCTATTAAATACCCGGGGATCCATTTGACCAACTTTTTTGATGTCCTTTATCAGACTCTTTTCCCTTCATTTCTGAAACAACTAAAAAAAAAAAAAGACCTCCAGGAATGGTCTAAAAATTCAACATCTCATGGATTGGAAAAATTAGCTCTGTCAAATTGAACCTTCTCCCTAGATTACTTTATCTGTTTCACACCCTACCAATTCCTGTTAACTATTAAGACATTGGCAATCTACAATTAAATATAACTAGATTTATTTGGAAAGGCATTACAAATAGAACAAGCAGGCACATTTTAAAATCGGCATTCTCTATCTGGAGGTCTCTCCCTTACCTGCCTTATGACATATTATAAAGTTGCACAGACAAGTCAATTAATTTTGTGGCACTGTGATATTGAATCTGCAATTATATTACCAATGAAACATGATATGGTCTTGTGGTATCCTAGGAATCACAGAAATCTCAGTTCAAAGATTTCCCCAACTATCAATCTCTGGGAATCCATCAAACTACATATAACAAGATGGCTGCTTAACAAAATGGCTGCACTAAGCGGAGACTCCACAACTTAAGTGCTAAAATAAATTGTCACGCAATCAGATTTTACCCCAAAAACACAATTAAAATAGCAGTTTCATTAAGAGTGGATCATTAGTAACAAGTTAATACCTACATAGGCATTTTTACAGACACAAATGTTATTAAAATTATACTATGTGCAGCGTAGCGTGCACTATATTGTAATTGTGAAGCGCTTTAAGAGTCCAACTGTGAGAAAAGCGCTACATGGAATAAAGTTATTATTATTTATTTAAATTTGTGGTCTACTTGCCAAATTAATGTGAGCTTTGTCAGACCTACAACCATCAAGAGGACTATCCCTCCTACATTACACTGAATTCATTAAATCCACCAATATATAGCGGACATATATAGTACACACAGGGTAGTACTAACAGTCAAGTGTCTCTTCTATCTCCTCGCGACCCCAACAATTAACTGGTAAGATCAATAACTGCCTTCTATATTTACAGTTGTCTTACACTTGTCGGCTGTATGCTACTGTTCTGGCTACCTGTGTCTATTTACCAATTCTGGTGAACTTTCCTCTCCTGGTTCAGATGCCCTGCTGAGTTTGTTGGTGCACATCAGTGAGTGGGGATTCAGGCCTTGGTTACATCCTTGGCCTAGTCCATCAGGACAAGCTCCACCCCCTAGTGCCTAGACTACAACTCGAATAAAGGCCCAAGATACTACCACAATATCGGCTATCTCACAGGATTGTCTCCTGATTGACTGCAATTCCCTAAGTAGGATATTTAAAAATAATATATACAGTATTCTCATTTTCCTGAGCACTAGTGAGTGAGCAATGAAGAGTCTATAGTGAAGAGTCCCCTCCACTCGATATCCATCCCAATCATCCCATAGCCCTGTTTCCAAGTGTTACTGTTCTCTCCATTTACTTGCACCAAAACAACTCATCCTCTTCAGCAGCATCTGATCCTACAAGCCTGGGTAAATCTAACCCCAGATATAATAAAATATGTACATTTTGATTAATTGCGACAAACATTACAATCGAATATCTCAGCCATTTCAAACATCTGACATTAATCGACCTGCTTCCTATTCTAAACTATTCTCTACGGTGTGTTCTGCATGCCCAACGTCTGAAGACCCGAACGTTATTCTCATGCCAGAATCAGCAAGTCTCATTCTACCACTGACCCATCATAGAACAAGTAAAAGTGGCAGAACCTCAACCAAACCCCGTCAAAAGGTGCCTCACCCCACCAGAACTACTAGGACTCCTCCTCTCATCAACACCTCCCCCTACCTAAGCATTCTTACCAGCTGTCAATTTACTGCCTCTTGTTCCAGTTACCATTTATTTTTTTACCAATTACCAGACATTCATGCTTATTGTTATTAACTATGCCATTATTATTGACTAAATAATATAGAACTATACTCCTTTCCTTCCTTCCTCTCCTGTTTCGTATATTGTTCTCATTCTTGCTCTCCCCATTGCTTTGTAAATCCATTGTTCCCTTCCCCAGTGATTCCTAATTAATTGTTTCCTTCCCCATTGCTTCCCAATCTGATTTTCCAGTGCTCTCAAAATTGACTACCCTTGTCACAAATGCTAACAAATGACCGTCCCCATTACAAATTATTCCCGTATTAACTGTACCCATTACCCATACAGTCTGACCCATTACTAATTGACACCCCCCACTGTCTAATTGCAAACACAAATATACTATAACACCCTTATCACCTCCTTACCTCATCCACACCAACTGTTCTCCACCCGAAACAATCTGCTACAACCCTAAACATCTCTCTTGCCTAAGCCTCCCTTCCCCCTCTCAGTCACAGACCTTGACTCCTACTTCTCACATCAAATTAACGTGTGTGCTTCCTCCCCCACTGCATGCCCTCCTCCATCCACCACCCCTACCCACTCCTTCCGCCCAACCTCTGACAATGACCTCCTCTCAAACATCAAACACTCCCATCCCACTACATCACTTTCTGACCCAATTCCACACTCCCTCCTCTCCTATCTCTGCTCTTTCTCCAAGTTCTCCTTATCAAGCGGACAATACCCAGACTCAAAACTGCTGTGGTCATCCCTCTCCTCAAAAAACATCTCTCGCCCCTCCACCTTTCCAAAATCTCTCTCCTCCCATACTTCTCCAAACTCCTCGAATGCATAATTCACAACCAACTTTCCACCTTCATCCACACCCATTCCCTCCTTCCCATTGTTCAGTCTGGCTTCTGTCCCTCCCACTCTACTGAAACTGCTGTTCTCACCATCCACAACTTTCTCTCCCAAGCTTGCCACTCCAAACTCTCCTCCATCCTCATCCTCCTCGACCTCTCTTCAGACATTGACACCGTCAATCACCTCACTCTCATCTCCACAAACCAACCTTGGCAAAACTGAAATCACTCTCATCCTTCTTCTCCCACTGGTCATACTCCGTTACCTACAGCAATTCATCCTCTCCCCTCAACAGCCTACAGTAAACTTTTCAGACCTGAGAAGCTACTCCTCTCCACGGTATACATGGTATGACCACCTACCTCACTGATCCTTTTACACACTCCAAAACATAAAAGTGAGGTCAGTGTTGTTGGTTCTCCATGGGGTTCAGACCTTCGGTGTGGCTGTGTGGGCTTGGATTGTGTTAGAGGACCAGTGAGGTGGGTGGTCACACCTTGGAGAGGAGTAGCTTTTGAGGTTTGAAAGTTTCCTGGAGTGAGGAACAGCTTTCAAAGAGTGAGAGCCCAATGGGATAATAACACACTTGAAAAATGAAACAACTCTGAGTGCATAGAGTATACTTTGATCAAATCAGTTTATTTTTTGTGTTCTCTGCACCATATATTTTCTCCTATGTTTATTTTCCATATTATGTCCAATTATCTATGGGAACAACCAACTTCACCTTAGGAGGTCCACTCCTGTGTCTTATGAAATAGCACTGATGAACAAATATGGCCAATTGAGGACATGATCTCTTTGTACGACATAAGCCACAGGGTAGCTACAGTATAATAAAGCAGATTCATTATATTTTTCTGAAAACTGATTTTAAACTATTCTAAGTTAACTGTTTAAGGATGACAGTGGATGTTATTCAATTACTTGTGTCAACTTACCAAAGAAGCCACCCACTCACAAAACTCTTTAGTCACTTGTTTAACACTGTCGTCTAATGCAGGAGTCAACGTATGTTTTATTTTGGCCTTCTTGTCTTCTTTGACAGCTTCTTTATTAAAAAGCCATGTGTATGGATTTTTGGGTTTGGACTCTTCACTTCTAAAACAAGGCCATCAAAAACATTTTATTACAACCATAAACATATTTTAGTGCTATTTTGACAAAGTGCTGGCCATAGGGTGTTTTTCGACTCAGGAAAGTGTCTTATGGAGTAGCACCATTTATTAAACATGGCCCATAGTCTAAAACTTTTGCTTCATTATTTTCAAAAGATTAAAATACTAAAACCCTAAATTGAAAACACTTACAATATTACACATAAAAGTGCAAACCCATTATTTTATGTCTTAGGCCCGGGGAGCGCAAACTTTTCCTGCTGCGCCCCCCTGTCTGCCTGTCTGCCTGCTCCAGAGCTCAGCCCCCCCCCCCCCTCCTCTAACTGGTGGCTCTGTCAAATGACCCTCCGGGGTCACGTGACCCCTGCGACGTCACATGACCCCGCATGGTCATTTGACGCCGCGTTACCATGGAGACGTGTCACAGCGTCTGAATCCCAGTAAGTTTTATTGTTCCAGAGGCCTCATGCGATCCTCCGGCATTTAAATGCCTGGGGGAAAAGCGCGGGACCTCTGCAACCGCCCGCCAGACAAAT
Source organism: Ascaphus truei (assembly GCA_036426205.1). Classification (NCBI taxonomy): domain Eukaryota; kingdom Metazoa; phylum Chordata; class Amphibia; order Anura; family Ascaphidae; genus Ascaphus; species Ascaphus truei. The sequence goes on along the minus strand of CM071567.1, from coordinate 173,744,645 downwards.
CTCCCGCCCCCCCCCCCCCCAGTTTTGCACCCCTGTCTTAGGCAGTAGCTCAAATCTCAGTGCCAACTCTGATCTTGAGAAGGTCAATTTATCTGCCCGAGTCTCTGAAATTTCTACTATGAAGCCTTCCAACTCTGGAAGACACCCAACAGACCATTGACTTGAATGGGCTGTAAGATGTCTAACACTGGAAGGTCACTTATGGAAGGATTATATAACTTATTGAGATACCGCTCGCCACAATCTTAAATAATATGTAGATAGCTATTCAATTTCAGCTGGTGCAGCTTGACAGACAAGACACAGAAGGGAAACAAAAAATACTTCCCAAGAAGATCCCCATTCACTGCACAGCAAAAGCCGAAAAAGTATATTAGATCCGGGTACAAATACCCACTAGCAATATAGTAAAGTCAGCTGCATGGGGTAACATCAAGTACCCGCTCCCAACACTGTGGGAGGACAGTTACCACTAATCGAATAAAAAATAAAAAATAATAAACACTTTATTCAAAAATCATATATTCGACGCAGTAACACTAACTCTAATCATCATAAAAACAATTGAAACACTTAATAGGTGAGTAGGGTTCAGGGATATCTGTGATTAATTCCAGTATAATATTATGAATCCCTTAACCAAATGTCCTGAACATAGTAATTATCTTGAATCAAATCCAACTAGATAGCAGATAGTAATATAAACAGCTAAAGGTGCAGTGCAGTGCATCACATATAACCATATATAAATAGTGGCATCTAATGTGAAGCTTATCGTAATGGATGTGATGCACACACCACAGGGTTGACAGAGAAGGTTGTATTATCTCAGGGTGGAGTACTCTTGCATGCAAAGCAATACAGGTGATTAATGTGTGCCATATCCCAATAGGAAATAATCATAAAGACTGCTTACAAATACAACACAGTACAACTATTGAAATGCAACACAGTGTGCCTGATACCTCCCTGTCTCCGGTGCTCAAATGTGTCCCCCAATATTTCCAGGTACACACAGGGCGTATCAGGGTGTATTAAATGCGCTATAAGCTAGATACCTGCTCGACAGACGTACAACCGAAGCCCCACTGTAACCCGGCTCTAGCTACCCCATCAGAAATGAACAGGAACGATCTCACCCATGCTCCTCCTACATGACGTCAACGCGATGACGTCATGTCCGACGTACGTTTCGCGCATAAAGGGCTGGCGATTTCTCAAGGTGGGAGGTGATAGAGAGAGCTGCACTGCCCTCTTTTATTTCCACAGGTCTGGCGATTTTTAAAGGTACCCCTACCACACGCCAATGACGTGGTATGCAGCCCAAATGAATACATAGTATACAATGCCAAAAATTAAAAGCTTTTAAGGAAAATGGGAGATACTCGGATGGTGTACCTAGCAACTAGTCCCAAACCTACTAAGTGCTACTCCTCTAGGGATCCCTTGCGTTTGAACACACAGATTTATGTTTACATTATCTCATTAAACACATAGGTCGGTTGGAGCAATAATTATCATTAAGGGCAGACACTCAATAAGGGTACATATACACATAACCATACAAATTGGTTATTCTAATGATGAAACATGCCATGGGCATACGTTAATTCTGATATAGTCAGGATTGTATAAGTTGATGATGTAGGAGTGATCTAACCTGTTTTGTCCGCCCTTTCGGTCAAAACGGACATCTAGTTTTAAACTGTATACCATAAACCCACTAAAAGTGAACAGTAAACATGTGTCCATGATTTGGTATCAATATCTCATATAAAAGACGTGTATATGTAACCCTCATTGAGACCCATAGGGCTCAGTGTCTGCAGTGTATAGATCCACCTGCATTCAGTATGTAGTAGGATCTTGTTCCAATCTCCCTTGCGTTGCCCCCAGGGAATATGCTCAATGCCGATGAAGACTAATGGGTCACTGTTGCCCTGATGTTCATTAATTACATGATGTGCCAGTGGTGTGTCTTTGGAGTTTCTTATGGATCCAAGGTGTTCTAAAATTCTCGAGGAGCATATTCCCTGGGGGCAACGCAAGGGAGATTGGAACAAGATCCTACTGAATGCAGGTGGATCTATACACTGCAGACACTGAGCCGTATGGGTCTCAATGAGGGTTACATATACACGTCTTTTATATGAGATATTGATACCAAATCATGGACATATGTTTACTGTTCACTTTTAGTGGGTTTATGGTATACAATTTAAAACTAGATGTCCGTTTTGACCGAAAGGGCGGACAAAACAGGTTAGATCACTCCTACATCATCAACTTATACAATCCTGACTATATCAGAATTAACGTATGCCCATGGCGTGTTTCATCATTAGAATAACCAATTTGTATGGTTATGTGTATATGTACCCTTATTGAGTGTCTGCCCTTAATGATAATTATTGCTCCAACCGACCTACGTGTTTAATGAGATAATGTAAACATAAATCTGTGTGTTCAAACGCAAGGGATCCCTAGAGGAGTAGCACTTAGTAGGTTTGGGACTAGTTGCTAGGTACACCATCCGAGTATCTCCCATTTTCCTTAAAAGCTTTTAATTTTTGGCACTGTAAACTATGTATTCATTTGGGCTGCATACCACGTCATTGGCGTGTGGTAGGGGTACCTTTAAAAATCGCCAGACCTGTGGAAATAAAAGAGGGCAGTGCAGCTCTCTCTATCACCTCCCACCTTGAGAAATCGCCAGCCCTTTATGCGCGAAACGTACGTCGGACATGACGTCATCGCGTTGACGTCGTGTAGGAGGAGCATGGGTGAGATCGTTCCTGTTCATTTCTGATGGGGTAGCTAGAGCCAGGTTACAGTGGGGCTTCGGTTGTACGTCTGTCGAGCAGGTATCTAGCTTATAGGGCATGTAATACACCCTGATACGCCCTGTGTGTACCTGGAAATATTGGGGGACACATTTGAGCACCAGAGACAGGGAGGTATCAGGCACACTGTGTTGCATTTCAATAGTTGTACTGTGTTGTATTTGTAAGCAGACTTTATGATTATTTCCTATTGGGATATGGCACACATTAATCACCTATATTACTTTGCATGCAAGAGTACTCCACCCTGAGATAATACAACCTTCTCTGTCAACCCTGTGGTGTGTGCATCACATCCATTACGATAAGCTTCACATTAGATACCACTATTTATATATGGTTATATGTGATGCACTGCGCTGCACCTTTAGCTGTTTATATTACTATCTGCTATCTAGTTGGATTTGATTCAAGATAATTACTATAATTACTATGTTCAGGACATTTGGTTAAGGGATTCATAATATTATACTGGAATTAATCACAGATATCCCTGAACCCTACTCACCTGTTAAGTGTTTTAATTGTTTTTATGATGATTAGAGTTAGTGTTACTGCGTCGAATATATGATTTTTGAATAAAGTGTTTATTATTTTTTATTTTTTATTCGATTAGTGGTAACTGTCCTCCCACAGTGTTGGGAGCGGTTACTTGATGGTACCGCATGCAGCTGACTTTACTATATTGCTAGTGGGTATTTGTACCCGGATCTAATATACTTTTTCGGCTTTTGCTGTGCAGTGAATGGGGATCTTCTTGGGAAGTATTTTTTGTTTCCCTTCTGTGTCTTGTCACTTATGGAAGGAGACTGCTTAGTAAATACGGTCCTCAATATTCAGCACTGTGTACTATGTCAGCTCTTTGCATGAAAAAATATTATGCATTTTTATTGTGACTATACACCATTGTTAGAAAGAAAGCAAAAGACAAATGTTGAGTTAATAAAATAAAATTAAAAAAAAGGGCCTCAAATCTTCTTGCACAGAAAGTTACCAATTCTGATTTTGATGTTAACAGGCTAAAGCCAATCTTACTAAGTTTCAAATTCAATTACAATGATGCATCCCAGCTTATAATATACACAGCAGAATTGCTTTTTACAAACACATGCCCCCGTTTTCCTCTCTCCCCTTGGACAGTACTTACATTGCCGATTGCCTGGTGCTTAGATCCCTGGACTTGACACTCCGTGGTTCTTGCTCTTCTCTTTGGGGAGTGCTGAGCTCATCTTCCTGCTCCACATCTTCAGCTTCAGAAGTCGCCAACGCACTTCTCAAGCGCATCTCTGGGTCAAGGATGCCCACTATTTCCTCAAACAGCTTAACAAAGCAATGAACATAAAATTGTATGTAGGTATGTCTTTATTTATATAGCGCCATTAATGTACATAGCACTTCTCAGCAGTAATATACGTGACAATCAGATAAATAATATAAATAACACAAAAGGGAGAGGTGCTTCAGACATAAAAGTAATATTTAGGAAAAGGAGTCCCTACTCCGAAGAGCTTACAATCCAATTAAGCATAATTCAAATGATTAGACTGTATACTGTATTTGTTACAGTTACTTTGAGGGATATTTCATCTTTCTAGGGGGAAAAAATAGTATTAATGACAGACATACAATACACACACAAACATGTTTTGCAATCCAGAAACCTTCCTATTATACACACACTCACTTAATATTATGATACATTACTGCAAAGTACATTCCCATGCCATATATTGGCGCTGTTCCAAACAAAACAACCCCTACAGCCAGTCCCACTTTCCATTGCTTACCTCCGGTGGAATTCCCTCCTCTAGATGAGGATAGAGAATCAGCGGGTGCTGCGTGAGGCCATACTCTATCTCTGCGATGTATTCCCTGCGGGCCTGCTGCAGGGGGAGGAGTTTGGAAAAACAGGCCTGTTCTCTGGTGAATCTCTTCCTTGGCTTCTTCTCAGCTGGGTCAGTTTCATCAGCTGCATTCTGCAGAACAGGAGCTGGCCCTTTGTGAGACTTAATGTAAGCAGTGTCAGAGGAAAAAGGATAGCCATCTCGAAAATCATCCACTCCTCTTTGCAAGAATGTCCATCGGCGACTGTTAAGGGCACCAGAGAAGTTTAATTTATGGTTGGATTCTTTAAGGTACTTTTTCTGCAGTTTCTCCTTGTACCTGCAATAAAATGACCAAAAACAAACACTTCAATTAGGGTTGTGGAATTCTCTTTACACCTTTAAATAAAACACAACTTTACAATGTTCACATAAACATGGACACCTTCTCTGTACCACACAGTCTTGCTCACCAAACTCATACATGCCAACTAACTGCAAATAAACAGTGTGATAATCATCCAGTCTAGTCTTTCTTCAGATCTTACTATTATCTCAGAATTGTTAACAAATCATTAAATGTGACTGTAACACCATGACTAGATCACCATTGCACTGTTGACCTGAGTTAGTCATCAGGAATGCAAATAAGATGTTTAAGGAAACTGTATTCAGCAATTTCTAACAATTTACATTGTTCTACATATTTTTTTTTTAAATACACCTTTGCGACTGCAGTTCATTTCCTGCCTTTTTACGATCCAAAGTTGTGACTGCTCAGAATAAAGATTGTGGCAGAGTAGTGTTTCTCAACGCTCTACCAAGGACTCCTCTCCCCTAGCCTAGCAATGCCTTAGGGATCACCAGATAATCACACATTCACATATTAAATAAGTGCAAATGTACTTAATGATTAATTGATTATCCCCAAAATCTGGTCTGGCTGGGGTGTCCCGAGGAGACTGTTGAGAAACACTTTGTTAGAACATAAACACAGTAAGCCACTGCTTGGGACCCAAACTAGTACAGCTTACCAATTAATGTCTTGAAGTTCTCAGTAAACACCACATAACATTTTACTTGGTGGTCCCAAAAAACAGCCACCACCTCAGAGATCTTTTAAGTAAATCCTTAAATTGAGGTTGTTGACAAATTCTTCACTTTCAGTCTAAATAAACATGATAACGGTGATGGACTTTGGCGTTTTCCCTTAAAATGTCAACAGATCCGTCAACAGTGTTCAATGCCATGAGACGCCCTTCACATACTGGAGAAGATTTTAGTTCCATTCATTTGAAGCTGATCTCTTCTCCGGCACTTGGAAGTATCTTCACAGCACATTAAAAGAAGACCTAAGTGTCCAGATGAGAGGAACTTGGGGAATATGAATAGCAAAAACATTGTATTTTATTGGGAAACTCTCTTGAAGAAGTTCAACTCTTTTCATAAGAGAAAGTGAAGTCCAGACTGAAAGGTGATTAAGACGATGTACAGTATAATAAAAAATGAGAGTGAGGTGAAAGAACTGCATGCTCCTCCTGTGAGATTCTGTGCCTGGCTCTGTATCAGACTATTACAGCTAATAAAAGGATTACAGGTGTGGTGGCCATCATACACGAAAAAGAACGAATATGGCTTTCCCAACATTGTATGCCAAAATGTCCAATTTTTACCTAGAATCCAGCTGAAAACAATCTAAAAGCTAAGATACAAAATAAACACCATTACAATTAATAACGTAATACTTTACACATGCTGAATTCTTGACTTGGTGGAAGTGTTGCCAGTTAGGTGCCGGCCAGCGAGACGGGTTGATTCAGTCCCACTTTTATAATCTTTTTTTTTTAACATAACAAAAGCACTACAAAGCCTAAGAAACTGGGGAACTGAGAAGAAGTGAATAAACCTGCCACATGTGTCTCTTTAGCCTGTGCTGCTTCGCTTCTCCAGCAGCTCCCACTGTTCATGTCCCCTCTGCTATTTTATTTACCTGCCCTTCATAGACTTACCAAGGATGGCGAGGCTGCGAGTCACTATCACATCCAGCCAAGACCGACATCGCCCACACAATATATCTATAGGAGACAAACATTATATTTACACACACAAATATATATATATAACAAATCTATGTAAGTACCAGCACTCACTGTCTAATAGCTAAATGATGAAAACAATTGTAATGCAGAAAATATATTTAATAATTAAGCAAACCAGAAATAAATCAAATGTGTTTGCAGAAACCAGTGTCATAATGGGCATGTCACAAAGTGAGGGGTGGGGGGGAAAAAGGAAAAGGGGAAAAAAACATGAAACTCAAGGAAATTACACAAAAAACTGAGAACGGAAAGTATGCTAGGGGGGCAACATTTCGAGGGACTACCTCTTCATCTGGCCCATTCCCCCTGGTCCCAGAGGTACTTCCCTAAGCCTTCCTTCCCCTATCACTGGTCAAATCAGACACCCCTGAAAATAGATAGCCATTGTGCAGTGTAGACTAAATACAGCTTAAAGCAGGGCAGCAAGAATCCACGATAGTCAATGCCAGTAGTCATCACCCGCACAATATATCTATAGGAGATAAACATTATATATACACACAAATATATATATCTGGAAGAAAGAAAAAAAGAGGCGTGTGCCACATCTGTGTTGACATTTAATATCGTATAAGAGGTTTCAAATTAGCAAACTCCCAAGTGTAGCGAGAACGTGTGCGTTTCAGAGATACATTGCTCATGAACAAGGTTCTCATCTGCAGCAAACTTCTATAGTCCCAATTGGAGGCTGGGATATCTCATGTGATATTCCAGGATCCACGGCTCAAACAGTGATGACACGCCGTTTGTCACGGTAACATGTGATAGGATATAATATACACAAATATCTGGGTTGAATTGAACACGACTTAGATATAATAAAGATAGTTTATTCCTTAGATAGGTGAACACACAAGATAATACAAATAACAGACAAGGTATAACACTTACTTAGGGGTTGGGTAATGAAGCAATCAGGTACAGGATTGGCAATTCATACAGCAATCAGGCATCAAGTAGTTGGTAAAATCGAAGACCCTGAGCATAGGGCTGACACTGGTTTATATGTGATTCCAGTCCTATACACTGTCATTGAGTGCAAGTCATTGGAGGACAATTATCTGCACCCAATCTCTCCTTGCCAGCTAACGTGGGAACATTGATAGATCATGCCTCCCCAGCTAGTTGGCACATGCGTACTTCTGGCCCTTGGGGTCTCATTTCTTTAGCCCCACACAAAAGTCAGGGCGCCTACATGTCTACCAGACCTGAATTTGAGACCTGAATTTGGTCAGGAAATCCTTTGTCTGTAAGTGTGAATTACAGCACTTACAGACCACTCAAGCCCTGCGTTTCTCCGCCCTAATGTATACAGCCAGGGTGGCTGAGCCTTTGATCAGGGGGTTTGTTGTAGACAATGGGTTGCCCCCCTGAGTATTTACATTAAACAGAGCCAGTAACTTTCGCGGGCTTTTGTCCCCGCTTTGAAATACAGTACATTTTTCAATATCTATATATATTAAAATAATCCGTTTCGGCTGGGCCGAGCGGGCTGAAACTTGCCAGACCCTCATGCCGGAGGGGACTCTCCATGGTGGCCAAGTTTCAGCTCGCTGCGACCCACCGGACCGGAGATACAAATTTACACTTTAAAAACCCTTTTGGAACACAAGGCTTTTTTCCGCCATGCAAGTCAATGGCAGAAACCCAAACTTTGCAATTACCGACTCCGTTCTGTTGCCCCGAGAGGGTCGGTATTTGCCATGCAATCCTGCCGGAACAAGTACTACATGGTGGCCGAATCTCCGCCCTCTAGGTTGAGCAGAACCGGAGTTATGGGTTCTGGGTTTCTGCTCATTCTGACTTAGCCGTTTTTACTCGCGCCTCTTCCCTCCGCCATTAGAGTCAATGGCGCGACCTTAATTCTCGGACCCGGTGGTGGTCGAGTGTGGGGGTTCCTAGGGTCTAGGAGCAAAAATAATTTTATTCCTGGGTGCCCTAGAACCTAAGTTTCCCACGCCAATTGTGATTGAACTTGACCTAGTGTGATCAAAGCTCTTTTTTAGATATTGTATCCGCTTCTGTGGTCTGCGGTTTGGACGGCTGCCAAACCGTTCCTGGAGGTCGGCGTCGAAGAATCCCCATTGGAATGAATGGCTCCATTGACTTACAATGGGGAACCGCCGCTCCTCCTCTCGGGCGCCACCTGCAGGTCTTCTACTGAAACGGGCTCAAATCGCCGGATTCGCCATAGGGTTGTATGGAGCTGCAATGGCGACCTATGGGGAGCTGCAAAATGGATCCTGTAAAGACGGGAAAATGGAACAAAGGGCTATAATCCCTTCCTAACTATTAACCCTTCTCCTCCCGAACGGATCCCAGTGTGAGTGTTGGTGCAGACACTGAATTGGGGAAAATACATGGTTACAAGGGAATACACATTTGGGTGCTGAAGCAGGGTAAAAACACATTACTGGACCGCAGTCCAGTTAACACCTTGCTTCCCCAGTGAGGTCAGGGGGTGGCCATATGGGGTGCAACCCCTTTACTACCGAGCCAATCCCCCTCTCCCTCTACACCGTTCAAAACCGTCCTTGAAACAACGAACACAAAGTTGCAAAATGTGACAATTTAAAAAGACAAATGCAAATTATACAGTGAAAATTAATATCTTATTTTTAATTAAACATAGACCTACATAATATAAAAACTGGATAAGAAAACTGGATTTGTGTACAGAGCTTGTATATCAAGGGTGGCCCATACATATGTGAATTCCCACTTTATATCCGAGACAGAACCAACGACGTGTAGAGTGTCTCTGAGGTATGATGGCAACTGGACCACATAAGGTTGTAAATAGTGTTCCACATACCTCGACACTCCAGACGTCATGGACTCTATCCCATATATAATGGGCCTACTTGGTGGATTCACCAAGGCTTTATGGACTTTGGGCAGGTGATAAAATATAAATACACGTGAATGAGGATTAAATAGAAATTTAAATTCAGGGGGTGAAATAATACCCTCAGATTTAGCCTCATTAAGAAAGGACAAGTATATAGTGTGGTATTCAATAGTTGGGTCTACAGTGAGTGGTAAATAAAATTTCATGTCAGATTAAAGTCTATCTGCTTCCTTAATATATACTTCCCTATCTTGTATGATGCTGCGACCTTTATCTGCTTGCCTTAAAATGATATTGCATGCATACATATTTTTTTATCATATGTTTTAATGTAATTTTTATAATTATACATGTTTGTATATGATGCATGTATTTATAGTTTAAAACACAGTTTAGGTAGCGCTAACTATATGGATAATCAATCCCTGAAATAGGGGGCTGCCCTTATACTAAAAACTGACCCCCTGGTCAGATAACAAGAAAGGAAAAAAAAGGATTAGTAATATACAAGGCGCCAACATGAAAGGATATAATCACCACCAGGAGGAGACCGATGAGGATTCCAGGTGATAAAAATATGCTTAAAAAAAGAGTAAAAAAACACAGAACATAGTGTAATACTGTTAAAACAAACAACATATACTATTACTAATTATATATCAGCTGAGATCAAGGGTGAATTGAAAATAACAACATTTAATAAAATAATTAAAACACTGGACATACAAAACATATACAAATGAAAATTACAATGGGTAACAATTAAGGACAATTAATATGGGACCATGTAACAGCTGCACTGGGTGGATTGCCCACTCACCGGACGAAAGATATATACAAGCAGTGGATATATCTGAGAGTATCCCCTCTCCTTTTTCCAGCTACCACTGCTACCGCATCCGCATCAGGGCCAGGGAGATGGTTGCAGCACGCCAGACTGTGTGTGCCTCTCTGGATCCTCGTTTCCCCGCAGCTTGGCAGGTGTAGCACAGTGAATTGGTGCAGCTCTCACCGCTGCTGCGCCGAGTATTGGGCCAAAGGGGAAAGGCTATGCACGCTAGACAGCGTGGGACTCCCTCCGCACTGGCGTTCTCTCCTCGCGGTGGTTGTTAGATTCCAATTAGCAGATTCGAGCGGATTAGATGGTAAACAGCAGCAGATTCGTCACGGATCTTGCAGGCTATTCCAATGCACTGATTCAGGTCCCAGCAAATTAACCCTACGCGTTTCGAGAGCGAGCTGCTCTCTTCCTCAGGGGACCTAGCAATGTGTCCCACAATGTCCTCTTATATAGGTGTCCAAATAGGTCCAATTAGCACTGTGGGACATTTGTATATGTTTTGTATGTCCAGTGTTTTAATTATTTTATTAAATGTTGTTATTTTCAATTCACCCTTGATCTCAGCTGATATATAATTAGTAATAGTATATGTTGTTTGTTTTAACAGTATTACACTATGTTCTGTGTTTTTTTACTCTTTTTTTAAGCACATCTTTATCACCTGGAATCCTCATCGGTCTCCTCCTGGTGGTGATTATATCCTTTCATGTTGGCGCCTTGTATATTACTAATCCTTTTTTTTCCTTCCATGTATTTATAGTTTGCATTTATATTGTTCTTATCCAGTATTTATTTTATGTAGGTCTATGTTTAACTAAAAATAAGATATTAATTTTCATTGTATAATTTGCATTTATGTCTTTTTAAATTGTCATACATGTATTTTCTGCCACTGCTTTTTTCTATGTCACATTTGTATCACATCCATGCGAAGGCAATCTAGGTGTTTTCAAATCAGGAATTAAGTTTCCAGCTGCACTGGCTTTATTATGTGCTATATAAGGCTGATGGACACCCCAGACAAAGTCACGTGTGCCGAAATATGTTGGTACCCGAATGTTTCTCGTGCTATGTCATCACGCTCTTACTAGCAGTGTATCGAGCACAAGTAGAACATTGTTTATCTGTCGGTGACATTTTGCAACTTTGTATTCGTTGTTTCAAGGACGGTTTGGAACGGCGTATCATCACTGTTGATCCGTGGATCCTGGAATATCACACGAGATATTCCAGCCTCCAATTGTGACTTTAGAAGTTTGCTGCAGAGGAGTACCTTGTTCATGAGCAATGTATCTCTCAAAACGCACAAGTTCTTGCTACACTTATGAGTGTGCTAATTTTAAACCTCTTATATGATATTAAATGTCAACACAGATTTATGCTACAGTATTTGGCACACGTCTCTTTTTTCTCTCTTCCAAACAGATTCGAGGATGTGGTTCATCCTTTTAGAAGCTGTGATCTGTCGCAGCCCTTTTTCAATTATATCCTTTATTTACATTCTACTTGATTGAACTTTATTATACAGACTTTCATTTATACCACCGGTATATGCATTACATTTGTGTAACTTTTTACACTCACTCTCTTTTTTTCAAAATCACTTTTTACACTGTGTGCACAGTTTTGTATGTGCACTTGGATTTCCATTTGCACATATTCTTATTTAAAGTTTACATAGTTCCTCTAATATTGCCACTGGGTATCTCTTAGCAAGTGCTAATTGATACACACAAACACACACACACACCCCTCACTCAATTAGGGCGTGCATGTATTATAAACAATAATAAGATTCCCAGACCAAAGGTATGGAAAAGGGTTACAGCACAGCCATGATACAAGTATAATCAAATTATGTATATTAAAAGATACAGCAGACCGACATTTCGGTCTTCTAAGCCGTATGCCTTTTCAATACCTTTGGTGGATAATGTATGAATGTATGAAACAATCTCTCTCTCCGAAACGCGTAAAAAAAAGTTTGATTCAAGCCTCCCTACATATGTACATAAAGCCTCCATCTTTCTGTAATTAGTCGTCACCAAGAATGATAAACAATAAAGCACAAAAAACTTGGTTGGAGAATCCAAAAGGCGTATTTTTCTGCTAACATTACACGGCTTTAACTAATACAACGGTATTTTCCACTACGGTTATGATACAGGAAAGTATTAATTGTATGTAAAAAATGTTTGTTTATTTGCTGATGCAGTTGTGGGCAGTAGCATGTAGGATTTACCATTAGAAATGTGAAATTGAGATTTTTAGAGTGTATATGGCCCAATTAGGAATACACAGTCAGTTTGATTTCAGGCAATTTTTTTGCTATTGTACAGTATAAAATAAGATAAAGTAATGAAGACATTAGGATTACTGTAATATTGAGTGTATTTAAGATAGCAGTATTGTCTATGTAGTCCCGCCTCCTTTCAAATCCTTTATTTCAACCACTGTACAACACAAACATGGATTAAATAAATGTTTTTAAGAAGATCTCTGATGCACTTGAACATATTTCTTATTGTTGCTGACGTTAATATACAGAGAGACATTTTGTATAAACATAACATTATTTTTATATGTATCTATGGAGAGTATTCTTTACTATATACAGCACACACACACACACTTCAGTATTAGGGTGATACCTTTTTTATTTGGACATAGGACAAGCTTTCGAGAGTTTTCCTCTCTCTGAGAACTCTGGAAAGCTTGTCCTATGGCATAAATTGTTAGTTCACATAAAGAAGGTATCACCTAATACTGAAGAAGTCATTTATTCTGCACTATCTCAACTGGACTAACACTAACAGGGAGAGCTAAAGATACCTAGTGTGTGTGTGTGTGTGTATGAAGGTATGTATATATGTGTGTGTGTGTGTGTGATATAACACACACACACACACACACACACACACACCTATCTCTCTCTCTCTATATATATATGTTGAGACTAGGTGTGCAGTGTATGATACCTCCCAGCAGCCCCCGCCGCCCTGCACCACACAGGCAGCTGCCTCTCTCTCTCTCCTCTTGTTCTTGTTTACTTCCTCTCCAGATCCCCTCACTGGTCTCCATGGCGACGTTTCGCTTCCACAGCAACTCCTGGGGCTCCTTTATGATGCCCGGATGTGGGTGTGGCTGCAGCTGCCTCCCAGTCCCACTGAACTCTGCTGCGAGCTCCACGTGCACTGAGAGGCAGGGCTCACCCACTGACCCCCCCCCCCCCGAGGCAGGGCTCACCCACTGCCCTCCCCCCCCCACCCGCCCGAGGCAGGGCTCACCCACTGACCCCCCCCCTCCCTCACCCCCCACACTTGTTAGTTTCTCCCACCTTATTACTCCTTATTCTCCACTGCCCTACCTGTCCCCCCTGTCACTCCCAGTTCCACCTCTCACTCCCTCTCCCCACTTCCTTGCCCTGCACCTGTCACTCCCTGCCCCCTCCTTGTCACTAGCTGCTCCTCCATGAACCTCCCGTGCTCCCCTGCCCCTCTGTCACCCCTCCCCCCATTCCCTCTCTGCCAGCCCCATAACCCCATCCTCTCTCTCTCTCCCCCATCCCCCCTTCCCTCTCTTTCCCCTCCCCCACTCCCTCTTCCCCCTCCCCCACTCCCTCTTCCCCCTCTCCCTCTTCCCTCTCCCCCACTCCCTCTTCCCTCCTCCCCAATCCCCTCTCTCTTTCTTCCCCCATTCTCTCTCTCCTCCCCCATTCCCTTTCTCCCCTCCCCCATTCCCTTTCTCCCCTCCCCATCCCCTCTCTCTCCCGTCCCCTATCCCCTCTTTTTCTCCCCCATCCCCTTTCTCCTCTCCCCATCCCCTCCCTCTCCCCTCCCCCATTCAATTTCTCCTCTCCCCATCCCCTCTCTCCCCTCCCTCATCCCCTCTGTCTTTCTCCCCCATTCCCTCTCTCCTACCCCATCCCTTCTCAATCATCCCTCCATCCCCTCTCTCCCCCCAAATCCCCTCTCCCCCATCTCCCTTCTCCTCCCATCTCCTCTCTAGTCCCCCATACCTCTCCACCTCACGTCCCCCTCTATCCTCCCCAATCCCCTCCCCACCCACCTCTCACTCCCTCTCCCTCCCTCCCTCTCCCCACTTCCTTGCCCTGCACCTGTCACTCCCAGCTCCTCCATGAACCTCCCGTCCTCCCCTGCCCCTGCAGGGACGCCAACAGAAATCGTGGGGCCCGGGACAAACATTTTAAGCAGCCCCCCCCCCGTGTCGGCGGTATTGCCCACCACCCTCCCCCCCCACCCATTTCACACCTCACGAGCCCCCTCTCTCTCCCCCCCGCATCCCATCCCATGTATTTCTCTCCCTTCCGTCTCACCCCATCACACTCTCCCGCCTCGCATGTATTTCTCTCCCCTACTTCTCACTCTTTTCCTCACTCACCCCCTCCGTCGATTACCCCACGCTCACTCATTACGCCCCCCCAACACACAATTCCCCACACAAAATATATACCAAAAAACTTCCCCCCCCCAAATTTATACAAATACATACAAAAACCCCACCTACCCAATACATACATATATACATACACACACACATTCCCAGTAAGATAGATAAAATACCCCAACCCCCCCAATGCATATAAAAAAATACCCCAACCCCCCCAATGCATTTAAAAAAATACCCCAACACCACCAATGCATATAAAAAAAATACCCCAACCCCCCCAATGCATATAAAAAATACCCCAACCCCCCCCAATGCATATGAAAAAATACCCCCAATACATATATATAAAAATCAGACTTACCTGGGGGGGGGGGGGGGTACGGCATGCTGGTGGTGGGGGGGCCGATGCTGGGGCGGGTGGTGGAACGGGGGTGTCCGGCGGCTGCGGGTGGTGTCGGCGGCTGCGGGGGGTGGCGGGACGGCCGTCCTGCGGGGGGCAGGGTGACGGTGCTGCGAGGGGCCCGGCGGCTGGTCACAGCAGTTGCCGCCAGCCCCGCTGCACCTATCTCCGATGCTGCTCCCGCACGCGCCGGGCCTCCCTCTCACACCGGCAATTCTGTTTTATTTAATATTCTGACTATATTTTAAAATATATCTAATAAAGGTTAATTATTAACTAATTCATTACTACAAATTAATTGTATATGAGACTGCAGCATACAGAGACCTGTTTCCTTTTGTTATTTATCTCTATATATTCCTGTTTTGCAACTCTATTACAAATACTCGGAATCTAATATATGCTGAGCTACTGTAGGAGAGCCTGTGGAAATCACCATTATTGGAGTCAGCAAGGAATTTAATTTTTCCCTTATGTTTCACTGGGGTTTTATGTTTGCCTTTGGATCAAAATACTGTAAATACAAATATAGGATAAGTATCTGTCGTCTAAATTTAGCTTAGGTTGAACTTCATGGACGTATGCCTTTTTTCAACCTCATCTACT
Organism: Ascaphus truei; assembly: GCA_036426205.1. Classification (NCBI taxonomy): domain Eukaryota; kingdom Metazoa; phylum Chordata; class Amphibia; order Anura; family Ascaphidae; genus Ascaphus; species Ascaphus truei. The sequence continues at coordinate 173,728,772 of CM071567.1, read as the reverse complement.
GTGTAATATCCTACATGTTATTTATTGTAAATCAGTTCTGTAGTTTTTATTTTAAGCATGTTCTACTGTTACTGGGACTTAATACGGCTTTACGGACGCTCTCTGTGGCCTGGCAATGCCAGCAGTGGTTCAAGCATCAGTTTTTCCTGCGGCATCAGAGGAGACAGCTGGGTATATTCACCTAATCACTGCTTTCTTTTACCAGTCTTAATGAATGTCCAAGCATGTGACTGAAACGTCGATCTTCAAAAAACGACTATTTATTGCAAGACAAGGTGATTTTCTTTAGTATTTTACAGGTACAGGACATAAAAAACACCTGCTTAATACTGTAGGTACACAGGTGACGATCCCAAGAACTCCCGATGAATCCTTTGAGCGCTGAGAGTATTTGTACACCCGAGTGCTCAAGAACGTCTGGAATTTTTGCTGTTAGTAATGTTCAAGTCACAATAATAATATTCTTAATATAAATCTAGACACATATGATACGCTTTTTTTCACCAGATCATGAAGATTATAATTCTACTCATGAATTGCTGTTATTTCCCGACATATTATAAAATATGCAGTGCTTATCCTATAAAAATTGAATGGGGTGAATATGATCTTGTATAACTATTCATTGTCACGCACACAATCGTCTGTATACATCATGTACCCCACTTGTAATGCTAGCAGGACGCCTAAGAATATTGTTTGTAAATAACCACTTCAGCAGTATAGCGGTACTGGTAACAGTGGCAAATATCACATGGTAAAAATAAAAAGATGTTCTGAAATCAGCATGGCATAGCATTTAATGGTATAGGTATGGTGTGTGCATGTATGATGTATGTGTGTTTATGTAGCATGTATTATGTGTGTGTACAGATGTAGCACACTCTTGCTGGCATATTGCAGCACGACATGCGGGCCTAAGGTAGAAGCGAGCGCGCTGGCGCTCGGCGTTCATGTTGATCTGGCGATTCCTGGCCAGCTAGTTGCGCGCTTAGCGGGGGCGTGCCCGTGACATCACGTGACCTGTTCGCCCTCATTGGCTGAACCGCGCACGTAACCAGGGCAAGCGCGACAAATACCAAAGTATTTGTCTCGGCAAGCATCACGCCTCTGCAGCGAAACGGGGGATTGAGTTTGTGTTATGAACGCGAGTGAGTGCGCTCTCACCCTGGAAGAGGCCGTAAGCGTATGATACCAGTGGGTGCAATAACGTGTGCTACACCTGTATGTATATGGTGCGTATATGTACATGATGCAAGTATGGTGTGTTTGTGTAGTGCACAGTGCATGTCTGATTGTGACATATATATAGTGTATTTAATAAACCACAAATGTTCCCAACACTCAAACGGAAAGAACAGATAGTAAATGGATCAGCCAAAAGTAAGTATTTAATGGTACACGAATGATGCAAAAAATGGTCAAACAAGGACCAAAAAAGAAAGCACTATGTGCTAGGGCAGGAACAAGGACAGGGAAGGGGAAAAGGGAGAGGGGAGAGGGAAAGAAAAGGGAAAACACAGGGCGTTAAAAGTCCAGGGCAAGGGGGGCAACGTCACGTTTTGGGGTATAGGAACCCCTTCTACAGGCCAGTTCCCAGGTAGACCGTAGTCACCTGGTACTTTCCTAAACCCTGCAACAATGTCCCTGGGAGACACAGTGACAAGCTATCACTGAATCTCCCAACAGAATGAAGGTAGGCTGTGAGGCACAAGACTCAGACCAACTAACCCTAAGTGAGTAACAGGGAAACTGGATGATAAGGGTCTGAACCTAAAAGGTATACATCAACACTATAAAGGCTAAGTAGCAGTGGAGTTGCCTGCACAAGGAGGTGTTTGCTGCCACGACCTGTTTTTTGCCATTGGACATTTCCTGCATTTACTGGACTCAAAGCTCTCCAGCGTGGGGCATCAACCCTTTAGCACCCTGCTTTGCCAGCTAACTCCACTGCTACTTAGATAGCCTTTATAGTGTTGGTGTATACCTTTTAGGTTCAGACCCTTATCATCCAGTTTCCCTGTTACTCACTTAGGGTTAGTTGGTCTGAGTCTTGTGCCTCACAGCCTACCTTCATTCTGTTGGGATATTCAGTGATAGCTTGTCACTGTGTCTCCCAGGGACATTGTTGCAGGGTTTAGGGAAGTACCAGGTGACTACGGTCTACCTGGGAACTGGCCTGTAGAAGGGGTTCCTATACCCCAAAACGTGACGTTGCCCCCCTTGCCCTGGACTTTTAACTCCCTGTGTTTTCCCTTTTCTTTCCCTCTCCCCTCTCCCTTTTCCCCTTCCCTGTCCTTGTCCCTGCCCTAGCACATAGTGCTTTCTTTTTTGGTCCTTGTTTGACCATTTTTTGCATCATTCGTGTACCATGAAATACTTACTTTTGGCTGATCCATTTACTATCTGTTCTTTCCGTTTGAGTGCTGGGAACATTTGTGGTTTATTGATTATTTGGGAGGAATCAGGGTCCTCCTTGTTCCCGTTTTGCACCTATTATTTCACTTAATACAGAGTTTTGTGTGCTGTCTAATACTGTTATATATAGTGTATTTCTTCATACTGTATATGCTGGGTCTATCTGGTGTGTGGTACTGGTATGTGTATCTGATGTGTGTACATATGTATCTGGAGTGTGTGCTTCTTGTGCGTTTGTATGTGTATGGAGCTTGCTTATTGTATGTTGCGTGTAGCTGGTCTGCGTACGTATATGGTGTGTTGGCTGCCTCACTCCTGGCCAGTCGGTAGGCTTTGCGCACCAGGCTAAAATTGCCAGTGCCTGTTTACTGGTGGCAGTAAATAAAACAAAAAAATCCACTATATAGTTTAAAAATTATTTCCCAGTTTGTATTGTATGGGGTAAGTAAAGGCTATATGGGTCTTAAAGGGGCAATACACCACATGTTATTTTTAAATTCTCTACAGTACAATAAAGTCTGTTCATGCTTGCTGATATTTTTTTAAACTGTGTTTTGTACTCTCCAAAATGATCCCCAAAACCTAAATTAAAAAAGTGTGCTAGGGTCCCCAGATCGGTCATGTTATCAGCCAAACTAAGAGGAGGTCTGGGGGTCCCCGATGTGGTCAGGTACTATCTCGCAGCCCAGCTAAAACAAGCCGTAGTTTGGAATTGCGACCCGGCAGCGGCCCGCTGGCTCGAGATAGAAACACATTACGCAGCCCCATCCTCACTTCAGGTCCTCATGTGGTCCCAAGGAGGAAAAGGAGGAGGACCAAGGAGGTTTGAACTAGGAGCAATGAGATGCATGTGGGACTCGTGGCTTAAAAGCAAAGGGAAGTATGGCCTGCTAAACACCCCCTCACAAATCACCCCGATCTTTGGGAACCCGAACTTCCCGCCCGGGTGCTCCAAAAAGCAATTTGCCCAATTTCAGGGGCTTGGAATAAGGCTGGTTGCAGACTTGTTGAAAAATGGAGAGATCCTAACATTTAAAGAGGTACGAGACAAATACCAAGCTCAACACCTCCACCTATTCAAATACCTATAAATTAGACATTTTCTGCTCTCGCTCAACTCCAAATTTCCCCCACCCACCAGATTCGAAACACTATGCAGTAAAGGCAGGTATCAAAGAGGCCTAATCTCTGAGATTTATAGGGGGATAGTCAGCATCAGAATCCCCGACCCACCACTATATGCAAAAATGGTCTGCGGACCTAAATATACAAATTGACAATGAGGAGTGGGAGGATATCTGGGAGATGGCGGCAAAAACCTCAATCTGCACAGTAACAAAGGAGAATATCTACAAAATTCTATTCCAATGGTACCTGACCCCGGCTAGACTGAGCCAGATCTTCCCTGGCACCCCAGACCTGTGCTGGAGAGGATGTGGTCAAAAGGGAGACATGGCCCATATTTGGTGGTCATGTCCAGAGATTCAGAGGTTCTGGGTTAAAATCCAGACGCTGCTCTATGAGACAATGGGAATTCCTCTCCCCCTGGATCCACTGTCCCTGGTGCTGAGTAAACCATTTGACGACCTACCCCCACCCATGAGTAGCAATCTTGACTGCAGCCAGGTGCTCAATAGCAGCTGCCTGGAAGCAGGTCAAAGCCCCTGCAAGAAACACAGTCATAAGGCGGGTGGACGAGGTAATGGCAATGGAAAAACTAACAGCTATGCTGCACAAAAAAATGACACAGTTCTGGAACACATGGGACCCGTGGATAGGCCCCCACGGCTTCAGATAAAGATATAAAGCGCAAACCGTATTGATGGGACGAGCCCAGATTCCAAAGGCGGGAGACGTAGGCGAGTCAAGGGGGACTTCCCCCCCTCCCCCCGCTGTCTGTCTACCCCCCTCCACTCCCAGCCCACCCCCACAACTCCCTTAACCCCAACTATTAAAAAACAATGTTGGCTAGCACGCACTCAATACAGTCAGACTTAAACAGTTTTATGTTATTGAAAAGTATGTACTCATTCCTGTAAATGTCAATGCCAATAAAAAAGATTGATACAAAAAAAAAAGTGTGCTAATGCGCTCACGATGTGAGGCTAGTAACCTCACAGAACCTCATCTGAGACTATTAAAATAAGAAATGTTTCCCTAATAATAAGATTGTTGTTTCCAGCATGTTAACAGTTCTGTGGTGGCGTGGAGAAGGTAAGAAGAATAAACAGCACAGGCGGCCATGTGAACACTATTGCAGCTGCTGGACCTTTCTAAATAAAAATTAAAGTGCTAGGGGAAAAAAACCAAAACATTCAAGGTTGGTTAATCTGCTTTAAAGGGCATCAGTTGGAGCTCACTTTCTGAATAGGTCATATTGGAAGGAACTGGCCGTTAACATATTCTTACCTACAGCTCCAAATGAAAGGAGGGGGGGGTGTGTGGTGGTGGTGGGGGGGGTGTGTGGTGTGTGGTGGGGGGGGGGGGTGGTGGGGGGGTGGTGGTGGTGGTGGGGGGGGGGTGTGGTGGTGGTGTGGCGTGGGGTTGGTAGGGGTGTGGGGTGGTGTGGTGGTGTGGTGGGGGGGGGGGCGTGTGGTGGTTGGTGGTGTGGTGGGGGGGGGGGGTGGGGGGGGGGGGGGGGTGTGATATTGGTGACTCAGCTCACAAAAAGAGCAACTCCCCAAACCGAAAGCTCCCTGGCTGCACACCCTCTCCCCGTCACTGCAGCCCCGTGACCTGCAGCAACATAATAACAGTGTCAGGAACCGCTCCCAATCACCAACCCAAGGTGCTGAGGCGGCAGCGAGTGTCAGGAAATGTAATGCCTGTTGCACAATACTAGGAGGGCATTGCTAAACTGCTAATCCGAGACTCCGAGCCCATAGGATCTGACCTCCAGTCTTCTGCAAACACTGTGCTGAGACAGAGAGGAGGAGGCAGCCTGCAAACACTGTGCTGAGACAGAGAGGAGGGGGCAGCCTGCAAACACTGTGCTGAGACAGAGAGGAGGGGGCAGCCTGCAAACACAGTGCTGAGAGGGAGGAGGCAGCCTGCAAACACAGTGCTGAGAGGGAGGAGGCAGCCTGCAAACACTGTGCTGAGACAGGAGGGGAGGAGGCAGCCTGCAAACACTGTGCTGAGACAGGAGGGGGAGGAGGCAGCCTGCAAACACAGTGCTGAGACAGGAGGGGGAGGAGGCAGCCTGCAAACACTGTGCTGAGACAGGAGGGGGAGGAGGCAGCCTGCAAACATTGTGCTGAGACAGGAGGGGGAGGAGGCAGCTTGCAAACATTGTGCTGAGACAGGAGGGGGAGGAGGCAGCAGCACTGCAAACACAGTGCTGAGAGGGACAGCTTGCAGGGGCTGTCAGAGAAGACACAACAAGAGAGGGGGAGCAGAAAGCAGTCAGGCTTAGTGGTAGAAGGGCCAATGCCAGTCAAAAGGAAAGAGACAGCATACAGTAATACAGAGTCAGTCAAAGGGAAAAAGAGGCAGCATACGGTAATACAGAGCTAGATAAAAGGAGCGAGAGATAGAGAGGGAGGGGAAAAACAACACCAGCCAATAACAGTGCCTGCCAGGAAAATAAGAGTATTAGGTCATTGAGGTTGCACAGAGAGATATACCAGACTGATCTCTGCGCTTGACCATCAAGGGTTTGGATCATTGTTTGTTTGTTTTTAAATGTCACGTTACCACTCATAGGGGTGTTTTGGTATATGTGATAGAGTGATCAGAAGCTGTGCTTTCTCCCTTGCACCCCCCTAAGTGTCTCTGGGCGGTATGGCGAGGTGGGCGCTGTACACAGCTGGCACCCTGTCAGTGCTGCTGCTCATCGTCAGCATCGTGCTGCTGGTGGCTCACACCTTCATGGACGCAGTGGAGAAGCAGGTCAAGCAGGTGAGAAGACTTATTTATTTCTTGGTGTCTTCATCCACTCTCTTCACTTACTCTACAAAGGGACATGACAGCTGTATCAATGATAATGGAGAGGTCTCCGATTAAGTCCTCAACAAGCGGAGGGCCCCCTTATTGCCCTACTTTTTCAGTCGGGAGACTTTAGTAAATAGACCCCTTTGGGTGTGTTGTTTGGGCTTTTAGTAGAAGGTCACCATCAACAATCAGTATCAGTGCAAGGCAGCACTTGTATATTTATTACCAGTTTTGCATGTGGGTTGGTGGCAGGTGGGTGAAGTGCCCCCTCCCCACTCCCCCCACCCCCCTCCCCACTCCCCCCCCCCCACACCCCACTCCCCACTCCCCCCCCCCCCCCCCAAATACTAAAAACTCCACTTGGGTAGCATCATGGAAGCATGTCCTGGGGCAAAATCCTATTTAAAAAGTTGTTGCAATAAGCACACAGTATTATTATGTAAAAACTTAAATTGAAAATACTGGAATATACATATAAACCTTAAAAGAAAATCGTATGGGGAATAATCAAAAAGAGGATAGGATTATGGAGGTTGTGTTTTAATATAGACTCCTTATTGTAAAAAACAAACACAAGAACATACATAAAAATAAAAGTTTATGTTTAAACATGCCAAATAGTTGTAATGTACATACCTATACCATCACACTTTAACCAACGAGTATAACCCTTCCTCCCAAATGCCCATGAAGATGTTGGCATAGCTTGGTGAGAATCTGGAACTCATGGTAGTTTCACAAGTCTGTAAGTAAGAACCTTGAGGCAATCAAACTTCCAGCAAAAGGCTGCCGACTTTTATCTGACAGTCTTTGTTATTGAGATCTGCAAATACGAATTAAAATTGTTTTACATAAAAATAGATAAATATGCGACAATTTCATAACACAGCATGCATGAATAATGAAAATCGGTAATGCAATGACCATAAATATAGATATCTAAACCATATCGCAGGCATGTTTTGTTCAGATTAAGTAGGGGGTTTCAAGCCTCTTTTCAATGTCATTTTCTATGCTGCTGCATTCAGCCTTTTTGATAGAGTGTATGACTTTGTTACAATAAGTTCTGGTTATGATTACTGTAGCTCGGTTTGTCTCATTTTTTCTTCCTTCTCGTGAATGACGTTCCTCGCTTTCATTTGACCTTAGATTTTCTAGTCAAATCTGGGAGAGAGGGAGAGGACGCTCTGTTCATGATTTAGAAACTGCATTTGAGTGGATAAATTAAGTTGTGACCCAAGCAGCTTTCTTTCTATGTATGTATGTATATATATTTTACACACAACTTTATTTCATAGTGCTTTACAATTACAGTACAGTATAGTGCAGGGAGCGCAAACTTTCTGCTGCGCCCCCCTGTCTCGATGCTCGCACCCCCTCCCTACCTTTAAGCTGCGTCAAATGATGCTGCGGGGTCATGTGATGTCAGGCAATCCATGGCATCATTTGACACCGCATTGACATGGCGACGCGTCCCAGAGCGTCTGAATCTTGGTAAGTATAGAGTTGCAGAGGCCTGACACGATCCCCGGGCATTTAATTTAAATGCCTTCGGGAAGAGTGCGGGTCCTCTGCAACTGCCTGTGCCCCCCCCCCCACCCAATAGAAAAATCTCCCGCCCCCCCAGTTTGCACACCCCTGGTACATGGTATGCAGCACATAGGAAATTTTAGAGACACAGCCATAATCTTATGTTTTTTGTGCCTGGGGCACCAGGAGATAGTTAGAGGGTGAGTGTCTGTACTCACTGAGCCACTCCTATTGTAGCTAGCAGGCATCTTGTGTGCTGCCTTTTTAAACTGGGGAAAGGACATGTCATACAGACCCACAAACACACACCCCCCTCTCACGTGGTGTCACATGACGTCTCGTTGACTTTGAAAAGTGTCGCCACGTGAGGTCGGGACGCTGAAAGAGGAGGAGGTCAGGGCAGCAAAAGGTAAGTGCAACATTCTCCTTGTGCACTCCAACCCCCCCCACCGGCTCCATCTTTAAATGTCCGATGCGCACCCTCGTTAATGTCAAGGGACATTTAAAGATGGGGTCGGAACGTGCGGCACCCCTTTTTTCGGTTGGCACCCCAGGCAAGTGCCCACCAATCCCACCCCTTTATTCGGCACACACACACACACACACATATATATATATACTAGCTGATATACCCGGCGTTGCCCGGGAGTACGTTTTCCCGCTCCCCCTCTGTCTCTGCTCCCCTCCCCCGTTCCTAGCTTTATTTGCCCCCCCTTCCCAGCTCGGTTCCCCCCCGTTAAGCTCCGTTCCCCCCCGGGACACTTTACATCAGTCTTTCCCCCCTGCACCAGACGGCACTCTCCCCCCCCTGCACCCCACATCACTCCCCCCCTGCACCCCACATCACTCTCCCCCCCCTGCGGCCCTCATACTCTCCCTCCCCTGTCCCCGGTGGTTGTCCCCCATGTCCCCTGGCTTGTTTTCCACCCCCCTCTCTCCGGCGCTGGGGTCACCCTGTCCCCGGCACTCCTTCCCACCCCCCTCGCTCCCCCCCGGTCCCGCGGGTGAGGAGGAGAAGGCGGCGCTCCGCAAATCTTCCCGACGCTTGTCCCCCCTCCCTCACCTCGGTCTCCGGCGCGCGTGACCATTCACCCACCTCACCCTGGTCGGCGGCGGTCGCCGTCCCATCCCGCGGGGTGAGGAGGAGAACAGCAGAGTGGCTGTGTGCATGTGGGGCGGCTGTGAGCGGTGAGTGGTGTGGGCTTAGCGTTATTCTGTCCCGGTGCTTGTCCCCCCCCCCTCACCTCGGTCCCAGGCACGAAGGGCCTGTGGGTAGGCCGTTAGTAAGAGGCTCCCCCGGCGCCACCCACCCCAAACACACCACCACAGCCCTCCTGCTGTGCTGGAGGCTGCACCGCGCGGGGGGAACCTGCGCACCCGTCCCCCGATTACGGCCGGAGCCCCCACCCGCCACGCGGGAGACACGCGCTCCCACCCGAGCACACTTACCCTGGCGCCAAACCACCACCGACCACCTGCATCGAGCGGGAGGGGATTAAGCGGCAGCCGCACCAACAGCTCCTAGTGATCACACTCTCCCCCATCAACCACGCAGGCCCAACCGGACAACGGGACTCCGGGTAAGGGACCCACCGTGCCGAATTATTTTGGGGAGAGGGAGGGTGGGGGGGTGTGGAAGTTGAGGTGTGTGTGTATGTTTGGACCTTTGGCCCATCACTCCGCCTCAGGCAGAAATATATAGTAAGATGTGTATATATGTATATATGTGTGTATATCTCTCTCTGTGTAATACTGATATAAATGTATTCTGTGTGTATCTCTATATACTATATCTATCTCTATATATCGATCTCTCATATATCTATCTTCATATATATATATTATATGGTATATGTATGTGTGTCTGATGGAGTCCAGAGATCAAGCGTTCGCGGTTGTTTCCCTTCTCGTCACCAGCCGATGACGTTGACGGAATACAAAGCGGCCATGTACTGTGGCAATCACACAGCAGGGTGTGCGAAAATCGCTGAAGGTTTTTCTGACAATACAGCAGTGTATTTCTCAGTAGAGTCTAGTATGCAGCTCAGCAGGCAACCCACGTAACCCTATGCGTTTCGTTTCAGAAGAAACTTCATCAGGGGTAATTGAAAAACCTTCCGCGATTTTCGCATACCACGGCAGAGGGGGGGGGGGTGGGATTTTCTGGGGGGGGGGGGCGCAACATTAACAGAGGCCCGCACTCTTCCCCAAAGCATATAAATTAAATGCTGGGGAGGCGCGAGGATTCTGTAAGTCTCTCTTAGCATGTCTCAGCCGCCTCTTCGATAATGCGTTGTCATGACAACGTGGCATCAAATGACACCACGGGGGCAAATGGCAACCAACACGACATCACATGACGTTGTGGCATCATATGACGTGAAGGAAGGGGGCACGAGCAGGGGGGAGAGCAGACAGAGGGGCGCAAGCAGAAATGGTTGCGCACCCCTGAGAAATACCATTACACTCTGATCATATTATTCGACCTCTCTGCAGCACTTGATAATGTGGACCACCATCTTCTCCTTCACATTCTCCATACTCTTGGTATTCGTAACAAAGCTCTATCCTGGATCTCCTCTTACCTCTCCCATCGTACTTTCAGTGTCTCTTCTGCTAACACCTCCTCCTCCTCTATCGATCTCTCTGTGGGGTTACCCCAGGGCTCTGTCCTGGGACCTCTTCTCTTTTCTCTTTACACACTCTCTCTAGGCGACCTAATCACATCTCTTGGGTTCAAATATCACCTATATGCTGATGACACCATTTCAACCCCAGACATTAAACCTGCTGTGCAGACAAAAGTTTCTGAATGTCTCCACTATATTAGGCTGCAATTATACTGTCAGCGAGCGTGCGCGCACCAGAGCGCAAGATGTCACTAGCTGCCGTCGCTCCCGCATAACATGCACTGTGCTAGTGCAATGTCGCACGCGACGGAGAGGCTGTCACATCCGCAAGGGAGGAACAGGCGTCATTACCCCCATCTACATGAAATAACGCCCACAATATCGACTCAACTATTGTTTTCATTTATGTTACAGTGCATTGCGGTAACATTTGTACATCGATAATCTCATTCATGTGTCCCCCGCCGGCCTGTGGTATTAATCCTGTGTCTAAATTTTTTTTTTAATGGTTTTATGTGGTGACACGGTGTGGGGTGGGTTGTGTATTGTTGTTTATTAAATATTGTAATGGTCTTTGGTGGGCTAGGACAGGGGGGCGTAAACTTTTTTCCCTGCGCCCCCCTGCCGGCAGTCACCTCACCCCTGCGCCCCCCCTCATTCCGGCATCATGATGTCACATTGATGCTGCGTTGCCATGGCGACGCATGTGGAGACAAGGTAAGTAAAGGTTTACAGAGACTCTGCAGCTCCCCTGGCACTTAAATTAAGTTCCTTCGGGAAGCGCGCAGGGCCTCTGTAAACCACGCCCCCCCCCGCAGGCAGTTTCGCGTCCCCCCAGTTTGCGCTCCGCTGGCCTAGGAGGTGCTAGTAGGGCTGTTGTATGTATTTTTTTTGTATTGTGAGTAGCGGTGGTGGGTGAAGGGGGTATTAGCCCCAAGGATGGGTATTTGGGCCTAACGGGTGGGAAGCGGGAGGGGTTAACCCCTTCATTACCTTAGCAGTATTAACCGCTAAGGTAATGAAGGGGTTAAGTTCACCCGCAAGCCCCCCGCAAGGCCTAAACACCCACCTTCACCCACCACAGCTACCCACAATAAGCATAGCACCGGTGGTTAACCCCTTCATTGCCTTAGCAACTACCAGAGGTAGGGGGGGGGGGGATCTGTGTGCCTGCATGCCTGCTGTGTGCCTGTCTGTGTCTGGATGGCCCGCGAACGATGTTATAAATATCCAAATGGCCCTTGGCAGAAAAAAGGTTCCCCACCCCTGCGCTAAGGTAATGAAGTTGCTTGTAAATGCATTTTTAATGCATCTGATTCATGCCGGGGGCCTCCAGTGGTGATATTAATGGATATCAGCTCCGGAGACTCCCGGCATCAATCTGATGCAGGAAACGTGCATTTTTTTCCCGAAGTGCCGTCTCGGCAGATTCTCCCCACCTTCTTGCCAACATTTTCTGGTGATTCGGAGAAGAAATCTCAATTCTAGAGCGGCGATCAGACTCGTTAAGCTGATCGGGACTATTAGAATTGAGCGAGTTTGATAAGCTGCGTATTAGTGGCGATATGTGGCTTATCGCAGCGCCTTTGGCGATTTTTTTTTTATTTCATTTTTTCGGGGAAAAATTGACAAATTTCTAGTATTGCCAAAATATCGGAGCTTACTGAATAGTAGTAGGCCTTTTTGACGATAAGCTGCCGATAACTGACTTATTGGACCTTTCTGCATAGGCCTCTTAGCCTGCTCTTTTCTGTTAATACCCCTGGTGGGGCACATTCGTATTAACCCCTTCACAGTCAGACACCCCTGCCAAGCTCTTAGAGGCTCACTGCTTTCATAGCATACGCATAGAATAAACATCATTGCTCCAATACTTAAAAGTAGTTTTTTTCTCTGCTGCAGTGACACTGATTGAGCTACATTGACCCCCGTTATGTTTTGTGCACTGTGATTGTGTCGTTTTTCTGAGCTGGGATTGGTTAGCCGTAAATCACGCGACGCGGCCGTCGCACCTAAAAACAAATTCTTTTGTCTCCTCTGAATTCTGCCTCTCCGCGCGGGCAGAAGCGCGCACTAAGTGTGCCTTCATTGACTTACATGTCTTTGTGCCATCGCCGGCACTATAGTCACGGCCTCATCCTGGATGGCTCTCCGCCGACTTAAACTTAACGTCAAAAAAACGGAGTTCCTCATATTTCCTCCCAAACCTGGTCCTACTACCACCCTCTACGTTACTGTTGGAAGCACTATCATACACCTGGTATCACAACACGCTGCCTAGGGGGTCACATGCGACTCCTCTCTCACATTCTCCTCTCACACATTCAAAAGGTAGCTAAAACCTGTCGTATTTTCCTTAGCAATATTACAACTCTGTACTGCTAAAACTCTGACACAGACCCTCATTCTCTCCCATCTTGACTACTGTAACCTCCTGCCTCTCACCTTTCTCCCCTACAATCTATCTTAAACGCTGCTGCCAGATACACTCTACTCTTTCCTAAATCTGTCTCAGCGTCTCCCCTGCTGAAATCACTCTCCTGGCTTCCTATCAAATCCCGCATCTCACACTCCATTCTTCTCCTCCCTTTTAAAGCTTTATACTCTTCTGCCCCTCCTTACACCTCAGTCCTAATTTCTTGCTATGCACCACCCCGACTCTTGCGTTCTGCTCAAGGATGTCTTCTCTCTACCCCCTTTGTATCTAAAGCCCTCTCCCGCCTTAGACCTTTCTCACTGACTGCCCCACACCTCTGGAATGCCCTTCCCCTCAGTACCCGACTAGCACCCTCTCTATCCACCTTTTAAACCCATCTTGAGACACACCTCCTTATCAAAGCATATGAGTAGCTCCGTGGCTGATACTATAACCTCATACATCGACCGTGGCTCTTTGCAGACGCACTTACCAGAACACCTTCCTACTGGCTCTGTACGTTCTTCCTACTTACCAATTAGATTGTGAGCTCTTCGGAGCAGGGACTCCTTTTCCTAAATGTTATGTTTATTTCTGAAGAACTTCTTCCCATTAAGGGTTGTTTGTATTATTTGTTATTTATATGATTATGTCACGTGTATTACTGCTGTGAAGCGCTATGTACATTAATGGCACTATACAAATAAAGCTACACATACATCCGAGTTGAACGGAAATGTGGTTTTCACCTGTCGATCAGTATGATACTTACCAGGCTTTCAAGGGAAAAAACAATAGCCTATAAATTACAACGTTTTTGTTTTTCCTCTGGGATTAAGGCTGACATTCACTAAGGGGTGCTAAGTTTTAGTACACCTTTTTAAGGTAATCCACACTGCTCCGTATTATTTTATTTATGTTTTAAACTTGAATGAACCATGGGTGTCCCTCTGAGAGCTGGTGACCACTGTGAAATTCCTCTGGTTAGTAGGTGACTAGGATCTTGACATATTGCTAATATAGCGAATTGTGAAATATCTAATGAAAAAACATATTTGTGAGACGTATATTGGAAGGAATTCCGTAATGAATGAATTAGTGACTGATGTATGTTGCCCATATGTATAATTACATGTCTGCTCCTTAGCATTCAGGAACAGAAGATTGTGGCTTAATCATCTTGTGTCATATTCAATAACATGTAACACACACTGATATTTTAAAGATGTACAAATTAGTAAAAAAAAAAAAAGACACAGAGCAAGAAAAAAAAAACATTCTTAAAAGTTATAAACTGTGTATTTGTACGGTATGTGTCTGTCTGTCTGTATGTAGGAGATGAGTGCAAAGGTACAACCAGGGAGATATAGATTAGGGAAATAAACAGTTACATTTATTTAGCTTGTAGCTGTAAAACAATACTGCTTCATGTCAGCAAAAACAAATCAAACAGCCCATCCCTTTCTAAGGGCTGACAGTCCTTTAGGGGGACAGCCCCTATCTGCAGGGCTGGGAGGCTAGGCCTCTTGCCAACCTCTGCCCAGAAAGTCCAAAGATGTATCTGTAAGCAGGGGGCTCTTTATATCAGTCTCCAGGCGGAGACAGCGGAAAGAGAGAACTCTCTTGGACTTCACTATGGATTACTAAGAAAAGTATGTATAGATTGTGATCAGAATCAATATAGGTCCTTGGATGACAATCAAAATTTATTTTGATAAATAAGTTCTCACAGGCACTCTTCGATACTCCTCACTCGGCCGCTTCTCCTCCTCCCTGCAGGTAAGACCACCGGGGAGAGGGGGGGGGAGGAGGGACCGGGGGGCGAACGAGCGGCCGGGGACAGGGGGAACGACGGGAGGGGGTGGGGAGGGGGTTTAACGATCGGCGGGGGCAGGGGCTAACACCTCCACTTCTCCTCCTCACCACCCTCAGCGGGGACCGCCGGGAGGGGAGGGTAGGGGGGGATGTGGAAGGAGCACCTGCCGCTTCTCCTCACCACACGCCGGACCCGTACTCTCTCCCCTCAGCGGGGAGCACCGGGGAGGGGGGGGGGAAGGAGCGCCAGGGACAGGGTGACCCAGCTCCAGGGACGGGGGGGATGGGGCGGGCTGCTCCTTTGTACGCGTGCTTCTGAATTTTTGTAACGGGCTGCGTCCTGTATTTCTGTATAGTGGCTGGCTCCGTGTTTTTGTATACGGGCTGCTCCTGTATTTTTGTATGCGGGCTGCTCCTGTATTGTTTGTATGCGGGCTCCCTGTATTTTTGTATCTGGCTTCCCTGTGATTTTTATCGTGTGCTCCTGTATTGTTTTTACGGCTTGCTCCTGTTGTTTTGGTAATCGGGCTGCGTATTTAACGGGCTGCCTGTATTTTTGTATGCGGCTTGCTCCTGTCATTTTTGTCTGGCCGGGCGGTGCTCCTGTATTTTGTATGCGGGCTGCTCCTGTGTTTTGGTGGTACGGCTGCTCCTGTAGTTTTTGTATACGGGCTGCTCCGTGTGTTTTGTATCTTTATGCGGGCTGCTCCTGTTTTTGTGTATCGTGCTCTCTGTGTTTTTGTATACGGGCTGCTCCTGTGTTTTTGTGTATACGGCCTGCTCCTGTATTTTTGTATAGCGGGCTGCTCCTTGTTTTTTTTGCTCTATGCGGGCTGCTCCTGTTTTTTGTATTGGGCTGCTCCTTTGTTTTTTTTTGTATGACGGCTGCTTCCTGTGTTTTGTATACGGCTGCTCCTGTGTTGTTTGTATACGGGTCTGCTCCGTGTTTTGTATACGGGGCTTCTCCTGTGTTTTTGTATACGGGCTGCTCCTGTGTTTTTGTTGTCTGGGCTGCTCCTGTTATTTTGTATGCGCCTGCTCCTGTTTTTGTAATGCGGGCTGCTCCTGTATTTTTTTGTATGCGGGCTGCTCCTGTATTTTTGTATGGGCTGCTTCTTGTATTTTGTGTATCGGGCGGCTCTCGCCTGCTTTTGATGACGGGCTGCTCCTGTATTTGTATACGGGCTCCTGTTCTACGCTTGTTTTTTGTATGCGGGCTGCTCCTTGTTGTTTGGTATGCGGGCTGCTCCTGGTTTTTTTGTATACGGGCTCTCTGGTTTTTGGTATCGGGCGTCCTGTGTGTATACGGGCTGCTCTTTATCGGGCTGCTTCTGTGATTTTTGTATGGGGCTGCTCCTGTTTTTTGTATGCGGGCCTGCTCCTGTGTTTTTGTATGCGGGCTGACTCCTTGTTTTTGTATAAAATCGGGCTGCTCCTGTTTGGTATACGGGCTGCTCCTTATTTTGTATGGGGCTGCTCCTGTATTTTTTTGTATGCGGGCTGCTCCTGTGTTTTTGTAGCGGGCTTGCTCCTGTAGTTTTTTTGTCGGGCTGCTCCTGTATTTGGATACGGCTTCTCTGTTTTTTGTATACGGGCTGCTCCCTTTATTTTGTATACGTGTCGCCCTGTATTTTTGTATACGTGCTCTCTGTATTTGTATACGGCTGCCCTCCGTATTTTTGGATGCGGAGGCTGCTCCTGTATTTTTGTAGTGCGGGCTGCTCCTGTATTTGCTGTATGCCTGGTGGCTCCTGTATTTCTGTATGCGGGGGCTGCCCTGTAGTTTTGTATGCGGGCTTCCTGTATTTTTGATACGGGCTGCTCTCTGTTTATTTTTGTATGCTGGTCTGGTGTTTTTTGTATCGGGCTGCTCCTGTTGTTTGTATACGGGCTGCTCCTGTTTTTTGTATACGGTGCTGCTCCTGTATTTTTGTATACTGGCTGCTCCTGTATGTTTTTGTATGCGGGCTGCTCCTGTATTTTGTAACGGGGCTGCTCCTGTATTTTTGTATAAACGGGCTGCTCCGTAGTTTTGTATACTGCTTCTCCTGTATTTTTGTATCGGGCTGTCCTGTATTTTTGTATCGGGCTTCTCCTGTATTTTTGTTACGTTTTCGTGCTCCTGTATTTTTGATGCGGGCTGCTCCTGTATTTTTGTTATGCGGGCTGCTCCTTGTTTTTGTATGCGGGCTGAACCTCCCTGTATATTTCTGTATACGGGCGTGCTCCCTGGATTTTGTATACGGCTGCTCCGTGGTTCTTTTTGGTATACGGGGCTGCTCCTGTATTTTTTGTATCGGGCGTTCTCCTGTATTTTGTATACGGGCTCTCCTTATTTTTTGTATACGTCTGGCTCCTCCTGTAGGTTTTTTTGTATACGGGGCTGCTCCGGTATTTTGTATACGGGTGGCTGCTATGTATTTTTGTATAATCGGATAACGGGCCGTGTAACCGGAATATACGGGCTGCT
>CM071567.1:173645735-173704320 GCA_036426205.1 Ascaphus truei | reverse complement strand
CCTCACTCTTCTATACACACACTATCCCCCTCTTCTATACACATACATACACTCTCCCCCTCTATCTTCTATACACATACACATACATACTCTCTCCCCCTCTCTCTTCTATACACACACATACACACACTCTCCCCCTCTCTCTTCTATACACACACACATACATACACTCTCCCCCTCTCTTCTATACACATACACACACTCTCCCTCTCTCTTCTATACACATACACATACTCTCCCCCTCACTCTTCTATACACACACTCTCCCCCTCTTCTATACATATACACACTCTCCCACTCTTCTATACACATACATACACTCTCCCCCTCTCTCTTCTATACACACACACATACATACACTCTCCCCTTCTCTTCTATACACATACACACACTCTCCCTCTCTCTTCTATACACATACACATACTCTCCCCCTCACTCTTCTATACACACACTCTCCCCCTCTTCTATACACATACACACTCTCCCACTCTTCTATACACATACATACACTCTCCCCCTCTCTCTTCTATACACATACACATACTCTCCCCCTCTTCTATACACATTCACACTCTCCTACTCTTCTATACACATACACACACTCTCCCCCTCTCTCTTCTATACACATACACATACTCTCCCCCTCACTCTTCTATACACACACTCTCCCCCTCTTCTATACACATACACACTCTCCCACTCTTCTATACACATACATACACTCTCTCCCTCTCTCTTCTATACACATACACATACTCTCTCCCTCACTCTTCTATACACGCACTCTCCCCCTCTTCTATACACATACATACACTCTCCCCCTCTTCTATACACATACACACACTCTCCCCCTCTTCCATACACACACAATCTCTCCCCTCTCTCTTCTATACATACATACACACACACCCATACATACACACCCGCCCCTCTTTTCTACACACAAACACACACACACACAATCACTCAGCATAAAATTCTTCCACTGCCGATAGGGATTCTGGGTAATGACATGCAAAAGAGCACTCACAGTGTGTCACTTTTGCTTCTTATCCATTTTAACATGGATCCCTATATGCTTATGCCTGCCGTATTACATAAGAGATACGCTGTATTTTCTCAATACAGTAGATGCATGAATGTCAACAAATGTGATGTTACTTTGTACCAATCCCGGAACCCCCGCTCCCCCCTCTCCCTTCCTACCTCTCCCTCCTCCCCCCATCTCTCCACGCCCTCTCCCTTCCTTCCTCGTCCTCCCCCCCTCTCTCCACGCCCTCTCTTATTATTATTTCAATTTCTGTAATTAATTTTTATTCTGTAAACTATAATTTGATGTGCTGTCTTTGTTATGATTCCCAGATATGAAAATGCTAAATAAGATGTAAATAGTTGATGAGCTCCTGGAGTTCACCTTCTTTGTTGGATTGCTTTCTCTTTCTCTATTTTTGTAAGTACGATTTTTGCATAAACCTAATCTCTAGGTAGCACCCACTCAAGGACTAATTTCTCTTCTTTTAAAATGACAACGTGTGCTCAGTAGAGAATGGTACAATGTAGATGCCATAAAAGGTTGGAGACTTAAACATACATTTGTAGTACTGTACATGTGGGTGAATTAGGTTAATCGTTTATATAACAAAAAGAGTGGAAACATATGTATGATGAGGGTTTTAGTGTTATATTTCCTAGACGCAGAAATGCATAACTGGGAAAGTAGCTTTAGGCATGCTGTGGGACTAACAGAATAGAACAGTGGTTTTCAACCTTTTTTTTGGTTAAGGAACCCCAGAATTAGATCGTGAAATTCTGGGGAACCCTAACCCTCTCTCCCCTCCCCCTCCCCTCCACCTCTTGTGTCTCTCCCCCTTATGCTTCCTCTCCATCCCCCCCCTCCCCCCACAAACAGACACACTCACCTCCCTCTCTTCTATATATACACACACACACACCTCCCTCTCTTTTATACACACACACACACACACACACTCTCCCCTCTCTTCAATACACACATAAACTCTCTCCTCTCTCTTCTATACACACACACACACACACACACACACACTCTCTCCCTCTCTCTTCTATACACACACACACTCTTCTATACACACCCACAGACACACACTCTCCCCCCTCTTTTCTGCACACACTCTCCCCCCTCACATTTCTATACACACACACACACCTCCCTCTCTTCTATAAACACACACACACACCTCCCTCTCTTCTATACACACACACACACACACACACACACACACACACACACACACACACACTCTCTTCTATACACACACACACACACTCTCCCCCCCCTTTTCTGCACACACACTCTCCCCCTCACTCTTCCTCCCTCTCTCTTCTATACACATACACATACTCTCCCCCTCACTCTTCTATACACACACTCTCCCCCTCTTCTATACACATACACACTCTCCCACTCTTCTATACACATCCATACCCCCCCCCCCCCCCCCCACTCTACCCACCCACACACACACACACCCCCCCTCTTTTCTTCACACACACTCTCCCCCTCACTCTTCTATACACACACACACACTCCCCCCTCTTTTCTGCACACACACTCTCCCCTCTTTCTTCTATACATATACATACATTCTTCCCCTCTCTTTTCTATACACACACATTGTCTTCTATACACATACACACACACACACACACACACACTCTCCCCATCTCTCATCCATACACACACACACACTTTCCACTTCTCTCTTCTACACACACACACACACACGCACATTAAGGGAGCTGCCGGTGTGCGGCAAAAATCCCTGCAGTGAGAGTTCGCGCTTTTACCTGATCTTTCCTCTCCCTCCTGTCAGCCAGATGTTGAACGTGACTTCTAGTGCCAACAGGAGCAGGGAGAGTTAGGATGCGCTTATAGTGCCGGCGACGCGATGTCGCGGCAAAACAAAGGTATTGCCGCCGTCGCGTGCTCTTATAGTAAGCGTGACGCGGCAGCGCGAAATTTGGAAGCTGGTCAAATTTGATTTTTTCAGAGGCTGTCGCCACACGTGAAACTGAAACTCAACATGTTATCATTGTTAACTCTTTCTGATTTACTTATATCCTGTTGCATAAAAGCCTGCACATCTTTAACTATTTTTAATATTTAATTTAAATTGGGGTTTTAGTTACATATTGTGTGATAAGCTGGTTCACAATGCCAATGTAAACCAGATCAGCCAAGACCCAACTTTTTATTTAATTATTTTTTATTTGTTAAATAGGAACACACAAGGCCTGTTTAAAAAATATATATATATATATATATATATATATATATATATATATATATATATATATATATATATATGCAAATATAGCTGTATGCTCATCTGCATGTCTTAGGCAGGTCTGCAACCCCGCCTTTCCCCATTATCACCCAGCATACAGCACTTCCACTGCAGCAAGGGATTCTGGGAAATGACATGCAAATGAGCACACAGTGTCACTTTTTGCCTCAATAACCATTTTTAACATGGTTCCCTATAGGCTTAAGCTTGCTGCATGGTCACAGCTTTGAGCACAGCCAGGGTTAAGGTGCATACCCAGAAAACCACCCACAGACAGCTGTTTCGACCTTGATGGGTCTCATCAGTGTGGCACATTTTGTTCGGTTTGGGGAGTTGCTCTTTTTGTGAGCTGAGTCACCAGTAAAAAAAAAAAAACACACACACACACACTATTGAAGCAGGGGGTCTCCGGAGCTGAACCCCATTAATTTCAGCTCTGGGGACCCCTGCTTCCCGAGATACTTACCTCTTTAGGGGGTGCCGGTAGTAGCTCCGACTGGGGATCTCGTAACGGCAGCGTTCAAAGCTCCCACGTCCCTCGGGTCAGTGGGAATCCGTGACATCATCGGGGGCGGCTTCCTGTTGGCCTGCGTGACCAAGACCGTTAAACAGCACCGAGATTCTAGCCCCCGCCTATGGAGGTAAGTAACTCGGGAAGCAGGGGGTTCCCGGAGCTAAAATTAATGGGGTTCAGCTCCAGAAACCCCCTGCTTCAATCCTATTTTAAAAATTAAAAAACATTGGTTGGTTGGATTCCTGCTGTAACAGAGACGCAGGAGGAGTTCAGCTCAGACGACATGGCAAACAAATAATTAAAGTATAATTTAGGATTTGCGCGATCTAGGGGTTACAAAACAAAAGAGATTATATATAAACAAATGCAAATAATACACCTCCCCCCCCCCCCAGCAAAGCATAATAAATCCTCAAAGAAAAGATACAAGATATAAATAGGCAACATAATAAAAAAATATATACAAAGTTGTATAAATATATTAGTAAAATATAAATATTAGGTGGTAAATTAATGATAGATGTAAAAAGTGTATGAATAAATACCCCAAATAACACTTGCCAAAGTGAAAACTGCCATACAAACCAATAATGTAAAATAGGGGTATGGAACAAAAACAAAAAAAGGGAAGCCGAACGATAACAACACATTGCCCTGGTAGTAATTTATAGCATGGTTTGTTGCTAAAAGCTACAGGTGGCACCAAAACAAATGACTTGCCTCTTACTCTCTAGACCAGCCTTTTTTTGGTTAAGGAAACCTAGAATTAGATTGTGAAATTCTGGGGAACCCCAATCCTCTTCCTCCTAGTCCCTCTTCCCTCCCCCTGTCGGTCCCTCTCTGTTCCCCCTGTCGGTCCCTCTCTGTTCCCCCTTACACTCTCCCCCTCTTCCCCCCTCCCCTTTATACTCTCCCTCTCTCGCTTCTCCCCTTACACCCACCTCAAACTCGCTCCTCTCTCTACCCCCTTACACTCTTCACCCTATCTTCCCCTCTTACACCATCCCCCCTCTCACTCTTCCACCATTACACTCTCCCCTCTCTTTCCCCATTATACTCTCCCCACACAATTCCCCCCTCTCTTGCTCCCTTCCATTCTCCTCCCCTTACACTCTCCTCTCTCTCTCTCCCCTTACACTCCCCCCTCTCTCTTCTCCCCTTACACTCTCTCCCTCTCTCTTCTCCCCTTACAGCCTCCCCCATTTTCTCTTCTCCTTTTACAACCTCCCCCCTCTCCCTTCTCTCCTTATTCACCCCTCTCTCTTCTCCCCTTACACCCTCCACCTCTCCCCTTACACCTTCCCCCTCTCCTCTCCCCTTACACCCTCCCCCTCTGTCCTCTTCCCTTACACCACCCCTCTCTCCTCTCCCCTTACACTCTCCTCCCCCTCTCTTCTTCCCCCTCACTATTCCCCTCTCTTGCCCCCTTACACTCACCCCCTCTCTCTTCTTGCCCCCTCACTATTCCCCCTTACACTCTTCCCCCTCTCTTTTGCCCCCTTACACTCTTCCCCTCTCTCTTCTCCCCTTACACCTCCCCCTCTCTCTTCTCCCCTTACAACCTCCCTCTCTCTTCTTCCCCCCTCACACTCTTCCCCCCTCACCCTCTCCCCCTCTCTTCCCTTTTACACCCCCCCCCTTTCTTCCCCCTTCATATTCTCCACCCCCCCCCCTTTCTTCCCAGCTCATACTCTCGCCCCCTTACAACACACATACACAAACTCTGTCAGCCGGATGTTGAACGCGACTTCCGGCACCAACAGGAGCAGGGAGCGGAAGGATCGCAGTGACTGGGCGGCTTCTGCTGCTGAGCTAAGGAGCACCGGGTTCAGTGCTGCGTGGGGTGCCGCCGGGCCTGGGAGAGTTGTCCCAGCCCTCCCCCCCCTGGCAGCTGCGGAATCCCGGACTGCTCTAGACCCCAACTTTTACTTTGGCATTTAGCAAAGCAGCTGCATCCTCCTTCAAATGAGCATATTCTATTTTTATTTTTCTACATTAGAAGTATTCTGAAGCCAGGGTCACGTGTGATGTATGAATAGCCCCAGATAGCATTAACTCAGCCCCCTTTCCAAATCACTCCAAGTCCTATAATATTTCCTTCACTTTATTTGAAAAGCAGCAGTAAATGCAGGCACTTGTGGATGGTGTGTAGTAGTGATTTGTAGTTAGAAACAGGTAGAAAGAGATGGCCTTGCCATGGGAGTGTAACAGAGATGGGTGCTGTACTCACTGTCTCCAGGGTGGAAAAGGAAGTGAGGAGGGACAAACTACTGTCAGCAAAGACAGGGGGAAGGCAGAATAGCCCATTCTGAGAAGAATCTCAGAGGGTTTGCTGCGAGCATGTGTGTGTGTGTGTGTGTGTGTGTGTGTGTGTGTGTGTGTGTGTGTGTGTGTGTGTGTGACAAATACATGCAACTGAACTTAAGAGGCTGACAAGCAGAAGGGTGGTCAAACAGAAATATGATTCTTGTTCCATGACAAGAAGTCAAGCTGACCCTCTTTATTCTGCCTCTGCCAAAGCACACGCCTTCTCATAATCATTTTTGTCTTTCACTTTTTACACGGGACTGACGGTGACACCGGCCTGGCAAATTAGATTATAATTCTTAGGGGTGTGCTGTAAAGATGGTGGCTCGTATTGAACGGTCTCCCAAATTAACGTGTAAAAAGAGCCGCCACACCGGCACTTCAGTCCCTGATAATGGGAATATTTTTCCTTGATAAAAAAGGTCCACATCATATGGGACTTGTTTAATGAAGCACTAAATATCCAGTTATAGGGATCTCCATTGTGCTGCTTCTTTTTTTCACGATGATATTTTCTGGACTTTCAGCACCTTGACCTGGTTGATATGTGTGCACCAACTTTCATTGATTGGTATGTATTTTGTACAGCAGCTACGGATGGTTGTCCACCCTCAGACAGGCCAGATGCTACTTGCAGTCATACGTAGGAGCCAAACACTATAAGTACGACCTTTCTGACTTGTACCAGTTCCACCTTGTGCCTAGTCCGCCATAACTGACTGAAGCCTTCCTAAACCCGTGTATAATGATGCTGGCAAATGCCCTGCTTCTTAGAACAGCACTGGTGATGAGGCGTCACGCGGGCAGGTTATGCATGTTGGCTTCTCCACCTATATTGTGTTGAAGACCATATTCAGAAGCGCTGACATCAGCCACCAATATAAGCACTCAAGCATTTCATGGTCCTGAATAAGGGGAAAATGACGGAAACCCTGAATCATTTCGCCAAAGAGTGTATTTACAGTGTAATCCTTGAACCCACCAGGTATTTCAGTGTGGTACAGTTGTGTAAACAGACAAATGATTAAGGGAGTGTCCCAATCTTTAAACATAAAAGCCCAACAGCTGCAATGAGACAAAGACCATTTCTCCTTTCCCAATTAAAAAAATAAATAATCAAATGTATCACTACTATTGCAGTGTATATTTTATGGAAACGATCATCTGTAGTGGGATTGCATTTGTTATTTTTAGTGTTAGCTTAGTTAGTTTAGTTTAAAATTTAAAAAACAAAACTATATCAAATGGTGGTAGAAGAACCTTGGTATTTTTTTTACTAAAACACCATCCAGGTAGTGTTATTTCATTTTACATATATGAGAATACTCAATCGAGTGATTATCTAAAAATATTTTTCATTTGGCCCAAAAGGGACATTATTGGGTGGTTACAAAAAGCAAAAGTGAATATCAGCGGCATGCAAGCTTACGTTATTTATTTTGTTTTCTTCATTAGGGAGTATCGACCAAGAGAAAATGTTGTATTTCTTGACAATGGCACTAAAATATCTGCTATCACTCCCAAGACGTACGTGTTTGAACCTGACAAGTCTGTGGGACACCCTGAAGTAGACTTTATCCGAACAGTAAATATTCCTGTTGTGGTAAGTTTAGTATACAGTATATCATTCCTTTTTAAAGATTGTTTTCTGAAAAAAAATATTCTGTGGCAGCATATTCTGTGGGGAGACTCCTGCTAACCCTTATTGAGGAAGAACTTGGATAGTGATTCATATAATGAACTTGATTCATTGTGGACAATATGATAATGTTATACGTAGTGCCCAGAGTAAGTCAGGGACCTTCTCAAGGCCAGCATCAGGCGTTTCCTGCAAAATGGGCCACAGTGTAGAGAGGCATCCCAAGATATCAAAGCCTACTTGTTTTTTCTGCCTCCCCCCCCCCCCCCACCCCGTCGGAGACACCCCCGAATGCCGGGGCAAGGCGGCACACGACCATGACCGACTCGGAACCCCCCCGCCCCCCCACCCATTAGGTCATATTTTTATCATTTATATGTGCATTTGCAGCTTGAATATTTTGATATCTGCAGTGATTTTGCCTAAGTAAATTGTTGATATGATACGTTTGATACAGTTCAATAAAATAACGGTAGCGTTCAGATTTGTATGCATTGCAGTAACAAGCTGTGGCATTTGCCAACGTCAACAGATAAAATAAAGGCATCATCTTGATTCCTGTTTTCAAAAGAAACATTTCCGAATGTAAATGTATTACAATGCACTTAGAATAGTAATATATCTGATACTTCTATAATAGTCACAGAAAATTATCTGCAATTACTAATTAAGAAACTCAATTTATCTTCATCTTCATCATAACGTGGGTTAAGGCATTTTATGCATTTATTTGCTGGGAGGAAGTAAGAGATGTAGTGACTTCATGTGTTATAATTTGCCATGATAGTTTACACTGTGTTTTCTATGTTTCCCCTCCGGACATCAGACAATACTGGAGATGTCCAAATATTACCCCATACTGAAGCCCATTGTTGATGCTGTACTGAAGACATACAATGAAGGGATGTTTGTTACCCGTTCAGTGCACGAGTTGTTGTGGGGCTACAAGGATGCGCTCCTGTCTGATGCTCATGCTCTATATAGTAACATTAGTGACACATTTGGTCTGTTCTACAAGGTAAGATTACCATTTCTTCTGTAATAGTATTTTGTTGCTGCAACATTCACAAAAAAATTATAATATACATCCAGTGTTTCTACCACTGTGAGAAATCATACATACGCGTTTAATATGTGTGGATGTGTGCAAAAGATCATTGAAATTGAGCGTCGTTTTTGCGCAGTGATGTGTATACAGTAGCATTTTGTCCAAATGAAAAGAATACCCCTTAAAACAAAAAGTTTATTCAGGGCCAATCTTAGCCGCTCGCATCTTGACAAAGGTCCCAATAGGATGGATAAAACATTGAAACGGAATAAACGTTTACATTTTTTGAAGTTATCCGTGAGTGGCTGACTACTATAATATTATACAGGTGTGTTGTGTAAACGTTCAGTGAGTTATTCTTTTATTGAATTATAAATACATTTTAAATAGATCTAAAATGACTTTGCTATACTCTCCTGTCCCCTTTGCTGATAGAAACACATTTATCTGAAAAACGAGTTGAGGAGCACTGATCTACAGTAGGTCCTCTATACTGCATTGTTGTACTTACTTAAAAAAGAGAGATACCATTTTGTTGTTAATATATTTCGTTTAAAAAAAAAAAAAAAATACCAGTGTTCCTTTTATCCTAAAAAGGAGGAAAAATAGTAAGGCACTCCATCCTACTCAATCACAGTAATGTATTAAGCCAAAATGATCTGACGTTTCGGCTGCATCTTGTAGCCTTTATAAAGGTGAAGGCTAAATACATTTAGATATAAAACAAACTTTTATATAACCTAAACAATTTACCTTACACCCTTTGCAGCCCCACATGAAAAAGATGCCCCTGGTTTCAACCATGGAAACGGGAGACATTGTGGAAGGCACACGTTTCCCGCTCCCATGGCAACAGAAACTCAAGCAGGGACCCACTGACGCTCCCTGGACATAACCATGGAAACGGGGGACAACACGGAATAAGAGTGTCTCCCATGGCAACCGGAGCATCAACAGGGCAGGCAGGGACCCCCAGGTGCAAAAGAAAATGTGGCATCCTAATAATTAAAGAGAATACACCCATAAACTATTAAAAGGACCACTGTATAAGGATACTTACAGACATTATGGTCATTTAAAGCTACATGCCAAGTACAGTAACAGAGAGAAATCCAAAAAAACATACTTCTAAAACTAACATCAATTTAAAATGAAATTAGTATCCAAAATGAAAGTGAACATAAAATCAAATTGCCACACAGAGCTGTTAAGTAGAGAAAATAACACTCCAGTGTGCTTTCTTGCTGTCATCAAATCCCAATTCTGCATAATTAAAAGAAACATACAAAAAAAAACATTTAAAACATTAAATGTGCATAATTGTCATGTGAGACCAGGTTATTTACACCTTTTTACCGGGATCATTCATTGAGCAAAACAAGTTAGAGAAATAAATTGTAATTTATTCGGCATAAATTCGCTTACACACAATGAAACACAAAATACAGATGAAAATACACACTTTGAGGCTGGGGTTGAATAACAGACATTCCTAGGTGCAGGGAACTCTATGGGAGAGTTTTACCCTGACCGGGACTTAGCCCGGAATCTCCTGGAACCCAAATCGGCATAAAATTCCATACGCCACCACTACGCTCTCTTCTGAGAACGTGGTCCCTCCTGACCACGAGTTAGTCCAAATCTCCTGGAACACAAATCGGCATAAAATCCCAGCCACGACAGATACGTTCGATTCTGAGAATCGGCGCAAAATGCTGGACTTGGTCTCTGACGGGCAGGCTTTTCAGGCTTGAAATTGAAGCCGGTTGCTTTGCTATTACAAACAGAGCATCTTTGAAAAGCCTGCCTGTGCGCTTTCGGCTCTGACTCAAGGGGAACACACAATCTGTGTGGCTCAGGGCTTCTTATAGTATTCTCTGCTTCATTCATAAAATAGAAGCAGAGCGGACAGCCAATCAGTGCGTGGGAACTTTCCCAAGCAGCCAATCAGAGTCGAGCCGGCTAGAAAAGCCGGGTCAGTGGGAAATTTAAAACAGCTAAGGGGCATGCCAAGCCCGCCACATACCCCCCCCTCCCCCAGCCATCCCAATGTTACCCGCTGGGCAGGCTCCACCAGGTTTGGCAGAACAAGTGGCATCCGGACCTAGTACTCCACCTTTTCCCGCTGACCAAATGCTGTTCACACCTCTGGGTATCCTCTGTCTGCTTTGAACTCCGATGTCCAGCAGACTTACCGGCGCCTATGGGTTTACACGGGCTGGCTGTTTGGACATTGGTTCCGAATGTTTCAACACATTACACTGCATTAAAGTATATTTTAATACACTCTGAGTCTTGGTGTACAGGGAACAGAAAAGGAAAAATGTTGTCTCTTTATTTCTGTCTGCCTTATATTCCCCACACACTTTCCCTGTGACTCAGTTTGGACTCTGAGTCCCCCCAACTTTATATACGGTTGGGGCACCCACAAACCCTATACTGGTTGTGGGTCACCTTGGCACTAGCTGGGGTACCCCCCTTAACCTAGGGATTCCCTCAGTTACAGGAATACACATTCATCCCTGTGCCTCATTCTCCTTTCTGGGCTGTGCTGAAGCAGGGTACCCTAGTGGTGAGTCGTGCTTGCGTTTTCAAGGGGAGGTATTACCGGAACAATGTGCCTACATGTATCCAAGAATCAGGCATGATTCCCGGGTACACTTATTGGGGAACCGGCAACTCCGGTACCCAACCTCCTAGGCACATTCTGACAACGGTTCCTCCACAAAACCCCCCTTGAAACTCATACCCTAGCTATCTCTGCTTGATTGCATGCCCGGAAAGGGGAAAATGCAAAAAATGGTTTTATTACACAGAGTATAATGCAGTAATACAATGTTACTGGGCCCAAGAGCTAACTCTCTTGGACCCTTATACACGGAGCAGGGGTAACCAAAATGTGCTTGACCTTTATTATAGAGCCTGGTTACCCCCTCCTGTCACAATAATAATTTAGCATTTATATTTATCTGGATCTTTCTGGGAAAGAAAAATGATAGCCAGTAATGTTTACATAGCTAGGCCCCTTCCCATAATCTATAATCTATCACTCTCCTCTTGCAAGCATCCTGCTCCCTCCATTCTACAGTACTGTATCTCATCCAGGGCGAGCCCTCTATTCAGGCCTAACCCGTACGCACCGAGGCCAATATCTATTCACATAATCCGATTTGCATCAATCCTCCACGTTGCACCAATCAGTCCAAACAGCTCTACCCCTTCACCTCCCATAGGCCGCGCACACATTATAAATTGTGTTCACCGAAAATTACATTCAGAAAAAGAAGCAATTGATTCTTTCATCTAACCTGATGTTTGTGGGAGTGTCCCAATTGAAGCTCGTGAGCAAATAACCTAAACAATGGAGACTGCTTTCCTTACGTTTCTGTTCTTAAGTGAATTGAGTAGTTGGCTGTCCCATGTTTGTATATTCACTAGATTGTTGTAGATACTGTAGCTGCTGTCCTGAAAGTGAACTCAATGCAAACTTCATTTCACGTGGTAGCAGCCATAGACCTACAGTAGTAATCACAGCTAGCTTTCTTGCCAACAGTCCTCCTTGACCCATCCCCACAGTGTGATACAAGCCTGTTACTTGTAGGTACTGTAGAATAGCCCCAGTTATCTTAAGGTTTATGAGATAACATTGTTAGACTCATGTATTTAGAGAGGAAGCACTTTAGTTAGGGATCATGATATTGCTGAGAGGAAAAATACAGACAACTACAGTATGTCCACAATTGTAATCTTTGCCTCTTCTCATTCCATTCACCTTTTGTTTGAGCTAATCTTCTCCTTGCATCATGTCACAGAACGATTGCTGTGTTGGCCCATTTTCTTGAATGTAATCTCCTTGATATATATATTTAAAGGTATATATTTTTATTTTGCGGAGGTGTAGTCCTCCATCAGCAAATGAGTAATTCATAAATTGTACATTATTTTATTAGTAAAGTACAAACTCAAACAGGGAAACATGACTTAAAATGTTTTTCTTTTGAAAACTAATAATTTTAAGCTTTCCTGGCTTGGAATCCAAAAGCAACAATTCCCTCCACAAACATTGGCCTTTCTTGAAATCCTTTTTTAAAAAAAAAAATGTTTCCCTCCATGAAATTAGTCCGGGGTGGTCAATTTCAGTCCTCAAGAGCCACCAACAGGTCAGGTTTTAAGGATACCCTTCCTTCAGTGCAGGTGATGCAGTCATTGACTGAGCCACCTGCACTGAAGCAGGGATATCCTTAAAACCTGACCTGGTGGTGGCTCTTGAGGACTGGAGTTGGCCACCCCTAAACTGGAGCATGTGTGACTTCTACTTGATATGGTTGACAATGAGACAGATGACGTATCCATATGACCATCCTCCCCTGTAGCATCTTTATCAACGCATTATGTAAACATAAAAGCACTCCCATGACCATGCCAAACTGACACACATTTAGGAACGTATGCTTTCTCGTGAAGGTATTTTAGAAAGGCATGACTAAATTCTAGTAATTCCCCTTCATCTTTATATTGTAGATGAATGCAACGGCCGACGGTGAATACGTGTTTATGAGTGGGTCAGAGGATTACATGGAATTTACACAGGTTGTGGAGTGGAGGGGAAGAAAGTAAGAGTCATGCGTTTATCTCCTGTATAGTTGTTAGATGGTTCATGCAATTGAGTAAATGGAAAGGCAGAAATTAGTTTTTGTTTTTTTTTGCTTTCATGACAAAGAGTTATGAGTGCATACAGAGAGGTGAGAGCATGTTTTATATCACAGTGTTAGGAGCACATTTAATATTGCTTCTGCAATGTGGTCTAAAGCAAACATCAAATTGGTTGCTATATTTGAAACACGGAGTACTTACCCTCAAAGAAATATCAATAGGCCCCTTTGGCAAATCTTGCATTTGAACAGTTAGCCAATGAACCAGTTCATGAATATGCTGCCATGTATAGCAGCAAAAAGGGCCAATAACTGTGGAGGCATACTGTCCCTCCTGGTTTGTAGCACAGGAGGTTAAAGGGTAAAGAGCTGATGCCACACAGGAACATAACCTTTCAAAGGTTTGTAAGTAGAACCGTATGGTTTTGCTCTTAGCCTAGCAACAAAAAAAGAAAGTAGGCTACAAAACCTATACATTGAGAAGTTATTGAGCATACTTTGACCTACAATGAAAATAAAGGAAAGCAAAGGATGCACTGCACCTGGAAGGTTGTTAGGAAAAAATATAGGGCAAACTCCAAAATAAAACCGAGGGTATTTATTCCATAGACTCACATATGGGTGTATAACAGCCGCACCAACGCGTTTCGTCCCGCGTTTCATTACAAATATGTATGTGTGCACACACGGTATTTGAGCATCGCTCTATCCATTCTTACTTTGACCTACAAAATGTCTGATGGAATAAAACTATTAAACATAAAAGCCCACTTAACACTGAGCTTCATCCGCAGATAATGCACCTGTCATGCACATCGCTTCATGCATGCGCCCAAATTAGTGCTTAGAGCTTTAGTCGTCCTGTGATGCCAGACCTAGTAAATCCCCCATGCTGCATCCATCAATCGGAGTACTCATCCGCCACCATTTATCAAATAGGCCTTTTTTGGGACATCCTCCATATACAGTGCTCCCAAGAGCATAAACACAGGACATTTGGTTACCAATATTTCAGTTTCTTCTGTTCCCATGCAAGGCAACGTATATTCTCCTCTCTCATGGTTAGAATGTATTATGTTGCGTGCTCCTTGAAGTAGCAGGAGCTTTTGCGTTAGTTTCTTTTGCTTGTCTGTGTTTTCTCCAGTTCTTATTACGTGGTAACTCAAGGCAAACTCTTACATATTATATCAAAATGTTACCCTTCGTTAAAGCTGGAAAGAAGGGATTGATACCATTATTGTTCACGCTTCAGCACACAGTCGAGAAGTATTATGTAAAGCAGGCCATAATATAGAAATGATACCTTGCCATAGTTCAAATTCTAGGGGTGTATACATCAGCAATTGAACTACAATTAGATTTCTTGGGCTGGTCACTTTTTATTGGTCAATGTTTAGATATATTCAGATATTTTATTTGAACCCAATGCAGTAATGTGGGAAAGAGAGGTAAAAGAGAGAATATGAGGACAGTAGTGGAGAGTTGACTTAGGTTCATTCCATAAGACTACAGTAAATACACATCTGTCGTCTAAATTTAACATAGGTTGAACTTGATGGACATTTGTCTTTTTTTTTCAACCTCATCTACTAGATAACTATGTAGCTTCCAGTGCCAGAAAACACCATATGGCCCATTCAGATGGTGTCTTCCTAAGCACGGCCTTGTAAATATGAGCCTAATCAGGAAAAATGTTGGCATTGGGTTGCGGCCTGGAAACTTAGGTTAGCAGCTGGAAGGTTTCAACATTTTAGAACCATATAAACATGAGGTTTAGTAGGCAAAAGTTTTGATGGTGCTGGCGAAAAAAGGAATTCCCTATCCTCCTCCGAAATCTGAGGTAGTGAAATAGCCTCCAGAAATATGACACAATTGTTGACTAAATTAGGGGTGTGCAAAGTGGGGAGCGCGCCCCCCAGAGGGGCGGGAGAATTTCCGGGAGGTGGGGGGGGGGGTGCAGCGGCTACAGAGGTCCCGTGCTCTTCCCCAAGGCAGTTAAATTAAATGCCAGGGAATTGCGCAAGGCCTCTGCAGCTTCTCTTAACTGGTCTTCGGCGACACGTCGCCATGGTAACCCGGCTTCAAAGGACGCAGCGGGGTCAGGTGACGTCACGTCTCCATGGCAATGTGATGTCACATGACCCTGTGACGTCATTTGACGCTGGAGGGGGGCGGGAGCCAAGACATGAGCAGGCATGGGGGCGTGGGATCAAAACTTTGTGCACCCCTGGACTAGAGCATGGGAGGTACGTGCTTTAGAGAGCACTACTTTTTCCTTGCGACAAAACACTCTAAGTTTAAGGATATCTGGTTTGCTTTCTTATCTTATTTGGAAATACATAACTATCATAACGAGACCAGATGATGCAGGGAGTTATAGTATATAGATTATAAAAATAAAAAGATATCAGATATGAAGATAGTGTCTTTTATGTTGTGGCAATAACTAGTGTTCTTACAAAATTCTTAGATAATATATGAGCTATGATATGGGGGGGTTATGGGAGGGTTAAGGTACACTAGTTATTAATACATTTAGTTTTTTTCATGCTAGATTGATATTATATGGATTATTTGACAGTATAATATTCAGTGGTTTAAATATTATATATATATATATATATATATATATATTGATACATATATATATTGATACATATATATATATTGATACATATATATATATATTGATACATATACATCATTCTACTATGTATGTTTAATTATTGTATTTATATTGTTTCTTATTATTGGATAATGAATAAAAAGATTAAAAAGGAAATTCCTGAGGGCTAAGGAGTTACAGTATATGGGTTTAACAAGAGGTAGGAGTATAGACATTAGTATTCACTGCTGTAACAACAGAGACAGTTGTTCTACACTGAATCTCATATCAGATTTGCAAGAAGGGCTACAATATTTGGACTTTTGCTACACTGTTAAAGACTTGCAATTTTATCTATAGGGAAGATAATGTGGAAATGGCTCCTGGCATTCATTAACATCAGAGGCAGTCCAAATACTGTGTGTTTCTGTCCACCTTTTATTTGCAATTCATTTTGTATCTTGAATGTTGCCCCACCGTTTTATTAAATGAGGATCTTCCGTTCGATATCCTGAGTAATAGACTAGATGATGTATGTTCATTCCCTTCCACTTCTATTGTGCAGCACGCTAGACTGGTGGACATCAGATTCCTGCAATATGATTAACGGAACAGACGGAACGTCTTTTCACCCATTGATAAACAAAGATGACACCATTTACATGTTTTCTTCAGACCTATGCAGGTATGGAGCAAGTCACTTATTGAAGTTTAATAACCTTTGAAGTGGGTTAGGGATGTACATGAAAATTGCAATTAAAACTGAAATGCAGCCACTGAGCTTTAGGAGCAATTTTGTTTTAAAATATAAAAATAATAAAAAGCTATTAGTGGGTCAGCGGTATTGCTTTAATCTCTCTCTCTCTCTCTCTCTCTCTCTCTCTCTCTCTCTCTCTCTCTCTCTCTCTCTCTCTCTCTCTCTCTCTCTCTCTCTCTCTATATATATATATATACAGTGTTCGACAAACCTATACATTTGCTCGCCCCGGGCGAGTGGATTTAACCCCCGGGCGAGTAAATATTGGCCCAAGCAGCACACGTTTGGTACTAGGTGGCGAGTAGATTTTTTTGTGTGGCGAGTAGATTTTTTGGTGATTTGTCAACCACTGTATATATATATATATATATATGTGTATATATATGTGTGTATATATATATATATGTATGTGTGTTTATATGTGTATGTATATATATGTATGTATATATATATATGTATAAAACAAAAAGAAAACAGGTGCACTCTTAGTGTGTTAAATATAAAAATAATTTTATCTGACTGGAAAAGAAAAAATGCGCACTCATAAACAGAGCTAGAATAAAAGCATGTATGAGTTATACTCAATTGCCAAGCTGCTGCATGGGTCCAAACGGAAGCCTTTTCAGATGTTGAGATGCCTCCTTCACGACATGCGGTAGTCCAACGGTAGTGCCTTGGTATTCTGTGTACCGGATTAGGTGAACACCATGTGTCCAACAAGAAATCTTCCTCCGGCTGCACACACACCTCCCTGCATTTCTTCCGGTTCTCACATCAAACCGCAGCATGGCTCCGTGGAGATAACCCTCCCACCACAACCTGGAAACAATTGGCTCTGACTCTCTATTGGAGCGTGTGTATATGTATAAAGGCATACCCCACTATACGGACCTTCACTTTACGGACACTCGCGAGTACGGACATATTTACGATAGCACCATTCCCCTGTGTCCGTACACTCGCTTCGCAAGTACGGACACTTATTCAGCCCTGCAGACCGCCGTAGTGGTGTGACTCGCTTATTCCTCTCTCCCAATTGGAAAACGGCAGCTCACGCATGCTCCTGTGAGTAGGACACAGGCACGTCCTGAACAGCAATTCCGGCTCCCTACCTCTACCGAAGTGAAAAAAGGGAGTGCTTCACTTTAAGTACATTTTCGCTTTACATACATGCTTTGGACCCATTGCGTACGTTAATGCGGGGTATGCCTGTATAATGTGCATATATAATGTTCATATTATAAGTGCATAGAAGTGCAGGAGACTGGAAGGGCAATGATCCTGTATTATTTACTCAACAATTTACATAAACTTGGCAATTCAACTGATTGAAACCCTTTAAACTCCACTAAAGTACAGTACACAGCCTTGTCTTTTTTCATACACTCTTCTGATGATGAACCTGCTACTTACAGGTACTTCAAGTCTGATGTAAATGTTACTCTCTCTATTCACTGCAAACTTCCCTCTCCTGGCTCACACCCAATGTACACATACACCCTGGACTACTCAAAAGTCTTGCATTATCTACGGAATGTTCGTGGTGAGCTCTGAAAACCAGGAAACCTAGAACCACTCCTTCTAATGGCACATTAGACATCACAACTGCACGTTGTAAACCATTACTAAAATGTCTATGTATACTTTTACTCTCTTTTGCAGTAGATATTGAGCTTAACCCAGGCCCTCCCTTCTCAACTCTGACCCATACCCTGATAATGCTCCCTTTAAATTCCAAAACGGGCTATTTGTTGCCCATAATAATATTCAAAGCATGCTGCCCAAACAGGATGAACTAAGGGCAATGGTACCTTTTGCATAAACCTGAAGTCATAATTCTCCCGAAACATGGTTAACTCCTAAAATACTTGATGCATCTATCTCCATTCAGGGATACTCCATTTCTAGGAAATATAGGTCAAATATAGGGTTTTATTTTATATTGAAGACTTAGAATTTATGCTGCTAAATTTCCCCCCAAGGCCAACATCTCTTGAAATCCTAGTTAGTAAATTTGCCTCCCCTTCTCAAAGCCCATTCTTACTGCTGGCATCTACCTCCACCCAAAAGCCCCACTACAATCCCTGAATGATATAACTAATTTTCTTTGCACAATTTCCTCTCTGAATGTGAAGATTGAGTGTTAGATCTTGGTGATTTTAACCTCAATTGGCTTGACCCTAAAAACAATAAAATCTTTGACTCGACACAAGTCATTACATTTAACCAACTAATTTCCTAATCTACATGGACAAATCTAAAATCTGTCAATCATTCCTTGCTAGACTGAATTCTATTCTCTTGTGCAAACAGAATCCAATCCTCTGGTATCTTACCTGACATTTTAAGTCTCCCACAACAATTTCTGGCAGATTTTACCAACTGCCCGTGGCACAGAATCAACTTGAAACCAGATCCTGATTCTGTGCTTCATTATTTCCAAACCCTCTGTGATACCCATGCTCCACTACGCAAAATAAGAATACGTGGGCCCACCTTTTTTGGATTACAACCAACCTTATTGCTCTGTACAATCTTAGGGATGCCTTGTGAACAAGATACAAAGTTACTGACACTACCAAGGATCTTAATAACTACAGATGCCTGCGGAATATATTCACAAGACAAACAAGACTAGAAAACACCCAATATTACACAGGCAATCTTTATCAGAATATATCAAATCCAGCAAACTTCTGGAAGGTCATCATCAATATATTCCAGCCTTCTAGTCATCAACAACCATGTCATATCATTACGGATGATACTACTCTAACAAATCCCACTGACATTGCAAACGCATTCAATTAATAGTTTGTTGGGTGTTCTACTTCCCTACTATCAAAGCCCAACCCTAACTACAATCGTGAAGCCCAACCTGTGAGAACCCCTATATCTCTACCGACTCCCAACAGTGCTTACAATTTTCAATTTGTCCAAGTATCTGAAGAAAAGATTACACAAGTGTTCCTAACATTAAAATTAAACAGCCACGGTGGACCTGACCTACTGCAATCAAAGTTCCTACGACTCCGTGCCCCAGCCATTGCCAAACCGCTTGCTTCCCTAATCAACTCTATTTTGTCTTCAGACCATATCCCACAGACCTGGAAAAGTGCTAGAATTGTCCTAGCCTACAAAAGTGGGGACAAAAACATTGTTTCCAACTAAAGACCAATCTCGTGTGCTATTTACCATCGGTGCTAAGCTCATGGAATCTTTGTAAAATCAGTAGTGCCGACCTGAGGAAGAGAGAAGAACTCTTGAAAGCTTGTCTTATAGTTTCAATTGTTAGTCCAAATAACAAAGGTATCCCCTAATACTGAAATACTCCTTTATTCTGCACTATTGCAACTGGACAAACACTTAACCCAATACTATCCAAAGGCATGGGAAACTGTGTCCACTCCCAATTAAGTCAAGACAAATTTCCTCTGCCAAATCCAATCCGGCTTTCGCCCAAACCACTCCATGGTAACTACCCTCTTCAAATTTGCAACGAGATACAGTGTGAAATGAAACTGGGACCACTAACTGGTGCAATATTCCTAGATTTTGCAAAGGCTTTTGACACTGTTGACCATGTTATCTTGTTAAACAAGCTTCAGTGCTTTGGAATAAGGGAACACGCTTTAAACTGGTTTCAGTCTTATCTTTCAGGTAGATCTCAACATGTGTCTATTTTGGACTCTAACATCTTGGATATCACCTGTGGGGTCCTGCAAAGCTCTTTTCTTGGGGCCCCTACTCTTTTCCGTCTTCATTATTGATCTTCCTACAACTTTTAAGGCTCCTTCAATGCACATCTATTCAGATGACACAATCTTATATGCATACAGCCCTAGCCTCTCTGACCTTGAACATGTAATTCAATATGATTTTTCAAGACTGGATTTCCCAGTAATTGGAACTAAGCATAATTTCAAAAGCTACCAATGACATAACAGATCAGAACCAACTCTAACACCATTCATGCTCTGGTCACTAGTTTTAAATATCTCGGCATATGGCTTGATTTCCATTTAACATTTGGGTTTCCTATTGATACCCTGACATCCAAAACATGCAAAACTGGGTGTACTTTATAGGAACAAATCCTTCCTAGGCCCGCTGGTCACAAAGCACATTGCACAGCAGTTGTTAATGCCAATTATTGACTATGGGGACATGGTATATGGTACAGCATACCAAACTCACCTTAGCAAACTAGACACCCTCTACAACTCAATATGCTGCTTTGTTCTACAATGTAATTACAACATACAACGCTGCAAAATGCTCCAGGAACTACATTGGCCATCACTTGAATCCAGGCGCAAAGTGCATTTTTTCCTGTCTTACCTTTAAATACTTTCTAGGCAACCAACAACCTTTCTGAACAAGCTCCTCACCCCTACCACACGCAGCACTTATCACCTGAGATCCGACTCCAAAACACTGTTCACAGTCCCAAGGTTCAACAAAGAATCCGGTCGCTCCTCCTTCTGTTGCCATGTACCTCACAACTGGAACAATCTACCAGATACTTTCAAAACCGCCTTCAGTTTAAGTTCTTTCAAGACTTCAGCTGTCTCACATTTTAATCTGGTCTGTAACTGTTAATTGTCTGTTAAATAGCCCATAACATATATTGTCCCTAACTGTCAATAAAATGTCTGTAAATATAACGTACAGTTCCAAAGTGCAGGGAAATCGTTTCAGGCGAGGAGAATCCTGCTTGTGCAGCCAATACAACATAGACAAACAAATTCCTCAAAGTGCAGGTCTCCTGCAGCACAGAGGTACAAACTAGAGCTCTACTCCTCACAAGTTCACAATGCAATTCTTCATTTATCGTAACAGCGGAGGAGGAGAGGAGAAACAGCATTTCAGGTCCCATATGGACCTTCCATCACACATATATGAAACTGTAACTAGAGCAGTACATTTTAAGACTGTCTACTTCTGCAATGGTTTGTAAACCAAAGCCTCTTCCTTGGAGATGAAGATATTGCTATTATATTATTTGGGCTGACCGTTACGAGTGTTATCATTGTCCTCCTAGTTGCACCATTTTTTTAAATATAAATGTTAAAATACTATACCGTGAAATAGCAGATTGTGTTTCCATGTTCATTAATACTATTGTTTATTAAAGATTATGACCGTCTGTCATACTCCAGTGTTTAATAGCAATACTGTAATCTTATAACCTACACAGTGTGTGTATGGCTGCATGGGATATATACACACATTGACATTATAATATTGCTCTTCAGTAATAGGAGGTGCATGTGTTTCAAAACAATTTGTCTTAATAGCTGAATATGATGTAATCCATGATCTCTTTCTCATTACTGGCGCTCTCCGCTAATTCCAAAGATAAAGTGGATAACTCATGCTATAAACTTCAGGCAGGTGGATAGTCTTATTTTAATGTAAGCCCCGTTGTGTCAAAATCATAAAGGGTACCTTTGGCAAAGGTGTAGGATACCAGTTTATTATTCATTGCGTTTCAGGCTGCACCGTTGCATGAAACACAGTGCTATCATAAGCGGGTTTCAACTATAATCTTCTGGTAATAACTCAATGTGTGCAGTGCTTAACAGGTAACATCAGTCGGAATATTCATGTACTCATTTAATATTCAATCTGATTCATGCTGAGACTTGGATCTGAGATGTAGGAAAATGTATTCAGCCTGGGAATCTTCAAGAGCACCTTGATTAGCAAGTGCTATTGCACCTGGCTTTCCTTTTACATCAAATTACTTTAGTTTTCAAGTCTGAATTTCATACTTTAATATTTTTATTATTAAGAATGAGATGAATTGCTCTCTGTACCTTGCACGTCTTTAAATGTAATATTATAAAGCACTCCCTTTTTTTTTTTCACCAGTCATATGGGGTTATGAGGTTTCTCTTTCTGTTCCAGGTCCCTGTATGCCGTTTATGAAAGCAGTGCAAATGTCAAGAAAATCCCCGTCTATCGTTTCTCTCCTCCAGAAATGGTGTTTGCCAATGTATCTGTCAATCCTAACAATGCAGGGTTCTGTGTCCCAGCAGGAAACTGCCTTCCCTCCGGGCTACTAAATGTCAGGAAATGCAAACAGGGTATGACACATCTTAATGAAGATATGAGTGTATAACTGTAAGAGTGTGTATACTATGATGGATAAGGAAAGAGGCGTGTTGGAAATATGCGAGAGAAACTTGCCCCATATTGCTGTACAGTAATGAATTGGGTTGTGAAAAACAAATACGCTAAAGGACTGGTCGAACCGGCTTTAAAAAAAAAAGTTGTGTTTTCATCATAAAACAAGTCCTACGTTGACTTATAAACTTGCTGGATTTTCCCCAGTGTAATGGTTTGTAAAGCATTGATTAATCTTCACACATTACACTTTAATGGAAATGTAACTTGACACACTTGGTAGCAAAGAGCTGAAACACAATTGCTATTCTTTAACATATTGTACAGTACTGTGCATAAAGCAGTAGTTACAACTGGCACAGTAATTGGTGTCAGTATGATACATTCGTCTACAAGAGTCTTCTATGTTTTCACTGTGCTGTATATACATAGATGTACTGTACTGTAGTATCTAGAAGAGTATGCATTGATTTGATTTTATTCATGATGAGCTATAGTAGTAACTATGTAGCTGTTGGGGTAAACTTCCAACTGCAAAGTTGGAGGGAAATAATAGC
This sequence comes from Ascaphus truei, assembly GCA_036426205.1. Classification (NCBI taxonomy): domain Eukaryota; kingdom Metazoa; phylum Chordata; class Amphibia; order Anura; family Ascaphidae; genus Ascaphus; species Ascaphus truei. The sequence continues at coordinate 173,680,783 of CM071567.1, read as the reverse complement.
ACTAGTTTTACCAAGGAAAACAAATTCTATAGCAGGAAATGGTATTTTTTTCTTTGATAAATCTGGTGTGTTTTTTTTTTTTTTTGCACTGTTTTTGCCCTAGATAAGCAGCCAGGAGCCTGCGATAATTATGCCCCATAACACAATGTTTTGATTGTTGATCATCCAGCTGGAGCGATCCAAACACACACACACACACGATCAATAGGTGAACTTGTTGTACAGATTTTACTAATTTATTACAAATGTAGCAAACATTACTTCTTACTCCCGCTGTTGTGCTAGCATGGGTTTAATAGTGTATTAGCCCCACCACTTTCTGGCGCACGGCTGATTAAAAACTATAGCCGTATGTCCTAATGCAGTGCATCAGCGGGAGTAATAACGGCTACATCTGTACATTTCAGGACCAAAGGGCCTATCCACTAAACTTCGATAAGTGACTTAACGCTGGTTAAGTGCGCTTTTCATGCCATATTGCATGTTTAGCTATTCATAAAGCTTCGATAACATGGCAAAATCACTTTAAAATTGTGTTTTAACGAGCGTTCGTACTCTTACTATTACAAGACGTGCGGTAGCTGAAAACGCTCAAAATCAAAAAAAAATTTGCCAGTAAATGCTATTCACAAAGCTCCAAGATGCAAATCGCAGGTTAAACACTTAAATTGTATTCTCGCCACCTAAAGGGCAGCGCGATCGAAATCGTGATTTGCATCTGACAGAGTTTATTGTATTTTTACTGCATAGGAATGTTGCCGGGGATCCCCAGAGCTGACCCGCATTCATTTCAGCTCCGGAGACCCATGGATTCAATCCTAGATAATAAAAATAAAATTACAACCCAGCTTCATTACCGTAGTGGCTAACCGCTAAGGTAATGAAGGGGTTAAATAGCAGAAACTGCTTTGTTGTTGTTAGAGGGGATGGGTGAAGCTTGTAGTTGCCCCAGGGTTGGTGTTTAGGCATCCCTGGAGGGTTGAAGTAGAAGTTAACCCCTTCATTACCTTAGCGGTTACAACCACTAAGGTAATGAAGCAGTTAACTACTCCCGCAATCTTCCCGGTAGGCCTAACCACCCACCCTGGGGAAACTACCCACTTCACCCAACCCCTGTTGCACCAATAAACCAGTTTAACCCCTTCATTGCCTGAGCGGCTAGCTGCTAAGGTAATTAAGTTGCTTTTATTTTATTTTGATAACACAATATTGAAGCAGGGGGTCTCCGGAGCTCAACCGCATTAATTTGAGTCTCGGGACCCCCTGCTTCCCGAGTGACCGGGTCATTTAAACGCACAGGAGATACAGGCAATTCAAACCGGGGCCTGTAACTCGGGAGCAGGGGGTCCCCAGGGCTGAAATTAATGCGGTTCAGCTCTGGAGACCCCCTGCTTCAATACTGGGATATTAAAACTGCGCGATCGCCTGTAAGAGCTGTGCAGGGACATGCAGCTCTCTCTTTGCAGCTATTACAGACTGCTGGAGCGAAATGGAACGTTAAGTCCATTTCGCTCGTTAAGCAAACACAAATTTGGCATTTTTGTTACCAAATGCTAAACAATTTGCAATTTTTCTTAGGGAACATCGTTTTTACACAAATTTCATAGCGTTCGGTAGGAACATGCAAACCCAATTGGTAATGAATGCAATGAATGTATCGAAGTTTAGTGAATAGGCCCTAAGTGTTTAATATCTGATATGCCAACATTAGTTTTAGACTATTGCTGACTCAATATATATTACAACTGATACCTGATTAATAACCCTTTGCAGTGAGTGTTTGCATTTAATTTAGTATTGCCAACCCAACTCCATGTCAAAGTGACATTTCGATAGAGACCCTGCTTCATAAAGGTAATCCTAGTGCATTGGGGCTTACAGGAGTGTTACGTGTCTACAGAAAAGAGAGTCAATGAAAGCCAAGCCTAGAGTACAACATCATGAAATAGAGTTCGTTTGGCAACACTGATTGAATCATGCATTGAACGAATTACTGTACTTATTTTTTTTTTTTTAAACAGGAGCCCCTATTATTCTGTCATCTCCCCATTTTTACCAGGCTGCTGAAGCACTTGTTAAAGACATAGTTGGCATGCATCCAAACAAAGAAGACCATGAAACCTTTCTAGATATTAATCCGGTAAGATAACTTTCTAGATCATTGGAATGACCTCAGATGGTGTATTATGCATCATGTGGGAGCTTTGTCTTCAGCAAGCAGAGTGGGGGATGTGCAAATAGCTCCCTAATATTGAAATCGGGATATATTAAATAACTTCAACATGTCCAACCTGAAAAAAAGAGGATGTCTCTGTTTCGCAGGTTTTTTGTTTTGGACAGAACATTATGTATAATACACCTGTAGCACTTTGACAAGAAAAGACAATGTATATTTCTCTTTCACTACTTGACTGTCCTTTTTGCTTTTTCCTGCTCATATCCATAAATGTTAATCTTGTTCTCTTCTCCCTTTTTTTCTGCTTTCTGTGCCCTTTTTTCGCATTTATTTTTAAGAAAGCCAATGTCAGTCTCTTAGCATTACAGGCAGAGATTTCTGGGTAAATTATAAAAGTAGCCCTATCCTCCACAATGGCACATTTGCAGTGTTATTGCATATGCAGGTACAGACGATGACATTAGGAGACAACATTCCCATGGGATGAAAGTTGTGCTTTATTAACAAATACAGATATTTATATATTATTTTTTTTCACTCTGTTGTGAGCCCTTTCTTAAACATGGCCACTTCCCACTTTAAAATCATGAGAAATACCAAATAAATTAAAGCAGCAATCGCACCAACTCTCCCACTAAGTATTTCCTTGCATAAATAAATCTCCGGACTCATAGAGATGTAACAGGCGTTATTATCCCCGTTAAAACGCAAATACTGCGGTAAGTAACACATGCGTTCTCCTCTTAACCATTGCATTTCATATCGCCAGTGCTAAATCACTGCCCAGAGTTAACAAGAGCAGTACTGTCTGCTACATCTATACCATCTTGCAAAGTTAAGAGGGGAAGCTGATAAACATTGCTCACAAGGCAATAGTCATATAGACATCTGTTCACAGCAGCAATTTTCAGGGGAATTTTGTTTAGCAGAGGTTGAGGCACAACAATAAAAGACATGACCCAATATAGTGCTGCCTACTCATCCATTTATTCCATGTGACTGAGTAGGTGGCCCAGTGTTCAATGCATAGTCAAGTGAACCTAGAAACACTGACTCAAGACTTCCTTCATGTGATATTAATGAAGGTACTTCCCTCTTTGCCTGAGAAACCAAAACTAGATTTAAAGCCCATTTCTGTCAGTGAATATAGGAATTGTGTTTCTTATACGCTTGTTCCGAGTGCAATAACACATAAATAAATAGCTCCTCATTTACACTGGGAGTCAGCATTTATACAGTAATCTGCCAACTAACAGGTATATAAAATGATGAATCAATTGTTATTATTTTTTTTTTGCCAATGATTAAAATCTACTCGGGGGAATACAGTACTCAGTGCTCATCCCGTAGTGCTGTGAGTGCCCATCCCGTAGTGCTGTGAGTGCCCTGTGAGTGCCCATCCCGTAGTGCTGTGAGTGCCCATCCCGTAGTGCTCTGAGTGCACAGACAATAGTGTGTGTGTGTTTGTGTGCATTGTTGTCCCTTTTCTGTGAAACCCACTCATTTTCTCTTTTACTTTGCAGCTCACTGGGATATTAATACGAGCTGCTAGGCGAATGCAAGTCAATGTCTATGTTAGAAAAATTGATGGGTATCGGTAAGTATTCTAAATACATTAATTTATTTCAGTAACGCCTTAAGCCTTTTGTGTGTCCCACTGGCAAATCGCGATCACATGATTATAGCGCCACTTCATCTGGAAATAGAAGAGGCTTTAAGAAACTGTTCTTGCATGACAGGTTATTTTAAACCTGACTTTTCACTTCACTTTGAGTCAATAAAAAAGAGGAAATGAACTATGGTGAGTTTTCACTAAAATGAAACAACAAAAAAAAGCGTAAAAAGATCAATTAAAATGGCACTGACTGTTATAAAATATGGGATCCTTGGCTGGGGCGCTAAATGTAATACAAAATTTAATATAAAGCAATCAAACAGAATACGGTTGTGAGGAGGAGGAGGTCTCCTCTCCCCCCACCTCTTTCCCCTCTCCCCCCCCCACCCCCCCCGTCCTTCTTGGTTGTCCTCTCTCTCTCCGTGTTCTTCCTCTTTGTTCTTATTACCCCGCAATATAGTATACAAATCACCCTGTTAGAACCGAGCCTCCAACAGTAACAGTATTAAAGTGGACTTAATTTCTAATCATCTGCAATTTAAGCATAACAAGAATATACGTACATTGCTAAGAGTGTTTACATGATTATTCTATAGTATTTCATTGATATTATTTCTACTCATTGTATAAGAACGTTCGCTCTGGAGTATTGTTGGAGCTCCGATGTCTGTGATTTGTACTATGCGGAAAACTAATAAAACTATATGGAGAAAAAAAATGGCACTGACTGAAAGACGTCTGGCTTAAAAAGAGCAACATCGCCATGTTTGTTACAAAAACAACTGGGGAGGTTGCACTGCATACACAGAATGAGGGTCATCGATTTAGAATCTCTGATTAGTCAAAGGTGTGTTTACATCTGCGTAAAGCCTTCCCTTTCAATTAGCAAAGCAGGTTAATGTTAACTATACATTATTTACTTCCCTTTTATCTTGTTCAGTCTTACTGGAAATATAAGAACCCTGGTCTTCCCTGTGATGCACCTTAATGAGGTAAGAATACAAATATATACTACACTGTTTTGTAAAGAAAGAAAACAGTACAGAATAGTTAAAATAAGGCATGACCCCTGACACGAGCACTGCAGAGAACACTTGTATATAAGGAGGGTGTACCACAACAGTGGTTATATTGATAAGTTATTATCAATAGATGTTTGACCACTCCAAGTTTAAGTCTGTGCACGAAACACGTAGGAGTGGGAGCGCTAGGCGGGACCCCTGGAATATTCCTCTTACCAGTACACGTAATTATACTGCAGCAACACCTCTGTTTGATTTTTCCCTGCAATCACATCACCCACAACCATCTACAGCAAGCAAGCTCTTGGACAGATACACAAACACTTAACACTCCATGCTTTAGGTTGTGTTCATGCACATACACAACCTATGTGGCCAGCTGCTTATTCAGAGATTTATTGCTTCTTGTGCATTCCTGGGAGATCTATTGATAATAACTTACCACACACTCTGGGAGTTGTTTCTCACAGGCTGTCTTTATTCTCGGAGTATTATTTAAGCAGTGACTTGAAAGATTATGGCTCTTGATTGATGTGCTGAGTTAGATATATTCACTCTAGCACTCTTATGGCAAGTGTTTCTTGTTGTGTACATATTGTGCTCTAGATGCCTACATGTTAGCTACCTTTATTGTTGGTGCATGTAAGTAAATGTGTTTTGCTATTTGATAGGACTGATTACCACTGTTGTGGTTCACCCTTCTTATATACAAGTGTTCTCTGCAGTGCTCGTGTCAGGGGTCCATGCCTTATTTTATTCTGTACTGTGGTTTTTTTTATGTATTAGTGTCAGCTTAATAAATTGCTTAGTCTCATATTTGGTACATTTGAGTGCTCTCTACGGAACATTTTCCTCTGTTTTTGTCCTATTATCTATTTCCCGTGTGCACCGCCGGACATGCTTGGGTGACCATTCATATTTAACAGTGGATGCGGGGTTATTCTTTCTTTGTTATATATATATATATATATATACACACACACACACACACACACACACACACACACACACACACACAACACTCAACACACACCCACCACATACCACACCACACCACACATGCACGCCTGGTTAAAGCTATAATCATGCCTGGTGCTTGTCCCTTACAAATAAATAGAAAGAATATACGTTACCATCCGAGAACTGATAAAGTAGAGACAGCACACAGTAGGAAGATGACAAAAGGTTATATTAGCTTAAATAGCATCACAGATAACCAACGATTCGACCCTACAGAGAGGTCTTTTTCACATCCCCTTGAAAAAGATCTCTCTGTGGGGTCGAAACGTTGGTTATCTGTGATGCTATTTAAGCTAATATAACCTTTTGTCATCTTCCTACTGTGTGCTATCTCTACTTTATCAGTTCTCGGATAGTTATATATATATATATATATATACATATATATATTATATATATATATATATAGCAACTGTAAATATTACTGTATGTTCATTTGCATGTCTTAGACAGGTCTGCAACCCTGTCTTTCCCCATTATCGCCCAGCATACAGCGCTTCCACTGCAGCAAGGGATTCTGGGAAATGACATGCAAATGAGCACATCGTGTCACCTTTTGTCTGAAAAACCATTGTTACATGGAGCCCATATAAGCTTTTAAAGCACAGCATGGGAATCAGATGCAAAGCCAGAGGAACCATTCACAGACATGTTTCAACCTTCATGGGTATAATCAGTGTGAAGTTGGTTGTACTGCTGGCTTTGCAATTTTCAAGACTAGGGTTTACCATCACGTTTTAAGTTATGGTGGATGAAAAAGGCAACAAGAAACCTCCAACGTATTGCATATAGCAAATGAAAAGATCACTTGTGAGCACATTCACATGTCTTAGGCGGGTCTGCAACCCTGCCTTTCACCAATAAACATGTAAATGTGCTCACAAGTGATCTTTTTATTTGCTATATGCAATACGGTGGAGGATATATATATATATATATATATATACCCGGGATGTAACTCGGGATGTAACTCCGTAATAGGTAGTATTATTTATAAATAGGGGAACAATAGGATGACTATTTGGTGTAAGGTTGTATTATAATGTATAGAAACCTGGAAGAAAATGTCATACGATGTTGTTTTAAAATGGTTTATTGTAAACAAACCCACAGTAGAATGTAGACTTTGGTGACATAAATGATGTCTAAATGTGAGGTGTGTGCGCTAGGGTGTGAGGTGGCGGGTGGGTGTTTAGTACGGATGCCGGGTGGGTAGTTAGTGGCTGGTGTGTGTCCCGCTAGGGTGTGTGGTGGCGAGTGGCTGGTGAGTGCCGTGTGGCGGTCCCGCTAGGGTGGGAAGGGGTGTGAGGTGGTGTGTGGCTGCTGAGTGTGTGTTGTGGGTATTGAGTTCAGTTATATAGATATATTGCAGAATAGTTTTTTTTTTAACGCTTTCGAGAGTGTTCCTCTCTTCCTCGGGTCAGCAATACTGACTTACAATACTGATTCTTTGACTAAAACAGAGATTAGGAAAGGAGAAAAAAACAGCGATGTAGATAAAGTAAAGTGAGAAAGTGATGTTTGAAGACATTGGAAGGGTAATAAAACTGTGACAAGGAACAGCATGGAGGGGGAAGGGGATGCTGTGTGGGGGGGCTGGGGGCAGAATGTATGGAGAGGAACATTGGCAGATTGGCAGGCAGAATCATTACAAACAATTACTGTATGATAGTGTGTGAGAAACCCCATATACGCATTAAGTCCTCTTGTTTTGGTGTCAAAGAGTCTTATCATTCTGAGTTCAAATGTTTTCCGTTCTTGGGTGCCTTTAAACATTCCATTGAGGATTTAGCTTTTTAAATCATTTATGGAGTGGTCTGGCTGTGAGAAATGATGTCCCACAGGTGAGCAGTATCTTCCTTCTTCGTGGTGGAGTATAGAGTGCCTGTGTATATTCATTCTGCTTTGAAGTTTTTGGCTGGTTTCCCCAATGTAGCATCCTTGGTCACATTTGTTGCACTGAATCATATACACCACGTTCCTTGATGTGCAGCAGTATGATCCTTTAACATTGAATGTACTATGGTTGTTGCTGGCTGTGGGATCTTGGCATATATGTTTGCAGAGTTTGCACCATGTATTGTTGCATGGTTTTGTGCCATTATCCATGTCTTTAAGTTCGTTATGACGTTTTCTGTTGACTAATTTCTGTTTGAGGTTTGGTGGTTGCCGGAATGCATGGATGGGAGGTTTGGGGAAGATTTCTTTTAATGTCACATCCTCTTCCAGCATGGGTTGCAGATCTTTGATTATTTTTCGTACAGTATACCCTCTAGGGTAGGGTTGTATGTGGTCACTAGTGGTATGCGTGTGGTAGGTTCTTTCTGTCTGTATTGTAGCAGGTGTTCTTGTGGGGCTTTTAGTGCAGATGTAATAGTTCTGGCAATAGTCTTTGGCTTGTGTCCCTTCTTTCTGAATGATTCGGTCAGGGTTGTGAGATGCCTGTTTCTGTCTTCAGTGTCAGAGCATATCCGGTGGTATCTTATAGCCTGGCTGTGTATGATACCTTGTTTTGTATGAGTGGGATGGAAGCTGGAGTTGTGGAGGTAATTGCATCTGTCTGTTGGTTTCTTGTATACAGATGTGTGTAGTTTGCCATTTTTCAGTGTTACTGTTTACTAGCTTTGCCGAATAATCCAATTTGAGTTTATTTGGTGGATGGAATTAGTTCAGGGACTTATAGAATTGTTTTATGGTTCCTTCACCCTCTGTCCATATTATAAACAGGTCATCAATGTATCTGTAGGATTTGTGGGGCATGTGGCTAGGAATCTTTGTTCAAGATTTGCCATGAAAAGATTGGCATAGTGCGGTGCCATCTTGGTACCCATTGCAGTCCCCATTAGTTGTAGGTACATTTCCTTGTTGAAGCTGAAGTAGTTGTGTGTGAGAATGTATTCTATCAGTTTGGTAATTACATCAGCGCTGTATTTCTGATCCAGGAGAATGTTGAAAGGAATTGCAAGCATGCCTCAATACCATCCTTGTGGGGGATGTTGCAGTAAAGGGATTCTACATCCATGGTAACTAGCAGTGTGTTGGATGATAGTTGGTTGATGTTGTTATGGTTATTGAGAACATCTGTGGTATCTTGTATGAAGCTGTTGGTGCTTGTGACTAAAGGTCCTAATCTCTGTTTTAGCCATAGAATCCTTTGTAAACCAGTATTGCTGACCTGAGGAAGAGAGGAACACTCTCGAAAGCTTATCCTATTCTATCAATTGTTAGTCCAAATAAAAAAGGTATCCCCTAATACTGAAGTACTTATTTATTCTGCACTCTCGCAACTGGACTAACACGGCTAATTTCGTTTTATTGTATATATTATATATATATATATATATATATATATTATATTTATATTTATATATATCTATATATATATATATATATAATTCTATATATGCTCCTGTGCTATTCCCACAATGGCTATAGGGCTAGAAGTTGTTGGAGCATTCCCTTTTCATGCATTACTGACTCTGACTGCAAAAGGGTTGTTAGCAGATCACGTAGGCTTAATGTGTGCTTCTTTTACAGAGTGTCCTCATCGATGACAAATCTGCTGGAAAGCTCCAGTCAATACTTTTAAAGACCAGGGTAGTATCCAACATTCCCTTCATAATCATGGCCCTAGGAATTATATTTGGGATCATATTTATTGTATTGGTTTGCCGTGCAAATAAAGCCAACACTGAGGTATGTGACATTGTTGTATGATTCTTTAAAAATTTCTGCTTACTAATGTGCAATAGCCATAATCGCCGGCTAACGCTTATACTGTATACTGTACACATGAATCTCTGTTAATGATTGAGAATGTTGATTACAAACACTTAACATTTTTCATTCTTCTGAATCTTAGTTCTATTTACCCTACTCTTTCTTTTTTTTTTTTTTTTTATGTTGAATAATAACTTGAATCATTTCTTTGGATTCTTTCCATTCTATTGGAATCTTTTTTTCACTCCATGTTTGGTATTCTAATTTCCTTTTCGCTAGGTTTTTTACATCCCTTTTGCAATTATGCTTCTGTCTCTTCTGACTAAGGCTGAGTCCATGGTGACTCAGCCCGTGCGGAGGCGCGCTGAGGCTGAGGGAAAGCGGGTGCTTTCCCTGGCCTTAATTAGCGCGCCGTCCGGTGGCGTGTCGGGGGGCGGGCCAGTGACGTCACGGAGTTGACCGGCCCTGCGCTCCCATGAGCGCGAAAATGTTAAATTTTCAGAAGACGCACGCTTGCGGAAGCGTGCGTGAGCCCCTGCTAAAGCCGCTCTCATTGCGGCTGCAAAGGCTCACTGCCGAGCAGCAGTGCGCCTCAGCACGGGCGCTGACCATGCCCGAGGCCTTAGGCTACACTGATAGTGACCGCGACGTCAGGCTACGATCGCTGGAAAAATCCAATTGAGATGACTTCCAGCGATCGCAACCAAGCTGTTGCGCCACGCTTACGATAAGCGCACGCGACGGCTGCAATGCATTTGTTTTGACGTGACGTCGCCGGCACTATAAGCGCAGCCTTATACTTTCCTATTCAGTTTCTTCCCATGTCGGTTCATTTAGCCACATTCGTTTTGATTTGTTTCAATTATATTTATTACCTAGGATACATTGATGTCTACACATTCAAAAGTGATTTAAAGGCTCCCCATGAATAATCGTTTTTATCCTCTTCGTCCCAAGTTGTTTCTTGTAGGCTGTTCCTTAGTTGATTAAAATTGTCTTTTTCAAATGAAATCTTTGTTGATCCCATATAAATGCACTTTTTGATAGTAATAAGAATGGGATGATAATATGATCACTATTTCACAAATGTTCCCTCACTTGATACATATTGGCTTTTTCTTCCAGTATTTCTCCTTTTCCAATTGGTTCCCCATAAATTGGGTCATTTAACAGTTTTTTTGGGGTGTCCTAAAAGATATTACTTAGATTAGCAGTATATTTAAAGGAAACTCAGTCAGCTAATCATGCAAAAATAATAATTTGGTATAGTTTTTCTGCCTTTTCCATTATTATGGAATCACCATCAGTTTGACTTTCTCATTCTAACAAAGATGTGGTGGTTTAAAGCCATAACAAAGGTTTCTATTGCAGATTTCAAGTCATATAAGCTTCTACATTACCGCCAATCCCTAATATACTCTGATACGACCTTTCGGGCAAAGAAAATCCTGACTGTCCACGTTGTATTGAATTTACCCCTAATGTCTTAAATCTGGCTTTACAAATACATATACTCCACAATCCTTTCTATTTGCCCGATAACGTATTAACTAATTGCACAGCTCTGTGTTTCATGCCACCATATTTCAGTAATGCCTGATATATCACACTGCTTTTTTTCTGTCTATAATTTCAAGTTCCTTTATTTTCTGCACCAGGCTTCTTGTACTTACAAGCATGCACCCAAGGTTTCTGTTGGTCTGCACTCTTGTTGTAGATGTCATGCCCTCTGTTGGCTTAGCAGCTCTTGCCTTTTCTCTCTCTTGGGTTTACTGGCTAGCATTTGTATTACTGAATGCACTATGTTGGCTTCTTTCCGTGCTGAGCTCTCGTCTCCCCCACTCCATCTCCATGACCCATAGCTGTCCACCAATACCTATATTTTCTATATGTTCAGTATTTCTGTCTTGTCCTTTATCCCTCCCTCCTACCTTAAAAACATCTCCAAGCTTGTAATCCTCCTCTGCCCCATTGATATGAAACCCCATCCCTACTATAAAGACAGCACCTCTCAGATACAAAATCTAGTCACTTCCCTATAACAGCTCACCGCTCCTGCTCTCCCTCAGTCACATACACATTTTGTATGTATACTAATGCACTCTTTCACAAACATGTCTCAGAAGAGCTTACCCTTGCTGAAAAGTATCTTGTTGGGATCACTGCTGTGCTCCTTTTTACCCTACAGATCGATTCCAAGGGGGTTATTCATTGAACTGCGATAGTGCTGATTTGGGCACTATAGCATGGCAACAGAAGTCCATGGGAGTTTCCGTGCAATAGTGCCCTGATCGCCGGGCCGGCTGGGAATATTGCGGGGCTCGGTGCAGGGACATGGGCTGCAGGGCCTCTTACCTTCTCCTTCTCTTCCTGCGGGTCCCACATCATTGCGCCGCAACGTCAAATGGCTTTACGTGGCCATGATGAGGGACACTGCAAGAAGAGATAGCAAAGGAGAAGATGAGAGTTACAGAGGCCCTGCGCTCTCCCCTGCCAATCAGTATATGTGTTGTGGGGAAGAGCGCGGGGCCTCTGTAATCGTGAGGCTCCAAGCCAGCACTGCCTGATCAGCACTTACAATTGAATGAATGACCTCCCAAAGACTCTGGCGATGCTGCAGATAAAAGTAATGGGACGTGTCTTGGCCAAAGAGATGCAGTTCTGGGTCCAAAAAAATCTACACCAATGTATCAAAATCCCGTTGAATTTAGTAAGATTTTTTCTTTGATACATCTGGTGCAGTTTGTTTTAATACTTTGACCTTAATATATAGACTCTAATGAGTGCTGCGGCACCAAGAGAGGACCGTTTCTGCCAGCGAAGGCAAAGGGGGGCTGTGCAGAGCTATTTTGCTTTCCAGGAAGGGTTTCTAATCGGTTTTGAAAGCCACAGAGGCCTCAACAGGCTAGATATTGCCAGATATTTTTTGTGAGTCTGATTTATGAAGCATATATATTTTGATCTGATTTAATCCTGTTTCCTTACCTTTTTTGTAATCTAGGGTACAGAAGAATATAGAGGTCCTCTCATAAGAACATCATAAGTCCTCATTTACTCCCACCACTAACTATGCAAGATAACCTGTCCCGACTGCAAAGTCTCCTGGAGGAGTGTTTGCTGTTGTTGAAATGCATTGCATCGATAGCAGAGGGGAAAATGGCACAGACTATGGGATGTTGTGACTATGCAGAGTGTTAAACAGAGAGGTCTTTCAGATCCATGCTGCCTGCGCTCCCGTGGCACAGCACTATCTGTCTTCCCCTATGTAGTTACATCATCGATAGAACATCTTGTACAATAAGCCCTTTTAATCTGCACAGTTTCATTCATTTGTACCCTGTGGTCCCTGAGCTCTGTTTACAAAGTAATACAGCGGTTTTTTGTTTCTTTGTTTTTAGTGGAAAGAAATTTATTTGTGACAAATTACATTTTACACGTACATGTAACACAATAATCTTGTAGAAAAGGCAATACAATTTTCTATTTAAAATTAGACTGACATACAGCGGTTTTTTCACACAAATAGTATGATAATATATATCCCAAACGAAAGTGAAATGGATTTGTATACATTTGTTCAGGATTATTAGCACCATTAAAGATTTTGCATGTTATTTGTAGCCTACGGGTGGGCACTTTCACTCATGTTTTAGGTGTTATTTTGCCAAAAACCCAGTTTATTTGATTTTTATTTGGGATTTTTACAAAATTATGGGGGGGGAAACTCAAGATAAACAAGAAAATGTTAACATAGCATAATAAAGCATGACATTGTTAAAAAGAAGTATTAAATCATAAAAACAATTAGGAAAATAAAATACCTGACAAAGGTAAAATAAAATGTAAAAGTATGACGTGGAACACACTTAGTTTATGGGCACGTGGGCTGGTGTTTTGGTTTTATAAATAATTTGGGGGGTTTTGTTTTCTTTCTAAAAAAAAATCTTTTGTGTTTTGGAATGTGAGGTTCTGATTATACACCTGATTTTTTCCCATCTCTATGTTAACGTCAAGGTTTTTGGACATGGCTGATTTGGAGGAGATACTTTCAGATAAATGACCACACTAGGTTTCTGTCCTCATTCTGACCATCAGCCAGAAAGAATTAAAGCTGAACGCAGGCCACGTAGCTAGAACCATCTGGTCAGTCAACACTGCATTTGTTGTGTGGTGGTGCGTGTATTTTTGGGGTGGTCTGATCACTGTGTAAAGGGAAAGATCTGTGAGTTATTCAATGCGGTTAAGATATTGGGTGTTCATGTGCTATAGTTATGAGTATTAAACGTAAGGGACAAGATAAATATGCAACGTAGTTATAAAAGGGAATGGTACTCAGGAATCTTTAAATAAGGCCTTTCATTATGTCATTTGGTATTTCATCTATCAGCATAAGGTAACTCTTATCTTGAAAAACTGCAAGGTGTATCTTTGCTAATAAATGTTTTCATTTCTTAAACTGACAAAGGGAAAAAGCACAGCGTTTGGTAACAAAACAAACGTAAGCATATGGTTTTTATGGGGAAGTGCTAGTTAACTAAATACATTTGCCCCCCAAAAAAGTACAGAATCTAAGCTCTTGAGTGACAAACCTGCAGAGACGAATAGAGCATCGGAGGCCTTTCTAGCACTGAATGGGGTTAACACAATAAACATACTGTACATGCCTTCCTGTGATTTAGAATTGCTGTATACCACTATAGGTAGAAATGTAATTGACCATGATATTTCTTTAGAGCCGTTGTTTCCAACACTATTCTCAGGACACCAAAAGCCGCATCAGATTTAAGAATAATCACTGGATTATCAAAAAAATGTGAGCCCTTTATTTATATGACTGGGATATTGCTTTGCTCTCGCTAAAACATGACCTGGCGGGTGTTTTCTGATGACAATGTTGAAAACCATCTACTGTACAGTATATTATCCTTTCAAAAATTGGTACACGTCATGACACATTACAGTAGATAATGTACAGTATGGCGGACTCTAAAACAATGTGCAAGGCCTGTTGTAATTAACTCAGGCCTAAATCGAAATATATCATGCTCTTTTGATAAAAGGGTAATTTTGCATGATCAATGTGCTAATATACCATGCATGTTCCAAATTGCACTAGTTTCATTCTGTACGAATAGACGAATTATGCCACAGCACTTTCCTGCTATGGGTTGCCCGCTGAATACATGTTAGTGATGAAGAAGAACTGCATCAACCTTTCATGCCTTCACAAACATTTTGTGTTTTTTAAACGTTTTAAAATAAAAGCGCAAAGAAAAAGTCTGAAGCAAGCTATGCAACTGATCGGGCTTTAGTTCACAACTCTACTCCCCCCTGAATTTGCACTCTGTGTACAAGACACTGCATAAATTGGAGTCAAAATGACACTGCACATTTGTTTGATGCAATACTCCAAACTATCAATAGATACAGTAAGAGATGGGTCACCAATATATCTAGTGGAATTGCACCACTTTTGTTGTGCTTGAACGAGTGAGTCATATGAGGAATGGAGTTAGGGGAGGAAGATAGTCAGCGGATGTATCTAAATTTACATCTGTATCTGGTGCAGCCTTCCCTTTTCTTTGAGCCAAAAGTATCTTGTTTGGATGACGTTAGCCTCTGCTACTCATTAGAAATCTGCGCCAAATGTAAGAAACAAGATTAGGAAACTTCATGCACAGGCCACCAACTCAATTTGACACACATGATAAATGTTGATCTGTGTTTTGGAGAAAATCTTGACACCTGTCTCCCTTGGCACTTTCAACATGTCTGGCTATTTCTAACTATGGAAAAGTTACTCATAGCAGAGGAATGATTTAGGTAGTCATCTAACGGATTGTAACCATACACTTGAGCACCTTTTGTACATAAGTCTGAGTGAAGGTTAGAGCATTGGATTTCATAACAGATCACTGGCGCGTCTATTTTAATCCCTAGCATGAGTGATCTGAGATAGGGAGTCTCCATGCAGATAGAGGTAGCTCAGGAACATGCATGACTGTTTGCCCTCCAAAAGCAGGCAGCATCCTTAGTATTATTCTGCAAGCACAACCCTCCCCCCCAACTAATCTACAAAGTATTTAGATTAAACTATTATAAAATGAACTATTGTAACTAAAACAATCATAAGTGTAATACATTTGTCTACTATATGTCTCCATAATCTAATTTATGCTAATTATGATTGCTACATTGGAGTTGGGATTTCAATGGAGCGCTTAACCCCTTCAATCTCTTACTTTAATAATTTTTACATATAGGTACTGTTTATTCTGTGGATCTTTGTGTTGCAAAACTCATGCTTCACTTACAGTAGTGTAAAACATGTACGTATGTACTGTACAGTATGTATATGTTGTGCAATTTAGGGCCAGATTCACAAAGCTCCATTATTGACTTAATACGGTGTTAATTTAAGTTACCGCATTGTTAAGTGCTAATGGGTATCTTCAAAGCTCACTAACGCTGCGTTAAGTGCTGTTTTCAGCTGGAACGGGCCTTGCATTACTTTATCCGACGTTAGAGAGAGACCTATTTTACCCGAGTCCCAAGTGCGCACATAAAAGCATTTAGTTAGCCACAGAACGATATCGTCTATTAATTTTTTATTGTGTATATATATATATATATATCCCCTCAAACCTACCTCAACATGCAGAGAGACACCTGTGCAGGACAAGGAGCACATCTGGGATATATTCTAATAGTATATGCAAAGTATATTTAAATGACTCATAAGCACATATCCCAGGTATCTTTGTGCACAGGCTTCTCCATGAGTTGTTTGAAGGTGGGTTTGTGGAGCTACACACAGAGAAAGGGGTGCCCCCGCACAGCTAAAGTTAACCTTAGATGTGCAGGGGCACCCCTTTCTCTTTGTAGCTACCTTCATCTGGGTCCAACCATATTACATTTCTGTGACTGAGTGCTCACTCACTAGGTTTTCTTTCTCTCTTGGTTTATTGGGTTTGTGGGGCTACATACCTGTATAGCAATTGGGACCCTAATAAAATAGGACTTTAACTCTCTCCTCCAGCAAAACCCATATTTCATGGTATAATGCTACCTTTAGGTAAATCAGGCGTAACATGAGTGATATTAAACGAACATGAGGTCGTGCTAATTTAACATGTTATTAAGTTTATGCTAATGAGATCAGTAAAGGCGATTTGTTTTTTCACATAATTAACTTTGAGGATTGCCGTTAACCTCAGGGAACATAACGTCTGTTACGGATTTTGATAACGTGACTTTATGAATCCTGAGTTAACTCAGTTTTGTGGATCTGGCCCTTAATGTCCTTGTTAATCACATGTATTTAATTCCGTGTTTACAGGTGGGGCATTATTTAGTATGATCCTTAACACTTGTTAAAGCCAAAGTATTGTTAATGAATTACTGATAGCACTTTGTGGATGCCTCAAGCACTTTGTGGATGCCTCAAACCTACTGAATCTTTCATGCTGTATCTCACAAATAAAACATGTTTTGTAGCTTAGCTTTCTTGGGTTTTCTTTGTGGGAATCTCTGATGCTGTATCTGAACTACTTTAGCATCACCTATAGTGTAACGTGATGAGCACTTTTAGAAGTACAGGGGGTTTGTGTTAATTAACAGTACCGTAATATAAAAATGCTGTTACTCAAGCATATAAGGTAGTCCCTAAACTACACATTTACTATAGTGGTGCTGATGGGATCATAAATGTTTTAGTTAATTTAAATGGATCTTTTGTCTCCCCTATAAAGTGTTCATGATGACACAGAGGAAAGTGATAATTTATGACAAGAAAGACAACGTTGTTTTCGTCACTTTTCTTATAAACTGTGCCCTGCATAAAAAGACCCAAACAGTTTCTAATGAAGATAGAAACTTGTAGATATTCATGGCCCTATTCAATGGACTTTGCCAGGTTAGGGAATGGAGAAGCCGCTTCACAGAATGGAGCTCAAAGGCTTCCCTGACATTAAGAAGTAGCAGCTTCACAGAATATTCAATGGGTGCTTTGGACAAATACAATGGTACTGTACGGCTGGTGAAGCCCTGAAATGGTAACTTGGCAAGTGAGGCTCATGAAAAGACTTTTTACAAAACTGAGCTCACAAAATCCATACACAGAAGTACTGTACAGGTTCCAAGTGAATGACTTGCATTATGCCAGCAGATAAAAGATCTGCGGACAGGCTCGCATATTGGTTCCACAAGTTCGTTCCAATCTCTAAAACATCACACACTGTTTTAAGATATTCACTGTGTGTGGTAAATATGAATTCCTTTCTTCTAAAACCATGGCTGCTGAGGAAACAGAAAACTATAATTGAATAGAATATTAGTTAGAATAATCATTTAAAACCTGGACATATATGCCTTTTAAAACCATTTTTTTAAATTACGTAATAAGAATGGAAACGGGTAGTCCCTTTCAAAAAAATCTTATTACTGTAACCAGTAAAGTGACAGTTAATATAGGCAAAAATGTATTGCACAGTACGGTCACGACTTAATACCCAGCTATCTAGCTAATCCATTTTTCACCTACGCAAAGTCCCTCAAATTAATAATATCCCCCCTCAATCCGTCACAATATATATCTTTACTTGCTGTCACCACCAAAGAGATATCAAGATTCACTTGCACAGTCTTTTGTCCCTATTTACTAAAGAAAATATGCACTTAAAGCAAACAATATCCTACGTGTTTTTATTAATAAATCAGTTCTTTACTATGAGAAAATACCTGTAGAATTTAAAAAACAAATAACTCTGAATTACATTTTTAATGTATTATAATGTAACAAACATTTTTTGTTTCTATTGCAACCATTTACAATGTCATGTCCTCTTCTGCAACTGGCACAACCCTTTTTGAGCCCTGCCCTCTCTCTAGCAGTGCACCATTTGTATCTAGTGACTGCCTGGTCACATGATCTTCCTCACAGAACTTTGCATCTTTGGTCCTCTTCAACAGCCATTTAGTGAACCTCCAAATCGAATCTTCACCGATCGATCACAGGAGAACGGATCAATCGGCAACTTAGCTAATTACTTATCATTGTGTGGATTGTATTGATGCACATAATAAAGGGGGGAAAATTAAATAAATAAAAACGGCAACTTGGACTGCTGCTTTAACACACAAAAATCTGTTGTAGCAAAACGTGTTGAAAATGTAATAACTCTCTTCAAAGTGTGCACAGTTCAATTAGAGCCCAAAGTGCTACTTGTTAAATTTTAGATTTAATATACAAAAAATATAATGGTGCTTAGGTTACGGAAAATGGTTACAAAAACATACAGTACAATAAATGCAGACAATTTAATCAAATAAAAAAAAGAGCAAAATAGATTTATCTAATTACTGCATACTGTAACATTCTCAGATTACTTCAGAGAGGGCTTAACGTTACAAATATGGAAGTCGTCCTGTGGAATAAGCACACACCCCTCAATGTTGAATTTCTCCCTTCATATCTCAATTGCATGGCTTATATCTTAACTTTCTGCTTTGGAAGTAGCATAAACTCACCTTCTGGGTGTATCTCTAACCCTCCCCCACTTCTCATCAGTCTGCAGCCAGTGAAATTTGTATGACTTAAGGAAAAAAAGTTACTTAAAAAAATTGCCTGGATATACAAAATGTCCCATATATTTGTATTCCTATAATACATACAGTAGAATAACGACATCCTCACTGTTGCGTCTGTATAATTAAGATGCATACATGGATATAAAATATGCCAACGCAATTGATACTTTTGCATGAGAACACAGATATCAGAGGTAACAGACCAGACCAACCTGTCATTCTTGGTATGAATTTATTCAGCTAATCACAACTGTTACAAAGATTAATCTGTAATTCTCGCGTTTATCGTTGTTGGACCCATGATATCTTTGCATTTAATAAATCTACACAATTCTGGAATACCTTCCTAGCCACACCGCCTTTTATTTACAGACCCCCTTCAGGAATCCCTTTTAAGATACATAAAACAGGGTTTTCATTTATTTCTACGGTCAGAGAATTGTGACGCCAGCTTTCAATCATCCAATTTCCAAAAACAGGCGTTGACCTCAGATAACCTCATTTTAAGACCAACACAGAAACAGGTAGGGATCAGCAGCATGACCTGCAATAAAACAATACATGTATTTTTAAAGCAACCTACAACTAAAATGAACCTCTGGTGTGTCAGGTTTATTAAAATACTGAGTATTTTCTGGCATTTTCATTACAATTGGAAACAAATGATCACAAACAGGAAAGTGTTGCAAAGATCTTGCAGTGCTGGGGAGGTGTGCTAAAAGCTGCTATAGATATCAAAGGCTCCTCAGTATATTAAAGCTCATTAAAAATGGCAAAAAGAGTTGAATTTCAAAAATGCAGTATTATCTATGTAGCTTGGTTCCCCTGGGTCCCCTTTCTACCCCTTACTGCCTCTGTAGTGGCCAGCGAGTCCGGCGGGTGCCTGGAGTGTTGCGGGGGCGGCTGGCGCTGGAGGCTTCGCGGTGGCCCAACTCCACAGGGCACCACCATCTTATACCCAATTGCGCATGCGCGAGATCAGGTGCATGCGCAGTGTCCTTTCACAGTCCAGCGGCCATCACAGACCTGCGCATGCACAGTGCAACAGCGCCAGCCAACAGAGAGAGACTTGCACGGGGACTACAGCCCCCATGATGCCTAGGGGCATTATACCTATTATATCTACGGCAGCCAATAGGGCTACAGTTTCCCCTGCAAGGGGAGATTGATACATTTCGCGTGCGGGGACCGCGAGTTAGTCGGAGCTGAGAAGCCATCGGTGTAGGGTGTATGTGTGCAGGTGTCTGTGGCACCTGCACTAGGCCAGAGACCCCATTAGGCCTGACTCCCCTCAGCTTGTGGTTGCTGCAGGGACAGGCCCATAGATAGGGACACTGCCCCTGTACATTAGAGTGAGGGACACAGCCAGGATGCAGCTATATCCTGACCAGGTGGTCTAGGACCAGACACCCACCACCAAGAGACATTGTACATGGTGGTACAATCCTTGCGGAACCCACCCACCGTAGAGGCGGAGACGTTGCGGAGCACCGTCTTGGATCAGTGGATCCCGATAGCATCTGCGCGCCTGGGTGTGGAATCAACGTGCACCAACCTACAACTCAATTTTAGTGGTCAGTGCTGTCTCACACACTTGGATGGGGGTGGGACTCTAGGGACACTGTGTGGGGTTACGGCACTGCGAGGCCTAGTGTTATAGTGTGGCACTATTGTTGATGATTGATTATTATGCATATAGTAAACTGTTCTACACATAACCTTGTATATTGTTTATTGTATGTGGGTCCTGTAACGGGAATTATTCTACACTATAGAATCCCATTACAGGTGGAGGCACTACCGAGCATCGTTCCAAAATACACCCCAGGCTCCCAGCAGCGGAAGCTCAAGCCTCCTGTGAGCCACAGGTATTGCACCACACACACCGTAGCTACACATCTCCCGGGGGGTGGGGGAAAGTGCGCTACATTTGGAGGCGCTGATGAGATCTCAGACCTGGGGTGCCCTACTCCGCAGTTCTAAATTAGTGAACCCATCAGAAACACCATGTATACACCCACACAGCAGCAGGTCTATGACTGGGCTTTAGAGCTACGAGAATCTCTGTGACACGTGGTCGCTGTGGGAGGAGTCCCCGCTCTCACATCTATATTCGCTGTCTGCGAACAAGTGAGAAAATCTCCTGGTCTGAGCAATGCTAGACTCATCAGTAGGAAATACAATCCTTCTTATCAAGGGAGTACTATCTTACTGGCCACAGAACAAGAGATATGCCAGAGATTTTACAACAAGGGTGCCCGCTCATATACCCTGTGATAGCATCCCATCACGCTACCTCCCCCTACAATCGCAGGGAGGGGAGGACCACCAATATGGCCACTAGTACTCCGTCCAGGCCTGACGTACTACTACCCCAGGTGACCTTCACTTCAATTACCCAGGACGGAGCAACTAGCTGGGCAGGGAGCCCACCACAATCACCTCCCATTAGCACTCAAGCGACAAGTTTTACACTGGTCAGTAGCTCCGGGCAAAGAACCGACCGACGCTTAGCAAGTTGGGGCTCCGTACTGAATGTGACCCTACCGCAATTAGTGGAGGCACTCACTATGTCTTCACAGTCCCAAAATTACAGGAAACTAAAGGCTTTCTCAGGACGACTCCTACTCCTGGGGGTGAAGAGGGAATCGACTCCTGGAAGGAACACACCATCAAGGTGATGGACGAATGGCCCTGTTCCAAGGCAGTGAGGCGACAAAGAATAATGGCAAGCCTCCGACCTCCAGCATCCACCATGGTCAGTGCAGCTCGATCAAGATGCCGACCTCTTGGCTCACCGGACCGTGGAGCTACTAGTGCGTATCTGCGGCAGGGATGAAGATGAGAGCGAACTGTGGTCCAAGTATTACCTGTCCATCTTCCTTCAACGGATCCAAATGGTCCTCTGGAAGCTGTGATGTCGCAATATCCCCGCTGCAATGGTAGACGAGTACCGGCGCAAACAATTCCTTAGAGGAGCAATCCCCACTCAGCACATAGTGATTATGATCAGGTGCTACTACAAGGACTTCCTCCTACCTTCGAGGACCTTTTGGGGTTAGTAAAGGGGCACGAAGCATATACACGTCTGCATACTTCCCCAAAAACTAAAGAACTCCACAAGGGTGAACACAAGAGAGCATCCACTCTGAAGGTTAAAGAACCCTATAGTGTGGAGGAGGACTCTCAATCGGAGTCACCTGCCGTAATGGCCAAACCGATCGAAACAATATTGCCTGCCTATTAGGGCAGCCCCGCCCCCGGTGACCTCATCTGCTACAGCTGTGGTTGGAAGGGACACTTTTTCAACGAATGCCCTAAGAAAAAAATAACAATTAAGAATTTCCACCTTAACGTAATGATGTGTGGGGTTCACACTGCCGAATCCCCTGCCCCATCAGACAGAACCACTTCCTCGCTCCCGACAACCCTCCTGAGCAAAGCCCCAACGATGGACCCCACCATGGAACGCTTAGTCGGGTAGGACCAGCTGCTATCATACGCTTCGTCCTGGACGGTGTCTATTCATCAGCCTTGTTGGACACTGGTTCTCAAGTGACCATCGTGTACAGAGGATTCTATAACCATACACACCACCCCTTGCAGTCGGCGGAGCATATGAAAGTGTGGGGACTAAGTAGTGAGGATTACCCCATTGATGGGATAGTGAAGTTTTGGCTGGAGATAGTTCAGCTGAACACAGGCAAATCGCACCCTATGGATGTGGAGGCATTAGTATGCCCCGAGCCCCTAGGACAGCCAAGTACCCGATTATCTTGGGAACGAACACAGACATCGTGCGGGCAATAGTCAAGGCCTATTTACAAGACGTCGGTGAACTGTCTGAGTAGCCTAACCCTCCACTCCATCCTGTTGGAGGAGTGTTGCAGGATATCTGCCCTAGACCATCATGGGGATCTCTTCAACCAGCGAGCAGGACTAACAGAAATTCCACCAGGGGGAGTGAAACGCATGACCGCATTGTGCTGCTACCCCGACCGAGATGAGTCTGACCACCTTTTTTCTCTGGAAAGCACGCCGAAGGAAGATGCTCAGTGAGGCTACAAGCTGATACCAGAAGTACAGGAATGGATGTCCAAGATTCCTGGGCGAATTAAAGTGTTCGTCCAAAATATCTCTCCGTACCCCATAGCTTTCGATCCGGGATGAAAATTGGACTGCATATACCCCGTCACGCCAGTGAAGATGATGTCTCAGGTGAATGCTGCCGTGGTGTCCAAAAAGCCAGCCGAGCTGACATTCAACTTCGGAGACTCAACCCTACCGGCCGAATGGAAAGATCGGTTAACGGGCAAATTGGAGGACCGTATTCCCCACGAGTAAGATGGATGTGGGTTGCAGCCACAGCGCCCAACACACCGTCAGGCTGAGTGACACTACACCCTTCCGAGAATGTTCTCGTCGCATCGCACCTCGGGATGTGGACGATGTAAGGGACGTCTTACAAGAGATGGAAACAGCGGGGATTGTGACTGAATCCTGAAGTCCCTACGCCTCGCACATCGTGGTGGTGAAAAAAAGAATAGGTTGGTAAGATTGTGTGTCGACTACCGGACAATGAGCAACCGTACCGTACCCGATCAGTACACTCTTCCCCACATCGAAGAGATTCTCAACGCACTAACTGGGAGCCAGTGGTTCAGTGTTCTGGACTTGCGATCTGGGTACTACCAGGTACCGATGAGTGAAGAAGACAAGGAGAAGACTGCCTTTGTCTGTGCCCTGGGCTTCTACCAGTTTACGCCCATGCCCCAAGGCATCTGTGGAGCTCCAGCAATATTCCAATGCCTAATGGAGAAAACCATTGGAGACATGAATCCTCTGGAATGCTTGGTCTACCTGGACGATATTATTGTATTCGATAAAACCCTGCAAAAACATGAAGAACGTCTGCTTAAAGTGCTGGACCGTCTGGGACGAGAGGGCCTTAAACTGTCACTCGATAAGGGCTGGTTGTGAAGAAAATGGGGGTAATCAGCGCATTAATAAAGGCAGTGTGCTCGTCTGGTTACCCCTATTTTGTATTGGGGATGAAGGGGTTAATTTTTCATGCACTATACATGTCTTATTTTTCCCTCTGTCCCTTATTGTCCCCATTTTGCAGGATTGTATGTTCTTGCAGTATAGTATATCTCAAGCACACACATATGAAAAATATAATTGTGAAATAAGGGGACCAGGTATGATCAATAAAGTGTATTTTTGCTGCAGGTTTTAAGAGACAAGCAGGATGAGGGTTTTTTTCCCATGTCATTAAAATGCACACAAGAACCAAATGTTTTGACACCTATGAGCTGGGTCACTTGCCTATGCAAGCTTCAAAGCTAGCCTGCTGGGCCCACGCCTGTAAATCTCTCTGGAAGTTGCATATCAAAAGACCCAGAGTCCGGGGTGTGTGAATTGGCCAGATGGATGCTAAATAGGAAATCCTGAGTTTCCCCATTCCAGCCTGAGAGGGGCCAGGTAAAGAGGGGAGTGCACCTATGCTAAGTAGCCAAGGTGGCGTTGTCGCACATGCTCTGTGTGAACAGGAAATCCCTAGTGCCCACTCTCCAAACTGTGGGCAAGTAGGTGACTGGGGAATGATTACTTTCACACGAGGGGGATTGGGTGGGTATGTTGGCGATAGGCTTCCAAATCCTATATACATCCCACCCAGGCTATTCCCATTGTCTTTCGTTTTTCATTCTACCATGTGAGCGGATTTCCAACACGCTTCTCATTGCGGAGAAGAGCAGCAGCACATTCCTGGAATGCAAAGAGTCTTATTACATCAGAACCAAGGACAAAACTCTGCGTTAGGACACTGTGATTGCTGAGGGTTATCTGATTAACCCCAATGGACCAGAAAAGACTTTGGACATTCACAGAAGGATTGGGCTGGCAATTTATGCCCTTGCAAAAGGACTACATTTTAAAAGACAATCTTCTGGTGCTTTGCACCTTTCTGGACATTATCCCCTGTTCCTGTACCAGTAAGTGTAATTATTAAGCATATTCTGCAGTTGTCGTGTGTTTGCCTATCAAGGGAATAAATCTCAGTTTATTTTGCTCAACTTGTACAGCTCAATTGGGATCCACAAAATATAAATGTGTTAATAAGTGCGTCCATCGTGACAAGCATTTAAAACTGGTGGCAGCTTGTGGGATACTGATTGAGCCTATATTGCAGTTTCCTGCGGGGCTCTGTAATATAGTGAGGACCTTGTAGACTCCAAGCTCCTCAGACAAGTTGCAACCTACACACACTTCCAAAGAAGCACGAGATAATTCACTGGTCTCTGGACCCATACCCCAGTGGCACCATGAGTCCACGCTCAGGAAGGTTTTGTACCTGGAACCTGACGCAGATAGTGGAGAGATGTGTGGGGTACAGTTTCATGACAGATGGTCGGTCCAAGAATCAGCTGGAGGACTTAGAAGAATATGAGGGCAGGATGGCCCCACCAGCTGCTGTGGCAGCAGACAGTACTCAGCCCGAAGTGCAGGAGGTCCCTCCAGCTCTGGGGCTGCAAGGACCGGGGGTGGGTGTCAGTGACCACCTGGAAGAGGGTGGCGTGGTGCCAGGGGTTGCAGATGGTTCAATCGCTGCGGCGACCGGACTTGCTACCTCTGAACTCATTGCACTCCTCACTGCCTGGGGGGAAGGGGTTAGCTATGAACAGCGGGTACAGCTCCTGTCGATAGCGCTTGGAAGTACCCCTCACTCCCACCTTGTCAGCGGGGAACAGGACGTTCCCAGAGTAACTGCTGTGGAAGCAGCAGAGCCAGCAAATGAATATGTAACCAGCAGAGCCTTGGTGAGCAACGCAGCAGTCCCCAGAGAGGCAGCCATTCCGGCTAGAGGGGGCCTGTCTGCACCTCAGTGGACTCACAAACATACAGTGGGCAGCAACACGCCCTATACTGGGGAGTTCAAGCTTGAGAGACGTTGCTATCATTGCCATAAGGTGGGCCACATCCGGCCACATTGCCCACAACGTTCACAAGCTGCAGGGCCAGTAACCCGGATTGGGCTGGCCCACACAGAGGAACAGAGCACAGCCATGGAGCCACAACCAAGAGGTATGTCCCAGGCAGATACTGCTTTTGTCACCTCAGAGCCAGCAGCAGTGAGCGGAGGATGTCCAAGGGCACCAGTCGAGGTGCAGCCTGCTGATATCCTGAGCAGGCACCCACGGAGGGTCTTTGATGTGCGACCCTACAAAAATGTATCTACTGATCAAGATTTACGACATCGGATAATCTGTTAACCTCCGCCTTTGTGACACCACTTTCTTTTGACGAATGATCTATACAAGATTTCATTTTTGGATCAAGATTCGCGACATTGGATTATACGAGGATATTCTCTACATAGATTATGATTGAGCTGTATGGATTTTGTTATCTTTTCCTCATATTTCTTAGCCACGATAGGCAAAGCACAAACTGCCTGGACAAATTATTTTGAACTATTAAGTTTCTTTACACAATTCTATGAAATAAGAAGACAATTACATTTATACAGATACTGCTCTTTTATGGCAGTTTTCTGTGTTACCATAACTTTTTAGCTCTGGACATTATCAGTATTCACAGTCATTGTAACCATTGTGTCCTCTGCTTTATTATTGCTTAGTCATTTTTGCAATAATATTATTAACTTAATTAATGCCACTGTCACTAATCCCTATATGGTTCTCCTCAGGTCTGTGTTTGGTGTGTTTATAACCTCCGTGGTAACCATGACAACCACATACCTCTATATGTGTTGTGTGACATTTGTTATTACTCCATTCTTTGTAATACTGTGTATTCAATTCGATCTGCTATGACTTTAATTCTGTATCTGTTTACAGTGGTTTAGCAGCTCATTTGTCGCCTTGAATTACCTTTCCCTGGTTCGTGATCGCTTTAATAGCGTTCCTAGGGTTACCATGACGATCACACGCATTGACACGCAAAAGCGTGTTGACGTCATACGCGTCAGTCTTTGATTTCCATACGGAATGACACAGGTAGTGTCATCTGACTGTAGCCTCCACTTATTTCCTTCTAGCTTGCGGCCGCGTTGTATACGCCCCCTTTTTGGTCGCTATGACATTCAAGACACCAAGACGTGCAGTACATAATGACGTCATGCGTGTCATACTTAAATTTACATAGGGGAGGACACAGACAGTGCCACCTGACTGTTCTAGACCAATAAGAAGGTCAGTAATATGATTGCAGACCCTATGATGTAGTTATGTTTGAGTAACCTTTCCCCTGCCACAGCTGTTTGTAATTTAAATGTGTTTGGCGCGAATTCTGGTACTATATTCTCTTTATATATACTAGCTCATTCCTCCCTTCACCACTCCCCGAAGAAGACCGTTTTAGTCGAAACGCATTGGAGTGGGAGTCTGTGGAGTGGGACCCCTACCTCTTTCCATGACAGGAGGCTCTGGCTATTGTCCTTTTGGCTTTTTACACCTACGCTTTAAAAGGTGATGTATTTACATCTTTTACATTGGGCAATCATTGCCTCCATTTTTTGCAGTTAATAATTTCAACTACAGCTATTTCCTTATGGTATGTGCAAAAATCTGCAGTTTGTGCAATGATATATACGCATGCTTTATTTAGAGCTGCTCGTGCTGTTGATTATTTTTGGTGTTTAATTTGCCTCATTTATGTACCTTTGCCTCTAGGAATACACATTTGGTAGATGAGTCCCCCTCCTCTTTTAATCTTCTCCCCTTGTTTTTAACCCACAGTAATAAATTTGTATTGTTATCACTTTCTTGGTATGCCCGTGTGCTTCTTTATAAGGATGCTTTCTCTTGTTGTAGTACATATATATATATGTATGTGTGTGTGTATATATATATGTATGTGCAGTGTTCGACAAATAATGATAACCACATGCCTGTGGCAAGTGGATTTAGGTCACTGGCGAGCCGTGCTGCGGCTCTATGAATTCCCCTACTCGCGCCAATTAAAAAAAAAAAAAAAACCCCCCTCCCTGATTGGGTTAACGCGGGGAAGATCCCCTTCCCCTGATCTCCTCCCCCTCCTGATCTCCTCCCCCTCCTGCCCCTGATCTCCTCCCCCTCCTGCCCCTGATCTCCTCCCCTTGATCTCCTCCCCCCCCTGCCCCTGATCCCCGCTTGCTGCCCGGGGGTGTCTGCCTCTGAAGGTGGTCCGCTTTGCCTCGGTGGGGGGAGCGTGCTGCGGCGTGGGGGGAGTGTGCTGTGGCGTCAGCCGCTTCGGGGGGGGGCGTGCTGTGACGTCGGCCGCTTCAGGGAGGGGGGGGGGGGGGGGGCCCTTGGGGGGGCGGGGCTGCCAGGGGGGGGGGGGCAGGGGCGGGCGGGGGGGGCGATCAGGGGGGGGGGGGGGGCGGTTCCCCTTGCAGAGGCTCTGCTGCCATGCGGAGGGCCCTGCTGCCTTGCCTTGCTGCCGTGCGGAGGGCGGTTCCCCTTGCAGAGGCTCTGCTGCCGTGCGGAGGGCCCTGCTCCCCGCTGCGATGTGTGACGCCCCCTGTCTTGCAGAGGCCCTCCTGCCGTGCGAAGGGCCCTGCTGCCTTGCGGAGGCCCTAGGTGCCATGTGCGACCCCCCTGCCTTGCAGAGGCCCTCCTGCCGTGTGGAGGGCCCTGCTGCCATGCGGAGGCCCCACTGCTGCCATTTGCGACCCGATGAGTGTGTGTGTGAGTGAGTGACAGACTGAGTGACTGTGTGTGTCTGTGTCTGTGAGTGAGTGTGTCTGTGAGTGAGTGTGTCTCTGAGTGAGTGTGTCTGTGAGTGAGTGTGTCTGAGTGTGTGTGCCTCTGAGTGTGTCTGTGAGTGAGTGTGTCTGTGAGTGTGTCTGTGAGTGTGTCTGTCTCTGCATGTGAGTGTGTGAGTGTGTCTGTGAGTGAGTGTGTGTGTCTGTGAGTGAGTGTGTGTGTCTGTGAGTGTGTCACCCTCTCCGTGTCACCCTCTCCCTGTGTTGCCCTCTCCCTCTCCCTGTGTCTCCCTCTCCCTGTGTCGCCCTCACCCTCTCCCTGTGTCTCCCTCTCCCTCTCCCTGTGTCACCCTCTCCCTGTCGCCCTCTCCGTTGCCCTTTCCCTGTCGCCCTCTCCCTTTCCGTCGCCCTCTGCCTTTCCCTGTCGCTCTCTCTGTCGCCCTCTCCCTCTCTCTGTCGCCCCCTCCCTCTCCCCCTTTCCCTGTCGCCCTCTCCCTTTCCCTGTCGCCCTCTCCCTCTCTCTGTCGCCCTCTCCCTCTCTCTGTTGCCCTCTCCCTCTCTGTCGCCCTCTCCCTCTCTCGGTCGCACTCTCTCTGTCGCACTCTCTGTCTTTGTCTCTCATTCTCTCTGTGTGTTCTCTCTCTCTCTCTCTGTGTCTCTCTCATTCTCTCTCTTTCTGTGTGTGTCTCTTTCTCGGCGTGTCTCTTTCTCTGTGTCTCTCTCTCTATCTCTCTGTGTGTCTCTCTCTGTGTGTGTGTCTCTGTGTGTGTGTGTGTCTCTGTCTGTGTGTGTGTCTCTCTCTCTGTGTCTCTCTCTCTGTGTCTCTCTCTATGGGCTCTATGCAGTAAGCGCCGAAAAAGTGCAATCGCCAAGTGTACCTTATCGGCATGATTCTGCCGATTTTCCCTCTCCGTATGCAATAAGTGCCGAATTCCTTCCGAATCAAGCCGAAAACATTTGCTCCCACTCTGCCGATGATTTGCCGATCACACACAGGTGTATCGGCGTGCATGGCGGGGTGGTGTTAGGTTCGCCAATGAAACTTCTTGCTGAATCTGCCGAAGCAAGCATGTTTTGGATTGAGCGGCCCATTTAAAGGCAGCGTGTATTTTTATTCATTCTCTGTGTTGTTGGGAAAGAGAGAGAGAGAGACACATACAGAGCTGGCCGATTTACATATTTCATATTGACTGAGAGAGTTGTTGTGTATTGTGAGAGGTTTGTCCTGTGTTGTTTTGTTAAACTCTTTGTCTTGTTTTCACTCTGTAAGTGTTCAGTGCGATTGTCTTAAAAAAATAATTCTGTTCTTTGTGAGTGCTAGAGGTATGGCCGCAAGGCGTGGGAAGAGGGATGCTGGTGTGAGTGGTACTGGTAGTCGTGTGAGTACGCATCTGAGTGAACGTAGGATTCAGGGGAGTGCTGTTGCTGCGAGTGCGACTGGTGTTGCTGGGAGTGCGAGTGCTGATGGTGGCTCTGTTGCTGGTGCTGCTGGGGTGTCTGTTGCTGGTGCTGGTGGGGTGTCTGTTGCTGGTGCTGCTGGGGTGTCTGTTGCTGGTGCTGCTGGTGTCTCTGGTGGTGGGGTGGTTGATGCTGGCCCGCTTTTGGAGTCTCTTCCATTGGAATAAGGAGAGTCCAGTCAGCAGCAGCCAAGCTCTGGGCCTGCACGTGTTCGGAACAAACGTCTGGAGCGGCCACGTAATCCTCGGTTCAATGAAGAGGAAAACAGAGTTCTTGTCACAGGGATTTTGGAGCACTATGACTCTCTGTATGGCCATTTACTAGGTAAGTCTATCTTTGCATTGATAGTTCAAAGACATGTTATCCTAGGTCATGTGAGATGTCTTAATATCAAAATATTATTCTATAATATCTATCAATTAAAGTTAATTGTTACACACATATTCCTTCATGTTTTAGAACGACCATAACAATCAGTCTAAAAAGTTTGCCAAAGTTCATAAAATATTCATGCAAGCTTCCTTACATTTGTATGTTTCCACATAAATGCTCATGTGGTACACATAGTCCACCTAAACCAGCATGTTTGGTATCTCTTGGAACAGGTAGCAGTTTAGGAAACTGATCGTTTTTCTAATAATAATTAACGTCATATATTTTGTATGTATTTCAAGGGCGGACAAGTTCAGCATCCAGAAATGAAATGTGGCTGTGTCTGAGTGGGAATCATGTCAGGGACCGGGCGAATTGTCGCAAGAGATTCGATGATATCAGGGCAAACTTAAAGAAAAAAATCCAAGCACAACGGATGCATGTTTCTGGCACTGGAGGTGGGCCGCCAGCACAAGCTCTAATCTTAACTCCATTGGAGGAGCAGATGCGGGAAAAATTTATTCCTGTCGTCGTGGAGGGTTTGCCAGGGGACAGAGATATCGGAATTTATTCGGCTCCATTTCCACCAGGTGACAAATGTTACTGTACTAGGCGTGTCATAGGTTACAGTTCTTATCTATATTTCCGCTGCTACTTATACTTTCTTCCCAATATAAGCATAGCCAAATATATATATATCTGTATATATGTCTCTCTCTCTCTCTATATATATATCTATATATCTATCTATCTACCTATATATATATTTATATCTAGTTGTCCTACAAAAAGAAAAAAATAATATGTGTGTTGTGTGTGTTTGGAAACATGTATTGGCTCAGCTATCGTGGATGACATCATTATGAGTAAACATACACAACTTGACCAGCATGAAGGGATTATGTGTAATGATCTTCCAAATAACACACACTGCAACCTTCTACCTTACAAAGCATTCAACATGTTTGCCCTATAGTTGAAAGCTGAATGTATGTGTGAATCTTTGTACAAACAATGTGTTAACATGCATAACCACAAAGCACATCCACACTCATTCTGTCACAGTAATGTATAACTTCGTTATACTGTGTCTGTGCACACAAATGCCTAATTCACTTTTTCATGTATGTGTCGATACATATATACATATAATATATATATATATATATATATATATATATATATATTAGTCATAATGTATGTTTCAACTATAAACAGGCCAATATTGCCTAATCAAGTCTTGCATGGAAGATTGTGCATTCAAAGGCGAACATAAGTAATTTGCACAAACACATTTCGTTATGTTTTATTAAAGCTCTTTTTTCGCTTCATGTAGTATAATGAGAGCATAAATAGGAACATGTACCATATGGTATTTAATTGTGTTCATATGTAGCTCACTTCATATTTTTATTTAGCTCATGTACCGGTGTGTGAAAACAGCTGCAATTAATATTTAATCACAGCATAGAGGTGAACAGAGGGGGTGGGGTCGGGCACAGAGCCAGATCACAGGGTCATGGTAGGGTCAAGTCTTGTGGGACGGCTTACAGGTGGTAGAACCAAATAAAAGGTCATGGTGGTGTCACGTCTTGGGGGAGGGACTACAGTTGTTACAAGCTGACAAGGTGAACAGAAGTTAATCACATTCATTTGAAATGGTAATTATCTGAATACTTTCACCCACCAGGCCACTATATATGAAAACGTACGTTACTCATTCGTTCACTCATATCTTCTTTTTACCTTATAGATACGCCACCTTATCACAACAGTACCATCTGTGAGCAACACACTGCATGTGTTGATGAGTGTCAGCCACATTGAGCGCTACACCTGCTTCTCTTAAATGTTCACACAGATCACTAAAAACATTCCTTCGCATTTCTAAAATTAGGTACTGAATTATAAGCAGAGTCAACGTTGCTGTCATGGTAGTGATGTACATTATTATTGTTAGATTACTACACAACATATGCAGTGTATGTACAACAGAACACTTAATTTTACAACGCATTCCTGCATGAACATTGTATGTTGTATGGTGTTTAAAATAAATGTGCCAATTAGGTTGACATGTACATTTATGTTAAGATGGATAATGTACAGGTTGGCAGTACCATATCATTGTCATTTCGTTATGTCATGCTGATATTTAGCCATAAATACTCCCACTACACAAACTTCATGTTAATTATGTACACATGTTAATAAAATTCTGATGTTATTCTTCTATATAGTTGCTCCTGCAGCTCTTGTGACACCTGACACTGAACATGTCTCATCACCTGTCTCATAAAGGTCATCATCAAGCATGGAAGGTGAGTGTATGAGGTGTAGCACATCTAATGTGTACATTTGTAGAATTTCATTTGCCATGCAAAATAAATGCCTTTCACATGTAATGAAATTCACATCAGTTATTGTCACAGAAGATGTAGTGTTTCCTGACAACATGTATTGTGTGTGTTGTAAACTATCAGCTAGTGTTGTGAGGTTACAACAACCTTTCATTCATTCTTCTTTCACACTGAGTCGAAACATCATTGTTACTTCAAGCATCATCTTTTAATTGGACACAAATTAAAAATTATGGAAACATGTTATGTGTTCCACTATGAGAACAACTATCATTATAATGAAAAACAAGTGAAATTTCCATGGCAGTTCATAATGTCTTTCTTTATTTGTAGAACCAGATGTTGCCACTCAAGGACAAATTCACTCAAGTGACCATGAAGATGTTGACACTCCTGGATTAACACAGCATTCAAGTCTTCCTGCTCGTGACACCTACTCAGCTATTGCAGCTTCTGAAGAACGAATCTTGGGTGAAGAAAATCGTCGCCATTCAGAAATGATGTCAGTGCTTGAAAGGATGATATCACTGAATGAAAGGATGCATGAAAGGTCAATATCACAAATGTCACAAATTCATAAAGTCATCATCCAAGTTCCTAAAGAAATCCAAAATGTAAACAGGACATTACAAGCATTAGTTCTCAATGTAAGCCAAGCAAATCAGTTGCGAATGACAGCAAGAGAACAACAATTCCACTTTACCCCATCTGAGGATGGATCTTTACATGTTGCTACTTTTTCTCCTGAGTCATCAGTTCTTCATTCCCCAGTTCTGGATGATACCGGTACAGTAGGTGCAAGTTCTGTGCAGGTCCCTGTCAACATCCAACCGCTTACATCTGTTCAAAATCTGGAACCGACACCTACAAATGAGACACGAAAAAGAAAGTTAGGGCAACAATTACTACTAACCAGCTTTTGGAAAAAGATTAAAACACCAAAACAAGAAACTGATCCACCATCACTCTTGCAATGTTTATCAACTGCTTCACAACTGCCACAGCCCACACCCAGTGCCCCTGAAGTGCAACAGCCCACACCCAGTACCACTGAAGTACCACAGCCCACACCCAGTGCCCCTGAAGTGCAATAGCCCACACCCAGTGCCACTGAAGTACCACAGCCCACACCCAGTGCCCCTGAAGTGCAACAGCCCACACCAAGTGCCACTGAAGTACCACAGCCCACACTTAGTGCCACTGAAGTGCCACAGCCCACAACCAGTGCCAGTGAAGTGCAACAGCCCACACTTAGTGCCACTGAAGTGCCACAGCCCACACCCAGTGCCCCTGAAGTGCAACAGCCCACACCCAGTGCCACAGAACTGCCACAGGTCAGTATAAGTCGTACAGTTAAGGCCAGAGTAATTGGCAGAGGGAAAAGGCAAACACAACAGCCAACAAGCAGGCCTGTGACTCGCTCTCAAAAGGATAAACAAAAATAAATAATCACATTCACTTAATTTGTTGGTGTCCTGGTGGTGTTTACTGCAGAATATTTCATGCATAGTGTATGTATGATCATGTACAGATGCTTGATAACATTCAAGTACGTCCTTGTACACATGAATGTTTAGAAATGCTCACTGACTGGATGAAGGCATATTTGATAACATATGAATATGTATTAATCATCAGTTGATTAATGGTACAACATTATTACACACTTGCCATGTTAATAGAAGCTGACATTCACTTAGCTCTTGTTCAAGATGAGATGTATGTGGGTTATTTTGGTAATGTAGATAGTCATTTAATGCTAATATTATTGACATACAACTTTAAGTAAGTACCCATATAACAGCATACATTTTTATGTAATGTTTTCTGGTGTCTTAACTCTGTAAGACATTACTTACCTTAATCTTCTTTCATAGTTCATAATATTGGCATGTGATCATGTATGATATTTGGTTACAATAACAGATCTGTAAGTGTGTATGAATATATCTGTAGTCTCTCTGTATCTCTATGGATATATGTATACACACACACACACACACACACA
>CM071567.1:173500320-173645638 GCA_036426205.1 Ascaphus truei | reverse complement strand
TCTCTCTCTCACCCTCTCTCTCTCTCTCTCTCTCTGTCTCACCCTCTCTCTGTCTCACCCTCTCTCTGTCTCGCCCTCTCTCTGTCTCACCCTCTCTCTGTCTCACAATCTGGATCTGGATATTTTATTTACCCTGTATATCTTAACTGCCCTATACTACACCGAAATAACCTATACTGCTTTCTTCCAGATCTGACTCAAGCTTCACACAGAAGACATTGGAATCCCCCGTAACCCAGAAGACAGGTAGGGAACACATCCCCTCCAATGTATAACATTGTGGGAATGAGGTACCTGGACATTGAGGGTCTGCGGATCAGGTAAGATCCCAGGTGGGATTGCTGCTTTAAATATTCTGAAGCGGGGGCATCCAGGCACTAGTTAAGGGGTGCAGGAAACTAGTCATTCACATCTGGCTTTTTTTTCTAGATTCGACATTTATACACACACATACACACACACAAAACAAGGACTAATTGTAGTATAATGTAATACAATAAATAAACTTATGTCAAAAACGAATGTTCTTACTAGAAATGTATTAAATTTATTTCATTTATGGGTTTTTCTAAATGCGGGGCTGGGGGCGGGATTAGAGGCGGGGTTGGGGGCGGGACTAGAGGCGGGGTTGGGGGCGGGACTAGGTGGCGAATAGATTTTTTGGTTCGGCGAGTAGATTTTTGGGTGATTTGTCAAGCACTGTATATATATATATATATATCATCTCACACTGTTGTCAGCAAACAGGCCTTGTGTTAATGAAATATAAATTTTAGGACACTTGCTACAATTATGGTATCAGTATGATTGAGCCCCTAATTCACTAAGCTGTATTTAACTTTGAATATGATTACAACAAGGCCTACGTACACACATCAATGGCTTTAGTTTAGCACTTTATATATAATATATATAATCAGAATGAACAGTACAGGCCTTCATGGCTCAAAAGAGGCCTTGTTTGCTGTTAAATACAACTTGTACACAGCTGACTCAAATAGGCCCTCAAACATACTCATCCAGTAATGTTATAAACTGTAATGAACTGTTAAGATAATTACAACAAGGCCTGTTTGCACCCAAGGCCTTCAATGTAGCTATATATATATATATATATATATATATATATATATATATATATATATACACACACATATATATATATATATATATATATATAGTTAATTATATATAGATAAATATATGTTGATATATTTATATATATCTCATTATAGATATATTTATTTATATATATATATATCTATATCTATGTATATATCAACAGAGACTAACAGAGAGATTCAAAGAGAGAGAGAAACAGAGAGAGAAAGAGAGAGAAACAGAGAGAGAGAAATGCAGAAAAAGATACAAAGAGAGAGATGTGTGTGTGTGTGGTTAATTTTAGCTAAGTGTAAGCAGAAATCTGTTCATCTTAGCACTGTAGAAGATTTCACACACATAGTTATTCTAATTAAAATAGTCAACTTGTTTTGCACATGTTGATTGACTAAGCCGAAAGTAAAGTTTCGATTCATGTGAAAAGACTGTATCTTAGACAAAGAATTTCAGCCAATTATTGTAACAAATTTCTTGTGGGAGAAACCCTAGGCGTATAACAGTTAGGTTGTATTATAACCTTGGAACAAACCGCGAAGATAACATGTAACTATTCACACATTCAGCAGACATCCGTATGCGTTCAACTTAAGACAGTGTACACTTGGAGAGAAGAAATGGCAGAAGCTTCCACATTGCACAGCCATCCACGTAAATCATACATTGTATGATTTATGAAGCAATCGAATCAACAGCAGAGAAAAGGGCAACGGTGGGTCAAATATATGACTTGATCCAAAAGAAATATCCATACTACCAAGAACCAGACAGACAAAGAAATTTTAAAACTTCTGTACGATTCACTTTATCCGCAAATGAATGTTTTGAGCGTGTCCATGATCGGCTAGATCAACGATATGGATGCTGGCATGTTGCGCCATCATTTAAACTTACCATGGAACATGGAACATATCTTCTGTTAAAGAGCATATTTTTGCCTAATACCAGTTACATTGAAGCCGCACCGACTTTCGCATCTGCTGATATACCTGCACCCTCCATTCATCAAGACCAGATGCAAGATGGACATAACTACTATGATATGTATCAAAACTTATATGGGCAATACCAATGTGGATGTGAAAACAACCAACAACTGTACGTACCTCCGGACGTCTTGTTTGAAGAAGCCACTGCAGATCCATATGACCGCCTAATGGAGATGTGTGTGATTCAGGATTCAACCATTGCCTTAACCATGGATGATACTGTTGTGCCTTCCTGGAGCGAGCAGTTGCAGCCAAATCAGTTTTGACTTCTACAAGAATGGTAAATACAAATGTCGCTATGCCTTTACTCAAATTATATATGTGTACATTAATAATATACACCATTTGTTAGCCAAATGAGTGGATACAGGTTAACATTGCAGACAGCCTTACATGTAGCGTGCACAAAGACATTATTTCCTATAACAATATACTACATGACGAACCATTAGTACACATTGGTGACGGAGTCCTAAATCATAGATTCTTATCGCTTTTAAAGTTTCATTTCAACATATTACACTAACTGTAACACACACACACACCTTATTGTTTAGCATTCAACATATAAAAACAAAGTGTCGGCCACATATGACGTGGGAACGTGGTAATGTCCCAAGGAGGCCTTAAAAAGGTTACCGATGCAAGCCCCAACCCCAACCGACATGCGCACATGAAACAGTATTGGCTGTGCCCGTAGCTTATTGTTACGGTCAGTGCAGTGTGTCATGCGCGTGTGTCGGTGGGGCGGTGCGTGCACAGCGCTGGAGGCCAATGTTCATTCAGTGGGAGGGGTGTTTGTGTGCATTTTGCAGTGCCTTAACATGACGTCACACGTATTTTGTTCGCTCATTGGCTGATCGTCCGTTTTGGCCATGGGCACACGTCCGTTTACAAAGTATATCACACTGTTGTCAGCAAACAGGCCTTGTGTTAATGAGATATAAATTTTAGGACAGTTGCTAAAATTATGGTATCGGTATGATTGAGCACCTAATTCACTCAGCTGTATTTAACTTTGAATATGATTACAACAAGGCCTACTTACACACATCAATGGCTTTAGTTTAGCACTCTATATATAATATATATAATCAGAATGAACAGTACAGGCCTTCATGGCTCAAAAGAGGCCTTGTTTGCTGTTAAATACAACTTGTACACAGCTGACTCAAATAGGCCCTCAAACATACTCACCCAGTAATGTTATAAACTCTAATGAACTGTTAAGATAATTAAAACAAGGCCTGTTTGCACCCAAGGCCTTCAATGTAGCTATATATATACATACATACATATATATATATATATAAATATAGCCTGGAGCTCCCGTGGCTCCTGGAGACCCCCCTTCCCTGGCGCAGCTCGATCACGGGTAATGAAAAACCCGACGGCTGCTTCCAAGGGTGGGGGCTGGAGCTCCCCCCATGTGCCAGTCTCACTCACCCCATGTCCCAGTCTCACTCCCCCCATGTGCCAGTCTCACTCACCCCATGTCCCAGTCTCACTCACCCCCTCTCCCCATGTCGCTGATGCAGGAAGCAACGAGATGCTGCTGTGTACTGTAGCGCAGCACAGCGCCACCTAATGGCCAAAAGAAAAATTGCAGCTGCAGACGGCTTTTTTCCCTCTGCTCCTGGCAAAATCGCCGCTGCTTCCTGCGCCCCCCCTAAACAATCTTGCGCCCCCCCAGGGGGGCGCGCCCCCCAGTTTGCGCACCGCTGTGTTACATCATATAATAAATTGAAGCACACTTAAGTAACATGTTTCATATTATGTGACCTGTTCCTTTAAGAGTTGAGTATAGGATTTCCCATTGACACATCATAACATTAAGACTAATGTGACACACAAATCATCATAACATATAAAAGTACAATGTTATGCCAATAATAAACGTAAGCGCTGACACGATGAAGTGAATGACCTCGACACTGTAATGCCAAGCACATTTTTATTATGAGCAATAGAACGTAAACAGTCCTATAATGTTATAAGTCCCCGCTCCATTGACTCCATTGATGTAGAGATGAGGTTTTTTTTCTAAGTGCCGTCCCGGCAACCTTGCCGATCCTTCTCCCCTCCAACTTGCCAACTTTAGTTGGCGGGACCAATTGCCGATGAAATCTCCATTTCTGAGTGCCGATCAGCACCGATAAGCTGATCGGGGCTACTTGAATACAGCCGATTTCAAAAAGTGCTGATAAGTGCTGATAAGTGGGTTATCGGCAGCCGCATGCCGATAAATTTTTATCGGCAAGAAAAACTGCCGATTTTGAGCACTTATCGGCGCTTACTGAATCTCAAAGCCAATTTTGGCGGGAAAATGCCGATAAAAGCCTTATTGGCGCTTACTGCATGAGGCCCTATGTCTCTCTCTCTCTGTCTCTCTGTGTGTGTGTATGTCTCTCTCTCTCTCTCTCTCTCTCTGTGTGTGTGTCTGTCTCTCTCTCTCTCTGTGTGTGTGTCTCTGTGTGTGTGTCTCTCTGTCTCTCACCCACACTCTCTCTCTCACACTCTGGATCTCTTATTTACCCTACATATCTTAACTGCCCTATACCTACACCGAAAAAAACCTATACTGCTTTCTTCCAGATCTAACTCACGAGCTTCACACGGAAGACATCGGAATCCCCCCTAAACCAGAAGTCAGGTAGGGAACACCTCCCATCCAATGTATAACATTGCGGGAATGAGGGTACCTGGACATTGAGGGACTGTGGATCAGGTAATATCCCAAGCGGGATTGCTGCTTTAGATATTGTGAAGCGGGGACGTCCAGACAATGGTTAAGGGGTTCAGGAAACTAGTCATTCACATCTAGCTTTTATTTCTAGATCCGACATTTACACACACACACACACACACACTGTCATGGGAGAGGGGGTTTGGCCCGGGATTAAAGGGGTTACACCCCATTTGGCCACCCCCTGCTCTCACTTGGGAAGCAAGGGGTTAACTGGACTGGGGTCCAGTAATATGTTTTTACCTTGCTTCAGAATCCAACTGTTTATCCCCCTGTATAAATGTATTGTCTCATCCTAGTGTTTACACCAACACATACACTAGGGTTGATGCGGGAGGGAAGGGGTTAATGTTAATTCAGTGATTACAGCCCTTTGTTCCCTTTTCCCGCCTTTTCAGGCTCCATTTTGCAGCCTTCCATAGGTCGCCATTGAGACTCCATGCATTCTAATGGCAAAAGTAGCGGTTTTGGACCTGTTTTCCAGCGACGACCAGCAGGTGGCGTCCGAGAGGAGGAGCGGCGGTTTCCCATTGTAAGTCAATGGGGCCATTGACTTCAATGAGGATTCCTCAACGCCGCTCTTCAGGAACAGGTTGGCAGCCATCCAAACCGCAGACCGCAAAAGCGGATACAATGTCTTTGAAAAGAGCTTTATCACTTGGTTCAAGTTCAATGACAATTGGCGTGGGAATCTTAGGTTCTAGGGCACCTGGGAATAAAATTCTTGTTGCACCTAGCCCCACACACGACCCACACCGGGTCCGGGAATGAGGGACCGCCGTAAAGCGTCGAGCGGAGAAAGAGGGTCGCACCATTGACTTTAATGGCGGAGCGGAGGCCCCATTGAATCCAATGGTGGCGTGCGCCCATGCATTGTCTATGGCGGCGCCGGCCATTTATTCCAATGGGGAAAAGCCGTGTGGCGGTAAAACGGCTAAGTGCGAAATGGTACAAAATGTAAGTCCATATCTCCGGTTCTGGAAGGATCAGAGGGCTGGGATTTGGGTGGCATGTAGCCAAGGTTCCGGCAAGAATGCATGGCCATTCCCAGCCCTCTCCGAACAACCAGACGGAGTATGGGCGAATGTAAAGATTTGTGGTTTTTCCCATAGACTTCAATGGCGACGGTTTCCCCATTGAAAGTCTATGGCGGGGAACCCCATTGACTGCAACGGCGGAGTTGCTCCATTAAGGCCTATGGCGGCGGAGCCCGTTGTTTTCAATGGGGAACGAGTGAAAAGCAGAGATTCGTTTTTAAAGGGAAGAATTCTGTATTTTAAAAATGTTTTAACCTGCATTTATGTATCTCCAGTTCTGGGGGTCGCAGAGAGCTGAAACTTGGCCACTGTGTAGAGTCACTGTCGGCATAAAAAACTGGCAGGTTTCGACCCACTGGGCCCAACAGAAGGAAACCTATTAAGATGTGAAGATATTAAACTAAATATGGTATTTTGGGTCTGATAGGAAAACGCAGAGCCCATCTGCTAGTCAAATAGGTCAGGGGGGGCAGCCAGATGGTTTAGCATAAGCCCTCTGATCAAAGGTTAACCACCCTGATTGTTTACACTAGGGCCAAGAACAAAGGGGCTGAGTGGTTTGTAAGTGTCATAGTTCACACTTGCAGGGGAGGAAGAATCTACTTCAAACGGCTCCACTAGCCAGCTAGGCACCTTAAGGTTAAGGTATAGGGCTGGAAATTGTATTTAAACAGGGCTCAGTCTAGGCCCATTGTCTTTGTGATTTCCAAGATTGCTGTATGAACTGCTAGTCCAGATTGCTGACTATTTCATCATTCCAACTTTAAGTAAATGTCTATATTTTGCCTGTTATTTGTATATCTTGTGTGTTCACCTTTTTCAAGGAATAAATTATATTTTATCATATCTAGTCATGTTCAGTTCAACCCAGGTATTTTGGTGTATATTATATCTTGTCATAAGTTACCGTGACACACACACACACACACACACACACACACACACACACACACACACACACACACACACACACCTCCCACACTCTCTCTGTCTCTCTCTCCCACACTCTCTCTGTCTCTCACTCTGGATCTGGATATCTTATTTACCTTGTACATCTTAACTGCCCTATACTACACCGAAATAACTTATACGGCTTTCTTCCAGATCTGACTCAAGCTTCACACAAGAAACATCGGAACCCCCCCTAACCCAGAAGACAGGTAAGGTACACCTCCCCTCCAATGTATCAGATTGCGGTAAGGAAGGTTTCTGGACATTGAGGGACTGCAGCTCAGGTAAGATCCCAGGCGGGATTGCTGGTTTAGATATTGTGAAGCGGGGACGTCCAGACACTGGTTAATGGGTTCAGGAAACTAGTCATTCACATCTGGCTTTTATTTCTATATCCAACATTTACACACACAAGCGTGCGTGCGTGTGTGTGTACGTAACAAGGACTAATTGTAGTATAATGTAATACAATAAATACATTTATGTCAAAAACGAATGTTGTTCTGACTAGGAATTTATTAAATGAATTTTATTTATATATTTTATTTTAAAGCGGGGTTGGGGGCGGGACTAGGGGCGGGGTTGGGGGCAGGACTAGGTGACGAGTAGATTTTTTGGTTGAGCGAGTAGATTTTTGAGTGATTTGTCGAACACTGTATATCGGCACTGTACTGTGTATTTGAACCAATGGATGTAGCACTGGGCTCTGTCTGTGTTTCATGTGTTGTCTCTGATTTTAAATATACTGTTGTGGCCCCTTTTATCCTCCTACATCCCCGAAAAAATTTGTGGATGTTTTCCGTTTGTCACGGACTTTGCCGCGCGTCAGCCGTATTCACTAGACAGCGCTAATGGAGCTAAACATTGAAAGCCCCTGCGGCGCCCAAAATGGCCGAAAACATGCCGCATTTGCCCGTGATTTAAAAAATCACGGGGAAACGGCCGCAGGAGGTTAAAGGCGGCCGCCACTGTATATTGCCATGCTCAGTAGCACTCCTCTTTGACACATATATATATATATATATATATATATATATATATATGTTGTGGTTATTTTTGGGGTTCAATATGAGCTTATAGGGGTTCTGTACCATTTGCTGGACACACTGAATTGCAATGAAATAAAATTAAATAAATCTCACAAAACCGCAGAAATGTTTTTGTTGGCTGCCTGCAGCTGGACCGTGGTGCCAAACTGTTGTCCTGGTACCTCCAATACACCAGTTAGTCTTGTTGCATCTGCACAATATGTCAGAGGTGTTCACAGGTATATTATCTACCCATTGGTTTGCAGGTACACAAGTAAATGAGCCCTCTTCTAAATAGTTATTTCTCTCTTGAAAGTGCATTCTGTTGGATTTGTTAATGAATACAACAAAAATTTCAGATTTTAATTGTGT
The DNA here is from genome assembly GCA_036426205.1 of Ascaphus truei. Taxonomy (NCBI): domain Eukaryota; kingdom Metazoa; phylum Chordata; class Amphibia; order Anura; family Ascaphidae; genus Ascaphus; species Ascaphus truei. The sequence continues at coordinate 173,637,399 of CM071567.1, read as the reverse complement.
TAAACTGCATGCCGTTTTTGTGCGATTTTGCATTGACATTATTGACGTTTAATAAAGAGGTATTTAAGGACATGTGATGCCATTTTATTGTTTACTGTACGTGTTTTATTCCATACTCTATGTGGTTACTAGTATTTTTAAATAGAAATGTGAAGTTTGAGAAAATTCTGATTGCTAATTCCAAAGGCCAAACAACTGCATCCTGTGTTGTTGCTGTGGTTGTGGGTAAACATGCAAAACCCACCAAAAACAACAAACATTTTTAAAACATTGTGGTTAGAGTTCTTCTTGGCATATGATGTGTGTTTGGTGATATTTAGCTCATAATGATACAGATGCGGCGGCCGTTATTCGAACAAATCACTGCGCTGTTTTCGTTTGCGCTACTGTACTTCATGCGGCCAATCGCCTCACGCACGTGGTTATCACGGTTGCTTTGTTTGAATTTCATGGATTCTGTTTCTTTGTGTGCAATGAAATGAATGAATTATAATTTGTACAGTAATGTGCTACTTTGTCAATTTCAGGTGTTTAAAAAACAGAACACAAAAATGCCATTTTATGCACTCGCCTGCACTCGCGTCTTAAGGCGGTACGGTTGGAAGAAATCCCGCGCCATTACATCGGTATTCCGAGGTATACACCGCGTGAAATGTTTCAATAACGGCCGCTGAATCTGTACAACTGCTACTGATGATGATAGTTATATTATAGTATTCGTCTTCCAACTCCTGGCATTATGTGTAATCACAATTTCAGATATTCCACATCTTATCTCTGATCCCTTTATTCCACCACCACCATGTTTATTTACTGTATACATTGCTCTTTTTCATCCAGGCATTACTCTTTCTTGTACTCCCTAATCACTATACAGAGATACTCCACATACACACAAGTGGCCTTGGTTATTTAAGTGAAAATGATTGCATTGATAACTAAGCATTTTCCCCTTCTCATATTGAATACTGTTTATGGCAGATCTCTATATATAAGTTATGCAAGTTATTAAAATGAGTACTGTCTCATTTTTATTTTTTATGCTGCATTACATTTATTTTTCTCTAAATAGACTTTGTTGTTAGAGCTTGTATACAGTATGTGTTTTATATTTATTGCTTAGTTAGGTCAATTTTCCTATTGCTACCTCTTCAGTTGTAAGAGGACACAAGCACCTACTGTAATTGAAATATTATAAAGCATTACATAATAAAAAAATTATAATAAAGTATTTTTTTCATTTTAACCAATTTTATATTCGTACCCATAGCAAATGAGAAGGTAAGAAGAAATGACATGCTTCTGATATTCTAGTTGTTCTTTGCTATGTTGTGAGCATTGTTGTGAGTTTAAGCATTTATAAATTGAATGTAAAGATTTTCCAGGAAATGTTTGTGATGCAAACCTCAAAGGATTACTGGGAAAAAGAAATGTGTCTTTGTGCTACAAGTCCAGAAATGCGGAATGTATGTACAAGGACTGAATATCTAGAGGTTATAATGTATTTTACTGTGTTCAGTGTACAGTTCAATGACCTCTGAGGTTTCCAAAGCTCTGTGCATTATAAAATCATTGATTTACAGTTTGGAGAAGAAAAAGGGAGAGGGGGAATATGATTAAAACGTTGAAATATATAAAGAGTTTTAACAAAGTACAGAAGGGAAAGAGACATGCTAGAATAAGAGTAATGCACTGAAGCTAGAGAGTGGCCATATTTCGGAGATATTTGTATTTCTAGACAAATATAGGTCTGACATATTGCAAAGAGTTGGTGCAGTTCTTTCTGGTGGATTTGATCCCTTACTTGGGATATTTGATTTGTGAAATAGCCACCAAAAGAGGTGGTAGACAATAATATACTGTTCACTGTGTTCTGGAGCACTTTTATTTTTCGCCATATCGTGCAGAAAAATAACTAAATTTATATGAAAATTTTAGCAATTATATATCTGCCCATTAGATTATTACATTTAAGAATTATTTGATAATCTAATAAATATTCTTCGGAATTGGTGACGGCATGCTGATGACTGCATCAAGTGCATGGTTACAAAATGGAATTTAGCAAAAAACAAACCATATTATAAAGTGCTTCAGACGTCATTCCACTGACCATATGGCCTCCTAATAGCCCAGATATGAATACTGTTGACTACAAAATCTGGGGCATTAGGCAAAAATGAGCCTACAGGGAGAAGAACTGAGATGTTGATGAGCTGCAGCAAAGTATTGTTAAGGAATGGGAGTAATCGGACCAACGAGTTATCAATTATGCAATCAGACAGTGCCATTCGCGTCATTTGGCGTTTGTTTCAGCAGAAGGAGCATATTTTGAACACACATTGAATCATACTTTGAAATCAAACTTTCATAGTCATTTTAGTTCTTCAGATTAGATTACAACAGTTTAACAAATTTACAAGCTACTACGAATGAAAAACTTCTACAGTGGCGACCAACTTTATTCTAACTCGGCTAGCTGCGCGAATTTCAGATTATCCCGGTGATGTGCGGTTTTGTGTCGTTTTCTCCCGGGGTGTATTTTCGCGGCTGTGATTTAAGCATTTTATTCCCGCTGGCTGCAATACTGCAATGCCGTGTAAAAACGCATGGGGGCGTTTGCGAGCTGTTTTCTTTGAAGCCGAGAAATTCATGAATTGTAATGCAGTATATATACTGTATATACTGTATAACAACAACCCCTAACATACACATACAGTACTGTATATGCACATCAATGATACTATAGGCCGTCCCCTGGCAAGATGTGTTTGCAGCAGAGAGAGATCCGCTGCTCTCTCTGCGCAAACATCGGCACATTAAAAAATATTTAAAATACATTTTTATTCATAGTGTAGATGTGCAGGGGGTCTCCGGAGCTGAACCGCGTTGGTTTCAGGTCCAGGGACCCCTGCTCCCCGAGATACAGACCCCTTTATGAGGTGCCGGTATCCCTCTGCATTTAAAGGTCCCGATTACATGCCGCGGTCACGTGAACAAAGCAGAGGGATACCGGCACCCCATAAAGGGGCCTGTATCACACACAGTGAAGCTTCCAAGCCTGTCGCTCACAGCAGCACGGACCGGACACACAAAAGTGTGTGTCACGTGCACGAGCTTTCGCACTGGCGCGCACAACCATTGCTTATGTCTAGCAACTGGCATTTTGCCCGAATCAAAAATGGCTGCCGTCTGCGCGCAACCATGTTTCCGGTAGGCATCACACCCTTCTTGCACAGGCATATGACGCCAGGGTGTGCCTACTGCGCGTGCGTCGGGCTCGGCCCCACCGAACCCTGCCGCAAGCCAATTGATGGTCAGGCCCTGGCTTCCTCTCACCTCCCTTCATCCTGTCGTCAACATCACGCAGGAGCGGTCCTTTCGTCATAATAGTGGGCCGAGTAGGGAAATAGAGGCGCTCTCGCGTGAATTGAGGAGGAACCGCGAGAAGAGGGGACCAGTGGCGGCTGGTGTTGTGTGGGGAGCGCCTTGTGATGACATTGCCCATGCTGGGAAACTCCATGTAGAGACCTGCTGTTGTGTGTGTCTCGCGCTCGCTCTGCTTCTGGAACCCCCTCTCCTGGCTGTCAGCGCGCGTGTCTGTCGGTGCTGCACGCGGCCGGGTGACGCGTCCAGTTAACGGCTTCATCAAAGAACATGGCTTTCAACTTCGGAGCGGCCGCCGGGGCCGCGAACACCCAGGGTGAGACCCGGGGGAGGGGGCGGGGTACGGGAGGGAGGTGAGCAGGTGGGGAGGGTACGGGAGGTGGGTGAGCGGACTGGGCGGGAGGGAGGTGAGCAGGTGGGGGGGGTACGGGAGGGAGGTGAGCGGAGGGGGCGGGGTACGGGAGGGAGGTGAGCAGATGTGGCGGGGAGGTATTATTAGTACTAATGTTATGATTATTAGAGGTGACCGTGCTAATGTGGGATCGTGTAAATAGTTGTCATATATGGCGATGATGGTGCACGCAGCGCTGTGTGTATATATGACAGGCACAATGAGTCTGCCCCGTAGAGGGTACTGGAATTTGGCTGTGTCCATGCTAGTGCTGAGCGCGTGGCGCTTGCCGATTTCCTGCAATTTAAATTGTCCTGCGCACGCGGCGCGTGCTTTCTCAAGCTTGGGGAGACTAAAAAAAGAGTTTTTAAAGCGCGCTCATCAAGCCCCCACGGCGCGGGCTTGCAAAATAGCCAGGACACCCGGCGCTCATGCTTGGAGAGCTGGTGACCTCACCGCTGTCAAGCATGAGCGCGGTCAGCGGGGCTGCAGCCTTATGCCTCGTCCAGAGTGGTGCTGAGCGGGAGCGCGCTCACGCTGGACACGTTGCGACAATGCACGTGGCCTGCGTGAGCAAGCGGGTGCGCCTGCTCAATGCTCAGCTGCTTGCCGAGCAAGCAAATTTGATTTTGCTGCTCGCAAGCGTGTCACGTGAGCGGTTCGCCCAATGAGGGCGAACCAGCTCCGTGAAGTCGGGCGTGCCCACCTAGCCGTCCAGGAAAAGCACTGCCGAGCAGAGCTGGAGCGCCACCGCGCCTGTTTTCACCCTGGACGAGGTCTTATGGTCCCTGCGCGGCCGCATGCGAAGGAGCGCGCTTCCGTGTTCACGCCTGCAGCCCAAGCGATTTGTGAACTTGGCTGCAGGACATTGTAGACGCGTGGCGGACGTGTCCGCGAGGCTGGTTCGCCCTCATTGGCTGAACCAGCTCGCGTGCGCTGTCACACGGCAGCCTCCTGAAAACACAGATTTTCCCTTATTCTGAGAACGCTGCCGCTTCAACGTGCTAAGCTGCGGGCAGGGAGCGAGCGCGCTGGCGCTTATGCGCAGTGACGTCACGCTCCCTGCCCGGCTGGTGCTCTCTCACGCTGGCCACACACATAGCTGCAATGTGTTTCATCGCGGCCAGAGTGAGCGCCTGCTCAGCGCCACCCTGGCTGCCGCCTTACTTTGCCAGCAGTTGCGCAGGCACTGCGGTAGCTCCCATAAAATACAGAAGAGTGCTTGCCGGGCGCGCGCACGCAGCGACGCTGGCACCATAGTCCCAGACTAATGTTGGTGGCTCGGGCACAGTGCTGTAAAGTGATCAGCCCAAAGTCACAAGGAGAGGACACTGGGATTCAAATTGGATTCAGCTGCTGCAAAGATGGTGACATTATCACCACTGAGCTGCTAATTCAGACTGTAATACTATTTGCCCTTTGGGACATAAGGGATGCTGACGGCGATCTCGCTGCTTCTGCGACGCTTAGTATGCTGCAAGGTGCCGGCTGATGTAGCTTCCGGTAGCAGCCGCCGGGAAATTTCGGATGCCTCACAGGAGTTCCCTCTCAGGTGCTGTAGGACTCAACGCGTTTCGCTTGGCTTCCCTAGCTTCGTCAGGAGTCTAATCACTGACTCGCACGCCGGTAGGATTTAAGGGGAATAAAATGTCTAGGAGTAACATTATTAGAAAGATGTGCACCCTTCACATTTATTAGTGCTATTTCACTTCATTTTTTGTCGCTTGAGAGCGCCATACTTGACACTTTTTTTATTTTATTTTTTTCCCCTTACATCTTGGGGCACCCAAAGGGTTAAAGCTACAACATAATTGGCAGACTTAGCTGGGGCAGGTTTATGTGAAACTCTAGTATAGTAAAGATAATATAGCTGAAGATTTTAGCTGCTTTTTAACCCATTATTGTTGGGGGCTTGAATAATCGACTACTCCCCTGCAAGGCACCCAAAATGTGCAAACTTCTCTCCACTTGTTATCCCTAAATGTTCATTTGTCCTGGACGAATAGCAAGAAATTTGCTTGAACTTTTTTGGTGCCTGGCAGAAGAGGAACTGTTTTATTTAGAAAGTCCTGGTGTGTAGATGGTCACCTACACTAACAATGCTGTTTAGCATCATGCTGCTTTTGGAAGTTACGCCCCACAATCCCTTGCGTGGCTCTTTGCAAGGCGTTCGGTTGGAAATGAGATCGCTGATCAACAGCTCTTCCACCGACGAGGTTCTTTGGTGCCTATTTTTTTCAGTGCCGTGTTGACGGGTTTTATCTTTAGTCCTGGTTATAGTAAATGTGTGGCATGCGACAGCTCACTGTTCTGTTTTGTTCTTTGTAACTTGTTGACCTACTTTAAGTATTGGAGTCAAATCTGATACGCTTAAGAAGTTCGAGGTGACAGTATTTCTTTTGAATCCATGAACTGCACTGCCACACAGAGATTATACATCAGCCACAGCCTTCAAAAATGTTTAACAAATGGTATGTACTATAGAAGGAATATATATAAAAAATAAATTTTCCGTTAATGATGGCAAAATCTGTATTTTTTCTTCTGCAGCCGTCTTTTGATTTGTAATGAAAAGGTTTGTGCTGTTTCAAAATGAGTTAAAACCATTAGAGATGGGCGAATTGGTCAAAGCACAAGCCGCTCAAAAGTATGCATCGACAGTAGAGCTATCCAGCAGCGGGTGTAGCGCACACTATTATAGCTGCTGCCCCGCAGAGGTTGTGAGTTCTGATCTTTTTGGGCCAGACACCAGTACCCCCTTCCCAGCAAGGTGCATTAGTACTTGGCTTCTCGGGATAAGCCTTGTGGAAATATTTTAGCAGGCGTGGGGAGTGTCATTTTAAATACTCTTTGCATATACTATTAGCATATCTCTGTGGTGTCTCTTCACATGTTATCTCGAATGTTGTAACATTCGCAAACACATTTCGTATAAACAAAATATCACAATTTCGCCTTCTTTCCCCCCTCAACCGCTGATATTGGCAGTCAATCACAAATCTAAGATGGCTACCTCCATAAAAGAAAATTAATGAATAGCAATTACATTTTTCATTTGTACTCCCCTGCTAGTGTAAACATGCATTTTATGGTTACCTTTCACTTCTGTTTCTTTTAAACAAGTTAATTAGGTTCTCTGTCATACTTCGGTTTATTTGGTCACAATTACACATGTATGCTCACCATAGAGTGGCCCTTCCGCTGAATTGATGTGTCCTCAAGACGCCTTTAGCTTCTTTCAGTGTTGCAGGATCTCTTACCATTTTTCAGTGATACTTTTCTCTAGGTGCAACCGGGTTCTCATTGGGCACTTTTACTCCCAAAACAACTACATCAGGCTTTGGGTTTGGCACAACTACGACGACTGCATCAACGGGTTTTGGAGGTGAGCGCAAATTATGCACAAGATAATTTCAGAAACATACTTTTTCTGTTCAACCCCAACATCTCCATACAGAAGATTTGGGGCTTGAAGATGCCTAATAGCCCATTTAAGTCAATGGGGGCTGCAAAGTGTCCTCCAATGCTAAAATGTGTCTTGTTGGAGAAGACTGCTTAGACAATCTGGGCAATGATCTCTTCAGGGTCCATAGTGAGATGTTTATTGATGAATTGGGTATTTAAAATGATGAAGAGGCCCAGTTCCTATGGTAATTGTTGCTTGTAATTACTAAGCTATTTGTAGCCCCTGAGAGCCTCTAGTTCCTGAAATACTAACATGTTTAGTTGCAGTGTGTTCCTCCCTTTCGGCCTATCAAAGTGTGCGCCAATAGGAAGCCACAACGTGGATGGGAGAGAATGTTTTGACTTCCTATTGAGTAAAAGTAGATAAAGCTGCACACCAATTGAATAACAAAAATACTTGCAATGACCGGTGCTCCTAGTTCAGGGATATCTGCCTAAAAAATCCAGTGTATAGGATAAGAAGTGATGATCCAGGGCACATCGTTTTTTTCCAGTCACTTGAAAAAGTCCTCATAGAAAGACGAAACGTCGTGTTTTTTGTGCTACAATAAATTTTTGGGGAAAAAACTGCCCTGGATCATCACTTCTTATCCTTGACTTCCTATTGGACATTCCAGGAAGTAGCACCAGCGACTAAATTGGTAAATCTCTTGCTAAACGGGGTAGAGGAGCTAACAATTGTGCGGTTTGGCCTTGAAGGATCCCCAGGCTCGGATTATGTAAAATAATTAATAGTGAAATTTGACGGGATTGCTGCTGAAATGTCCAGAACATACCACAGAACCATGCTTGGTATTAAGATGATATTAAATATTGGTCACATTTGTCTGAGATTAGAATTAATGGGGGTGTCACAAATGGCTAGCAAGCCCTATTTATGTAAGAAACCAGGCTAAAGTTTGATGGAGATACCTACCTCAATGCACAAGTTCCCAGAATGTTCTAGGCATTGTATAAATATAGTAGTGAGCTGTTTCTGATCACAGCTAAACTCTGCCCTCACTCCTGGAGTTATTGCATTACTGTTAGCTACTTTATTTTTAGGGAGCGTGATCAAGAATGCAGCATATTTCATTAATAAGCATGTAGTGTATGGTGACCTAGCAATAAAACATATGTATATCACATAGTTGATGATGAACATATTTTAGATCTAAAAAGAGGGAAGCACTGTTTTGAAGGGATGGGGGAGAGAGACTATTTTAACACCTACAGTGCTGGAGCCATCTACTATTTAATGTTTGGTCTTAAAACACATGCGCTGGTGTATGGTGCCAAGATTCTGCTTTGTGTAACTGTTGGCTATCTATGCTTTTCTTTTTTCTCTTCTAAGCTTATTTCTAATTCCTGCCAACTTTTCTCCATGCTTCCTACTCGTCAGGATTTGGTGGGCTGGAATCAGCGACCTCCAACGCCAGTGGGTTTAATTTTGGGGGGTTTGGACTAGCTGCTAACCCTGCATTAAACTTTAACATTGGGAATTTCAGTGTTTCCACTACTCCAGCACCACCCTTCAATTTTGGTAACAGCCTGGCCAGTGCAGGTAGAGAAATATGAATGTATGTGATGTTTGTCATGAAATATTCAATTCAGTGGTCCACGAATAGCCAGTATATGTACAGGTGCATTTAAAGCGCTTGTCTATGCCAGAAATAAGCCCTTTTCTGCGGTATGGGTCTCAGACTAACAGAATAATCACTGTTTTAAGATTCAGGCATGGCAAGCGTGGGCTGTGTAATTAGGTTTAGTAATATATGCCAGGTAAGCTTTGCTTTCCTTATGTGGACAACATGCAAAACAACATTGAATGTTTTTAGCAGCAATTGGGTTGCCGGAAGAAATTAATAGGACAGGCGCAATTGTTAATTGTTTTTTCTGGTGATCAAAAATCTGAAATCATAATCTCAAAATCACCCAGTTCACATATTGTCATCTCTTGCCATAAATTCAGTGCTTTTGTTTAGAAAAAAACATTTTTACTTTAAAGAACATAAATAAAACCTGGTGCTACTTTATTCTTGGACCACTGCCATTTATATCACACACTTTCCATCTTCCTCTGTTACCATCCTAGCTTAATTCATTCATTTTATGAGGTTGACTATCCATTTCAATTGAGTGCCAAGTATGGTAAAAAAAATTTTTTTATAGAAGACCGAAGATTGTAATCCATTTCTTCGTCTCAAGTTTTTATTGGGGCAACAAAAAAAAACAAAAAAAATTATATACGTAGTGGACATTCAGTTCACTGGCTATTTTTTTTTAAATTTTTTTTTTGGGTGTGTTTTTTGGGGGCGACCTAAATCTGGCACCTATGTGTTAAAATGAATTATTGACGGTGACAATATTTAGTGGTAGTAAATCTCCCTAGGCACATTATGGCTTTGTATTTTTGCTTTGTGTCTGTCAACTGGTTACCGATTTCTTTGTTTTAAAAAACCTTTAAAGGGAGTGGAGATCTACCTCGTGCATTGTATAACTTTAAGGCCCTTTCTGCAGCACAGGCTAAAGTGTAAAAAAAAAATTGGGATCCTTTTGGGGCATGTCCTATTACGTAGGTTCAGTTCAGCATATAACTGAGCCACAGCTAGAAGTCGGCAGCCTTTTACTGCGCTGTTCTCACTGCTTCATATTGTACTTGTGAATGATTAAGCTAATGGTTTCTGTACTGTATGTATTTGCTTATTATTTCCACGTGTACGAAGCCATCATAACACAACTTCCTTTGGGAGTTGCAATGATAATGTGAGAAGTTGGTGATCCAATCAGCCAATGACTTTTTTTTTAAATTTATTTTATTTAAAACTCTTAACATGTTCCACCAAAAGAGCTCCTTCAAGCTGTGTTAAAGTACAGTTCCTGTTCTACAGCGAGAGCTCCTATGTTATCACAAACACACTCATCAAGCATTTCGTTAGTATTCTGTTTTTATTTTATGATCATTTTACCACTGCATGTAAAACGCAGCAAAGATGCTCTTGATTGGTTAAATTGCATCTTCACCTGTGACTGTTTTGATAAACAAAGGCTTGAAATGATGGACATTGCTAAAAGTTGCCCGTCTGGCACAACGAGTCTGCTGTTGTGACATTTCCGTGTTATTTTTTTCTTTTTATTAGGTGGGTTTGGAGGCTTTGGGACGGCAACAACTGCAGCTCCTGGGTCTGCTTTTAGCTTTGCTGCTCCTGCTAATACCAGTACAACAGGTGAGAGAAGCCGACTTAAGCAAAGAAAGCAGAGTTTGTTTTCAAAGGCCAAGAAATGTTTATTGCTAAACTAAAACAAGACACTGGTTAGAAGTCGTCTGTTTATTTATTTAATTTTTAGGTATACACCGTGTTAAAAAAAAAACGGGACCCCTTTTATTTTTTGTCATATCTAGTAGAATTATTATTTTTTTTAATAGGGTGCTCTGGCTGTGTCAACACTTGCTGAGCAAAGTGACATCAGGCACAAGGGGGTGGCCAGAGCCCTCAAGTCTCCGCTCACCATGTTTACATAATAACTTTATGAAATTATTTAAAAATACTTGTGTCAAATTTGGGTAACACAAAAAGCATCAGTCACACAGATATAATCCACTAAACCTATCATAATACGCTTTGGACCTAAGTGGATTTGCCCCTTAAATCTTTGTTTTTTCTCTCTTTCTGGGAATGTGCTCTGTGCAGGTCTGCTGCAATTTATTTAATTTGAGCAGCGTTGTCCTGCTGTGAATTTTTGCCACCTTTCGCTTTACCCTTTTACTGGTCTTCAAATGATCGCTTGGTGTAGCGATCATGTTGTCGTGACCATGCCCCCACAGATCTACCCGTAGAAATGTTGCATTTGTAGTATGATGTACTTGGACATCATAGGGCCCCTGGAGTGCCATACTTAAGACTTTCCGGGTACGTCTTGTTGCACTTAGAGGGTTAAGAAGCTTGCAGTGCATTTACCCTGTTTTTAGATCACCTCTGTATCCTCACTGCCATGTGATGCATTCTATCTTGTAATTAAAATTTAACCTTTATTCCACTGACGTCTGTTTGGTTAATTATGCAGTTTACTGTAAATATTGCTTGGCTACAATCTATTGCAATGCTTTAATGCAAAGTACAGCTTCTCTGAAGCTCTGTGGTGGGTTGTAAGGTCAGGCTTGATAGAGAGAGGCGCAACTTACCTTCAGAGGACCAAGTTTAACCAACTCAACATTTTTCTCTGATGTACTATAAAATACACCTATGTTTACATGTTCTAGCATTTGAGTGCTCCATTCTATGAGATCACTTTGTTTCCTTGTTGGAGGTTACACTTTGCATGTTCTGTTTTGGATTGTGGCACCACTACGGCATTTGTATTTTTGTTCTTTTATGCTGTTGGGGATAGGGACACACATTATATGAGGGGAGTGTTTTCGTCTACTGTTTAGTTTACTGTTGTGTGTTTTCCCTGGATCATATTTAAATAGAATTAATTCCTGATCAGAATATATATATATTTTTTGTTTCCCTTTTCACGTAGGGCTCTTTGGTGCCACACAAAACAAAGGATTTGGTTTTGGGAATGCTTTTGGGGCAGCTGGAACAAGCATGGGTTTGGGTACCGGGCTTGGAACAAGTCTGGGCTTTGGAGGATTCAACACGCAACAGCAGCAGCAGGCAGGTTAGTATTCAAAGCTTTGTGGCCAAAGCTTTGGTTCATTCTGTTAAATGTTTTGGTGAACTAATGAGAGAATTATGATCTATTGATTTACATACCATTGTGTCTTGATTAGATTCTATTGTGGTTTAGTATTTTTATTATACAGTTGTGGAGCGCCTGCATTCCTGAAGTCGCGGCTACACTTGTGCGCCATGGTTCAACAAGCCGTGACATGGCCCCTTTATGAAGGAAAATGTACTGCCACGGATTTTCTTCAGATGTAGCATGGCTCCGGGAACAGAGTTGAGCTGCATCTGTATCTTTACTGTTAAGAGGAATCGTATTATACTTTTTATCAATTATATTTATTTTGTAATGAAAATGACTCCTTTATATTGTAGCACTTGGTGCCAGTCTCTTCAGCCAAGCAGTTCAAAACCCTGCCCAGTCAAACCATCTGATAAACACAGCAAGTGCTCTCTCTGCTCCCACTTTACTCGGGGACGAACGAGATGCCATCTTAGCAAAATGGAACCAGCTTCAGGCCTTTTGGGGAACAGGCAAAGGTTACTTCAACAACAACATCCCTCCTGTGGAGTTCACCCAGGAAAACCCTTTTTGTAGATTTAAGGTATAATCCCACCCTTGTCTTTTATATTTTAACTCTTCTCAATTGTTTAGTGCATTGTCTTTTTGTTTTTAGTGCTCTTTAAACCACAGTTTTAGGGGAAACATGGCAAATTAATTTACTTGCGCAATTTAACGTTGTAAAAAAAAAAATGAATGTATTTTATTCCAAAGACTATATTTTTGTTTCTTATGAGAGGAAATGGTGGCAGGCATTGTAAATGTGATCATAGGCCTACAAACGGGTCTTCTGTTGCAGTTGTAATCTAGGTTAGTGTTTCTCTACACACACATCTATCCTATCTATCTTGTCTAGTCTAGCTGGGATATTCCAAGGGGAGGAGGTTTGCCCAAGAGTAAACTATCAATGTAGAAACTAGGAAATGTTGTACTTATTTATTTTTTCCGCCCAAAGTATCAGTTTATTTTTTAATTCAGCTCATTCACCTGGCAATTGTATAAAAATGCAGTAGACCGGTTTTCAGCACTGAGGGCTACAATACAATGTGCACAGCATGTGCCAGACTGGGGAATAAAATCTTGTTGACCATGATTTGCATGTTAATTCGCAGTTGCTTCCAGAGCAGCAAGTGAACACAATGGTTACATTCTTGTCTCTTTCGGGGTGTGGATGTGTATTAACATTCCCCTTGTATTCCTTGCTGTTTTATTGTTCGGAAATAAAACTAGGTGCATCCATATTTGTAATGCTGGTACTTATTTTCCTGTGTATCAATTCGCACAGGCTGTTGGTTTCAACTGCATACCTAACAACAAGGAGGAAGATGGCCTGGTAGCGCTTGTTTTTAACAGAAAGGAAGCAATCATCCGCGGGCAGCAGCAACAGCTGGTAGAATCCCTCCACAAACTCCTCGGAGGGAACCAGACTCTAACTGTGAATGTGGAAGGTGTTAAAATGATGCCAGACGACCAGTACGTTATATCAGCATGCTACCTTTTATCCCACACAAATGTGAATTATAGCCCGTATCTACTAAATGATGGTATGCCATTAGACCCATTCTGGATGGGCCGGAAGATGTCTTCTGGCGCTGGGGAGGTGTCTGAGTAGCACTGCTTGGTAAACATGACCCTAAATGTTGGAGTACGTTATGAAAAAATCTTGTCTCGTCCAAGAGAAGTTAGTTGATAAACATTTTGCTACAGAGAAGTGAAAATGAAATCTGAATAGTTTTTTTTTTTAATTCACACTTGGAAAAACCACACTTAAGATATTAACTAGTGTTGAACAAGTATTTAACTGCTGAGGGCACAGCGCTACAAAACTATAGTTGTTCAAAATTATTTGGATGCATAAAATTGGCCAAAGTATCACTATTGATGTAGAACCAATTAGAAATTGTTTTTGGTAATTCTTGTACTGTGATTATTGTGTAACTTGCCAACTCATTAGCTCTGATGGTAAATGTACATTTGCCACCTAATGTAGAATTCAGTTCAAGGCTTAGTTGCTCCTACACTGCTACAAGAAAGCTTCGGAGGAGCAGAAAGGACTGGGGATAAATGGTGGTCACCTTTATTCTAACCTGTTACATTTTATCGTTTCAGAACGGAGGTTGTGATCTATGTCGTTGAGCGCTCTCCAAATGGCAACTCCAGGAGAGTTCCAGCCACCTCTCTGTACAGCTATTTCGAGCAAGTAAATATCAAGAATGGGCTGCAGCAACTGGGGGTTACTCTTACCATGGCAAGGACTGAGCTTTCCCCAGCTCAGATCAAGCAGTTCCTACAGAACCCACCTGCAGGTAGGTGATGGAAGTGTGACATTCATAGCTTTGGTGTTGGTATAGCCTTAGCAAACTTCTCAGATATGGAGCCAAGAGTGCATTTTCCTTCTAGCCATAATTCTTCTACCGCAGATTCCAACTAGATACATTTAGAGGTATACGTTTTCTTCGATTGTGACAACCAATGGAATTCATAAGGTGCATAAAGATAGCATTTGCTCCCATACATACACTGCTCAGCCCAATCTGCCAACCCACTTGAGTGTCTCAAATGTCTTTGTTATAAAGAGATGACCCTTGTTAATGTGTACTTTTCTGCCAGCAAATAGGTTGAATCAAGTGACGACGACAAGGTCAGCCACCCAGTGCATGACAACATGTTGCTGGTGTCTGACTGCCAACAAGTTAATATATATTCTTTGATTTATTTTTTTAGGTTTGCATTAGTAAATACATCGTTTTCACCTTGATGGGCAAGGATGAGAAAAATGTCCACGTACTATGAAACCACATTACATAATCTTTTCCCATAGTCAATGAGCCAAGCCACCACATACAAGTTTTTAACATGCAATGAAAGGTTGTATGGTAGCTTCCTTTCCTTGGCTCTGATTAATATTGCAGTAGCAAAACAAACCTTGGTATTATGTAATGGTCTTTCATGTGAACTTGCAAGTCATGCCCAGCTAGGGTTGAACTTCTGATATTAAGCATAAAAAAGTCATACTTGCATCTGGTTTTAGCCATTCTGTTGTAATTCTTGATGAGGTTTCCCAAAAGTATTGAATCTATCTTTAATAAAAAAAAACTACGTCTTCTATAAACTACTTTTAAAGCTTCAGTTCTGTTACAGGAATATGATCACTGAGTGTGTTAATTAGTAGATAGCCTTAGTTGATGTCCCATCTCATATTTTTTTTTTTTTTTTTAACTTCCCTTAAAAAGATGGTGGTGTATAACACCAGTCACTTAAAGGTTAAATGTTATCGCATTCAATAATTAAAGTACTTCTAATTTTCTTTTTTCTGCCAGGTGTTGATCCAATTATTTGGGAACAAGCTAAAGTAGATAACCCAGATCATGAGAAGTGAGTCTATTATTAAATTAGAAATGCTATATCGGCACTGTTTTGAAATCTGAAAGACATTTGCTTGTTTTCCAAATGTTCTGGAAATAATTTCCTTCTGACGGTGCTCGTGGCCTTCCCCCGAGCGAGCTGAGGACTTGAGAACTCGCGACGGGGAGTGGTGGTGGGAGCGCAGCCATGACGACACGCGGCTGTTTCGCCCTCATTGGGTGAACCGCCACCATGAACGTAGCCAGCGCTCGGCCGCCGCGCCAAAAGACAAATTTCTTGTCTTTTGGGAAAGTGGTTGCGCTGTCGCACTTTGGGCATGCCCCCGCACGCGCTGACTGGGACTGGCCCCATAGAAGGCAGTCTCTTTATTTGCATCGCGTTCACTGGGGACGAGGCCTTAGAATGACTATAAATAAAACCCAGCTTTGTGGAAACTATTTTAAATTTAGGAAAAGCAGGCATTCTATCACGTGTCTGCTATTTTATGTTAAGCCCTTGTTTTCAGATGCTTGAATTGTGTTTTGGGATCATGCTTGAACTTGTCAGTTTTAAGATATTTAATACTATTTTTTATTTTTTTATTATATAAAATATGCTATAACCTATTGAAACGAATGTTCTAAAACATTCTGTATACAGTATTGCGACAGTTATCCTGGAACTAGGGTCACGTTTGAAGTATGAATAGCTCCAGTTCGCTTTAACTCATGTTTTCCCTCTTCCAAAGCATCACAAGTCCTTAATGTCTTTCTTAACTTTATTGTAGAAGTAGAAAACAACAGGAACTTGTAGATGTATTGTAGGCAGAGAGTGCTTCTCTATGTGGAATGCTTCTATGAGGTGGACTACGGTAAGACAGAAAGGCCTTACCAGGGGTGGATGCAGACAGGTCTGTACTCACTGTGATCTTAGGTGGAAAAAGAAGTGAAGGGGAATGTGGGTAGCAGGAACAGTCTTGGGACAGACTATCTGGTAACAAACGAGGGGAGGACAGAATAGCCCATTCTGAGAAGAATCTCAGAGGTTGCTGTAGCAACTCACTGGCTGTCTGCTCACAGGCAGAAAGGGCAACATATTGATACATCACACAGGCACTGTGTGTGTGTGTGTGTGTGGAACAAATGCATGCAGCTGAACTTAAGGAGCTGACAAGCAGAAGGGGGTTCAGGCAGAAATGTGATTCTTGTTCCATGATAAGTGTAAAAAAATACATTTGTATTTTCATGTGAATGTGTAATTGATTAATTTTTTTTCTCATAGACTGATCCCTGTTCCAATGGTTAGCTTTAAGGAACTACTGAGAAGACTTAAAGTCCAAGATCAGATGACCAAACAGCACCAGTCTAGATTAGATGTAAGTTTCGGGCCTACATATGAAGAGTACCTTCCCCCCCCCCCCCCCATCTCTAGCTTCCCCTTACCAGATTTCTCTTCTTTATCTGCTGCCCTAAATATCTCCAAGTTCTCTCAAGCATTATAGAATAATATGCGGTCCGTATGTAATTTGCAAAAAAAACTTTTCCACAGTTTATAATGCCCCAATTGTTTTGATCTTCCCAGATAATATCAGAAGATATTGGTGAGCTGCAGAAGAATCAGGCCACAACCATGGCTAAAATTGCACAGTACAAAAGGAAATTAATGGATCTTTCTCACAGAGTTCTTCAGGTAACACTGGCCTTTTTGGTTGTCTTTTTCACATGCGTTTGAAACTGCATTAAACATTTGCACAGTTCCATATACAGGAATATTGTACACATGGACTGAAGGCAGGTTTTCATTTTTGTTCAACTTTATCATTTAATGACGTTTGTAATTGACGCAGAAGTTTGTTCCACTGCATTTCAAAGTTTTATTAGTGATGTCGATTCTAGACGTAGGTCCATTGTAGGTTGTGATGCCGTTACAACCATTGTTTACTGAAAGCTTTTATAGCCCATTTTAAAAGCGTGTCTCGCCTATGTTGTATAATTCTTGTTTTTGACGCACATTCCATTTGGAAAGTCTAATATTAAATGTGTATAATATAATTATTTTTCAAGTTTCCCCTCTAACTCAATCAGTGGATGTATGAAAATGCCACCCCGATGCAGATATCCCCCAAGGCTACTCTATGCTATATTTTTCCTATCGTTGAGTGCGTCTTTGATAGGACCCCCATTTTGTTTCTGCCGTAGCATCTAAAAATAGATGCCAAGGGGTCTGTTATCTTCCTCCATTATCCGACTAATAAATATTCCCACCTGTATTGTGAATCATTCGTCTGCTTCTCAACACTGTGGATGCAAAGTCTAGTGCTGTATCCCTGCATATATGGTATCGGTGTGTGGTTGGAAGTTGTATTCTCTGTTCATTAGGGGCTTCAAAAGCATTACAGTCTCATCCAGGTAATTTCAAGGTGGCTGCTGTGGTTTATACTGTTTTGATAGCATTGTTTTTCTTACCTCCTACACACATTTAGATCAGTAACTTTGCTGATGGTTTCAAATGTAAGCTCTTGGACCATAACACAAATTTTTATAAAAGTACACATTTAAAAAATTTCATGTCTACGTTTGTAAACTGCTACAGAAAGTGAAGATTTTGTATCTCCCCTTTCCCCCACGCCCCGTCTATTTTATTTTTATTTTTTGAAGCAGTGGTTTGTGGGAGGTGTTGAAACTCTCTCCCTCATAATTCAAGGACATTTTTGTTTTTATATTGAACAGGTTTTAATAAAGCAAGAAATTCAAAGGAAAAGTGGATACGCTATCCAAGCAGAAGAGGAGCAGTTCCGTGTGCAGCTGGACACGATCCAGTGTGAACTTAATGCACCCACTCAGTTCAAGGTGATTTTTATTAGTTACTCGCCTCATAATGGTTTAGGGAGCTTCTCTTCTTCCCCCCCCCCCCCCTCCCCCCTCAGAACAGGCTTCTAATCGTGAGCATGAATCAGTCAGTATATGATTAAAGCATTGACTTGTATCTGTAGTACACTAAAGATTTTACATTTACCTCTACTTGTACAGTACCGGTCTCTGGTCCCTCTAAGCGGTTGTAGGACAATTATAGAGCTCTGTTACAGCTTTTATGTCCACTTCGTAACATAAAGTTGTGTAATCTAATCAATCAAATTATACTCTTATGTTGAAGGGAGGGCTGTGATTTGGATTTTATTGGGGAAATGTGAGACTTCAAGACTACTTAGCATTTTTGTTTTTGTTTTTCAGGGCAGACTTAATGAACTTATGTCCCAGATCAGGATGCAGAATCATTTTGGCGCAGTGAGGTCTGAAGAAAGATATTATGTGGAAGGAGATCTTTTGCGAGAAATCAAACAGGTGAGTTTTTTTTCTCATATCGCCAAGTTGTAGAAGAAGCCATACAAGGGTTAAGTGAAATATGCATCAAAATGTTAATTTGCTCTATAAAATGGGTTTTCTTTTTCATTTATATGTACCTTCAGCATGTGAAATGAATCTTATTTGTATTTTTTGCAATTTACACATCTTGGGGGAAGGGGGTAATGCTCTGTCAGACCTGGTGTACGTAATTGACGTGCACCTACCCTGTTTATACATCGCCTACTTGCTCCTAAAAACACTCAAACTGCATCAATGTGTAAGGCTGGGGCCATAGAGGGGGTAGCAGGGCTGGGGCGCTCTGACGCTGAGGCTCGCCTGCTGAAATCTGCGCGATTTCATGCCCATGCAGGCGAGCCAGCGGGTGCGATCGGAGGCGGGGGGAGACTGAGGGAGGCGGGGCAGTGACGTCGCTGGGCCAATCGCCTGCGACGCGTCACGGCGCCGACGTCACGGCGCCGTGACGTTGACACTGCTCAGGGCTAATTAAATGTTTTCAGCCGACAGTGCTCTGAAAAACAGCTTGGCTGTCGGCTGAAAAATCCAGCGCCTCAGCACGCCTGCGCATGCTCTCGTGAGCCCCCTCTCAAGGCATCCTCATTGAGGATGCAGGGGCTCAGCGCGGAGCGTCCGCACGACTCAGCGCAGCCTGTCCTTCTATGGACTCGGCCTAAGGGTGCTTTGCATCTGTTTTTGCTGGGGTCACTTCTCAATTGTCATTCTGACTTTGCGTCACTTTGCAATCATTTTGGGGGAAATTTTCCAGTTTTATAAACACACGTGGACTAGGTAATTTCAAATGGCTGCGACAAAGGTTTGTTAATTGTGCTCTGGATGGAGCTTTAACTTTAGATTGGTACCTTGTGTATATGGCAGTTGTTAAAGTTCATATCTGGTGCTGCGCATATAGTGACGGCAACGCGACCGATGACGTCGCTGTCACCACTAGCGAAAGCTATATTTTAGTTGTAAGCGACGTCGCTGGCGACAAGGTCAGTGATGTCACGAAGGGGACTGGCAGCGCTCTCTGGTTTAGAGACAGTCACAAGTGGCGACTGTCTCTAAAAAAAAATCAAATTTACCCGGCTTCAACATTTTTGGTCGCTCTGTCGCGCTTACTATAAGCGCTTGTGACTGAGTCAATGGATTTGTTTTGGAGCGATGTCCCGTCGCCAGGCACTATAAGCGCAGCCTAAGAGGTGTACTGCTTACTGCTAAGGTGTTCCTTTTGCAGAATTCCTGTAGGATTTGGTCAGGCTTATCCCTCTAACTGTGAAAAGGAAACTTATCAAATAGTGGCGCTCTAAAATATACCAAAGTGTACAAATATTATACAATGATAATAATAAAATAGTGATACTTATACAAACACACATGTGGAAATGCTGCTATAACCCGGTGCAGGATTGCTCTCCCAATCCTCGTGGTAAGTGGTATAGGTGTAGGTCATCAGGAAGCGCAAAAAATATGTGAGAACAGAAAAATGATGGTGCAATATTGTAAGACAACAGTGACAGTAAATATAGTGTCAGGTCTATCTAAAAAGTACTCACAAACGTGAGAAAATGTGGAGCACGTAAAGGTATCTTTGGGTGCTGTATAGCCACAGAGCAGTCAGGAAATCAATCTTCACCATATGGATGCAGACTTCAAAGGACCTTGATGTAAATAAAACTGGACATAGTGCAGACTGTATACAAATTTATAAAAGGTAAGGGAAATACAATGCACTCACATGATTCAAGGGTTAAAAAAGCATTCAGATCACACGCTGTGGATCTCAGCAGCCGGATGAGTGATGTCTCTGGTATCCCTCTGGTGTAGCGTGCGTGTCACGGATGCGTCTCACCGAAGACCGGAAGTGACGTCATCCGCTCTCAGGGGTTCCGGCCAGTGTAGTAAACGTCACTCTACGCGTTTCACCTCTCGGTTTCATCAGGAGTCCCGTCGCCAGGCACTATAAGCGCAGCCTAAGAGGTGTACTGCTTACTGCTAAGGTGTTCCTTTTGCAGAATTCCTGTAGGATTTGGTCAGGCTTATCCCTCTAACTGGAGGCTGGGTTGATTCAAAGTACTTGAAATCTACTATGAGTCTACTATGTAACTATGTAAATGTCTCCAACTACTCTTCATCTAATTTGTTTTTTATGTATATGTCTGTATTTTTACAGTGGGTGTTTTCATGATGCATAATCACATATGTCTTACTGTGGTGACTCCCTGTTCCAATGATTATTGATTTATTTTAATTGTTGGTGGCCAGGACTTTGTCAATAGTGTGTTGCCTCCACTATTTATAGAACAGCAGACACCCAAATAATTTGGTTTAAATCACTTTGACTAAAGTTTTTAACAACTCACTTGGATGCCTGAAACATGAATCCATTGTAACCAGTGCATGGTGATTTTCTATACTGTAGAAACAATGTATTGTCTGAAAGTGCTGTGACTGTACACCATACTGACTTTCTTTTTTTCTGTTTCTATTCATAGCACTTAAAACAACAACAAGATGGTCTGAGCCATTTAATTGGCATTATTAAAGATGACCTGGAAGACATAAAACTGATTGAACATGGGCTAACTGACAACGTTCACATAAGAGGTGGTATCTTTAGTTGACAGGTCACAACCTGCTCATTTATAAGGACGTTGATTGTATAAATGGCTGCCACCTTGTATGTTGCATCTTCAGGTATAAAGTTTGTCAGCATGGACCACTGGAAAGCTTAATATTCGATATTGATGATAAAGTACTCGGCTTACTGTAGCCATCTTCACACAAAATCAACATGCACACGCTGTTGGTTTAAAGAGAATACCATACAGGAAACAAATAAAAAAATGATAAACTCCGAAATGGAATTGTAATGCTTCTGATTTCGATTCCATAACCAGATTTTGCCTAGTGTCTAATGTGCTTTGCGTTAATGCCAAAGTCATAGTAATTAGTTTTTTATCTGGGGAGTATATTGAACAAAGATTTCTTAAAGCAGCTTTAACATTTTGTAAATGGTATGGCTATCAAATAACTATTTCCCATATGACCTCCAGTATGACAAGCTTTTGATGATTAAATAACTTGTTGATAGTGCCATGTGAAAGCCCCAAAGTGTAAAGCAGTTAGTTTGTAATCTCAGATAAAGTACTGAAAATGTCTCGGCATTTTGCATCTGACAGTGAGTCAGTGGTGAAAAGCAAATAGAAACTTCAAAGGCTTACAGTGATCTTGCATTTTAATTCACCACGTATATCACACCTTGGCAAAAGGACACTCAACTCAGTTTGGTGGTGTACATGGCTGCAGTAAAACAGACTAAAAAAATTTTTTTTGTGTAAAATGTGCTCTTTCCTAAAAATGTAAAGTACATACCGTTCGTATAAATAAACCTTTTTTCCTTTCTAGTATTTTGTAGGTGTGGTTCTTTGTGCCCCTGTATTTATAAATATACATGGAAAACCTGTTCTCTCTTTTTTTTTTTAAAATCTGTCCCGCCATATTTACATTTAAGATGCGATCCTAAAGGGAGTGGCAGCCACAGAGTGAGTGCAGGGGGGTCTTCCCACTCCTGAGTCCTGCTGCTTTCCAGCCCCATTTATTACTGAGTATAACGGAATCATTCAAAATCAAGATTAATAAAGAAACATTGGAATATACTCCGGCAGGACAATATCCTTAGGGAAGTGCTGCTTAACAGTCCAGAAATTATATTCACTAAACACTAAAGTACCTTTTTTTTTTTTTTTTAATTATTCTAGCACCAGTGCTGTGTTTTTTAAACAAGGAGTACTAGGAGTCATTGGGTTCACTGTGACGAGTAAAGGGTTAATCACACCTAAAATAAAGGTTATAGCCGGCTGATTAATCCTAACTCGCGTTGGGAATGAAGGGGTTCACAGTCTGCACTACACCACTGTATTTGCCCTGTCCCAGCCTTTTTAACCCCCATTTGTAGGCTATTCCCGGCCTGCTGTAAGGAAAATCAATGCATTGCCTGCTATATTCTGTGGAGACACAAGATGGAGTAGTGAGCACCACAGTAAGCACTGATTGAAGAAGCGTGGCTGCGGTCTGTGTGCAGTCTTTGTAAAGAATTGGTATCCATTTTCTATCGGTTTGACCTGTAACCACAAGTCAATTGAATAAGTGGCTTGCGGTTAAATCTGAAGAGGTTTTACCGATAGAATGTATCCGTGCCTTTAACATGAAAGCCGGAACGTTAATTGGTGTGGGACCTGTCTCAATTGGCGTGAGAATTCGGTGAACTTGGTTCCCAGAAGCCGGCATTTCAATTAAGGGGGCTAACTAGAGAACAGAGGCACCCAGCACCCTGATTTTTGGTGTGCAAGTGTAAATAAATAAAACACGAAGATATATATAAAAATTACAGTGATGGTACACCCAGAACATGAAGTTTGAATAAAGTGTGATAAACTGTAATTTTAAAATGTACAGGCAGGAACTGGTTTTTTCTATAAGTCCGGGAAAAATCCTCTGGCATGTAACTGTGTTAGGGGTGAATGAGCTGAGGGTATTCCCTCCCTGGCACTTCAAGGGGATACTGCTGCACAGGCGACCCTAAGCCTATAGAAGTGACAGGGATGAAAGACCCCAGAGCACTATAATGTCTACATGGTCGGACTCCTGAGAAGTGGCAGATCCCGGGCCATTGACACCTTTGGGTCAAACCTCAGACTAAGAGGCGCCAGCAAGAGAGTGTATCCCACATATGCTAAGTTGCCGGGGTGTCAAGCCGACACATGCGCTTTGCGATCCGGAAAGCCTTTTTGCCCAGTTTTGCAAACTGCGGGCAACGCGGCTATTGGTGGGTTAAATATTCTCACAGCGGGGATTGGGTGCACATGTTAGAGATACCCAGGAATCACCTATAATTGTGCCTACCGAGCTATCCCCGGTGTGATTCCTATGAACCATGATGTGACTACGCTTTATGCAAGACTTTGTTCAAGCACAGCAGCAGCTGTTCCAGAAGGCATGGGGTTAATAACGCAACTAAGGATTTACTCCAAACTTTGGAATTAGTTAGCCCTGGTGACTCCCGAATGAATTCTAACGAATCTCTACGAAATTCTTTGAGGTGGCTGAGTTATTAGATCGGCAAGTTGCGATCTAGCCACGGGACCTTTAAACCAAGACACTCCTTTGCATGCAAGCGCAAGAAATGCAATCTATTTAGTTCCCTTATCCCAATAAGTGTTTTAAGTGTATTTTGCAGTTGTCGTGTGTTTCTCAACCCAGGAAATAAATCACAATTTATTTGGCTCCTTGTGTTCAATCGAGTACCCAGAAATATAAATGTATTGATAAGTTGTGTCCACTGTGACACACTCTAAAGGGTTTCCTGCAATTTTCAGGTCACAATTTACCAGTGACTAGTGTTCGTTACTTGGTCATTGAAATTTTTTTCCCGAATACTGTTGTTTGCCATATAATGGATGGTCTTTTGATTATATGGTTTGGCATTTTGCCCCTTTTCACTTACTACCATTGTTTGGAGTGTCTCATAATCTCCCCTGCCTTTTGATCTATAACCTAAAATGCTTACAGTACTCTGGAATATTTAACAAATTGGGGTATATGAACTCCGTGCATTTTTTATGGTGTAGAGCACATTCATATTGTGAGGCCCTAATACCGCCTGTGTATTCTATTTTTGAATATTAAGCATATTTATAATGTGATGTTTTACTACCTCTGTATTTTTCTATTTTATGGGTGTGTAACATTGAAAGTGTGGAGATAATTTTGGAGATTAATTTGGAGGGGAAGATTGGAGGACTCTGCATAACAACAACTCTGCAGCTGTGAGAACTTGATTTTCTTAATGCTCTGATTCTTTACTCTTCCTATCCTCCAATACCTGGCATGTCTCTCCTCCTGCATCTCACAATGCCCTCCCTATTGCTTTTTCTGTTTACTGTTTCCTCACTCCTTTGTGAACATCTCTGTTCTCTCCAACTTCCCCACTCTACCATTATTTATACACCTCTCTCCCAACAACTTATTTACCCCTCAATAAAAAACACCCACACAAATCCTCTATTCACACCCTCTATCTACTCCTTCCTGCTGCTGGGGATCTTCCATAAGCTTGAACCCAGACATACACACCTGAACTCACCCATGCCTCCCTGCCATCTCTTCCCATGTAAATGGTGTTAACCTTCTGATCTAATACTCACTAACCTTAAAACTCACCCCACAAGTTAAGCATCCCAATAGCCTGCACTCATGGTTACTATCCCACACTCGGCCACTCCTACCACCCATTGTGGCCAAGCACTGCCATACACAGCACTTATTCCCTCACCTGCTCTCTCTGTAAATCTCCCATCAAACATCTTAGATTGTAAGCTCTTCAGGGCAGGGATTTCCTTTCCTATTGCCTGATTTTGCTGCATTTATTGTATTATTATAATTCCCTGTACTGTATTCTTTGTGAAGTGCTGAGTACACTTTTGGCGCTATATAAATAAAGACATACAATACAGTAAAATATAATTTAGGGGGGGGGGGGGGGGTTAATCCCAGTGTTGCTTCTACATTTCTATTATGACAGCGGGGAACATATTTTTGTATATAATCCACTATTGGGAGGGTTGGTGTTTCTTACGAGACATCTTATCTCAGAAGTGTTATTAGAGTTTTGAGGTTCCTCAGAATTTCACAATATAATTTGTAGGGTTCCTTAACCAAAAAAGTGACGACGTAACTTGAAATGTGAACCTGTTAATGCAAATAGCTGGCTGATAAACCGAATAAACCGAAGGGCTTTTACGGTTGCATAAAATATAAAGCTTGTAATTTTGTGCATGAAAAAAGCACCCAATTTTGTCATGGGATGAAGGAAATATTGGTTCCCTGTTTAATCAATTGTAAATTAGACCATGTGCTCTTTGCTCCAGTGTCCTTGTAACCTACAATATGGGGGTCGGACCATCAGACCCCTGAGAACAACGATACTCCAACACAGGGGTGTGCAAACTTCTTGCTACATGCCCCCCTGCTGGCTCGCGTCCCACTTCCCTGGTCTGAAGTGTCAAATGATGCCGCGGGGCCATGTGACATAAAGGCACACCATCTGTCTGAACCTCGGTAAGTTCAGTTGCAGAGGCCTCACGCGATCCTCCCACCGGCATTTAATTTCAATGCATTTAACTCCACCGCCGGCCACCCCCCCCCCCAAAGTCACCGGCAGGACAATGAGGGGGTGAGGTGGCAACTTGCGGACAGAGGAGAGCCGCAAGTAGTTGGAGAACGAGCTGCATGCCAACCCCTGGACTAGGCAGAACAGATGGATCACCGTATCGACACTTCTAATCCCATGGAGGTTTGCGCATACCAAATAGTACCTGATGGATCTAAATCTGGGAAAGGCTAAGAACACGAATGCATGAACTTAAGCAGCCAGTTTGGGAGGGGGGGGGGATTTTTTGGACCCCCTATCTGTGTCCTATATGCATGATAGAAAGAAAGAAGCTGTGTGGTGCTCTTAAACATAGACCCCAAAAATTGTCAAGTTCATTAAGACATAAATGCCATAGCTTGTATCCTCGAAGTATCCCATATATAAGGGTGACCTCCTATAGAATGAAAACACCTATTCCACTAGATATCAATAAACTGGAAGAGCACCACCTCTTGAATGGTGAGTACTCACACCTGCTGGTGTCCAGCCAAATACATTGAATGGGAATGTTGCGGTGTAACCTGAGTAATATAACTCACTTGTTTGTAGGATGGTCCTCAGGGGATTTGATCTTCGCAGGTGTGTGCTGCCGGTACTCCATAGAAGTCAACAGGATTCACAAAGGAGAGTTGGAGCACTACTACAAAAAACGAATGCTAGAGAGTGGGTCCCAAAAAAAATCAAGGTTTAATGGATCAGAGCATGGTTGACAAGAAAAACGAGCCCTCAGGCCCCCACCAACGCGTTTCGAGCTTCCGCTCTTTCTCAAGGTGTATAACGATATATCAGGTAAGGGGGTTTAATCAGATCGTTATACACCTTGAGAAAGAGCGGAAGCTCGAAACGCGTTGGTGGGGGCCTGAGGGCTCGTTTTTCTTGAGACCCACTCTCTCTAGCATTCGTTTTTTGTAGTAGTGCTCCAACTCTCCTTTGTGAATCCTATATACATGATACTCACATATGTTTGAGGGTTTTTTTTATCCCAAGTTCTATTTTTTTTTTAAAGTAATAATTGCTTTGCACTGTTTTTCCCTTTTGTATGTCTCAGGTGATTGTAGATGGCAACATTGAACATGCACAGCATATCGATTCATCATGTTAGTATCATCCTGTTCTTTGAAAGGCTTGAAGATGTTCTACACTTGTGAGTGTGTTGGCTCATTTTTCCTTAAACTGATCTTTTAATTTTGGAATCTATTGCACTATTTTGTGTCTTCTTTCCCCCCGCTCCACCCCCCCCCCTTTTATCTCTTTCATGCCTTGAGGTTATTTGCGCCCTTGTACATGTCGGAATCACTGTTGGGACATCATGTAAAGTCTTAATTTGGAGCTGCATTGCACTCGACGTTTGTGTTACTTATTGGTAGTTTTGGTGATATTACTTAACACCGAATATTGCTGTTATATAGATGAGGTTAAAAAAAGACATGTCCAAGTCCAAGCTTTATTTAGACCACAGATACTTATACTATATTTGTAATTCCTTCCAGACTCCAATAGTGGCAATCATATTTCTTCCTGGATCAACATCCTTCCCATGTTTACTTATTTGGTATATCCCACTATATCTTTCCTTTCAAAAATGATGTCCAACTTTTTTTTTAAAGATATGTATTGTATCTGACATCACAGTCTCCATGGGCAGTGAATTCCACATTTGAACTTTCCTTACTGTAAAGAACGCTTTCCTTTATTGCTGGTGACATCTCCTTTCGTCCAACCTTAAGGGATGACCCTGTGTCATTTGTACTTCCCTTGGGATGAATAGTTCTTTTGAACACGTCATGTACTGTATGGTCCCCGAATATATTTCTATATAGTTGTCATATCCTCTCTCTTACACACCTCCTTTCTAATGTAAACAAATCATAAGTCTTCTCTGCACTTTTTCTATTTCAATAATGTATTTTTTATGGAGTGGTGCCCAAATCTGTACTCCTGTCACGCTGTGTTCACAACAAACAAGGCGGGACCACGGTGCTGAGGTGGGAAAGGATATAACACCAGCCACAGCCACGAGGGCGCGCTTGGAGTGTAGATTTGGTCTGGGGAGCCAGGTTGGGGTTGGAGAGGTACGGATGGTCGATATACTTGCCGGGGTCAGGAGGAGAGATACGGAATGCTGAGGTCCGGTTTAGAGAAGTGCGGATCGTCGTGGAAAGCCGGGTGATACACAGAATGAGGAACAGCAATACAAGGCAAGACTGTGGAGGTAGAGAAGAGGTAAGTACAACGCAACTGGTTCTATGCTCCGTCAATTTGCCAGTGGGGCAGCTGAGCATATGTAGGGGAGAGCATCCAATGAGCCTACTGCCGCCTGGAGGTGTGTGCAAAGCAAGGGCTGTGGTAGGACACAGTACAGGTGCAGAGTGCCGCTGAGTGTAGAGAGGCAGTCTCTTCCTGCAGAGCGAGCGTCCGTGTGCGCCTGAAGTGCGAGAAGAGGCTAATTAGAGTTGGCGTGTGAAGATGACGGTGGGGAACCCAAGAACATTCCTCCGGTCCAAAGCCTTTCCAGTGACCAAGTACTGTACTGACCCTCTGGAAATCCTAGAGTCCACATTAGACTGGATCTCGTACTCCTGTTGCCCTTGTACAAATAGAGGAGGAGGAGGTGGTGAGGTAGTATTGGAGAAGCGTTTGCTTTGGAATGAGAGCATGAGTGATGCAAGTGATGCCATACTGTAATACCACATGTTAAGGTATCTCATGAGTAGGAGCGACAGATGCAAATATGGGAGAGGGACATAGGGTCACCATCCACCATGAAAAGTAGTGCTGTCCTGCGCTCACTCAGGTAAGGTAGAGTAGAAGTGGATCGGGGGGAGGAAATGGTAGAGGTTCGTCAGGGAGTTATATGGGGTCTTGGAGGATATAATAAAAGTACTAACCTCCAATTGGAGACCCACTAGTGTAGCTAGAGTCTCGTTGAGTTCAGAAAACCCGGTGGAGGTCCATTGGGGAGCTATGTGGGGTAATGGAGGTAGGAAAAATCTTCTTACCTCCTTGTGCAAACCCACTTGTATAGCTTGAGTCGCTGGCTACGGCAATCAAAACCGCTCTGCGGTAGTGTAGAATCCTCCTCCCCTCTCCATGTGCTGCTGAATCCAGGAAGTAGCAGTGAATCTGCAACAGGAGATCCAGGGTACTCACGTAAAAAAAATCCTCAATTATGAAGACAGGGAACCCAGGTGTAGAAAATTAGTGAAGGCTTTATTAGAACAGTAAGTGGCTGTCTCAAAGAGAATTTTTTCCCCCACACATTTCACACAACAGTTGCGCTTTCTCAAAGAGTTGAGAAAGATCAACTTGCGAGGGAGGACAAATTCTCTTTGAGACAGACACTTTCTTAAAGTCCTAATAAAACCTTCACTATTTTTCTATACCTGGGTTCCCTGTCTTCATGATTGAGGATTTTTTGCGTGAGTTCCCTGGATCTCCTGTTGCAGATTCATCACCAACCACCATCCTCGTCATAATGAGTTCGTATTCTCTTGGGGCCTTAAGCTTGTCTACTGCACCACCCCCAGCTATTACAAATACAACTATGCCACTATTTATCTACCGTATTTAAACTTTTTATTGGCAAATTCATACTTTTTGTGCAGGGTATCTCATTCAACATGTAAAACTAAGTAGAAGCCTCAGGAACAAAACAGGTGAATACTTTTAAATAAAAAAACACGTTTATTAAAACATAATAAAACAAATGGAAACTAAATCCATGCAATGATCCAACAAATTTCTGATGCACTAGATCAGGGGTGGGGAACCTTTTTTCTGCCAAGGGCCATTTTGATATTTATAAAATCATTCGAGGGCCATCCAAAATGATCAACTTAAAAATTAGCCTGCTGTATTTGGTGAAACATTTAATGAACTCGCCACTAATGTGATGGCTGGAACTGCTTCTCTTTGGGTGACTGACTGACTCTTGGGTGGTGGGTGACTATGACTGACTGTGGGTTGGTGTCTGTGCACACGCAAATGCACACGCACACACACACACACACATACACACACAGAAATCGGGCAGGGGGTAGGGAAATCAGACTCTCAGACCCACTCTCTCTCTCAGACCCTCAGACCCACTCTCTCTCTCCAGACCCTCACGCCCTACTCAGCCACTCCTCTCTCTCAGACCCTCTCTATCCTCAGAACCCTCGACCCATCTCTCTCTCTACGACTCTCTCTCTCAGACCTCAGACCCACCTCTCTCTTCAGACCCACCCTCTCTCTCTCAGGACCATCAGACCCACTCTCTTCAGACCCTCAGAACCCACTCTCTACTCTCAAGACCCTCAGACCCACTATCTCTCTCAACCCTCACGACCACTCTCTCTCTCACAGACCCACCTCAGACACTCGATCCCCTCGCAACTCCTCAGACCCACCCTGACCGACCCACTCTCTCTCAGACACACTCTATTCTCTCAGACACTCTGTCTCAGACAATACATCCCCCTCTTCCAAACACCTCTCCCCCTCCCTCAGACACAACTATCCCCCTCCGCCACCCCTTTCCCCCCCCCCCATCTCACCCTCAGGAGGGGGGACACACACTCTCCACTCAGGGACACACACTCTCCCTCTAACCACCCCTCAGGACACACACTCTCCCCCTCAGACCACATCCCTGCAACCTCTCCCCTCCTGACAACACATCTCAACAACTTCACCCCTCTGAACACCACTATCCCCTCTGACACACACTCTCCCCCCTGGGCGAATAAGACACAGAGCAAAACCTCTCCCCCTCTCCACCTCAGCACACACTCTGGAACCCGCACTCTCCACTCCTCAGAAAACAACTCTCCCATTCAGACACACACTCTCCCCCCCGCCCTCCCCCGTCGTCCCCAACACCAAGGCAATACACAAAAGCGCACCTCCCAACAAAACCACAATCTCCCAGCCTAGTCAGAACACTTACACTACTCAACAACACCTCTCCCCCCATCCACCCTCAGACACCCCTTCTCCCCCTCAGAACAACCTCTCCCCCTCTCCCATCAGACAACTCTCCCCATCTTCCCCCTCTCCCCCAGAGACACAACTCTCCCCCTCAGACAACACACTCTCCCACTCTCCCCTCAGACACACACTCTCCCCCTCAGACACACTCTCCCCCTCTCCCCCTCAGACACACACTCTCCCCTCAGACACACACTCTCCACCTCAGACACACACTTCCCCCCTCAGAACACACTCTCCTCCTCAGAACCCAATTCCCTCAGCACACACTCTCCCTCAGACACACACTATCCCTCAGACACACACTCTACCTCCGAACACACACTCTCCCTCTCTTCTCAGACACACACTCGCTAGGCACACACACACACTCGGTCAGGCACACAACTCGATCAAGACGTACACACACACACACTCTCTCAGACACAACACAGGGGGAGGGACATACTGATGGCGGGGGGTAGGACGTAGTAGGTTGCATCCGCAACTGTCTGATACTCGGTTGGGGAGAGAGGAGGGGCCCGTGTAAGTGCGGCAGGGGGAGGGGAGTTAGCAGGGGGAATCGGAGCGCAGGTGCCCTCCTCCGAACTGCTAACCGTTGGGGAGGAGTGGCGGAGCATGTACCCCCGCAACTGCTACCCACTGAGTGTGGGGTAGGGGGCACGGTAAGTGACGGGGGGGGGAAGGGGAGGAGTGGGCGGGATTGGAGCAGGTTACCATTCCAAAACTGTTGCCGGTGTGAGGGATGAGGAGGAGAGGCGGAGTGAGTGTCTCTCCCACCAGCAGACTCTGTAATCCAAGGCTTTATCCCCGTCGAAAGCCTCACATCATCCTGAGACCCCTCCCCAACCCTATCCCCTTCCCCCCATCCCTCTATAACCCTCTCCCCCCGGAGCGCTGTTTACCCGAGCCGCCTGGGTGATACTCAGGTCCTTCTCACCTCAGGTGGCTGATGCCAACACAGACAGTGGACACACAACACCAGTATGACCGTGACACAACAAGTGACACAAACAACACACACAAACACCCACACTGTGACAGTGAGGACGAGTTGACACACACAGAGACAGTGACACAGCACCCACACACGTGAGAGTGACCCACACACAGGGAGAGTGACACACACACCACAGTGGAGGTGACACACACACAGTGGTGACACACCACACACAGTGACGTGACACCCACAAACACACACCCACAACAGTGAGAGACACACACACACACAGTGAGAGACACCCACACACACACAGTGAGAGTGGCACAACACACACACCACACACACCACAACACACCACACACACTGAGCGTGACACAACACACAACACAGTGAGGTGACACCACCACACACCAGTGAGAGTGACACACACACCCACACAGTGAGAGTGACAACACCCACACACACACCCACACACAGTGAGAGTGACACACACACACACACACACACAAGTGAGAGTGAACACACACACACCACAGGAGGAGTGACACACCACACACACACAGTGACATGTGACACACGACACACACACACACACACACACACAGTGACATTGACACACCCACACCACCACACAAACCAACACAACACACACCACACAAAAACACACACACAAACACACACACACCACACACCATGACATTGACACACACGAAGTGACACACACACACACACACACACACACACACACACACCACACATGATGAGAGTGACACACACACAACACAGTACACACGACACAGTGAGGTGACACACACCACACAGTGAGAGTGACACACACCAACACAGTGAGAGTGACACACACACACACACACCACACACACACACACACAGTGAGAGTGACACACACACACACACACACAACACAACAAACACACACAGTTTGAAGAGTGACACACCACACACACACAGTGGAGTGACACACCACACAAACAGGACATGACACACACACACACACACCACAACAGTGACATGACCCACACACACACACACACACACACACAAACACACACCACAAAACACACACACACACAGCACACACACACAAACACACACACACACCCACAACACAGACAAAAAGGACAGTGGAAACACACACACAAACACACACACACACAGTGACATTGACACACCACACACACACAACACAACACACACACACACACCACACACACAAACACACACACACACACACACACACACACACACACAAGCGACACACACACACCACAACACCACAGTGACATTGCACACACACAAGTGGAACACACACACACACCACACACAACACACACCACACAAAACCACCCTGTCAAACACACAAACCACACCACACACACAACACACACACATGACTTGACAACACACACACACACACACAGTGACACTGGACGACACACACACAACACACACACAGTGAACAGATAAACCACAACAAGCACAAACACACACACAAACACCACACAATTAAGCAACTCTGCAAAAGACACAAATCTAAGGCTCTCCCCCCTTGGGGTGGGTAAGGTGCCTGGGAGGAGGGTATGGGGGTTACCTGGGGCGGAGTGGAGGACTGCTGGAGCAGCCCATGGCTCAGTGCAGCCGAGGAGGACGGCCCGCGGAGCCTGAAGGGAGGACAGAGGGGCGGAGCCTTAAGGGAGCCCGGCATTACTGGAGGAGAGAAGGGAGGGGGGCGGTGCTGTAGGAAGAGGCGGGCCAAAAAAAAATCTTGGCAGAGTGACAGCAAGGGCACAGCCAACAGGAGAGGGGGAGGTTTAAAAAAAAAAATATATATATATTTTTTTTTTTTATTTATCCCATTAACATTCTTGCAGGCTTCCCGGGGGCCGGACCAAATGACTTCGGGGGCCTTATAGGCCCGCGGGCCGGAGGTTCCCACCCCTGCGCATAGATGAACACCCTACTTACGAAACAGAAGAAGCAATCAGGTAGTGAATAATGTCAGAGAGTATCCCCTCTCATTTGTGTCACATCTGCTGTTAAACGGGGTCCTGTTGCAGGGCTACCTCCTCGTCCGCGGCTTACACAGCTGAGGAAAACCGGCATATTGATGTCCCGTACGCCGGACTGTGCCGAGTCTGTGTCCGAGAGCCTGGATGTAGCATGTCCGCTTTCAGAGGGTTCCTGTTGCAGAGTAACCTCCTCATCCGCGGTGTAGACAACTGAGGAAAACCGTGAGACATTTCCGAATGCCGGTTCCGGAATATGCCTTCAGTCTATGGTCTCGGCAATAATATGCTAATGAGACACGGGCTGCTGTAGAGATGGTAGATTAACCCTATGCGTTTCGAGAGTCAGTCTTTCTTCGTCAGGGTTATGAAGATGTTATTAGAAAGTGTCCATTTATAAATAGTCCTAAATTGCAATTGATTTTATTCACTTGCGCGTCTATCTGCACATGCGCAATTACGAATGATAATCTTTGTGAAAATACTAAATTCACTGGGCTTCTACGAACTGAACAAAACATGTATAAACACACAATGCATAAAATAACAACAACAAAAAACAATGAGATGTTAATACCATTCATTAACATAGCATGTATAATGTTCCACACTGATAGTATATTATAGCCTTTGATGTTGAGAGAAAACACTCGTACACCTTACATATTTCCCATACATTCTACATCCAAATATTAACAAACACTTTCAATATGTATGTAAATCAGTTAGTAAGCACTAGATCAGCTTTTGCAATTGCTATTCCTTAATATTAAATCTCCACTAATCAACTAGTTAGTAATATTTATCCATCGGTTGGCCATAGACCAATGTTAATATATAAATGTATATTTGGACACCAAGCAATGGTAGGTGAAATTTGGATTTAAAGTGTGATGTATCACACGCTTAGATAAAACAAATGTATAAACAGGCACATAGATAGTTTTTAATAATTGAGTCAAAGATAGTCATATTAACTTATATGGAGCCTCATGCACATGTGAAAATAGGGGAAAAAGGGGGTGGAAAGGAGAGGGCGGAGACGATAGAAAAAGAGACGGGCACTGATTATACTTATACCAAAGGTAAATTTGAGATGATTGCCAAGGGGTTGGCATTGTTGTTAGTCTTCTCCCAAGAAGGCTTTGAGATCAAACGCACTAGTTCTCTTCTTGAGAGAAGACCGAATTTCCCCCTTGCCAGTGTGCTTCAATAACTTTACAGATGAGACCTCTTGGATTCTGTCCGATTTGATACATTATGAGTAACCAGACCTCGTTTGATATTGTAAATATGCTCATGCAGCTTTCTTTTGATGCTTCTTGTGGTCATACCCACGTACTGCAGACCACAAGGACAATCTAAAAGATATGACAAAATAACTATTGCAGCCAATGTACGATGAAATATTATATCTCCTCGATGTAACATTAGATTTAAATGATGTATAGCGTGCAGGTATAGTGTTAAAAGTACATCTATTACAAATGTGATAACCTATGTTTTGAATGTAACTTGGTTTACTGGAATGAATGAGTGGACAGCTAGGAGCCAACTTAGTCCTGAAATTTTGAGCCTTCAAGAAAATAATTTTTGGATATTCAGGCAAAAAGTTTGATAATTCTTTGTCTTTGAGAATGTTAAATAGCTCATTTGTAGAGATATTATGTTTGAATCTGATGAACTGGCCTTTCGGGATGTTACTCACCCAAGATGGATTGTTATGGCTATCTGCCCTTAAATAATTGTTCGCTTGAACGTCTTTAAAGTATGTTTTAGTTTGAATTTTATTATCAGAAATAAAAATAATCTAAAAACTCGATTGATTCACTACTGTTTTCTAAAGTAAATTTAAGATTCAGGTTATTATCATTCATATATGAAACAAATAAATCCAACTCTTCTAAACTCCCCTTCCAAATAAAAAAAATATTGTCAATGTAGCGCTGCCAGACCACCAGGTTTGCACCAAAGGGACAGTTAGACCATATGTAATTGCATAACTTGGTGCAAACCTGGTGCCACATACCTGTAAATAATATTGATTAAAAAAATTGTGTGAGAATAAATTTGATACTGTTAATAAGAAAGGATCTAAGTACTAAAGGCATCAAGGAGTCTTGTTCCAAAAAAGGATTCCACGAGGGCTACGGATCTTCAAAATGCCCACAGCAGATTTTAATAGCGACCCATTCACATTAGAATGGAATCGCATTTTAGATAACTTTTAATTTGAACTAATTTGTCTACTTATTTCACAAAGATGAGCATCTTTATGGCAATTAGACGAGGAAATTATGGGCATGAAAGACCAATTTGAAGTCTTTAAAGATCACAACGATTGTCTTTTTAAGTTCGCCGGCAGGGAACTACGCGATTCACAAATTAATACTTCGTCAGGTTCCCTGCTGGCGCTCGTTGTTGCTTGGACACAGACGGCCACTGTACTTCTGTCAAGACTCCCTGGTACTGGTCCTGCAGTCGGACGTGCCCGTGGGAGTTCACCGGTTAGCAGTGGACCTATCGGAAGGACCTGTGGCTGCACTGTGCTTTTATATTGTGTGAGTGTTACATGTTTTTATTACTTATTAAACTGTTGGTATATGCTAACTCTGGCTCTGCCCATTCTCTACACTTGGGACAGTGGGAGAGGTGCCACTCGCTGCTCACCATTCCGATTGGGAAATACTGAGAGGACGTGTCTGATTTTGAAGACCCAGAAAATCTGATTTGACATTAAAGCATTATATTTCTGAGGGAAGGGGCTCACACAAGGCCATGTGAGTTGATTTATATATAGTTTCACACATCTCCCTCCTCCCCTCCCCGTCCCCCCCCTCTCTCCTTGTCTCACATTCCCCATTGTAGGAGCATTACTTTTCATGGTGTTAACAAATTGCCTTTATTATTGTCTTTCTAAATTTCTGAGATTTACAGCCTGTGCTGACCATTATCCCGTTTCCATGCCGCTGTAAGAAGATCTGGGGTTGATCTACTCTGGGTCAAGCTGCAAAGCATTTTGAAGGGTCCAGTATAGTATTGATTTTCTGGTCTTTGATTGTGTTACACTTTTATGCACGTTACGGCTTTTAGGGAGTGTCCAAGTTTTTGTTTGTTCCACAGCATATTTAAAAGACCTCCCACCAATGGGAGGCATCCACGAAGCAGAACCGCCCTCTTTGATAGGCTGCTGGATCGCGCAGGTGCGTCCTATTACACTGCCGATTGAGACTGAGGTGGAACTTCCAGAGAGTGCGCGCGCATCATGCTGGTGACCCGGTCGCACGCCATCAGTGCGCGCCATGACACCCGCGTCAGTACAGGGGCGGAGACCAGAGTCGGGACCCACAGAGACAGGAGGAGCATGTGGTAGTGTTGCGCCGTGTAGCTATGATGTCAGGACGGGGGTGGGAACGAGAAGCAGGGATCGCAGACCGCCGAGACCGTGCACCGCCCGCGTGCCATGCATGAGCATCACCATTAGGCTGCCTTTCTTGAGTGTCACAGGAACCAGACGAGCGGGTAAGGGTTAAGGTACAGAACCACCAGAATGACGAATCCTCACACACAATTGACCTTGAGATTCACAGTCGAGCATTAAAAATCACAAGAGATAATTTCAGTGAAGAAGAAAAAACAGTCCTGAAAGGACTTGTGGAAAATGATTTGATCGTTATAAACTGGCTGATAAAGTGGGGGGGGTGGTTGTTTATTATGGACAAGGGATTCTATGTAGAAGAATCATTGCGTAGTCTCTCAGATAGGTCCACATACCAACCCCTCCCCTCAAATCCCACGGCACAATACCAGAAAGAATTGTTGACATTTCTTAATGAAGGTTTGGACAATCATGTCTTGACAAAACAAGAGCATGAATTTCTATGTACTACCTATGCAAGAATTCCTATTTTTTATATAATTCCAAAAATCCATTTAATCCAGCCTCCAGGACACCCAATAATAGCGGCAATCCAGTCCTTTACATCCCACCTTTCACAGTTTATAGACCATTATCTCCAGCCTTATGTCATCCAACTCCCATCGTATCTTAGGGATACTACCCACATGCTGCAGACCCTAAAATGATCTTGAATGGCAGCCCCACTATATATGAGTGTCAGCAGACGTGACCTCCTTGTTCACGGTCATTGACCACAGACAAGGCTGTGATGCAATCCTAAACATTCTGGAACAAGACTCCTTGATGCCTTCAGTACTTAGATCTTTTCTTATTAACAGTATCAAGTTTATTCTCACACATTTTTTTAAATTTCAATCAATATTTTTTTATAGGTATGTGGCCCTATGGCCATGGGGACCAGGTTTGCGCCGAGTTATACAAGTGCAAAACGTGATATATCAAAAGTGGTGCTCTAATATAAATTCTAAACATGTATTAATCTAATATTAATATATAAACCATAAATTAAATAAATTGAGGCAATACAAACAGATCCTTTGAATGCTGCTGTGACCCAGTGCAGGACTGCTCTCTCAATCCCAAGTGAGTATGACGACGTGGTGATCAAAGGGAAGCGCAAACATGTGGAGATAAAAAATAAAACTGATGGTGCAGTATTGTGACAGATATGTACTCTTCTTTAGGTCTAATAGTAGTATACTCACAAGTGTGAGGATGATGTTGTGTGCATAAAGGTATCTTTGGATATATCTCTGCAGTGAGGATGAAATGACTTGAGCCTTGGTGTGGAAATGTGTTCCTTAAATGGTTAAACACAGAAAAGCCAACATAGTGCGATCTGAATAAAACTGTATTCAAGTGGTAAAAATATTACAATACACTCACATGATGTATGCTATTTAAAAGCATTTAGATACGCAGTGGATCTCGCCTCCGGTGTCTTTTGGGCTGTTTTTCCTTCCTCTCAGCGGCGTCCCTCACGACTTGCGTTCCAGCAGGGCGGATTGACGTCAGCGAGGCCTGGGAGTTCGTTGACGAGCTGGCTGTGAATCATTCACTCTCTACGCGTTTCACCCCTTGGGGTTTCTTCAGGAGTGGTGGTGAGGTGTTAGACTAGATTATATACCTAACATATCTACTGATAGGTTAGTTTTCTAATTAGTGTCTTAAAGAGATAACGATTTTATTTCGGACTGAAGTGCCAATTGTGCTGTTAGTATATCTTAAATATCAGATGGTAGGATGTCTAATTAGTACTTTGTATGACATATTATACATGTATTCTAGATTATGTATATACATTATTGCAAATGGATTTTGTACATTTGTGTGCATTTATATTATCTCCATATCAACAGATATGGAGTCCAAAATTATTAAAAAACTGTTATTTATTTAAAAAGTAATTGAAAATTAGAACTTAGCGTCGCAATAAATTTATTTTTATCATATATAGGATGGATTTAAAAAAATTCTAAAAATTAAACAGCAAGTATGGCTATTCTACATAACTTTCTAAACTCATAGAATTGTAGCAGCTGTTTATAAGGTCTAAAGGAGACAGGAGATGTATAATTTAAATCCACATCATAAAAATGGCATAAAAAATGGCATATAGCAATTGTTAAAAAGTCACATCATAAAAGGTCACTCTCAAAAAAGGCTTCCATCAAGTCTAAATTTAAACCTAGCGGGGACATGGTTTGGAGTCATACATCCAATATTACTCCCTTTTAATTAAGGTAGAAAAAACAGGATATTCAGGTGCTCGTGCTGTGTGATTGTGTGGATGATCCCTTTGCGGCATGTACATAAAGCTCTCCCAGAAACTCTCAAATCTAGGTAACCGCGTAGAAAGGGGGAAGGCACCCTGAAAAAACAAGATAATAAAAAATGCACAATGCGCACCAGGGATTAGTGGAAGAATTTATTAAAATACAACAAAAACTGAGGGGATCCAACCCCACCCCAGAACACGCTGTGCAGCTGAACGGCTAAGGACTACCAAGAGAACACCTAATGGTGACTAAACCCTAAGCTGCACAGTTACAAATACAGTAAAATTTATATAAAAACATGAAAGAAAAAAAACAAACATGAAACAACCTATCAACAGATTTGTATAGAAACCGCATAGGTTGGGCACTGGCAAGGGGAAACGGACACTCCCACAGACAGTCGCAGACTCGCGGTGTCTGCAACAGGATCCGAGTCTCGGCACCGCGGCAGTGGATAAAACCGCTGCTGTCCTCCTGCAGGCTCCGTCCAGCTTACCAGCATACACGCGCGATGTGACCTTCCGTACCTGCTAACGCGTTTCAATTTGTTCTTGTTGAAAGTTCCCACTTTTCTCAGAAATGTTCTTACAGCCCTACATCCATCCAAATGTTTAAGAACGTGTATAGGGCTGTCACATCCTGTGGTGACAATATAATTCCCTCCTGCCATTGTATATTTTGTATTAACAATTTACATCATTTGTGTCTTTTAGGTAAGATTTTGTTCTTTCCTAGACTTTGCAGATAACTATCTATAAATTCAGATAGATTGGATGTTAGTGATCCTATCCGGATATTATTGGTCTTCCGGGAGGATTTGTTTACATTTTTGTGTATTTTCGGGAACTTTTCAACAAGAACAAATTGATTTCTTGCTCAAATTTATACAATTTATACTACAGAAATTTCTTTTGGTTTGAGCGAAGTATTTTACTTACAATATGTGGAACCGCCATGGGACGAAGTTCGCGCCCAGCTACTGCTAATCTTCTCATGGCCATGTGGGAAAATCAATCATACTGGGTCGTGGGAGGGTCTGGACGCGAACTTAGTCACATGGCGGATATATATTGACGATATTCATTTTCATTTGGAGGGGTACAGAAGATGCCCTAAATCTGTTTCTTATTTATTTAGACAATACAATTTTAATCTTAAATTTACGTCTAAATAAGTAAACAAGTATTAACTTTTTGACTTAACGATATATTTAGAGAATGACTATCAAAACTAAAAATAATTTTAAGGAAGAGTGGAAGCCCAATAATTTTATTCTCCAGCCAGCTGCCATCTTGATAAATGGATATCGAATATACCATACGGTCGTATCCAGAATTAAACGTAATTGTATCAGAGAATTCATTTTTTATAGAACGTCTACTATTTTTAACTAAAAATTTAAGAGAAAAATATAAGTCTAAAAATTATTGAACAAGCCTTGATGAATTAATCTAGAAACCCAGAATCTTTATTAACACCATCATCTAAAAAATTTAAACACAACTAAAAGTGCATTTATTAACACAATACAGTAAGGATGCCACAAAAAAATTGGTGCACATCATACACCATTGGGCTATATTAAAAAACAATCATTTTTATGATCACTACTACCCATAGAGCACAGATGATTTTTAAAAGAGCACCAAATATTAAAAATAAATTGGCTCTAGTGCATTAAAGAAAAAAACAAATAAACACTCTACTTGGCTGAATTTACCCAAGGTTTTTTTAATTGTAAAGTTTGCACAGCATGTCCCTTTAGTTCTTCCGCCTCAACTGATAGTTTCATCTCCTTCGCCACTCAGAAGTCCTATAAATAAACAACCCCTTAACTGCAGGTCCAATTTTGTGGTAATATCTCCAGAGTGCAGTTGCGGATACCAATATATAGGAAAAACAATACGTCCCCTGAAAGTGCGCATATTAGAGCACATCGGTAATATTAAAAAGAAACTCACACACACACAGTGTTTCTCAACAATTTTGAATAGCTCCAATTCAAACCCCCAGTCTTACCTATAAAGCCATTGAACAAAATATGCCCCATTGGAGAGGGGGAAATAGAAATCTAGCATTATTAAAAGGGAGTCATATTGGATGTATGAACTCCAAACCATGTCCCCGCTAGGTTTAAATTTAGACTTTGATGTAAGCCTTTTTTATGATGTGACTTTTTTATGATGTGACTTTTTAACAATTGCTATATGCCATTTTTTTATGATGCCATTTTTATGATGTGATTTTAATTATACATCTCCTGTCTCCCTTTAGACCTTATAAACATGCTGCTACATTCTATATGAGTTTAGAAAGTTATGTAGAAGTAGCCATATTGCTTTTTAATTTTTAGAATTTTTATAATCCTCCTATATATGATAAAAATAAATTTTATTGCGACGCTAAGTTCTAATTTCAAATACTTTTTAAATAAATAACAGTTTTTTAAATAATTTTTGGACTCATATATGTCTTGATATAGAGATAATATAAACTGCACACACAAATGTACAAAATCCATTTTGCAATAATGTATATACATATATCTAGAATACCTTGTATAATATGTCATACAAGTACTCAATTAGACCATCCATACCATTTGATATTTTAGATATTAACAATAACAGCACCAATTGGCAACTTCAGTCCGAATATCGTTATCGTTACTCTTTAAGACACTAATTAGATAACTAACCTATCAGTAAGATATGTTAGGGTATATAATCTAGCTCTAACACACATCACCAACCACTCCTGAGAAACCCCCAAGGTGAAACGCGTAGAGTGAAGGTGATTCACGTCCAGCTCGTCAACCGTAACTCCTCCCCAGGCCTCGCTGACGTCACATCCGCCCTGCTGGTGAACGCAGTCGTGAGACCACGCTGAGAGGAAGGAAAACAGCCCAAAAACAAAACCGGAGGCGAGATCCATTGCGTATCTAATGCTTTTTAATAGCATACATCATTGAGTGTATGTAATATTTTTAACCACTTGAATACAGTTTTTATTCAGATCGCACTATGTTGGCTTTTCTGTATTTAACCATTTAAGGAACACATTTCAACACCAAGGCTCAATCATTTCATCCTCACTTGCAGAGATATATCCAAAGATACCTTTATGCACCACAACATCATCCTCACACTTGTGAGTATACTACTATTAGCCCTAAAAAGAATTCTCTTTTGTAGATTTCCTAAATTTGTTACTTTTGTATGCTTGAGTCTATCAGGGGATTCCCTTTTTTCTGTGTTGGTTTTCATTTTATATATTCCCATCCCCAGCACTGCCAGTGTGTTATTATTACACCTCATTGAAACTGGTTTTAGCATAGTTTATTGATATAGGTCTGTTGCAGGCTTCTTTGTGTATCATATATATATATATAGAAAATGATTACTGCTGCGCTAGCTTGGATACCCTGATAAAGAAGTAAGTAACACCCTTGTGAGGAGTGATATAATCTAAATGGCAGTAGTTCCAAGTATAATACCAACATACCACATACTAGGACAAACAAAACACAAAGGACAACGACAC
The DNA here is from genome assembly GCA_036426205.1 of Ascaphus truei. Taxonomy (NCBI): domain Eukaryota; kingdom Metazoa; phylum Chordata; class Amphibia; order Anura; family Ascaphidae; genus Ascaphus; species Ascaphus truei. The sequence continues at coordinate 173,594,348 of CM071567.1, read as the reverse complement.
AAAAAAATTGGGAATGGAAAACGGGAAAAGCCCCAAAAAAGAAAAAAAAGAGTGTCTGCTTTAGCTGTGGGGTGCCGCTGCCAGTCTTCAGGACCAACCACTTTCCTCCTTACTCTATGAAACAAAAAGACGACAGCGCGGCTCCCATAGTACAAACATCGTGCATATTGAACTGCGTCCGGATCCTTTACATCACCCGTGACCAGCTATCGCGAGACTTCAAAAACCAGGAAGGATTTAGTGCGCGCACACACGTCCTGGCTTCCGCGACGGAGGCTACCAGATTAGCTACACGTGGATGGAGTCATAGAACGGAGTAAACGGTGAATGTGCCAAGGATCTATATTCACTGCTTATTACACATTATTTATTGTGAGTGTCCGTAATCTACAGGCATTAATTAATAAATTATCTATACACAGTACTATGGACCGCGCGGTCTTCTTTTTGTTATATATATATATATATATATATAGATATATATATATAATAAAAACTTGGTACTACATAGTAAGCCTATAGGTCTTATAACACCCATAGTGATCAACACAGTAATTTGTGAGACATACAGACAAAAAAAAAACCGTGGTTACCAATGGCTCAATGGGCATCTGCAGCTTGACGGGAGAGGTGGCTCAGCACCCCCCTAACACAGAAGAAAAAAGACACAAAAAACAGAGCACAAGGAATGTTTCATAGTGAAAGTCCTGTAATATTAAAATAAAAATATGTAAAGGTGAGTATTCTGCATACATCAATCAGATAGATCACAAGCACATCAAAGGTTAACAGCTGGTAAAATACGGGATCGGTGGAGAGCGGTGTTCTCATCTGCAGTAGGAGGCTCATCTCACGCAAGCACGATGCATCCCCCTGGGTTGTCTCACATCTGATGGATCTCCATGATTTTAGACCCGTATCATCGTGTCACCGATATCCAATGGATATAATCCCGTAGGGCTTGAGTTTGTTGGTGTAAAAAGTCCCAGTGTACGTGATGACCGGACTCCTCTCACACACTGGCGAGCGTGGGGCGGGATCTGGGCTTCACTTTGGACGTCACTTTCTAATATTCAACCGCTCATCTGGTGACCCACATACGAGCTTTGATTGGACAATCGCAAGTTTTCTCTATCATTTTTTAATCATTAAAACAGTATTATGCTATGGCTGTTCTTGTAGATTCTTTTGTACTCAATATAGTATATCATCAACTGAAGTTTGCTGAGAATAATCTACGCATCCCTAAGGAACCTTTGACATCTGGTAACATTAGTATAATCTTTACCACACTCACACTATCAGGAGTGTCGAGACAAACGTTTTAGTGTCTTTAAACTTCCAATTTAAGTTTTTAGCCCTTTGCGCCAAAACATCCAAATTGCCTGTTGCTGGGAAATCCCCTGTTTGGACCATTTGGCTGCATGACCTTTATATACGGACTTTTATTTTTTGTGGTGTCTTTTCTGGTTGTTTTTAATTTCATTGTTTTTATATCAATTGTTATTTATATTATTGTGGTTATTATCCTCTTGGTTTTACTGTGGTTCTTAGCCGCATTAGTATATCCAACATGTTTAAATGTGTTTTTATGCTTCCCATACTGTTTTTATACCTGGAGTTAAAACAATTACTTAAGGCACCCATAAGTATGTAAATGTCTTATATATGTTACCTTTTAAATATCCAACACATATAAAAAAGTGAGAATTGTGCTCCAACCCATACTCAAAAGTTTTCTTTGCCTGGATTTCCTGTTTTGTGTCATAGCAATAGAGAATAATAATAATAATAATGGCCTTAAATCTGTTGTAACATCTAACATATGATTTAAATTAACCAAAAAGTGTATAAAGATAATGTTTTGGCCGATTCATCGATACTGTCGGTACGACACGGCAGCGAACTAATGTGATATAAAGATACGCCAAAACCCACACTCCACGATGGGCACGTATCTTAGAGAGAATGGTCTGGGTCCGTAGTCGTTGGTAGGAGAGGTACGGATGGTAGTGGGTGCTGTTAGTCCAAGTCCGGGGTTAGAATAGTGGAACGTACATTCGTTTTAAAACTAAACCTTTTGCTGAGTTTCGGCGTGTCCAGAGTGCGGAGAGTATATGTAGCCGTATCCAAGTTTCGGGGTGCCAAGGGGCGAAGTCGTATGCCGTATGCCAATTTCGGGATGCCAGAGGTACGCGAAGTCGAAGTGAAGCCGTTCGGCTGTACAACGAGGAAGACGCAAAACAAGACAAGACAGGCTAGGGAGGCAGATAGTAAATGAGAACAACTGGTTCTAAATCTCAGTCGCCGACTATTAAGTGAAGCCTAGGGGTATATATAGGAGCAGGATCCTGGTCAGGTGTAGTCCAAGTGTGGCGTGTGTGGATGGCCCAGGCCTGCGGCAGGGATAGGTCCAGGTATCGGCGCAGGGAGGAGGCTTGAGACTGTGTGAGGGCTGCATTTGAATTGCAGCCTTAAGTAGAAGGTTCTTTAAAGTGCTGTAGCGCCTCGTGCGGCCGCTGCCTGCGAGCGCATGACCGCTGCCCTGAACCAGCACTAGCAGTAGAATTACAGCGGTGCGCGCGGCTTCCGTAGTGAGTGCGGCGGTCGGAGGCTCCCTGGAGAGAGGCCCGTGCGCACGGAAGAGTCCGGTGAAGGTGCGGTAGTGAGGAGCACGCAATACATAACAATTTCGCTTTTTTTTAATGGATGGTTCTCATGACCTATCAGTGATCACATGCTAGGGGAAGATGTCTAAAAGCCCTATTACCAACTGATACCTAGGACAATACCCCTGGCCTCACAACCTATCCTCTCAGACCACCAGTACATCCATGATAATATGGATGCACCGAGGATCATACTCCAGTTAAGTAAAATGCTTACGTCTGACAACCTCGACAGAGGAAGACCCTGTTTGTGCTGGGAACTGATATGTTCCATACTTCTCTCCCATTCTTTTAGGATCACACGATAGATCCTTCTGCAATCTTCAAAGTCGAAACCTAATGCACACAAGGTTGATGATGATATGATGTCCACTAAACGTATCACAACCTTGGCCTCCGTACGGGGGGAGTGTGAAGCTATCCTGCTTGGTGCTGCCTGGGCCGTGGCTCTCTGTCAGCTCCAGGCCTCCTTCATTGACCATAAACTTGTCCCCCGCCCGGCCTTTGACATTGATGCGCACTGGACCTCTCTGATTCGGGCGTGCTGGGCCAAGCTTCCGGTGTGCACCGCCTGAGAAAGGCCCAGGGTCTCACCTTTGGTCGAGAGTCTTGTCGTCGGACAGTGTTAGTGTCAGTGAGGAGAAGCTGAGGGCCCGGCGGCAATGGGAGGTAACCGTAGCTGTGGGGGGCAAAGAAGTCGCGGCCTGGCCGCAACTGCTGTTGTTGCGGCTCCGTGGCCCCGACTCACCCCAGCTGCAGGCGTCCCTTACGTCCTGCGCAGGGCCTCTCTCCACTTTCCTAGGCAGGGCCTCTCTTTGATGCCCCACATAGCTGGAGAGAGCTAGGGCACCAAAAGCCTGACAACCATCCCCAAGGTAGGTAACTCTAGTTCTTTGTGACAGTAAATGTATTTGGGGCGTGGAGGGGATTTTGTACGTATTTGGTGTGGGTATTAATCGTGGTTGGGTTGTGGTGTGTGGCTGGGGGAGGGAATGAGTGTGAGGAAAGAGCCTTGAGGAAGCAGATTGAGTGAGAGTGGGGTATTGATGGAGGGCGTACAGAGAAGAGGAGGTTTGTAAGTGGAAGGGGGGAGTGAGTGAGGAAGAGAGGGAAGATTTGAGATGGTAGGAGAGAAATACATATGAAGAGGGGGGGAAATGATAAGGGGCCTCGTTGGTGTGAACTGGGGGGGTTGGGGCTCCACACTATCTCAACACGGGGTGGTCGGGTCCCCGTTCTACGCTAGTCCTGGGCCCCAGGAAATGTTTCATCGTCTCTGAACGCAACCTCTGAAGTATCTTACTGTTTCAGGGATTAAAAAATGGCTAATTCGCCAACCTTTAATGGACTGACATATCAACAGTGAGAAAAACATATAGACTAGATTCACTAAAGGTCCAAACAGTAAATATGAGGTTAGCAACCCAGGAATGAAGTGGGATTATCCTCTAGTTTCATACGATATATTGACATGCATGCCTCTTTTGGTATGCAAGGTATTGGTAATATTAGGAATATATTAAACCCTTTTGTAGCCATTGTGAACACTAGTCATATGTGGACAATATCATTTTAAATTCATCGTTTTTAAAAAAATCATCTTTCGTAACACTTTTAAAACCCCGAAAGGATTGATTGCGTTGAACGTGGCTGTTTAGGTGGCTTTAAAACCTCTGCCCCTCCAAAGAGAACTGTGCCAATTGTCAAGCGAGATTAGAAAGATTCACTATGATATTTACTGGAATATATATTTGCTGAGTGATGGGTGCAATTGCAAGATTTTTTTGATACATATCTCCCACAGGCTTAAGCTGCTGTACGGTACTGGCACTATTATTTTTAAAACAGATGATTGAACTTGGCTTTGATTGTCCTTTGGCTTATTCCCTCAAGCTCTTCTTTTTTGTCTTCCCGGATTTTCTCCACTACTACTTCCGTACTTCCCTTCTTTACCATTCTGTTTTTTTTCATAAGCAACTTTAGTAAATAGATGTCCATGCTGCACAACTAAAAAAATCAGTTTGATTTGACCTTTATTTTACAGTGTGTAATTTGCTGGTATTTGGAATGCTCCAGCCCGGTGGTGTGTGTGTGTGTGGGTGTGTGCGGCTCCGGTTTCCTTCCTGGGTTGTTTGAAGTGTGAGCATTTCTAGATTGCTGGTTTGTGTGCCTATAATTAACTCTCAAAACACTGGAGTATAAATGTGCTTTGCAAGCTCCCTGAGACGCATATTAGCTTTAGGTCCTTTGAGTAGAAGGAGAATGCAAATTATTATAGCTGCAGGTTTAAACAAAGCTCAAGTAATTCTTTACATGCATTAGATCAGTCCAGTCAGACCAACCAAAGGGTCCGGGATACACTGTACAATGCAGTTTTATAACTAGCTGCACTTGATAGTGTATTCGTTGGTGAGATGCCACTCGTATGTCTATTTATCTTCAATGTGGGGTCTGTCGACTAATCAAAGGCTTCCAGGAATCGTTGTTGTCTATGTTTCCCGTCTTTGTTACAGTCCATGCTTCGAGCCCTGTTTACAAATGGGCTTCAAAATATCGCTTGGGGGAAAACTCCCCCTTTCTATGTTTTAAAGTGGGAATTGATCAGCTTCCATGTCTGTTGAAACTCCTCAAATGAATCATCCCTGCATCAGAAGCATGGAAAATAACAAATAACCTCTTTTAGATGATAGGTTACAACTAAGGATAGTTTTTCTGTAAGGATGCATTTGTTGGTTACATTCCTGCCACCAATATATATTTGTTTTCTTCTTCTCTCTGCTTAACCCTTCAATAAAATCCTTACAATCCAATGAAAACACATCTTTTCACAGACTAAACTGAGTTATTGTGATGCTGACTTGATTGCCTTTTTCAGTGATGGCTTTCAATAAGGGGTTGGAAAAGAGGAATCGGTATTAGTTACAACTTTAAAACCTCAAGCTATGATGTTACCAACATTGGAAAACCCATGCAAAGTATGTTAATTTTATTATGGGCCTAAATATTCAGGGCTCATTATAATATGCAAATAAGATTCGCATAAAATACCATTATCTAGATATAGACAGGGGGCCTTATGGTGGTGAGTGTATTAGAACATAGCTTTAAATATGGGAAACTTCAAGAAGTATCCACCAAATACAAAAATTACCATGCTACATCCCAATGTGACAGAAACTACATGTACATACTTCAATGTTTGTATTCTCATAAGTATGGGTCATTTAGTTAAACTCTTTGGCCAAAGAGTTATAAGCCCCTCATCACGTCACAACATGACCGTATGCAGGTCCTAATACTACCTAGTTCTCATTTACTCTGCAGTGGAGGAGCATGTCTCAGTAGACCTTCCTGCACAGGTTATATAAAAACCTGCTACTTTAAAAGTGGGAGGATTGAGCTGAAACTCGGAAGATTTGTGTGTTCAGTAATTGTCAACTGGTAAAAGGTTGTTTGGATGTTGGTGGCCCTTCCTCCCCGGGGTTAAACTCACTCCTCCCCATGCCACTATTCAGTGACGTGGCTTGCAGGCTTATAACGCTTTGGCCAAATTGTTTCACTATGACCCATACTTATGAGAATACAAACATGTTAAATATTTTACTTTACTATGTATTTTCTGTCACATTGGATTAGCATTGGGGATTTTTGTCTTTTGTTTTTATACATTTGGCCACGCCCAGTAGCACTCTTTCTCCTTTTGACACAAATATATAAAATGTGGTGGGCGCTGGGGTTAAGCTTGCAGGGATTGGTGTTTCTTTAACTTCAGAAGTAGACTGTCAAATGCTCTTTTAAGGTAAACTTTGTAGCATTTGAATGTTGAATCGTCAAAGCAGAATGACAGGCCGTTCTGAAGAGACTATAAGTTGTCTTTTTTTCGTTTGCCAGATAGGCTAATATTTCCACTTAAATCATTCAGGTTGGATGTGTGTCTTTTTGTACCTGCTTTACACTTTTCCCAATTTCTGGGTTGTGACGAAATGGGGGTAATCAGTGCATTTAATAAAGGCATGTGCTTGGCCTGGTTACCCCTATTTCGTATTGGGGATGAAGAGTTAATTTTCATGCACTGTACATGTCTTAGTTTTCCCTCTGTCCCTTGCTGGTCCCCATTTTTCAGGTTGTATGTGCTTTCCAGTAGCGACATCCCCAAGCAACACCCTATGAAAAATATAATTGGGAGATAAGGGGAACATGTAATGGTTCAATAGTGTTTTTTTGCTGCAGGTTTTTAAAAGTGACAAGTAGGAGTAAGTTTGTTTTTTCTCCGGTCATTAACAAAATGCACACAAGAACCAAATGTTTTTGACACCTATGACCTGGTCACTTTCTATGCACGCTTCAAAGGTAACATGCTGGGCCAACGCCTGTGAGTCTCTGCATAATGAAAGCCCCAGTCAGGTGGGTGTGAGTTTAGCCAGATGGAAGCTAAATATGAAATCCTGTTGCCCATTTGGGCTAGCTCACCCCCGGAGTTTTCCCCTTCCACCTGACGAGGCCAGGTAAAAGGGGAGTGCAATCCTATGCTAAGTAAGCCAAGGTGGCGTGTGTCGCACAGACTCTTGTACAGGAATCCCTAAGTGCCCACTCTCCAAACTGTGTGTCAAGCAGTGGATTGGGGAATGAATTTTTTCCCAAAACCCCCCCTTTTTTTGGGGTTGGAGGCTATTTTGGAGATAGGCTATCAGACCCTATATACTGCTCCCCACCTAATCCCCATTCTCTTATTTTTCTTGTAACATCTGAAGAAATTCCAAAGTTTTTGCATCAAGTCCCCAGCACCTGCAATTCCAGACAGACAACGAATGCCTTTCCAGCGTAACAGAAGTGCATCCTCAATCTTCAGGAATTTTGTTTGTGCTGGGGGTTCTCTACTAACCCACCGGCCTCAGACGGACATTTTTGTTTTCCAAGGTTTATGGGCTTTGTTTGTTGCGCCCCTTGCCAACGGACAGCAATTTAAAAGACATTTTTCCTGTGGTTTCCGGGGTTCACTGGACTTTCCCCTATTTCCTATACGCAGTAAGTGTAATTATTCGGTATTCTGCAGTTGTCATGTATTTGCATATCAAGGGAACAATATCATATTCTTTTGCTCAACTTGTTCTGCTCTCAATGGGATCCCACAAATATAATTTGGTGATAAGTGGCGTTCATCGTTACAGGGTCATGCAAGATAATTTTGATTTAGAGAGAGTTTCACGACTACACTTACCTGAGCTATCGCCTGTCTATTATCCTAAATATTGTCTCCAATCTGATCTGTTCTATAAAGAGCTTCCAGCAAGCTTGCATGTAAGTGCTGCAAAGATAGAATCAATGCAAACTATGATACAAGTGAGTAAGCAATTCAAACTTTACAGTTAACAATATCACAGCTGCATTGAAGAGGCTATTTCACAAGAATAATACAATGTATAATCATTTAAATATATACTATAATATATACTCCCTATTTACAAATTAGTTAGGATGACACCATCTCTACCAATACCCCTCTGTCGCAAGTGAAATCAAAGGTCATAAAGTATGTGCTCTCTGTAAGTAAGGTGATGAGAGTACTGCTAAATCATATTTACTTTACTGTGAATCTCATCTTTTTCTTCTAAGTGTGTTGCTCTTGTATGTATGTGTATGTAATGTAATGTCTTTATTTATATAGCGCCATTAATGTACATACCGCTTCACAGCAGTAATCCACGACAATCATTCTAGCCCCTCTTTCCCCCCTCCCCCCCCACCTAATCGCAATCGGGTCCCCTAAGTTTTCGGGGTCCTTGCTAGATGTCTCTGTGTTGTGCATACCTGCTGGCCCAGGAGGGCCTGAGTCTCCCCGATGACATGGGGGACACACAGGACCTGTTACTGTGGTGAATGCCCTTCGGTCTTTGCTCAATAGTGCAGAGCCTCCATCTCTATAAGCCCCAGGAATGCGGGGTGAATCCTTACCACAGAGATTCCCCGCAGGGATGGAGAGATTCCAGTTTCCTCCACAAAGGATTATCTTTAAAAGCAGCAGTCTCTTTTAATTGTCTTGGGCAGCAGCACTCAGCCGCAGGTACAGTTTGATGCCCAGTCCACTAACTGTTTCTCCCTCTGGATGTTCCCGCACCACTCTGGACCAAAGGCATCCAGAGTGGGCGAGCCTTCCCTCACCCCCTACGCAGGGGAGAGGTATTTGGGTCCCCATCACTAACTATAGCTCGATCAGCTCTACTCATGAAGCTGATCACTCCTCTCCTCACTAACTCACTATCACTTAAACTGTCAGACTGACAGAACACACACCTACATAGGACATGCACTTCTCTTTTATGATCCAGCAAGCACCGCCCACTGTGTCTCGTGCTTTGACACAGGGTCAGGTGAACGCTACCTCCACCACTCAGGGCAGTGCTTTAAGAGTGGGGAAACCCTGAAACTCCTGGCAACCTGCCCCTTCCATGATTATACCGGAGAGGATAGAACGATAGCCCCATTTCTTACAGGGCTACACTTCCCCTCAGGTGGAATCCAATGTCCCCCTTTGGACCATAATTGCTGGACCATCCTGCAGGTGAAACAATCTGTGAACATACAAAACATAGTTAATCAATATTGTGTCACTAAACTGGTAACACCATGATGGCGACATAACACAGGGGAAACTCCCAACTGAGAACCCTAACTCAATTGGTAATGACGGGATCAGGCTTCTCACTTCCCGCCCATGGGATCCACAATTTTAACAAAGAAGTGTTTGTACAGGCCCATCTCCGGTCTGTACAGAATGTTATCAAAATGTATCCGGCCTGTACTCCAAGCCTTATTATAGACTATTTTGTCCCTTCCCTTATGTAGGTATGGCACCACACTTAATTCTTAATGCTCAATGACTGCATCTCTGAGCCAGGTGTTCTCTGGTCCTCGATCTCCTGCATTATCGGCTCTGACACATTGAAACTCATATCCTTAGATTGCCGGTAATCTCACGCTACGGCTCTGTCTTGCCCTACTTACTTAATAGGTCCGGTTTCCTCAGCCTTTGCCTGGCATTACCCAGACTTTGGCTCCTCAGGCGCAACATCATCGTACAGAATAGATGAGCCTTTGGGGTAATCACTTTTGGCATAATTCCTCTCCCACCTGTTATCTAACTCGTCGCAACCTCCTGTTGAGAATAGGTTCCTATGCCCACCAGTGGATCTACAGTATCTTTCTTTACCACACAAATGAAGTGCGGTCCATCCCTCATCTACCCTGTGAATAACGTGCCCACCATTTAGCTCGGAGCTCATTTAGTATGACCAAACTCGTACCTCCTCAGGTCTGCTCTGGCGGATACCCAAACGTCGCTGCCTCTATAGAGTGCGAGCCTTTACGCCTTCCTCGGATGACTTCGTAAACCGTGGGATTCAGCTTGGTGGTTTGGGACTTTACGGGGCCTGCTTTTGCAGTAGGCTGGGCCCTCGGGCCCTACCTCTAGAACAGTATTAAAACACGTGGGGTGAGGTACATGTACCACACTTGCCAATGGTAATCTCCCCATCATAACCCTCTCACTTGTCCCCATCCCGCCAATCAGTGAAAACTGGGCATCTTAAATCCAGCTTACTCCGCTAGGCCCTGTGGCATGACACGTGATGTGGCAGGGGCAGTGGCCGGGCAATGGCGCTAGGCGGTGACCATAGATCGCCATAGTCCAGTACAGTTTCTCTGAGTCGGGGCGATGCCCGACCGTAGGTCATTTTCTTACTGTCTCTTGCGGCAGCGCTTCGGGCCCCCGCTTGGCTACTTGGCCTTAAACTCCTCAAAACCTCTGCTTCCAATGCCCAGTCTCCTTATGGAAGCATCAATCAAAGCTTCCGGGCCTCTCGCCAGTCTGACCCGGAAGTAACGTCATCGATGGTCGTCGCTGAATCTCCATCCGCTACTTGGTCTCGCACCGGAGTGCGGTCAGGACCGGAAGAGGCGGTCCCCGGTGGTGGACCTCGCGGGGTCTTTATTTAGGCATGGCTCGATAGGCCAGAGTTAGACATGCCACACTGTTGGCACCATGCGTGGTACTTGGGGCCGGTCCGGGTGACCTGCTTGGGACGCACAGGGCACCGCAGATATCTCGCTAATCACCCTTCACAACCAGGAGTCCCCTGGCATCTGATAAGTGGTTACGCTTAGGTCAGCCATCTTTTGTTGGTGCGGGGTTGATTCGCTCAGCTTGCTAGTTTCGCATTGTAGCTTCCTTCTTCCTTCACATCAAGCAAGAAGTGAAGTTCCTCAGCCTCACTTCCTGTCCCTTCCCTATCCTGTCCCTCCTTCCGCTGGGGGAGGAGACTGTTTGGGATTGGTTCTCAGTGTGCCCCCCCGCCCCTCAACCTCCTCCTGGTGGGAAACATAGGAGGGCACAAAAAAAAAACCCAAAACCTCCTCTCTCTTTGTGTGACGTGGTTGTTTCGTCCATCGTCCAGTCCACTGCACATGTGGTGGCCTAAACAAGAACAGCTTTCGCGCCGCTCCTTCCTTTTGGCTGAGGATCTGGGTTTGGCGCCAACCCCCCTGTCACATCTTCTCGCGGCCACACTTCTCTTATGCCCCTGTTTGCATCGCCAGCACGTGCGCGAATCTATGGCGTTGGCGGAGATAGTCACCATTTCTTTAGATAAGGCAGCCTGCTTCGAACATATAACGAGACGGCGGGACCGTGTAATCATAGACCTGGATCTCGCCTCCGGTGTCTTTTGGGCTGTTTTTCCTTCCTCTCAGCGTGCGTCTCACGACTGCGTTCCAGCAGGGCGGATGTGACGTCAGCGAGGCCTGGGGAGTTCCGGTTGACGAGCTGGCTGTGAATCACCTTCACTCTACGCGTTTCACCCCTTGGGGTTTCTTCAGGAGTGTTGGTGATGGTGTTAGAGCTAGATTATATACCCTAACATATCTACTGATAGGTTAGTTTTCTAATTAGTGTCTTAAAGAGATAACGATTTATTTCGGACTGAAGTGCCAATTGTGCTGTTAGTATATCTTAATATCAGATGGTAGGATGGTCTAATTAGTACTTTGTATGACTATTATACATGGTATTCTAGATATATGTATATACATTATTGCAAAATGGATTTTGTAACTTTGTGTGGGCATTATATTATCTCCATATCAAACAATATGGAGTCCAAAAAATTATTTAAAAAAACTGTTATTTATTTAAAAAGTTTGAAAATTAGAACTTTAGCGCGCATAAAATTTATTTTTATCATATATAGGATGGATTTATAAAAATTCTAAAAATTAAAAGCAATATGGCTATTCTACATAACTTTCTAAACTCATAGAATTGTAGCAGCAATGTTTATAAGGTCTAAAGGAGACAGGAGATGTATAATTTAAATCACATCATAAAAATGGCATAAAAAATGGCATATAGCAATTGTTAAAAAGTCACATCATAAAAAGGTCACTCATAAAAAGGCTTCAATCAAAGTCTAAATTTAAACCTAGCGGGGACATGGTTTGGAGTTCATACACCAATTACTCCCTTTTAATTAAGTAGAAAAAACAGAGTATTCGTGCTCGTGCTGTGTGATGGTGTGGATGATCCCTTTGCAGCATGTACATAAAGCGTCTCCCAGAAACTCTCAAATCTAGGGAACCCCTTAGAAGGGGGGAAGGCACCCTGAAAAAACAAGATAATAAAAAATGCACAAATGCGCACCAGGGATTAGTTGGAAGGTAATTTATTAAAAATACACAAAAACTGAGGGGATCCAACCCCACCCCAGAACAGCTGTGCAGCTGAACGGCTAGGACTACCAGGAGAACACCTAATGGTGACTAAACCCTAAGCTGCACGTATACAAATACAGTAAAATTTATATAAAAAACATGAAAGAAAAAAAACAAACATGAAACAACCTATCAACAGATTTTGTATAGAAACCGCCATAGGTTGGGCACTGGCAAGGGGAAACGGACACTCACACTGACAGTCAGCAGACTCGCGGTGTCTGCACAGATCCGGATCTCGCACCCGGAGATGGATAAAACCGCTGCTGTCTCAACTGGGCAGCTCGCCGTCCTCAGCTTACCAGCATACACGCGCAGGATGACCTGTCGTGACCTCTACGCGTTTCAATTTGTTCTTGTTGAAAGTTCCCACTTTTCTCAAGAAATGTTCTTACAGCCCTACATCCATCCAAATGTTTAATAGACGTGTATAGGGCTGTCACATCTGTGGTGACAAATATATATCCCTCCTGCCATTGTATATTTTGTATTAACAATATTACATCATTTGTGTCTTTTAGGTAAGATTTTTGTTCTTTCACTAGACTTTGCAGATAACTATCTATAAATTCAGATAGATTGGATGTTAGTGATCCTATTCCGGATATTATTGGTCTTCCGGGAGGATTTGTTACATTTTTGTGTATTTTCGGGAACTTTCAACAAGAACAAATTGATTTCTTGCTCAAATGTATACAATTTATACTACAGAAAAATTTCTTTTGGTTTGACGAAGTATTTTACTTACAACTATGTGGAACCGCCATGGGGACGAAGTTCGCGCCCAGCTACGCTAATCTTCTCATGGCCATGTGGGAAAATCAATACATATGGTCGTGGGAGGGTCTGGACGCGAACTTAGTCACATGGCGGAGATATATTGACGATATCATTTTCATTTGGAGGGGTACAGAAGATGCCCTAAATCTGTTTCTTATTTATTTAGACAATAACAATTTTAATCTTAAATTTACGTCTAATATAAGTAAACATAGTATTAACTTTTTAGACTTAACGATATATTTAGAGAATGACTATCAAAACTAAAAATAATTTTAAGGAAGTGGACGCCAATAATTTTATTCTCCAGTCCAGCTGCCATCTTGATAAATGGATATCGAATATACCATACGGTCAGTATCGCAGAATTAAACGTAATTGTACAGAGAATTCAGTTTTTATAGAACAGTCTACTATTTTAACTAAAAAATTTAAAGAGAAAAAATATAAGTCTAAAAATATTGAACAAGCCTTGGATAGAATTAATCTAGAAACCCGAGAATCTTTATTAACACCATCATCTAAGAAAAATTTAAACACAACAATAAAAGTGCCATTTATTACACAATACAGTAAGGATGCCAAAAAAATTGGTGCACATCAATACACATTGGGCTATATTAAAAAACAATCATTTTTTAGGATCATACTTACCCGATAGAGCACAGATGATTTTTAAAAGAGCACCAAATATTAAAAATAAATTGGCTCCTAGTGCATTAAAGAAAAAACAAATAAACCACTCCACTTGGCTGAATTTACCCAAAGGTTTTTTTTAATTGTAAAGTTTGCACAGCATGTCACTTTAGTTCCGCCTCAACTGATAGTTTCATCTCCTTCGCCACTCAGAAGTCCTATAAAATAAAACAACACCTTAACTGCAGGTCCAATTTTGTGGTATATCTCCTAGAGTGCAGTTGCGGATACCAATATATAGGAAAAACAATACGTCCCCTGAAAGTGCGCATATTAGAGCACATCGGTAATATTAAAAAGAAACTCACCACACACAGTGTTTCTAACAATTTTTGAATAGCTCACAATTCAAACCCCCAAGGTCTTACCTATAAAGCCATTGAACAAATAATGCCCCATTGGAGAGGGGGAAATAGAAATCTAGCATTAATTAAAAGGGAGTCATATTGGATGTATGAACTCCAAACCATGTCCCCGCTAGGTTTAAATTTAGACTTTGATGTGAAGCCTTTTTTATGATGTGACTTTTTTATGATGTGACTTTTTAACAATTGCTATATGCCATTTTTTATGATGCCATTTTTATGATGTGATTTTAATTATACATCTCCTGTCTCCCTTTAGACCTTATAAACATGCTGCTACAATTCTATATGAGTTTAGAAAGTTATGTAGAATAGCCATATTGCTTTTAATTTTTAGAATTTTTATAATCCATCCTATATATGATAAAAATAAATTTTATTGCGACGCTAAGTTCTAATTTCAAATACTTTTTAAATAAATAACAGTTTTTTAAATAATTTTTGGACTCATATATGTCTTGATATAGAGATAATATAACTGCACACACAAATGTACAAAATCCATTTTGCAATAATGTATATACATATATCTAGAATACCATGTATAATATGTCATACAAGTACTAATTAGACCATCCATACCATTTGATATTTAAGATATACTAACAGCACAATTGGCACTTCAGTCCGAAATAAATCGTTATCTCTTTAAGACACTAATTAGATAACTAACCTATCAGTAGATATGTTAGGGTATATAATCTAGCTCTAACACCATCACCAACACTCCTGAAGAAACCCCAAGGGGTGAAACGCGTAGAGTGAAGGTGATTCACAGCCAGCTCGTCAACCGAACTCCCCAGGCCTCGCTGACGTTCACATCCGCCCTGGATGAACGCAGTCGTGAGACGCACGCCTGAAGGAAGGAAAAACAGCCCAAAAGACACCGGAGGCGAGATCCATTGCGTATCTAAATGCTTTTTAATAGCATACATCATGTGAGTGTATTGTAATATTTTTACCACTTGAATACAGTTTTATTCAGATCGCACTATGTTGGCTTTTCTGTATTTAACCATTTAAGGAACACATTTCAACACCAAGGCTCAAGTCATTTCATCCTCACTGCAGAGATATATCCAAAGATACCTTTATGCACACAACATCATCCTCACACTTGTGAGTATACTACTATTAGACCTAAAAAAGAATTCTCTTTTGTAGATTTCCCTAAATTTTGTTACTTTTGTATGCTTGAGTGCTATCAGGGGATTCCCTTTTTTCTGTGTTGGTTTTCATTTTATTCCCATCCCCAGCACTGCCAGTGGTGTTATTATTTACACCTCATTGAACTGGTTTTAGCATAGTTTATTGATATAGGTCTGTTGCAGGCTTCTTTGTGTATCATATATATATATATAGAAAATGATTACTGCTGCGCTAGCTTGGATACCCTGATAGAAGAAAGTATACACACTTGTGAGGAGTGATAATAATCTAAATGGCAGTAAGTTCCAAGTATAATACCAACATACCACATACTAGGACAAACAGAAACAACAAAGGACACGACACAAAAAAAATGGGAATGGAAAACGGGAAAAAGCCCCAAAAAAGAAAAAAAAGAGTGTCTGCTTTAGCTGTGGGGTGCCGCTGCCAGTCTTCAGGACCAACCACTTTCCTCCTTACTCTATGAAACAAAAAGACGACAGCGCGGCTCCCATAGTACATCGTGCATATTGAACTGCGTCCGGATCCTGTGACATCACCCGGTGACCAGCTATCGCGAGACTTCAAAAACCAGGAAGAGATTTAGTGCGCGCACACGTTCCTGGCGTCCGCGACGGAGGCTACCAGATTAGCTACACGTGGATCGGAGCATAGAACGGAGTAACGGGTGATGTGCCAAGAGATCTATATTCACTGCTTATTACCATATTATTTATTGTGAGTGTCCGTAATCTAGCAGCATTAATTAATAAATTATCTATACACAGTACTATGGGAGCCGCGCGGTCTTCTTTTTGTTATATATATATATATATATATATATATATATATATATATAAAAACTTGGTAGCTAACATAAGTAGCCTATAGGTCTTATACACCCAGAGTGATCAACACAGTAATTGTGAGACATACAATACAAAACCGTGGTTACAAATGGATCAATGGAGCATCTGCAGCTGTGAACGGGAGAGGTGGCTCAGCACCCCCTAACACAAGAAGAAAAAAGACACAAAAAACAGAGCACAAGGAATGTTCATAGTGAAGTCTGTAATATTAAAATAAAAATATGTAAAGGTGAGTATTCTGCATACATCAGATCAGATAATCACAGGCACATCAAAGGTTAACAGCTGGTAAATACGGGATCGGTGGAGAGCGGTGTTCTCATCTGCAGGTAGGAGGCTCATCTCACGCAAGCACGATGCATCCCCCTGGGGTGTCTCACCATCTGATGGATCCTTCCATGATTTTAGACCCGTATCAGTCGTGTCACCGATATCCAATGGATATAATCCCGTAGGGCTTGAGTTGTGGTGTAAAAAGTCCCAGTAGTACAGTGATGACCGGACTCCTCTCACACACTGCGAGCGGGGGGCGGATCTGGGCTTCACTTTGGACGTCACTTTCTAATATTCAACCGCTCATTTACCCAAGAACGAGTTTGTGAGTTGACAATCGCAAGTTTTCTCTTCATTTTTTAATCATTAAACAGTATTATGCTATGCTGTTCTTTGTATTCTTTTACTCAATATAGTATATCATCAACTGAAGTTTGCTGAAGAAATCTACGCATCCCTAAGGACACTTTACATACTGAGCTAAGTACTATCTTTACACACTCAAATCTATCAGGAGTGTCGAACAACGTTTTAGGTGTCTTTAACTTCCAATTTAAGTTTTAGCCCTTTGCGCCAAAACATCCAAATTTCCTTTTGCTGGAAAATCCCCTGGTTTGGACATTGGCTGCAGGACTTTATAACGGACTTTTATTTTTGGTGTCTTTTCTGGTTGTTTTAATTTCATTGTTTTAATATCATTGTTTTTATATTATTGTGGTTTATTATCTCTGTGGTTTTACTGTGGTTCTAAGTCTATTAGTATATCCAACTGTTAAAGTGTTTTTAGTGCTTCCTATACTGTTTTTATTACATGGATTAAAACAATTACTTAAGGCACAATAAGTAGTATGTCTTATATATGGTATACCTTTAATCCACCTACTAAAAAAAAGTGAGAATTGGATAGCTCCAACCCATAACTCAAAAAGTGTTTCTTTGCCTGGATTTCCTGTTTTGTGTATAGCAATAGAGAAATAATAATAATAATAATGGCCTGAAATCTGTTGTAACATCTAACATATTGATTTAAATTAACCAAAAAGTGTATATAGAATAATGTTTGGACAGTCATACTGTCAGGTCGAGCAGGAAAGGATATAACGCCACCCACAGCCACGAGGGCACGTCTTGAGAGTAGAATGGTCTGGGTGTCCGAGTCGGGGTAGGAGAGGTACGGATGGTAGTGGGTGCTGTTAGCCAAGTCCGGGGTTAGAGAGAGGGACGTAATCGTTTTACCGTTTGCTGAGTTCGGGGTGCCAGAGGTGCGGAGAGTAGTATTGCCGTATGCCAAGTTCGGGGTGCCAGAGGGGCGTAAAGTCGTATTGCCGTATGCCAAGTTCGGGATGCCAGAGGTACGGAGAGTCGAAGAGGAAGCCGGTTCGGTACACGAGGAAGACTGCAAAACAAGACAAGACAGGACTAGGGAGGCAGAGAGTAATGAGAACAACTGGTTCTATGCTCAGCCGACGAGTAAGTGAAGCCGCAGGGTATATATAGGAGAGAGGATCCAATGGCAGGGTAGCCAGGTGGGCGTGTGTGGATGGGCCAGGCTGCGGCAGGGATAGGTCCAGAAGGTATCCCTAGGGAGGAGCTAGAGAGCTGTGTAGAAAGGCTGCATTTGATTGCAGCATTAAGTAGGAGAGGTGTCTTTAAGAGGCTGGAGCGCCTCGTGCGGCCGCGCCTGCGAGCGCATGACCGCGTGCCCTGAACCAGCACTAGAAGAGAGATGACAGCGTGCGCGCGCGTGCCTAGGTGAGGCGGCGGTCGGCGCCCTGGAGAGAGGCCGTGGCACGGAAGAGTCCGGTGAAGGTGCGGGTAAGTGAGGAGCACGCATACATAACAAGTTACTTTTTTTTTGAATGGATGGTTCTCACTGACCTATCAGTGATCACATGCTAGGGGAAGATGTCTAAAGCCCTATTCACACTGATACCTGAGGACAATACCCCTGCCTCAGCAAACTTATCCTCTCAGCACCTCATCCATGGATGAATATACCAGAGGATCATACTCCAGTTAGAGTATGCTTATCTTCTGAACACCTCTCACAGAGGAAGACCCCTGTTGTGCTGAACCTGATATGCTATATATTTAAGCCTCCCATTTCAGTTTAGAGATCACATCTGATAGAGTCTTCTGCAATCTCAAAAGTCGAAACCTAATGCACACAAGGTTGATGATTGATATGATGGTCCACTAAAACGTATCACAACCAGGGCCTCCGACGGGGGGAGGGGGAAGAGCCTATCCTCTTGTTGCTGCTGGGCCCTGGCTCTCTTCAGCTCCAGGCCTCCTTCATTGACCATAACACTGTCCCACGCCGAGCCTTTGACATTGATGCGCACTGGCCCTCTCTGATGTCGGCGCGTGCTGGGCCAAGCTTCCGGTGTGCACCGGCCTGAGAAAGGCCCGGCGCGCACCTTGGTCAGAGGCTTGGCGTAGGACAGTGTTAGTGTCAGTGAAGGAGAGCTGGGGCCCGGCGGCAATGGGAGGACCGGTAGCTGGGCAAAGAAGTCGGGCCTGGCCCAACTGCTTTGTTCGGCTGCCGGGCCCCGACTCACCCCAGCTGCAGGCGTCCCTTACTGTCCTGCGCAGGGCCTCTCTCACTTTCCTAGGCAGGGCCTCTCTTTGATGCCCACATAGCTGGAGAGAGCTAGGGCACCAAAAGCCTGACACCATCCCCAAGGTAGGTAACTCTAGGTCTTTGTGTACAGTATGTATTTGGGGCGTGAGGGTTTTGTACGTATTTGGTGGGGTAATTATCGTGGTTGGGATTGTGTGTGTGGCTGGGGGGAGGGAATGAGTGTGAGGAAAGAGCATTGAGGAAGCAGGATTGAGTGAGAGTGGGGTAATTGATGGAGGGCGGAAAGAGAAGAGGAGGTGTAAGTGAAGGGGGGAGTGAGTGAGGAAGAGAGGGTAAGAGTGAGATGGGTAGGAGAGAAATACATATGAAGAGGGGGGGAAATAGAGAAGGGGGCTCGTGAGGTGTGAACTGGGGGGTTGGGGGCTCACAAGATCGTCAACACGGGGTGGTCGGGGCCCCGTTCGTAACGCTAGTCCTGGGCCCCAGGAAATGTGTCATCGTCTCTGAACGCAACCTCTGAAGTATCTTACTGTTTCAGGGATAAAAATGGCTATTCGCAACCTTTAATGACTGACATATCAACAGTGAGAAAAAACATATAGACCTAGATTCACTAAAGGTCAAACAGTAATATGAGGTTAGCACCCAGGAAATGAGTGGGGATTATCCTCTAGTTTGCCATACGATATATTGACATGCAATGCCTCTTTGGTATGCAAGGTAGTGTAATATTAGGAATATATTAAACCCTTTGTAGCCATTAGTGAACAGCTAGTCATAGGTGGACAATATCATTTTATTCAATCGGTTTTTAAAAAAATCATCTTTCGTAACACTTTTTAAAACCATGAAAGGATGATTGCGTTGACGTGGCATGTTTAGGTGGCTTTAACCTCTGCTCCAAAGAGAACTGTGCCAAGTGTCAAGCGAGATTAGAAAGATTCACATATGATATTACTGGAATATATATTTGCTGAGTGATTGGTGCAAATTGCAAGATTTTTGATACATATCTCCCACAGGCTAGCTGCTGTACTGTACTGCACTATTATTTTTAAAACAGATGATTGAACTTGGCTTTGATTGTCCTTTGGCTTATTCCCTCAAAGCTCTTCTTTTTGTCTTCCCAGGATTTCTCCACTACTTCGTACTCCCTTCTTTACCATTCTGTTATTTTTCATAAGCAACTTTAGTAAATAGATTTCCATGCTGCACACTAAAATAAATCAGTTGACCTGTATTTTACAGTGTGTAATGTTGCTGGTATTTGATGCTCCAGCCAGGTGTGTGTGTGTGTGTGTGTGTGTGCGCGCTCCGGTTTCTGTATTTAGAAGTGTGAGCATTTCTAGATTGCTGGGTTGTTGTGCTATAATTAACTCTCATAAACACTGGAGTATAAATTGTGCTTTGCAAGCTCCCTGAGACAGCATATTGAGCTTTAGGTCCTTTGTAGTAGAAGGAGAATGCAAAATATTATAGCTGCAAGGTTTAAACAAGCTCAATTATCTTTACATTGCATTAGATACAGTCCAGTCAAGACCAACCAAAGGGTCCTGGATATCACTGTTACAATGCAGTTTTATCAACTAGCTGCACTGATAGTGGATTCTTTGTGAAGATGCCACTCTGTATTTCTATTTATCTTCAATGTGGGGTCTGTCGACTAATCGAAAGGCTTCCAGGAACTCGTTGATGTCTATGTTCCCGTCCTTGTTAAAGTCCATGCTTCGAGCCATGTTACAAATGGCTTCATCGCTGACCTCTATGTTTAAGTGGGAAATGAGCAGCTTCCATGTATGTTGAAACTCCTCAAATGAAATCAGCCCTGCATCAGAAGCAGGAAAATAAACAAATTAACCTCTTTTAGATGATAGGTTAAAACATAAGGATAGTTTTCTGTAAGGATGAATGTGTTGGTACAGGCCTGCCACCAATATATATTTGTTTCTCCTGCATTACCCTTCAATAAATCCTTACAAATCCAATGAAAACACAATCTTTTCACAGACTAAACTGAGTTATTGTGATGCTGACTTGATTAGCTTTTTCAGTGAATGCTTTCAATAAGGGGTTGGGAAAAAGAGGAATCTGTATTTAGTTACAACTTTAAAACCTCAAGCTATGATGTTACCAACATTGGAAAACCCATGCAAAGTATGTTAATTTTATTATGGGCCTAAATATGTCATGGCTCATTATAATATGCAAATAAGATTCCATAAAATACCATTATATAGATATAGACAGGGCCTTATGGTGGTGAGTGTATTAGAACATAGCTTAAATATGGGAAACTTCAGAAGTATACAACAAAATACAAAAATACCCAATGCTACATCCAATGTGACAGAAAATACATAGTACAATACTTCAATGTTTGTATTCTCATAAGTATGGGTCATTTAGTTAAACTCTTTGGCCAAAGAGTTATAAGCCTACAGCCACGTCACAACATGACCAGTATGCAGGTCCTAATACTACCTAGTATTCTCATTTACCTCTGCAGTGGAGGGAGAATGGTCTCAGTAGACCTGTCCTGCACAGGTATATGAAAAAACCTGCTACTTAAAAAGTGGGGAGGAGTGAGCTTAAACTCAGGAAGGATTGTGTGTTCATTAATTGTCAACTGGTAACAGTTGTTTGGAGGTTGGTGGCCCTTCCTCCCCGGGTTTAAACTCACTCCTCCCCATGCCACTATGCAGTGACGTGGCTGCAGGCTTATAACGCTTTGGCCAAATGGTTTAACTAAATGACCCATACTTATGAGAATACAAACATTTAAATATTTTACTATGTATTTTCTGTCACATTGGATGTAGCATTGGGTATTTTTGTCTTTAGTTGTATACATTTGGCCACGCCCAGTAGCACTCCTTTTGACACAAATATATAAAATGTGGTGGGCGCTGGGGTTAGAGCTTGCAGGGATTGTGTGTTCTTTAACTTCAGAAGTAGACTGGCAAATGCTCTTTTAAGGTAAATCTTTGTACATTTGAATGTTGAATCGTCAAAGCAGATGACAGGCAGTTCTGAAGATGACTATAAGTTGTACTTTTTTGTCAGTTTGCAGAGAGGCTAATATTCACTTAAATCATTCAGAGTTGGATGTGTGTCTTTTTGTACCTGCTGTACACATTTCCAATGTCTGGGTCTGTGACGAAAATGGGGGTAATCAGTGCATTAATAAAGGCAGTGTGCTTGGCTGGTTACCCCTATTTCGTATTGGGGATGAAGAGGTTAATTTTTCATGCACTGTACATGTCTTATTTTTCCCTCTGTCCCTTGCTGTCCCCATTTTTCAGGATTGTATGTGCTTTCAGTAGCGTACATCCCAAGCACACACATATGAAAAATATAATTGGGAGATAAGGGGAACATGTATGTTCAATAAAGTGTATTTTTGCTGCAGGTTTTAAAAAGGACAAGTAGGAGGAAGTTTTTTTTCTCCGGTCATTAAAATGCACACAAGAACCAAATGTTTTGACACCTATGAACTGGGTCACTTTCCTATGCACGCTTCAAAGGTAACATGCTGGGCCAACGCCTGTGAGTCTCTGCATATGAAAGCCCCAGTCAGGTGGGTGTGAGTTAGCCAGATGGAAGCTAAATAGGAAATCCTGTTGCCCATTTGGGCTAGCTCACCCCCTGAGTTTCCCTTCCAGCCTGAGCGAGGCCAGGTAAAGAGGGGAGTGCATCTATGCTAAGTAGCCAAGGTGGCGTTGTCGCACAGACTCTGTGTGAACAGGAAATCCCTAGAGTGCCCACTCTCCAAACTGTGTGCAAGCAGGGGATTGGGGAATGATTTTTCCCACGCCTGGGGTTGGAGGGCTATGTTGGAGATAGGCTATCAGACCCTATATACATGCTCCCCAACCTATCCCCATTCTCTGATTTTTCTTGTAACATCTGAAGAAACTTTCCAAAGTTTTGCATCCAAGTCCAGCAGCCTGCAATTCCAGAAGACAACGAATGCTTTCCAGCGTAACAAGAAGTGCATCCCATCTTCAGGAATTTGTTTGTGCTGGGGGTTCTCTAACTAACCCCACGGCCTCAGAACGGACATTTTGTTTTCCAAGGATTTATGGGCTTTGTTTGTTGCGCCCCTTGCAAACGGACAGCAAGTTTAAAAGACATTTTTCCTGTGGTTTCCGTTCACTGGACAATTTCCCCTATTCCTATACCAGTAAGTGTAATTATTAAGTGTATTCTGCAGTTGTCATGTATTTGCATATCAAGGGAATAAATCTCAGTTTATTTTGCTCAACTTGTTCTGCTCAATTGGGATCCACAAAATATAAATTTGTGAATAAGTGCGTTCATCGTGACAGGGTCATGCAAAGATAATTTGATAAGAAGAGAGTTCACTAAGTACACTTACCTGAGCTATCGCTGTCTATTATCCTAAATATTGTCTCCAAATCTGATCTGTTTCTATAAAGAGCTTCCAGCAAGCTTGCATGTAAGTGCTGCAAAAGATAGATCAATGCAAACTAAATGATACAGTGAGGAAGCAATATCAAACTTTACAGTTAACAATATCACACTGCATTGAAGAGGCTATGTACAAGAATAATTAAAATGTATAATCATTTAAATATATACTATAATATATACTCCCTATTTACAAATTAGTTATGGATGACACCATCTGACCAATACCCTCTCTGTCGCAAGTGAAATCAAAGGTCATAAAGTATGTGCTCTCATGTAAGTAAGTGTGATGAGAGTACTGCTAAATCATATTTACTTTAATGTGAAAATCTCATCTTTTTCTTCTAAAGTGTGTTGCTCTTGTATGTATGTATGTATGTATGTCTTTATTTATATAGCGCCATTAATGTACATACCGCTTCACAGCAGTAATACACGACAATCATATCTAGCCCCTCTTCCCCCCCCCCCTAATCGCAAATCGGGTCCCCTAAGGTGTTCGGGGTCTGGCTAGATGTCTCTGTGTTGTGCATACCTGCTGGCAACAGGAGGGCCTGAGTCTCCCGCGATGACATGGGGGACAACAGGAACAGGTTACTGGGGTGAATGCCTTCGTCTTTGCTCAATAGTGCAGAGCCTCCATCTATAGTAAGCCCCAGGAATGCGGGGTGGAATCCTTACCACAGAGATTCCCCGCAGGGATGAGAGATTCCAGTCTCACACAAGGATTATCTTTAAAAGCAGCAGTCTCTTTAATGTCTTGGGCAGCAGCAGCAGCCGGCAGGTACAGTTGATGCACAGTCCACTAACTGTTCTCCCTCTGGATGTTCCCTGCCACCACTCTGGACCAAAGGCATCCAGAGTGGGGCTAGCTCTTCCCTCACCCCCTACGCAGGGTGAGAGGTATTTGGTCCACCTCACTAACTATAGCTAGATCAGCTCTACTCATGAGCTGATCACTCCTCTCCTCACTAACTCACTATCACTAATGTTCAGACTGACAGAACACACACCTAAATAGGAAATGCCATGCTCTTTATGATCTCAGCAAGCACCGCCACTGTGTCTCTTGCTTTGACACAGGGTCAGGTGACCTACTCCACCACTCAGGGCAGTGCTTAAGTGGGGGAAACCCATGATAACTCCTGGCAACCTGCCCTTACAGGGATTATACCAGGAGGAGGATAGAACTATAGCCCCATTTCTTACCAGGGTACACTCTCCCTCAGGTGGAATCCAATGGTCCCCACTGGACCTAATTTGCTGGACCATCCTGCAGGTGAACAATCTGTGAACATACAAAACATAGTTAATCAATATTGTGTACACTAGACTGTAACACCCATGATGGCGACATAACAGGGGAAACTCCCAACATGGAGAACCCTAACTCAATTGTAATGACGGGGATCAGGCTTCTTCACTTCCCGCCATTGGGTACCACAATTTTACAAAAGAAGTGTTGTACAGGCCCATTCTCCGGTCTGTACAGAATGTTATGCATAAATGTCCTGCCTGTACTCCAAGCCTTCATTATAGAACATATTTTGTCTTCCCTTAGTAGGTAGTGCTACCAAACTTAATTCTTAAATGCTCAATGACTGCATCTCTGAGCAGGTGTCTCTCTGGTCCTCGATCTCCTGCATTACGGCTCTGAACATATGGAAACTCTAATCATTAGATTGCCGGTATCTCACCGTACGGCTCTTGTCTGCCCTACTTACTTAATAAGGTTCGGTCAGCCTTTCCTGGCAGTACCCAGAACTTTGGCTCCTCAGGCGCAACATCATGTACAGAATAGATGAGCCTTTGGGGGTAATCACTTTTGCATAATTAATCTCCACCTGTTATCAACTCGTCGGCAACTCCTGTGGAGAATAGGTGCCTATGTCCACCAGTGGATCTACAGTTTTTTACCACACACAAATGAGGTGCGGTCCATCCCCTCATGAACCCTGTGAATAACGGTGCCCACCATTTATCTCGGAGCTCATATGAGGATGACACATCGTACCTTCCTCAGGCTCTGCTCTGGAGGATACACAGACGTCGCTGCCTCTATAGAGTGCGAGCCTTTACGCCTTCCTCTGAGACTTTAAAAACCGTGGGATTCATCTTTGGTGGTTTGGGACTTACGGGGCCTGCTTTTGCAGTAGGCTGGGACCCTCGGGCCCTACTCTAGGAACAGGATTAAACACAGTGGGGTTAGGTACATGTACACACTTGACAATGGTATCTCCCCATCCGAACCCTCATCACTTGTCACCCAATCCCGCCAATCAGTTGAAAACTTGGGCATCTTATCCAGCTTACTCCACTAGGACCCGGTGGCATGACACGTGATGTGGCAGGGGCAGTGGCGGGGCAATGGCGCTAGGGGCTGGTGACCATAGGATCGCCATAGTCCAGTACAGTTTCTCGAGTCGGGCGATGCCAGACCGGTAGGTATTTTCTTACTGTCTCTTGCGGCAGCGCTTCGGGCTCCCCGTTGGCTACTGGGCCTTAAACTCCTCAAACCTCTGCTTCCAGCCCAGCGCTCTCCTTATGGAAGCAATCAAAGCTTCGGGCTCTGCGCCAGTCTGACCCGGGAAGTAACGTCATCGAGGTCGTCGCGGAATCTCCATCCGCTCCTTGGTCTCGCACCGGAAGTGCGTCAAGGACGGAAGGGGCGGTGGTGGACCTTCCGGGGGTATTAGTAGGGCATGGCTCGATAGGCCAGTAGGTGAACATGCCACATGTTTGCACCATGCCGTTGTACTTGGGGCGGTCCGGGTGACCGCATTGGACGCACAGGCACCGCAGATATCCGGCTATCAACCTTCACAACCAGGAGGCCTCCTGGAAGCTGATAAGTGGTTACGCTTAGGCAGCCATCTTTTGTGCGGGGGTTGATTCGCTCAGCTTGCTAGTTTCGCATTTAGCTCCTTCTCCTCTCACAGTCAAGCGAAGTGAAGTTCCTCAGCCTCACTTCCTGTCCCTCCTTCCGCTGGGGAGGACTGTGGGATTGGTTCTCAGTGTGCCCCTCCTTGGTGGAAACAAGAGGAGGGGCACACTCTCTCTTTGTGTGACGTGGTTTCGTCCATCGGCCAGTCACTGCACAGGTGGTGCGGCTACAGCTTTCGCGCCGTCCCCTTCTTGGCTGAGGATCTGGGTTTGGCGCCAAACCCTGCACATCTCTGCCACATTTCTTGCCCCTGTTTGCACGCAGACCGTGCGCGATCTAGGCTTGGCGGGAGGCACCATTTTAGACTGGCTGCAAACAGTGTTGCAGTGAATGACGCAGCTGTTGCCATTTTAACCTCCTCCGTGCCCCGCAGAGCACATGTATCTTTGCAGCCATCTTAGTGAGCCCTCTAGCCCACGATAGCGCTTCTCTCAGTGTCTATTGTGTAACTCGTTCTAGACACTTACTACAACTTAATGGTGCTCTAACAAATGATATAACGCATGGCATACCCAGGCTAAGCAGACTCTCTCCTTGTACACCGCACTCGCTGACGGTTCATTACAAGCACTCTGTGGTGTGTTTTTGGATACTGGCTAGTATACTTGGCATTCCTAAGTACTGGGCGTCAACCTACTTTTGGCCACTTATAGTGCAGACCCTATGCTGAAGTCTGAGATAGTTAACAGGCTACCCCACAGGAATCCTACACTATCTGCCTCAAGGCGACTAGAACAGCTATAGCCACTTTATCCAAATTTACATCAACCTCCTAGGGCACTAGGGTGTACTGTGTGAGAGGACTGTCTCTCCTGACACCCCTAGTCTGCAAAAATGCCCATCCTTCTGCAGTACTTGCTCTGAAAGTGTACATACATCTTTCAGCTCTGCTTCGCTGAAAACCTGTCCTGTTTATCTCAGCAGCGCCTCCAACTTAGCCCCTCTTCCCCCCCCCCCCCTAATCGCAGATTGGGTCCCCTAAGGTGTTCTGGGGTCTGGCTAGATGTCTTGTGTGTGCATACCTGCTGGCAACAGGAGGGCCTGAGTTTCCCGCGATGACATGGGGGACAACAGGAACAGTAGAAAATTGGGGTGAAGGCGGTCACAGCAATTGAAGTCAGCCCAGGATAGATGAAGTTAAAATCAGCTTAATGATACAGCTGTACATCACAGAAGGGGCACTCTGACGCGTTTCATCCCTCTCCGGGACTTATCACTCTTTGATAAAGTCCCGGAGAGGACGAAACGCGTTAGAGTGCCCCCTTCTGTGATGTACAGCATGATCATAAAGCTGATTTTAAACTTCATCTATCTTGGGCGGACTTCAATTGCTGTGACCGTCACCCCAATTTTCTACTGCAACTATATTGGCGGGCACGCAGGCATTCACCATGCATCCCCAGGTCTGAAGTGCTGACGTCACCCGCTTACACACATGTGGGCGCCGCGGAGCGAAGTGAACGCAGAGACGCATCAAGCTCCTCTCTCGGCAGGATACGCGTGTGCTGACTAGCAAGCAGCTGTTCTCCACATGGAGAATAGTGTCGGCGTTTTTTTCAGAGTGAAGACGCCATCGCTACCGCGCTGTGGGGAGAAGGACGCCAGAGAGAACGCTCCAGCTGGGCATTCGTGACCTCACTCGTGGAACAGCTTACAGCGACTAATAAGGATATTCAAGACACCGGGCAGGGTAAGGGCAGCAGCTGGCGGCTTTAGGAGGTTCATGAGTGGGGTGTTCCTGGACACTTCATCTCTTGCACCTTGTCGCATCCTGCACAACGGGCCCCCCACCAGGGGAGTTCTATCATATTATCCTTTCATGACCTTATTATGTTCCAATGGTGAATTGCTATAGTTTTCAGTGGATTGTGGATCTTACCCCAATTAACCCCCTATGTACGTGATTGGCAGGATCAAGTCGTTTGGGTTCTTCCCTCTACTCCTGACAACAGGAACAGGTTACTGGGGCGAATTTATTGCAATATGTGGATTTCTTTTTACAGGTTATGTAACCATCTACCTTCATTCCTAAAAGATACCTCCTCAGTCCTGCAGACTTTTGTTTACATTCAAATGGAAGCCAACGATAGATGGCTGACCTACGATGTGCAGGCACTATATACACAAATCCCTCACGATAAGGGATTATTGGCAGTAGAAGACCGTTTTTGGAGGGTGACTGTACACTACACCCCCTCAACATAGAGTTTATTCTTGGCTCAATCAAATTCATATTGACTCATAATTATTTTATGTTCCTCTCCCAGTTCTTCTTGCAGGTTTGCAGAACTGCCATGGGGACACGTTTTGCCCCCAGCTTCGCAAACCTGTATATGGGGAAACTGGGAGAAGCAGAGATTGTGGACCAATAATCCATTCCATCAGAATGTAATTGTTTGGCGGCGTTTCATGACGAATCTCTGCGTATGGGACGGTGATGAGTTCAGTATGAATGAATTCATTAACTATCTAAATGATAATGACTTGAATTTAATTTTTAGTCATAAATCTGATATGAGCTCGATTATTTCCTGGATTTGAAACTAACTGCCACTGATAGTGGGAATGTCTCCACAAAAGTCTTTTTTAAAGAAGTGGACTCAAACAACCTACTGATGGCAAACCAGTAACCACAAGAGAAACATGGATTTCAAATATTCCATGGGGCTAATTTGTTAGAATAAAAAGAAACTGCCAGTAACCCGGAAGACTTTGAGGAACAAGCTCAGCAGTTATTCTGTAAATGTATTGAAAGGGGATATTCTGAATCCAGTTATTACTTGATTTGGATAAAGTAAGATGTATGAATAGGGATTCCATGATTGCGCCAAGGTGCCTAGAGTACCAGTAGATACTGGCAGATTCCTTCATTACAACATTTAACTCAGTCAACAAAAAAGTTGAAGAGATTATCAAAAAACTTGGGCTATTTCTATGCAATGATCTAATCTTGGAGATCATATTCACTTAACACCTACATTTATCTATAGAAAAAGCTAGGAGTCTTAAAAACACACTGGCTCCAAGTGGACATATTTCCTCCTCATATACTGTAGAGATAGCTTTGGTTAAGTAAACCCATTGGGAATTTTGCATGCGGAAATTGTTCTGCATGTAAATTTACATAAAGATAATACACATTTAAGTCAGCAATACAAATGAAGAGTTTAAAATTGAGGATTCATTAATTGTAACTCAACCCATGTAGTATATTTAATAGAGTGTGCTTGTAATATTAATATGTGGGACTCAATAAGCGATTGTCTCAAAGTGCGAATCCAGAGCACATATAGAAATATAACATGGTTATGTATAAACATAGCTATCTAACATTTTAAGTTGTATCACAATAAGGATCCCTCCACTCTAGATAGGGGGATTAAGATTGCCCTAAAGTAGGAGTGGAGGTGATAGAATGAAAGATCTGTCTGTTCAAGAGACTATTGGATTACATCCAATTAGTCTTCCTCTCCCTAAGGGGTTAAATGAGATGTTGATATCTGGTCTTTGTACTAAATTCATTGGTTTTCCTTCATGCCTGAGGTTATTTACTGTGGATGTGAATTATGTAACTAATCCTTTGTTTCTATCTTTTTAGTACAGTGGCGGCCGCCTTAGCCTCCTGCGGTCTTTTTCCCGCGATTTTAAAAATCGCGGGCAAAGCGCGGGCTGATGCGGGCCGTTTTCGGCAATTTTGGCGCCTGCGGGCATTTCATTGTGTAGCGCTAAGCGCTTTCTCTTGTCTAGCGTATAGCGCTATCTGGTGATTTCGGGCCACGCGGAAAAAGGCCCGTGAGAGACAAGAAAACATCCCGAATTTATTCCGGGATGTTGAGATTAAAAGGGCCGCGACAGTATCAACATGGAGCTGAATCTTTGACAATTGCTAGCCATTTAGATTTTTATTTAGATTTTTTATTCATTTTTATGCATTAAATTGTATTTTATTATTTGTTTTATAACTTTGTATATGCAGTATTGTTGCTGATCATTAGGTTACTCAGCTCTACAGCTGAATACCAATGCGGTGTGCCTACTTGTATTAGTTTTTTGCTATTAACAATTAACCTATTGCAGATCTCTAGAAGGTATTTAATATGACCATTTGCTCACTGCTTCATCCTGATGAAGTGGCCTTTATAGTTGCTACGAAACGCGTTGGAATTTACTTTATTGATCTGTTAGTACCCTAGTATTTTATCACTTTCTGGCTAAGTGAAGAGAATGATTTCGGCCACCTTCTGGTCGACGCCCCCTCCGGTGAAGTCATTTGTTCGTCGGCGTGTATCGGCGTTCAGTGTGCTGGCGTGAGAGGCAGAAGAGCTAACATGATCGGTGAGACTGTTCCTCTCTACAGCTACTCCTCAGCGGAGTGGGACTTACCACTTTGATACGGGGAAGCTACAAAGGGAATTCCGCTCTATAAAAGCCAGCAGATAGAGAGCACAGCACGATATGTTGCAGACTCCTGAGTTCAGGTGACCGCTGCAGCCTTTCTCCGTGTCCTGATGTCCGAGTGGTATAACTTTTCTAGTTCACAGTTATGCCTGTTTAACCTTTTCTGATGTACGCAGAACCTTGAATTACTTTTTATATAAATTGTTCATTCATACTTCACCATGAGCGTTGTGCGCTGTGTTTGTGTTTTGTTTTGTCTAATTCAGGGTCTTGGACCACCTAGTCACAGCAGCAGCGCTCCCATGGTAACCTAGTTACTTATACTCACTCTTGGGTATTTAGTGGTTTATTCACTTTACTTAATTCACTTTGTTTTCATTATTATAGTTGCGCACTTGTACTTGTTGTTTTCTCTGGGGTGAATGCCTTCGTCTTGGCTCAAAGGTGCAGGCCCTCCATCTATAGTAAGCCCAGGAATGCGGGGTGGAATCCTTACCACGAGATTCCCCACAGGGATGAGAGATATCGAGTTCACACAAGGATTATCTTTAAAAGCAGCAGTTCTCTTATTCTCTTGGGCAGCAGCAGAGCAAGCCGACAGGTACAGTTGATGCACAGTCCACTAACTGTTCTCCCTCTGGATGTTCCCTGCCACCACTTGGACCAAAGGCATCAGAGTGGGGCTTGCTCTTCCCTCACCCCCTACGCAGGGTGGAGAGGTATTTGGTCCACCTCCTAACTTGCTAGATCAGCTCTACTCATGAGCTGATCAATCCCTCTTCTCACAATCCTCACCTATTTCCTAACTGTCAGACTGACAGAACACACACCTAAATAGGAAATGCACTGCTCTTTTATGATCTCAGCAAGCACCGCCACTGTGTCTCTTGCTTTGACACAGGGTCAGGTGACCTACCTCCACCACTCAGGGCAGTGCTTTAAGTGGGGGGGGGAAACCCATGATAACTCCTGGCAACCTGCCCTTACAGGGATTATACCAGGAGGAGGATAGAACTATAGCCCCATTTCTTACCAGGGTACACTCTCCCTCAGGTGGAATCCAATGGTCCCCACTTGGACCTAATTTGCTGGACCATCCTGCAGGTGAACAATCTGTGAACATACAAAACATAGTTAATCAATATTGTGTACACTAGACTGTAACACCCATGATGGCGACATAACAGGGGAAACTCCCAACATGGAGAACCCTAACTCAATTGTAATGACGGGGATCAGGCTTCTTCACTTCCCGCCATTGGGTACCACAATTTTACAAAAGAAGTGTTGTACAGGCCCATTCTCCGGTCTGTACAGAATGTTATGCATAAATGTCCTGCCTGTACCCAAGCCTTCATTATAGAACATATTTTGTCTTCCCTTATGTAGGTAGTGCTACCAAACTTAATTCTTAAATGCTCAATGACTGCATCTCTGAGCAGGTGTCTCTCTGGTCCTCGATCTCCTGCATTACGGCTCTGAACATATGGAAACTCTAATCATTAGATTGCCGGTATCTCACCGTACGGCTCTGTCTGCCCTACTTAACTTAATAAGGTTCGGTCAGCCTTTCCTGGCAGTACCCAGAACTTTGGCTCCTCAGGCGCAACATCATGTACAGAATAGATGAGCCTTTGGGGGGTAATCACTTTTGCATAATTATCTCCACCTGTTATCAACTCGTCGGCAACTCCTGTGGAGAATAGGTGCCTATGTCCACCAGTGGATCTACAGTTTTTTACCACACACAAATGAGGTGCGGTCCATCCCCTCATGAACCCTGTGAATAACGGTGCCCACCATTTATCTCGGAGCTCATATGAGGATGACACAACTCGTACCTTCCTCAGGCTCTGCTCTGGAGATACACAGACGTCGCTGCCTCTATAGAGTGCGAGCCTTTACGCCTTCCTCTGAGACTTTAAAAACCGTGGGATTCATCTTTGGTGGTTTGGGACTTACGGGGCCTGCTTTTGCAGTAGGCTGGGACCCTCGGGCCCTACTCTAGGAACAGGATTAAACACAGTGGGGTTAGGACATGTACACACTTGACAATGGTATCTCCCCATCCGAACCCTCATCACTTGTCACCCAATCCCGCCAATCAGTTGAAAACTTGGGCATCTTATCCAGCTTACTCCACTAGGACCCGGTGGCATGACACGTGATGTGGGCAGGGGCAGTGGCGGGGCAATGGCGCTAGGGGCGGTGACCATAGGATCGCCATAGTCCAGTACAGTTTCTCTGAGTCGGGCGATGCCAGACCGGTAGGTATTTTCTTACTGTCTCTTGCGGCAGCGCTTCGGGCTCCCCGCTTGGCTACTGGGCCTTAAACTCCTCAAACCTCTGCTTCCAGCCCAGCTCTCCTTATGGAAGCAATCAAAGCTTCGGGCCTCTGCGCCAGTCTGACCCGGAAGTAACGTCATCGAGGTCGTCGCGGAATCTCCATCCGCTCCTTGGTCTCGCACCGAAGTGCGTCAAGGACGGAAGGGGCGGTGGTGGACCTTCCGGGGGTATTAGTAGGGCATGGCCGATAGGCCAGTAGGTGAACATGCCACAATGTTTGCACATGCCGTTGTACTTGGGGCGGTCCGGGTGACCGCATTGGACGCACAGGCACCGCAGATATCCGGCTATCAACCTTCACAACCAGGAGGCCTCCTGGAAGCTGATAAGTGGTTACGCTTAGGTCAGCCATCTTTTGTGCGGGGGTTGATTCGCTCAGCTTGCTAGTTTCGCATTTAGCTCCTTCTCCTTCACAGTCAAGCCGAAGTGAGTTCCTCAGCCTCACTTCCTGTCCCTCCTTCCGCTGGGGAGGACTGTGGGATTGGTTCTCAGTGTGCCCCTCCTTGGTGGAAACAAGAGAGAGGGGCACACTCTCTCTTTGTGTGACGTGGTTTCGTCCATCGGCCAGTCACTGCACAGGTGGTGCGGCTACAGCTTTCGCGCCGTCCCCTTCTTGGCTGAGGATCTGGGTTTGGCGCCAAACCCTGCACATCTCTGCCACATTTCTTGCCCCTGTTTGCACGCAGACCGTGCGCGATCTAGGCTTGGCGGGAGGCACCATTTTAGACTGGCTGCAAACAGTGTTGCAGTGAATGACGCAGCTGTTGCCATTTTAACCTCCTCCGTGCCCCGCAGAGCACATGTATCTTTGCAGCCATCTTAGTGAGCCCTCTAAGCCCACGATAGCGCTTCTCTCAGTGTCTATTGTGTAACTCGTTCTAGACACTTACTACAACTTAATGGTGCTCTAACAAATGATATAACGCATGGCATACCCAGGCTAAGCAGACTCTCTCCTTGTACACCGCACTCGCTGACGGTTCATTACAAGCACTCTGTGGTGTGTTTTTGGATACTGGCTAGTATCTTGGCATTCCTAAGTACTGGGCGTCAACCTACTTTTGGCCACTATAGTGCAGACCCTATGCTGAAGTCTGAGATAGTTAACAGGCTACCCCACAGGAATCCTACACTATTGCCTCAAGGCGACTAGAACAGCTATAGCCACTTTATCCAAATTTACATCAACCTCCTAGGGCACTAGGGTGTACTGTGTGAGAGGACTGTCTCTCCTGACACCCCTAGTCTGCAAAATGCCCATCCTTCTGCAGTACTTGCTCTGAAAGTGTACATACATCTTTCAGCTCTGCTTCGCTGAAAACCTGTCCTGTTTATCTCAGCAGCGCCTCCAACTCTAGCCCCTCTTCCCCCCCCCCCCCTAATCGCAGATTGGGTCCCTAAGGTGTTCTGGGGTCTGGCTAGATGTCGTTGTGTGTGCATACCTGCTGGCAACAGGAGGGCCTGAGTTTCCCGCGCTGACATGGGGGGACAACAGGACAGTAGAAAATGGGGTGAAGGCGGTCACAGCAATTGAAGTCAGCCCAGGATAGATGAAGTTAAAATCAGCTTAATGATACAGCTGTACATCACAGAAGGGGCACTCTGACGCGTTTCATCCCTCTCCGGGACTTATCACTCTTTGATAAAGTCCCGGAGAGGGACGAAACGCGTTAGAGTGCCCCCTTCTGTGATGTACAGCATGATCATTAAAGCTGATTTTAAACTTCATCTATCTTGGGCGGACTTCATTGCTGTGACCGTCACCCCAATTTTCTACTGCAACCTATATTGGCGGGGCACGCAGGCATTCACCATTGCATCCCCAGGTCTGAAGTGCTGACGTCACCCGCTACACACATGTGGGCGCCGCGGAGCGAAGTGAACGCAGAGACGCATCAAGCTCCTCTCTCGGCAGGATACGCGTGTGCTGACTAGCAAGCAGCTGTTCTCCACATGGAGAAAGTAGTGTCGGCGTTTTTTTCAGAGTGAAGACGCCATCGCTACCGCGCTGTGGGGAGAAGGACGCCAGAGAGAACGCTCCAGCTGGGCATTCGTGACTCACTCGTGGAACAGCTTACAGCGACTAAATAAGGATATTCAAGACACCGGGCAGGGTAAGGGCAGCAGCTGGCGGCTTTAGGAGGTTCATGAGTGGGGTGTTCCTGGACACTTCATCTCTTGCACCTTGTCGCATCTGCACAACGGGCCCCCCACCAGGGTGAGTTCTATCATATTATCCTTTCATGACCTTATTATGTTCCAATGGTGAATTGCTATAGTTTTCAGTGGATTGTGGATCTTACCCCAATTAACCCCCTATGTACGTGATTTGGCAGGATCAAGTGTTTGGGTTCTTCCCTCTACTCCTGACAACAGGAACAGGTTACTGGGGCGAATTTATTGCAATATGTGGATTTCTTTTTACAGGTTATGTAACCATCTTACCTTCATTCCTAAAAGATACCTCCTCAGTCCTGCAGACTTTTGTTTACTTCAAATGGAAGCCAACGTATAGATGGCTGACCTACGATGTGCAGGCACTATATACACACAATCCCTCACGATAA
The DNA here is from genome assembly GCA_036426205.1 of Ascaphus truei. Taxonomy (NCBI): domain Eukaryota; kingdom Metazoa; phylum Chordata; class Amphibia; order Anura; family Ascaphidae; genus Ascaphus; species Ascaphus truei. The sequence continues at coordinate 173,558,515 of CM071567.1, read as the reverse complement.
GGGATTATTGGCAGTAAAGACCGTTTTTGGAGGGTGACTGTACACTACACCCCCTCAACATAGAGTTTATTCTTGGCTCAATCAAATTCATATTGACTCATAATTATTTTATGTTCCTCTCCCAGTTCTTCTTGCAGGTTTGCAGAACTGCCATGGGGACACGTTTTGCCCCCAGCTTCGCAAACCTGTATATGGGGAACTGGGAGAAGCAGAGATTGTGGACCAATAATCCATTCCATCAGAATGTAATTGTTTGGCGGCGTTTCATGACGACATCTCTGCGTATGGGACGGTGATGAGTTCAGTATGAATGAATTCATTAACTATCTAAATGATAATGACTTGAATTTAATTTTTAGTCATAAATCTGATATGAGCTCGATTATTTCCTGGATTTGAAACTAACTGCCACTGATAGTGGGAATGTCTCCACAAAAGTCTTTTTAAAGAAGTGGACTCAAAACAACCTACTGATGGCAAACCAGTAACCACAAGAGAAACATGGATTTCAAATATTCCATGGGGCTAATTTGTTAGAATAAAAAGAAACTGCCAGTAACCCGGAAGACTTTGAGGAACAAGCTCAGCAGTTATTCTGTAAATGTATTGAAAGGGGATATTCTGAATCCAGTTATTACTTGATTTGGATAAAGTAAGATGTATGAATAGGGATTCCATGATTGCGCCAAGGGTGCCTAGAGTACCAGTAGATACTGGCAGATTCCTTCATTACAACATTTAACTCAGTCAACAAAAAAGTTGAAGAGATTATCAAAAAACTTTGGGCTATTTCTATGCAATGATCTAATCTTGGAGATCATATTCATTAACACCTACATTTATCTATAGAAAAAGCTAGGAGTCTTAAAAACACACTGGCTCCAAGTGGACATATTTCCTCCTCATATACTGTAGAGATAAGCTTTGGTTAAGTAAACCCATTGGGAATTTTGCATGCGGAAATTGTTCTGCATGTAAATTTACATAAAGATAATACACATTTTAAGTCAGCAATACAAATGAAGAGTTTAAAATTGAGGATTCATTAATTGTAACTCAACCCATGTAGTATATTTAATAGAGTGTGCTTGTAATATTCAATATGTGGGACTCACATAAGCGATGTCTCAAAGTGCGAATCCAAGAGCACATTAGAAATATAACATGGTTATGTATAAACATAGCTATCTAAACATTTTAAGTTGTATCACAATAAGGATCCCTCCACTCTAGATAGGGGGATTAAGATTGCCCTAAAGGTAGAGTGGAGGTGATAGAATGAAAGATCTGTCTGTTCAAGAGACTATTGGATTACATCCAATTAGTCTTCCTCTCCCTAAGGGGTTAAATGAGATGTTGATATCTGGTCTTTGTACTAAATTCATTGGTTTTCCTTCATGCCTGAGGTTATTTACTGTGGATGTGAATTATGTAACTAATCCTTTGTTTCTATCTTTTTAGTACAGTGGCGGCCGCCTTTAGCCTCCTGCGGTCTTTTCCCGCGATTTTTAAAAATCGCGGGCAAAGCGCGGGCTGATGCGGGCCGTTTTCGGCAATTTTGGCGCCTGCGGGCATTTCATTGTGTAGCGCTAAGCGCTTTCTCTTGTCTAGCGTATAGCGCTATCTGGTGATTTCGGGCCACGCGGAAAAAGGCCCGTGAGAGACAAGAAAACATCCCGAATTTTATTCGGGATGTTGAGATTAAAAGGGCCGCGACAGTATCAACATGGAGCTGAATCTTTGACAATTGCTAGCCATTTAGATTTTTATTTAGATTTTTTATTCATTTTTATGCATTAAATTGTATTTTATTTTGTTTTATAACTTTGTATTATGCAGTATTGTTGCTGATCATTAGGTTACTCAGCTCTACAGCTGAATACCAATGCGGTGTGCCTATTGTATTAGTTTTTGTGCTATTAACAATTAACCTATTGCAGATCTCTAGAAGGTATTTAATATGACCATTTGCTCACTGCTTCATCCCTGATGAAGTGGCCTTTATAGTTGCTACGAAACGCGTTGGAATTATACTTTATTGATCTGTTAGTACCCTAGTATTTTATCATTTTCTGGCTAAGTGAAGAGAATGATTTCGGCCACCTTCTGGTCGACGCCCCCTCCGGTGAGTCATTTGTTCGTCGGCGTGTATCGGCGTTCAGTGTGCTGGCGTGAGAGGCAGATGAGCTAACATGATCGGTGAGACTGTTCCTCTCTACAGCTACTCCTCAGCGGAGTGGGACTTACCACTTTGATACGGGGAAGCTACAAAGGGAATTCCGCTCTAAAAGCCAGCAGATGAGAGCACAGCACGATATGTTGCAGACTCCTGAGTTCAGGTGACCGCTGCAGCCTTTCTCCGTGTCCTGATGTCCGAGTGGTAATAACTTTTCTAGTTCACATTATGCCTGTTTAACCTTTTCTGATGTACGCAGAACCTTGAATTACTTTTTTATATAAATTGTTCATTCATACTTCACCATGAGCGTTGTGCGCTGTGTTTGTGTTTTGTTTTGTCTAATTCAGGGTCTTGGACCACCTATCACAGCAGCAGCGCTCCCATGGTAACCTAGTTACTTATACTCACTTGGGTATTTAGTGGTTTATTCACTTTACTTAATTCACTTTGTTTTCTATTATAGTTGCGCACTTGTACTTGTTGTTTTCTCTGGGGTGAATGCCTTCGTCTTGGCTCAAAGGTGCAGCCCTCCATCTATAGTAAGCCCAGGAATGCGGGGTGGAATCCTTACCACAGAGATTCCCCACAGGGATGAGAGATATCGAGTCACACAAGGATTATCTTTAAAAGCAGCAGTTCTCTTATTCTCTTGGGCAGCAGCAGAGCAAGCCGACAGGTACAGTTGATGCACAGTCCACTAACTGTTCTCCCTCTGGATGTTCCCTGCCACCACTTGGACCAAAGCATCAGAGTGGGGCTTGCTCTTCCCTCACCCCCTACGCAGGGTGAGAGAGGTATTTGGTCCACCTCACTAACTTGCTAGATCAGCTCTACTCATGAGCTGATCACTCCTCTTCTCACTAACTCACTATCACTACTGTCAGACTGACAGAACACACACCTAAATAGGAAATGCACTGCTCTTTTATGATCTCAGCAAGCACCGCCACTGTGTCTCTTGCTTTGACACAGGGTCAGGTGACTACTCACCATCTCAGGGCAGTGCTTTAAGTGGGGAAAACCCATGATAACTCCTGGCAACCTGCCCTTACCAGGGATTATACCAGGAGGAGGATAGAACTATAGCCCCATTTCTTACCAGGGCTACACATATAGATAACAAATAATGTAAATAACACATTAAGGAGATTAGTGCTTCAGACATAACAGTAACATTTTGGAAGGGGAGTGCTTGCTCCAAAGAGCTTACAATCTAATTTCCAACAAGTTCATAAGAGATGTCGAACCTGTATTACAACACTGCCATAAATATAAAGACCTTTGCTATGGCCATCATGTTTGCTTTAGTCAACATGGAAAGGAGCTTCAGATCAGCAGCATGACTGGAGCGGTTGATCACCAAAGTTAGGAATTAATGGAGAGCTCTAATAATAAGACTTCCTTATTACACTAGAGGCTGGATAATTGAATAGTTTGGGTTTTAAAATACAGTGCTCCTTTTTTTTTTTTTTGCTACCTGAATTCCTGAAGTGTGCAACTCAGAAATGTGTTGCAGGCCACACAGCAGATTGTAAATACAACATTAAGTAAAAAATATACAGTATACAAAATGGAAATAAAAAATAATAAAATGAATGATCTTAAAAAAATAAATACAAAGAAAGCCAAGACGTACCTCTCGGATTGGTTGACACACAGAGAGTTCATCAAACCATTCCCTGTATCTCAGCTTCCCCTCTGGATTACTGCGGACCAGCTGTGGCCTCAGCATTCGCCAGGGCAGTCCTAAATTCAAGACAGACTCAAGTGCAGTGGCCCAGTCATTTAAAGTGATATAACCTGTGTAGATGAACAATTTTTTAATATCTCGTTTCAACACGATGGCTTGCTCTTCAAAAAGGCTTAGCACATGGACTTTGTGATATCCCTTTGATGTAATACACGTAAAAATACATTTATGTGAATTTCAATATGCAAATAATCCAAATGCATACATTTCCATTACAATGCAGGGATCAGCCCTTTGTAGCTATAGGGCTTGTTTAATACAAGATAAAATCAACTCCAAGCCTAGATACACAGATCTCTGTTAAGTGACTTTACATGACGTTAACATCATTTTATGCTTTACCAGATGTCTTCAAAGGACAATAATATAACGTTACATGATGTTTTCCCCCAAAAAGAGCGTTGTGTTAACTATAACAGCAGGAAGCATGGTACTTAGCCTTTAAAGTCTAAGGTAAACGCAGGTACTAAACATTACATTAGTTTGTCATACCTAATCTTGCTGTTTCTCACATTCAGACCTTGAAATGTGTAACACCACAGTTGGGTATGATTTACCTCCTCTTAACTTCCTTTTTATCTTTAGTTAAACACATATTTCAGAGTCTGTATTGGAGTAAGGCTAAGACATACTTAATGTCACATTAATGGAAGTTAATGCAACCTTGCGCTACCATAACGTTACGTTAAGCCTATTTCAATGAGATAAACGGACGTTATTTATGCATATAATTAGTGTTGTGGATATGTGTTAACCTCAGGAACAAATGACATCCGCTGCTGCTTTAAGTAATGTGACGTTATGAGCTCTGAGTTACTGGAGCTTTGTGGATCTAGCAACAAGGAGGAAATTATATATCACTGACTGCTGCAGACACATTTAAGGGACCTGAGCAGCTGTCTGAACCTTGAAATGCCACAGGGTTTAGAGGAAGCCCATTTGTTGTATAGAAATATATTATACTACAGAGACATGAACAAAAGATGACGCTGTGTACTAAAGAAATCATTTGGGTTTTATTTACTTGTTTGCCTAATGTTTGTTTCCACAGAGAGCTCTTGATCTAAATCTGCTTGGCATACAAAAAGGTTTCATCATTTTGCTGCAGAATTTCTGAATACTAATGACTGGATTTGAAGAGAACATTTAAGACATGAAGAAAAACAGAATGACCACAAGACCTTTTAGCCAGTCATAACCATAACCAAATGCAGTGGAACAATTATTGTTCATAACCCACACAAAACTCAGCGACTGTGAATTAGCTGATGATTTTACTTACCACTTTGCTTCATGTCGTAGTACTTGAATGCATTCATAAGATCTGATTTATGAGAAAACAGTTTTTCCCTCAAGGCTCTCAGAGCGGACGCCTCCACCGTGCTTACTCTAGAAAACAGGGAGATATACACAGAAAGGACTTAAGCATTTTGTAAGTCCCAGTTGTGACTTATTTATGACAGCGAACAAAATGCTGGCCTACTGCAGAGACCAATATATGAAACAAAATAGAGAAAAGAAGCGCACACAATAACAGCAGGTGTCTTGCTGCAGATATATCGCTCCAATCAAGGAGAAGGTTAATGCCAAAGATGACGAAGATCACACCGGGCTTAGAAAAATAACAAATGTATAATGAAGCCACAACTATAAACGTTTCGGTCCCAATATCAGACCTTCCTCAAGATCGATATCGTGACAAAGCTCTGACATGGGGACCGAAACGGTCATAGTTTTTGCTATATAATAAATGTGCTATTTTTCTAAGCCCAATGGAGTGCCGTTTAATCTTTGTTAACATTTGTTATTTCAGGTCATGTATAATACTGTATGTATTATTCTACCAGTGTAATAGAGTAGATGCAATGTGCAATATAGACATACAGTACAATCTCTGTTTACAATTGAGATGTGGAACCTGATGCCAAGGGAAGTACTGTAAGGGGAAACAATCAGAGAAAAGAACAAACAGCAGCCTACATTTACTAAGTATAGCTATTCTATAAGACATCAGACAACACTAAATGGCCCATTCACGCTGTAAGGTGTGTTCAGGTGCTGAAAGTTGTCTTATGGAGTAGCGCCAATTAGTAAGTATGGCCCATAATGTAGTCAAGGATATGGAGAACTTCCACCAGGTTATACAGTAAATATGACCTCTTATTTCACAAATTAAAGCCATAACGTCAGGGTTAATGGTAGTCATTATGTGGTGGTACAGATACAGTAGATTGAACCATACATGGCCACATATAAAGATTGCTGCCTAAGGCTGCGCTTATAGTGCCGGCGAAACGATGTCGCTCCAAAACAAAACAATTGACTCCCTCGCCAGCGCTTACAGTAAGCGCGACGGTGACGGAGCGACCAAAAATTTGGAAGCGGGTTAAGTTTGATTTTTTACAGACTGTCGCCACAGGTGACTGTCTGTAAACTAATCAATGACCCTGTCGCCAGCAATGTCGCTGCAAATTGAATTACAACTTTCGCTAGTGGCGATGGCGACGGGTGACGTCATCGGTCGCCGGCACTATAAGAGCGGCCTTAGGGGCTAGTTTATATAAATTCTGAAGGCTTTTATCACCATTGCAAAACAGAGTCAGTGCAAAACTGTTATCACCCTCTTTATGTAGAATGAATTGCTGATAGGGGGTTATCTTTAATTGCCAATGTACACCAGAGGTCTGGTTTGTGAAAGTGGTTTCCGGTTACCATGCACACACACAAATAAAACATTTAGAAAAATTCAATTTTGCATGGCTAATTAATTCACTGCCAAGGAGGGCCGCAGACAGATTTCCCAGGTCCAGGACTAGAGTTCGTTTGGGGCCCCCCCACTTCGTGCATGGTAGTATTGCAAACCCCCCCATTTCACACATCACGAGCCCCCTCTATTTTCCCCCCTCTTCCCATGTATTTCTCTCCCCTCAGTCTCACTCCCTCTTCCTCACTCACCCACTCTCATTCTCCACCCTCCCATGTATTTCTCTCCCCTGTATCACTCTCTCTTTTCCTCACTCCCTCCATCAACCCCTCTCTCCTCTCACTTGCCCCCACCTTCCATCAATTACCCCACACTCAATCCCCCCCATAAAATACATACCAAAAAAACCCACTGCCCTAAATACATTCAAACACCCCCACAACCCCAAATACATACCAACCCCCCAAATACATATAGCCCCCCAATACATGTAAAAATACACCCACACCCAATACATGTAAAAATACACCCCTCCTCAATATATATATAAAAATACACACCTCCCCAATACATATAAAAATACACCCACATCCCCCAATACATATATAAATAAACCCCCCAAATAAATTGAAAAAAATGCACCCCCAATACATGTAAAAATACACCCCCATTACAAGTAAAAATACACCCCCAATACATATAAAAATATACCACCTCCCTAATACTTATAAAAATACCACCTCCCGCACAAATAAATATAAAAATACCACCACTGCCCTAATATATATATAAATTCCACCTTGACCCCCACTACATATGATACATGTAAAAATACACCAACCCACAATAAATATAAAAATACACGTCCAATACATATAAATATACACCTCCCAATACATTTTAAAAAATACACCCACCCCAAATACATATAAAAATACACTCACCCCAAATACATATAAAAATACACTCACCCCAATACATGTAAAAATACACCCCCCCAATACTGTACATATACAGTAAAAAATACACCCACTCAATACATATATACATACACCCACCAAGAATACATATAAAAATACCACCACCGCCCCAATATATATCAAAATACCACCTCCATCCCCACTACATATAAAAATATCACCCCTGGTACATATAAAAATACACCCCCAATACATATAAAAATATCACCTCCACCCCCACTATATATATAAAAATATCACCCTCGATAGATATAAAAATACACCTCTCCCCCAATAAATTTGAAAAAAATACACCCGCCCCCAATACATATAAAAATACACCCCCAGAGGATCGGTAGCCGAGCCCGGCCAGAGGTTGAGCCCAACTTGCAGGTCCTCCCGCAACCACCGGGCCCAGGACACCTGTCCCGACTCTCCCCCCTGTCAGCGGTCCTGCTGCCAAGGGCACCTATAATTCTATGTGTTGTAACAAATTGTAGGTCTCTCTAGCATATTGTGCTCTATGAGTAAAAAGCAATACCTTTGCCTCATGGTCAGCGTATTTGTAGTCTTGTTTGCTTGGTACTGCACAAAATGTGGAACCAGATCAGGCCCCAGTTTAACGTAGGCTCCTTTATTACTGCCAACTTCATAGTAATTTGAGGCTGAAAATATAGTCAGTACCTAAACAAAAGTAAAAAATGATGTGGTTTAATTTGTATTGTTTTTTAACAGCATACACAGTACATAAAGGCAATGTAAACGATGCAAGCTGATAAAACTTCCACCTGTATACCTGTATATACCATTGAATACAGCATACAAGCACACACACTGCACATTTGTAAAACAGGGTTTCTATACTTAATCTATCCACGAGGCTACATCTTTCCTATTAATAAACAGCATGGGCTGGTTTTCATGTACTCTTAGCTCACCAATTCTTATACCTTTTTGGGGTCTTCTACAAAGGTAAAAAAATCTCTTCTTGCAATTAGTGCTAGTTTTCATGATATGATGTCCAGTCCAAACTCCATCCAGTCCGGAGTGGGGAATGTAAAGGTCCGAACTGGCTGAAGCTAATTAATGAGCCTCCTAGATATTAAATTATTACATTTAATAATTAAATTAATTCATTATTATTATTGGCCAGTAATGCCCTGTTCTTCAGGGATTATTACTTAATTATTATGCTATGTTGTTCTTTGTATTCTTTTACTCAATACAATGTATCAACTGAAGTTTGCTGAAGAAATCTACGCATCCTTAGGGACACTCTACATACTGAGCTAAGTACTATCTTTACACACTCAAATCTATCAGTGTCGAACAACGTTTTACAGATGCAGCGGCCGTTATTCGAACAAATCATGGAGCCGTTTTCGTGTGCGCTACTGTACTCCATGCGTCATTAACACGGCCAATCGCCCCAGACACACGTGTTTATCCCGGCTGCTTCGTTTGAATTTCATGGATTCTGTGCAATTAAATGGCAATGAAATTAATGAATTGTAATGTGTACAATACTGTGCTACAGTGCCACTGTGTCAATTTCAGGTATTTAAAAACCAGAACACTAAAATGCCATTTTATGCACTTGCGTCTTAAGGCGGTAAGGTTGGAAGTACAGTTGTGTGAAAAAGAAATTACACGCTCTTTGAAGTCTATGGTTTTACATATCAGGACATAATAACAATGCTTTCCTTAGCAGGTCTTAAAATTAGGTAAATACAACCTCAGATGAACAACAACACATGACATATTACACCGTGTCATGATTTAACAAAAATAAAGCCAAAATGTGGAACCTATGTGTGATAAACTAAGTACACCCTTACTCCTTCCATAGGAATTGAGATGTTAAGTAGCAGACAGGTGCTGCTAATCAAATGCCCTTGATTAATTGATCATCAGCAAGTGTGACGACCTCTATAAAAGCCAAAGTTTTAGCAGTTTGCTGGTCTGGAGCATTCAGGTGTGTGTTAACACAATGCCAAGGAGGAAAGACATCAGCAATGATCTTAGACAAGCCCATTAATATGGGAAGGGTTATAAGACCATTTCCAAACAATTTAAAGTCCATCATTCTACAGTGAAAAAGATTATTGAAAAGTGGAAAACATTCAAGACAGTTGCCAATCTTCCTAGGAGTGGACTCCCTGCATATTCTCCACAAGTTCAGACCATGCTATGCTCAGAGAAATTGCAAAAAAAACCAAGAGTTACATCTCAGACTCTACAGGCCTCAGTTAGCATTTTAAATGTTAAAGTTCATGACAGTACAATTAGAAAAAGACTGAACAATTATGGTTTGTTTGGAAGGGTTGACAGGAGAAAGCCTCTTCTCTCTGAAAAGAACATGGCAGCACGGCTTAGGTTTGCAAAGTTGCATCTGAACAAACCACAAGACTTCTGGAACAATGTTCTTTGGACAGACGAGACCAAAGTGGAGATGTTTGGCCATAATACACAGGGCCACGTTTGTCGAAAACCAAACACAGCATATCAGCAAAAACACCTCATACCAACTGTCAAGCACGGTGGTGGAGGGGTGATGATTTGGGCTTGTTTTGCAGCCACAGGACCTGGGAACCTTGCAGTCATTGAGTCGACCATGAACTCCTCTGTATACCAAAGTATTCTAGAGTCAAATGTGAGGCCATATGTCCGACAGCTAAAGCTTGGCCAAAATTGGGTCATGCAACAGGACAATGATCCCAAGCACACCAGCAAATCTACAAACCAGAATGCTGAAAAGAAAATAATCAAGGGTGTTGCAATGACCCAGTCAAAGTCCAGACCTCACCCGATTGAAATGCTGTGGCTGGGAGCCTTAAGTACAAGCTATTGAATCATAAGGTATACTTAGTTTTTTCACACATGGCTTCTTCATTTTGACTTTATTTTTGTTAAATAAATCATGACACAGTGTAATATGTCATGTGTTGTTGTTCACCTGAGGTTGTATTTACCTAATTTTAAGACCTGCTAAGGAACAGATGATTGTTATTATGTCCTGATATGTAAAACCATAGAATTCAAATAGTGTGTACTTTCTTTTTCACACCACTGTAGTCCCGCACCATCACATGGGTATTCCGAGGTATAAACCGCGTGATTTCGTAAAATTATTGCCGCTGCATCTGTACACTTACATTACTCCAGACAAGGACTTGTTGCAGCAAGGTACTATGTTAATGAGTGATATCAGAAGGGTTCCTTAAGTGATTGATTGTTTCTGAGGATAATGCTACTGTACTTTAGCAGTACAGAAAGGATGTGAAACTCATGGGTAGTGTGTGCCATTTTGACCTAATGTGGTGAAGAAAGGAGCCTGGAGAGGCTAGACTGCAGAATATAATATCACTATTGAACAGCATTTTCTAAATAATTAACTTAAAACAACAGTTGTTGATGTTCCCAAAGAAACAGAACCCAGATTATTGAGGAATCTAAGTACAGTGCAGCCGCTGTGACACAAATGACATTACAATTTCTAAGTAGAAGGTTAGAATACTTCTGTCATTTTCCTTGATACAGTATTTCAGTAGAGAAAAAGTGCTCTGCATTTCCACCTTTTTCTCTACTGATTTCTATCACCGCGGTTTGCACACCGAAGGTTTCTCCACTGACTACAAGGATGGACAATCGGCACTCAGGAATATATATGAGTTAACCCATTTTGGATCCCCTTGACTTATGTGACAAGTTTCAATTTCTTTATTATGGGAGATTTTTATTGTGCCATTTTTATTCTACATGTGGGTAGATACCACTAGGCACTATTCTATATTACACTTATGTTCTGGAAAGAAGGTTCTGGACTTCATATATTGCTATTTATATTGCTGACAGAGTAGATTGTGTCTAGAGCACCGGATCCTTCTGGATATTTATCCTTGATATTTCAACCTAGAAAAGGTGTGTATATTTTGAATGGAACCACTTTTAAAGTATTTCATTGTTGCATTATGGAGTAAACTTGTAGACTATTACATGTATTATTTAATAATTCATCAGAATGCTTTTAAGACTCAATACAGCTGGTTGCTTTTAAATTAGACGTTCATTTTATATGATTATTTATTACATTTGAGTTTTCTATTTTATAAGACTGATGGTAATCCAAAAAATTCTAATTTATGTAAAAAGCGTAGTCCACAAGACACCTATCAGTACTGGAAGACACCTTATGATTATCATTGCCAGGTGTCCAGTATTGAACCGGACTGTCCTGTATTTGCACACTCTTTACATTAAAAAAAAAAAATTGAGGTAATACTGGACATTTATATGTCCGGCATTACCTCTCTGGACATACTGTAGTGACCTGACCGGCTTGGGGAGTCGTGGGATTTCCCTGTGCAGGGAGAGAGAAGGGCTGTAGCTAGAGGGCTGGGTAGCTTCCCCCATCCTGATTGGCTGCTGCTGGGTAATGCAGCCAATCAGGAGGAGGTGTCCAGAGCCTGGGGGTGGGGCCATGGAGATGAGGAAACAGCATGGATTTGTGAGAGGTGTGTGTGTCTCAAGCTCATCACACCTTTACCTGTGTTCAATATTTTTGGAGAAGCCACCTGGCATCCCTACTTTTGGTACATTCAAATGCCGATCTTTCTGGGTCAGAACGTGACTTGAGCAATAGCACCGCATAGAAAATGTGGCCCTGCATTTTAGATATTTTTTTTCTCTCCAAGAAACAGAAAGGACTCGACTCAAGTATTTGTTTGCCAGGGCTACAATAGTTCTAAGAATCACCCTTATTTCCCCATAAATTGCATTTGACTATAAGAACGACAAAATAACATAGATCTGGTTGTAAGTCTGTCTTTTTTGGATACCTTTCCACTGTGGCAGAACTCGTAACCTTCTTGCTTGCACTCGTGGGAGCGGATCAGTAGCTGCAACCCATGTTTTCGAAGGAATTTCTCTGTCACATCAGGCCCAAAGTAACACCCACCTCCCCGAACTGTATTTGACTTGCAACCGTCTTGGGCCATGGGGTCACTCCAAAGAATATCTACAATCTGGAAAAATGCAAAAAATTACTTGAGAAAAGGAACTGCTGGTAGCCATCCTACCCACTATGAATGGCAAAATCCAATGTATGTAATGCCACCAGGCAAGAGCGAGTTCTAGCATATAGTTTTAAGAGTGGAGTTGTGTCAAAAGACACCTTATGACTCACTTAAATGAATAGCATGTAACGTATTCTTATGCTAGGGGCTCATTTGCATATCATTGAAATTGTTTCCCTAAGGCCGGTTCTTTATAATGCCACACTTTTAATGTGATGTCAACATAAGTTCATGATATGTTACTTTCTTTAGTGAGTATAGCATTACCATTAACATCAAATGGCCTTACAGCAAGCATGTCAAACTCAAAGGCTAACACGGGCCAAATAAACAAGGTTTAAGTTTATGTGGGCCGCAAAAAAACAAAAACCTCAATTTTCATAGAAACTTAGGTTTATTTCAAAAAGTATAGTATAAAAAAAAGAACGATAAAATTAATGTTTTTTTCCTGACACTTGGCATCTCCGATTCTCTCTCCCTCTCTCTGACTGACTCCCTCCCTCTCTCTGACTGACTGACTGACTCCCTCCCTCTCTCTGACTGACTGACTCCCTCCCTCTCTCTGACTGACTCTCCCTCCCTCTCTCTGACTGACTGACTCTCCCTCCCTCTCTCTGACTGACTGACTCTCCCTCCCTCTCTCTGACTGACCGACTCTACCTCCCTCTCTCTGACTGACCGACTCTCCCTCCCTCTCTCTGACTGACTCTCCCTCCCACTGACTCTCTCCCCTGACTGTACTCTCGCCTCTACTCCCCCCCTGACTCTCTCTCTGACTGACTCTCCCACTCGCCCTCGCTCTTCACTGTACTCTCCTCTGACTGGACGCTCTCCTCTGACTACTCTCTCTCTGACAGCTCTCTCTCTTACGACTCTCTCTCTCTCTGAAGGGCCCTTCCTCCTTAAAGAAAACTCTCTCTGTCTCTACATCTTCTTCTCTCTGACTCTCTCTCCTCGCGTCTCTCTCCTCCTGACTCTCCTCTCAATCCTGACTCTGACCTCTCTCTCATCTGACACTCTCTCGTCTCTTGACTCTCTCTCTCCTGCCACTCGTCACTCGTCCTCTTCGTGACTCTCATCTCTCCTCACAAAATCTCTCGTCTTCCACTCACCTCATCGCGGATCCTCAATTCTGACTCTTACCTCCTCTCTCTCTCTGCTCTCGCTTCACTCTCTCTCTGACTCTCTCCTCTCTGACTCTCTCTCTCTGACTCTCTCTCTGCTCATCTCTCGTCTGACTCTCCTCTCTGACTCCTCTCTGCTCTCCTCTGACTCTCTCCTCTGACTCTCTCTCTCTGACTCTCCTCTCTGACTGACTCTCTCCCTCTCGAACTGACCTTCTGCTGACATCTCTCTCTGACTGACCTCTCTCATGACTGCCTCTCTCTCTGCCTCTCTCTCTCTCTCTCTCTGACTCTCTCTCTCTGACTCTCTCTCTCTGACTGACTCTCTCTCTATCTGACTCTCTCTTTCTGACTGACTCTCTCTCTCTCTGACTACTCTCTCTCTGACTCTCTCTCCCTGTGACTCTCTCTCTCTGACTACTCTCTCTCTGACTACTCTCTCTCTGACTCTCTCTCCTCTGACTTCTCTCCTCTGACCTCTCTGACTCTCCCCCTGTCTCTCCTCTCTCTGACCTGCTCTCTCTCTCTCACTCTCTCTCTCTCTGACTCTCTCTCTGACTCTCTCTCTCTGAATCTCTCTCTCTGACTCTCTCTCACTCTCTCCCTGTGACTCTCTCCCTGTGACTCTCGCCCTGTGACTTTCTCCCTCTCTCTGACTCTCTCCCTCTCTCTGACTCTCTCCCTCTCCCTGACTCTCTCTCTCTCTGACTCTCCCACCTCTCCCCTCCCTGAACTCTCTCCTCTCTCCTGACTCTCACCCTCTCTCTGACTCTCTCCATCTCTCTGACTCTCTCCCTCTCTCTGCTCTCCCTCTCTCTGACTCTCTCCCTCCTCGTGACTCTCTCCCTCTCTTGACTCTCCCCTCTCTTGATTCTCGCTCCCTCTTCAGAGAGAGGGAGAGAGTCAGAGAGAGGGAGAGAGTCAGAGAGAGGGAGAGAGTCCGACTCTCTCCCTCTGACTCTCTCCATCTGACTCTTTGACTCTCTGATACTTTGACTCTCTGACACTCTCCCTCAGACACACTCTCCCTCAGGGGAGTTGTTTGAAGAGAAAACCCGGAGGCTATCTCTGTGGAGCTTGTCGAATATACGGAAATATAGAAAAAAGGAGGGTTGATACTGCCTGAGAGTGTTTTTCAATGATGTCTTCCTGTGACTCAGGACCCCACAGGATCTTCCAGGCCCTTATAAGCAATGAATACAAAGAAGATGGGGGAGCACAGTGGTGGGGAACCAGGCAGTGTAATGTATCTAGTAATAAATATAGCGGTTAAACCCTGAGCAAGCGTACTAATCGGTGGCTGATAACCAATTTTGGAAGGTGAACATACATGAATTGTGTAGTGTGGGTGAAAAGGGGGTAAAAATAATAATAGATATACAACTTACACGTGCTTGTGTAGCGCAGTCGCTTCAAGGTTTCTTTGGGGGTCCAGTTGATCTTTGCAAGAATCGTTTTCCTCTCCATGATGTGGGTTCTCTTTCTTGTTGTAATATACTGCTTACTTTCGTTGGTTCAATGCCCGCTCCGGGATTTCTCTCATATAAACGAAAAGAGGATAGGATTAGGTCCATAAGATATAGAGACGTCTCTATATACTTATGACCTAACCTATCCTCTTTTTCTGTTTACATGAGAGGAAATCCCCCTGGAGCGAGCATTGAACCAACGAAGTAGCAGTATATCCAACAAGAAGAAGAACCCACATCAGAGAGAAAACATCATTGCAAGATCAACTGGACCCCCAAAGAAACCTTGAAGCGACTGGAGCTTACACAAGGCCGTGTAAGTTGTATATATTATATTATTTTTACCCTTTTCCCACACATACCACTTCATGTATGTTCACCTTTCAAAATTGGTTATCACCACCTGAGTTAGTACGCTTGCTCACGGGTTTAACCGCTAATATTTATTACTAGATACATTACACTGCCTGTTTCCCCACACTGTGCTCCCCCATCCTTCTTTGTATCATCACCACTCTCCTCAGACACACTCCCCTCAGACACACCTCTCCCCTCAGAACTCTCCCTGCCGACATCACTCTCCCTCTATCTTTGACTCTGACCTTTGACTCTGACTCTTTGACTGCTGACTCTCTCCCTCTCCCAGACACCAACTCTCCCGCTCCGACACTACTCTCCCTCTTTCCCAGACACACTCCTCCTCTCAAGACACACCTCCCTCACTCCCCAGAGCCACACTCTCCCTGTCCCGCACACTCTCCTCTCCCAGACACACACTCTCTCTCTCCAGCCCAGCACCACAACTCTCCCACAACACGCAGACACACACACACAGACACTCAGCTCCTCCAGACACACACACACACACACCACACACACACACCCATCCACTACGCCAATCACCGCACACTCACCACGTCAACACTCTACACATCATCACACACACACACTCTCACACACACACACTCTCTCTCACACAGACACATACACAGACACACCAGGACACCACCCACATCATACAACCCCCCAGACACACAACCAACACACACCTACACACACACACAAATGACAACACACACACAACACACACACCACACACAACACCACCACCACCACACCAAACACACACACCACACACACACCACCACCCCCCAACATCAACACCCATCCTCAGCATACACAGACACACACAATACACACAAGCACACACAGACACAAAAACAGACACACACACACCTCACAGGCACACACAAACACACACACCAGACACACACCACATGCACATCACACCATGGTCACTCACAACACACACCTCACACACACACACACTCTCTCAAGCAAACATCACTAATCACACCACACAACTACACACACAACGGACACAACTCACACACACCACACACGATCATAACGACCACCCACCCTCCTCACACGACTACATCAATCACACACACAGACACACACCACACAACCACACACACCAGCACACCACATCCAACACACACACAGCAACACACACACAACACCCACACACACCACACACAAACACCACACACACACACACACACACACACACACTCATCACCACACACACACACACACTCTCAAGCACAGCATACACACCACACTCAATGCTCGAGACACACACACACAGCACCCCACCTCATCAGCACACACGATACACAGCAATACACACACACACACACACACACACACTCCACAGACACGCACACACAGACACACACACACACACACACACACACACACTCACATACACAGAGACACAGGCACACACAGGCACACACAGGCACACACAGGCACACACAGGCACACACAGGCACACACACACATACACACAGGGGAAATCGGAACGGAATCGGAGCGGGGGGATCGATGCGGGGGGGGGGGGTCGATGCAGGGGGGGATTGATGCAGGGGGGGGAAGAGAGCAGGGGGGGCACGGAGTGGAATAGGAACAGGGGGGGTCAGAACGAATCGGAGCAGGAGGGCAAGGGGGAAGCAAACAGGCATGGAGCAGTGCTCACCTGACTCGCTGCATGCAGCAGGAAGAGGCGGGCAGCGGGCAGCAGGAAGAGGCGGGCCTCACTATGCAAGCTCAGATAGAGCTTGCTGCGGGCCAAAAAAAAATTCTGGCAGTGTGCCAACACGCGGCAGCCAATCAGGAGAGGGGGGAGGTTTTTCCCCCCCCTTTGCAGAGAGCGCGCGTTGCCTGGCAGTGCTGGCACATTGCGAGCTGGGCCGCAAAAATACTCGTTGTGTGCCGCATGCGGCCCGCGGGCCACGAGTTTGACATGCTTGCCTTACAGAGTTTAGTGCGCCTGGGCCTGTGTGTCCTGCTTACTGTAAGAGAAAAGCTTTAAGTTTACCATAAGCGTCCTTTAGGGCAGGGGTGTGCAATCTGGGGGGCACAAGATTTTTTTTGGGGGGTGCAGCAGTTGCAGAGGCGCTGTGCTCTTCCCCAAGAAAATTAAATGCTGGGGGACAGCGCGAGGCATCTGCAACTTCACTTACTGTGACTCAGTCGACTTGGGTAACGCCATGGCATTACGGCGTCAAATGTCTCCGCAGGGGTCACGTGACGTCACATGACACCGCAGCGTCATTTGACGTTTCAGACTCGGTAAGGGGGGCGCGAACAGTGGGGGAGAACAGGCAGTGGGGCGCAGGGCAAAAACTTTGCGCACTCCTGCTTTAGTGGCTGAAGAGGAAATGAATAGCTGCTAATTTTGGATAAATGCAACTTGATATGTTTCCAATGGGAATGTAATAATGCTTAAAAATTGCAATAGTGAACATGTACTTCTTCTATTGATCTATTTACTCCGTCATGCCCTGCCCAATTCAGTTGGGGGTCTCTCGTTCTTGGGGTTTGATTCCTTGCTGTATTTGGGTTGGGTTTTGGTGCTCCTCTCCTCGCTTGGATGCGAGAAAGATAAGAGCAAGGTAACATGGTCAGTACATCACCCTTCTTCCTAATCACCAGTACACTTTTACAGTGATATACATTTTAGGTATATTGGAGTCTATGGGGCAGATTCATCAAGCGCCGGTATGGATTAGCACAACCCGATCCAGCATTTAACTCCCATTAACTTGAATAGAAGTTACCATATGTGTTGGTTTGTGTGAGTCTGTACTGGTGCATAATGAATGAATCTGCCCCTATGTATCAAGGCAATTTGACGGGGGCATTTTCATCCGGCAACTATGTATCAAAGTACTTTGCTCCATTCTTACCCAGTCAACCCCAGCTTACAAATTGGGAAGTGTCAGTAGGGGGAGTTGGGGATGAGTTACATGGTGCACCTATTATAATGAAATCTATCACATTCGGAGTGTCTGTTCACCATTCTGTTTCCCTTTTACTGGCCACAGAAAAAAAGTGGTGTAAGTCTAACATACAGATGTAACAAACTGTTCATATGGTACAGCTCTGCTCCACAAAATGGAGCAATGCATCAAAACACACGTTTCTCTGATTTAATACATAGACCTCATAGGACAGTATGTAGCTGAGGATCTTTGGAGTGAAAGCACATTCTTTAATGGTTCTGAAGTTCTACAAAGGTTGATCTACCATTAAATGAAGAACAAATATGGCAGGCGGAAAATGTCATGCAACCATCAAAAGACATACAGTACTTCACCTGCTTTCTCTCTTCATTGTTAATATCATAGTCCAGTATTTCTCCAGACTCAGAGTCAGACTCGGATACAGAGATAAGGCTGCTTGGATCTGCATAGGTCTCAGTAAAGCCCACCTGCCTGCGACATTTCTCCAGTTCTTCATCCACTGCTTGCCGCACTCGCTTTGAGACCTCCTTCCTGTCAATGGTCATGGTGGTGGGACTACTGGCAGACCTTTTCCCCTTGTAGTTGCTGGGTAGGAGGCTTGGGCTGGAACTGTATGAGAAGGAACCACTTCTCGGAGGGGGCCCAGTAGCTGCTGCAGTCAGGGAGGGATCTCCATTTGGACATTTTTCCTGGTCGGGCTTCACATCTGTTTGCTTGCTCTTCTCTTTCCTTTTCCGAGGTCGTAAAGTGGAAGGAAACTAAATTAAAGAAAATATGCCAGAACACTGGAATTAGGATTTCCTTTCCTTTGAAATGTTTGTGAGATTTTGACTTTTCCAAAAAATATGTATAATAATAAAAAAATAAAGCTTTTCCTTGAAATATGTGTAGCTGCTAATACGAGAGATGAAGAGGTGAATAGATCAAGATACTGCTTTTTGATGAAAAACCGGGCAAACTCGCCAGAAAAAAGAGGTCAAATTAATTTATTAAACTACATGTAACACATGTCCCCCCCCCCCCCCTCTGGGAGATTACACTGCTGCTACATGGCATGTTGTGCATACCTGCTGGCTTCCAGTTGATCTGAGTCTCCCGCATGATGGTAGGGGATATCAGGACAGGTTTCTGGGGCATAAATTGATTCGTACTCATGGTGACAGCGTCTCCATCTCGTGCAGACCCCAGGGATAAGGGGTGAAATCCCTGCAAGAGAACTCTGTACTCTCCCCCCTGATAGATTTCAGTCTCAGGCAAGGAGGTATAATGAACAACTGGAACACTTTATTCTCACTGTACACTGCACAGGATACACAGCAACCACTGAATACTTGAGCTTAGTGCCTTCACCCTCAGGATGTCCCTGGACCTTCACTCCCAGCCAAAGGCACCAGGAGCAGCCCTAGCTCTTCCCTTACTCCCTGATAGAGTAAGGGTAATTATCTCCCTCCTCTCCTCTAAGGGAGGGCCGCAAACTGACAGAGCCCTGCACAGCTTGGTATGGGTAGACCTGCCTCTCTCAAGGTAGAGGCAACTAACTAAATTAAGGAAGTGCAGCTCATTAAGTACAGGCAAAACAGGAACCACCCCTGTGCCCCTGATTGGACACAAGGCCTGGTTGCACCGCCTTCTCTATGACTCACTGAGGCTGCATAGAAGTGGGGAAAACGCATGATTACTCCTGGCAATCCTGCTTTTACTAGTCCATACTGCTAGGAGGAGGACAGACTGGTAGCCAAAAACCAGCCAGGGCTACATACATAAAAAACATGAACCAAACAAAATTAGCTCCTCCTCCCATGCCTTTCACGCCCCCTGTGGTGCTTTTTCATATTCCTTGAAAAAGCGCCACAGGGGGCGTGAAACGCATGGGAGGACGAGCTAATTTTGTTTGGTTCATTTTTATTTATGTAGTTTAATAAATTGATTTTACCTCATTTTTCTGGTGAGATTCCCCGGAGTGGCAGTACCTTGATCTATTCACCTCTTCATTTTGCTCTGGATCGAGTACACGCCATTGGGGATTGTGGAGGTGATTCTGGAGCAGTAGAATTGATCTACACTGATCATCTGGAACCATAAATGACGGTACACAATCGTGAGTAAGGCCTTGTCCAGTGTGGCGCTGAGCGGGCGGGCGCTCTCACGCTGGCCACGATGAAACACATTGAGGCAATGTGTGTGGCCAGCGTGAGCAAGCGCCTGAGCATGCGCGGCGGGGGCTTACCTGCTTGCCAAGCAAGCAAATTTGAACCTGCCGCTCGCGCGTCACGTGAGCGGTTCGCTCAATGAGGGCGAACCAGCTCCGTGACGTTTTGGCCACGCCCCCCGACTCGCCCCCCCTGCGCCACCTAGCCGGCCACGAATTGCCCGGCTGAGCAGGTTGCAGCGCACAAGCGCCAGCGCGCCCGCTCCCTGCCTGGCCGCAGCCTTATGCTACTCCACACCGACTGCAGTCTAGATCAAGGGGCTAAGAATTGAGGCAGACACCCGGCGAGAATTCTCTCAAACCTATACAGGTATCCATTATTTGCCTAGTTCCTCGTTTTGCCCTCTCTATCACTAGCTGCATTATCACAGACCTCCTTCCTTTAAACCCATTCACACAGACTCCGGTCTAATTGCTGTATTCTTCTACAATCTGCACTCTTAGAGCTTCCATTCAGTTTTTGTTTTTGCTAACATGAGAGATGGCAGATTTATTACAATATCACTACTGATTTGTAGTTGTCTACATAGATGGTCATGTTTTGTAACTGAAATACTAGATGGTGATAGTAGTAGTAATAGAAAAATAATGGTGCAAGCTATTTTTTTGTGCATTTCAAAAACATATTCTAAACGTCCTTCTACCAAGAGACATTTCAACTAGGTTTCTGAACCTATATGTTTAATGTAGGTATTTGCTTAATTTTGTATATAAGCATTCATAGAAATCATGTTATTGATATTGACTGACTAATTATGAAATGTACATCAACTGTGTTTTATTTTGTTTATTCACGGTACAATGATTACATCGATATTACCTCCAAACCAAAGGTTATCTGGTGTGGAATGCAGTAAACAATGTGGTAAATAAACATAACAAAAGAAATGCATGAAATAAAGTATATGATAAGGAGTATAAACAAATAGACAAACGTACAGTATCAAGAAAATCAGGAGTGAGGAAGGCAAATAATGGGCATGGATATAATAAGAGGTAGGAAAAGAAAGGAGATAATGCCAGGAGACTATGTTCATATGGAGCTAAAAAATAAATAGAAAACACAGAAGGAGTAACACAATAACGCAAAGTGTTAGTACTGTATGTAGAAGAAAAGGACACACTTAAATTAGTGCAGTGGTAACATCACTATCTTTTAAGTGGGTGGCCCTTGTTCAAATACCAGCATCAGCACATTGTCACCTTGGCCAAGTCATTATATTCCCTGTGCTCTGGCAGCAAACATTGGATTATACATTTTACAGGGCAGTCGTGTAACTGAAATTCTACACATAGCGCTGTGTATGTACAGTGCCATATCTAAATACAAATAGGGCAAGGAGTGTGTTATTTATCTGTAAAATGGTTGCAGCATTACAAGGTTTATACGGTATCGTTGGGAAAAGTTTATTTTAGTGTACAATGGGTGGTGTAATATTGATGTTGCACATGACTGGTTCAGTTCTGGCTGCATTGTTATAGTACTTTTGTGTGCACCACTTAAGATGCAAGGAGCACATGCTCAGAAAGATGATGAAAATAATAATGGTAAATAATAAACTAGAAGGAACACAATGCGGAGATCAGCGACAGGCTACTAGACTATGACTTCCAGTGACCAAACTGGAGACACTCAGAATTCAGCAATGGAGCTACAGATTATGAAAAGTGCAGAGGGACACACATTTGTAGTTTACAGTATATGTGAATCGCCTTACAGGCATCACATTCAGGTTGTATCATTGCTCCATTCGTATTCATGTTTACCCAAGGTCTGCAGACTTCAGTCTTTGCTATTTCATTTTATTCGTCTAGTTGAGGACTTTACGTTCTTGGGTTTTTATCTGGATCCAGGTCTGCAGAACAGGTTGGTCCATCTTTTTCGAGTACTCTTTTAGTTAACAGGATTTCAAACCCCATGATTCATAAAAACAAAGATGAAGAGAACTGAACATATAATATAGGTCAATAACCTCAGAACATCATGCAACTACTCCAGTAAAAGCATGTGTAAAACTACAAATATAAATGGACATACTTCCCTCGTTTTAAATAGAAATGTGAGGTCAAAACTGCTCCATACCCTACCTTGTGTCGTTCTATTTTGGACAACAGTTCTAAGTCTGTGTTATCAGAGATTCCTCCGTGTGTAACCAATACTTTCTGATCAATTAGGGTGGCCAGTGGGAGCCAGCTAAATACACTTTGTAACATTTTCAGGATTTTCTTCCCATGAACCTAGAATAGTGCAATGATGAAATGATAAAGTCAATGGCCCATATGCAATATAGTGAAAAGTCATATAATGTACAGTAAAAAAAAAAAACCTTCTGTGTACCTGGCTGAATGTTACTTCACTGTTACCTGGCTGAATGTTACTTCACTGTTACCTGGCTGAATGTTACTTCACTGTTACCTGGCTGAATGTTACTTCACTGTTACCTGGTGCCTTTATTCAATATGCCGTGAGCTGATTTTCTGTGCTGGATCTGAATTTTTCTTCAGCACAGGAAACCGGCTTCCTTGCATATTTTGGATAGGGGCTCCCAGTCCATTAATATAAAGCTGTTTCCAAATGTTAGCTCCTCCGATTTGTATGTCTTCCCTCTAACACTGTTTACTATTATTAAAGAGTAGTTATAGCACTTACTCTTGGGCTGATTTTCAGGCCAAAAAAAACAAAGATAAAACAAGTCTTAATCCTCTGTTCTGAATGTGACTTTTTGTTGTTGGTGTGTGGCAGGTTTTTGGTGACTCAACATACCTTATATTTTTTCATTACTTCCTTGGTGAATCCATATCTAGAAAGAAGAAGAACTTTTAGAACTCAGATTGCAGAAGAGAACTTGAGTGTTAAAGGAGAGTTATTTTTGTTAAATGTTATTCTTGCCTTAAGTTGACCATGTAGTCTTCATGGTTTCCTCTATTCAAGTGAACTTCCTTTGGATAAACCAGTTGGAATGCAAACAGGATCATCAAAATCTCAATGGACTGTTTTCCTCTGTCTACAAAGTCACCATTGAAGATATAGGGCTTCTCTGGGGATGGAAGGCCATTCTGAGTGCAATATAATGAATGTAAAAAGCAACATTTTGCCGTTAGTATGACAAACATAAGTAAGGGCAGGTAGAAAAGTAACAACCCTACACTGAACAGTACAGACAAAGGCCTACACACCATTCATGTCTCATATAGGTTTCGTACTGTCAGGGCTGCCATCAGGGGCTTAACAAGGACCTGGCGTAGGAAGAGGTTTGGACAACCATGGAAATCAGGCACTGACTGGTCCTTCCTGCTGACTCAATGGGCCACCCCCTCGTTTAACAATGTTTGCCTGCTAAAATCCCTGCCTCCCCTGCTCAATATCTTTGTACTGTAGCTCAGCAACTCTGCTGGGGACCTGATAACAGACCTGCATCTTGTACATAGTACAGTGTTTAAATTACTCATTTTAGGATTTTGTATGTGGCTAATAAAATAAGCACAGCAAATGTTTTTATGTCTCCGGAAAGATGTGTGAACCATGTACGTACAGTATGTATATCTTTATTTATATAGTGCCCACAGCTGTACTCAGTGATTTACAAGAGAGGCAATACAGTACAGGGAATTATGGAACAATAAGTGCAACAACAGGATCAGACAATAGGAAAGGAAATCCCTGCCCCGGAGAGCTTACAATCTAAGTGGTATGTTGGGAGACTTATAGAGACAGCAGCTGCAGGAATAATTGCAGTAGATGGCAGTGCTTGGTCACAATGGTTAGTAAGAATGACTGTGGGTGTGGGACAGTAGCCATGAGCTTAGGCTATTGAAGCGCTTCATTTAAAGCTGTAGTTCAGTTTTTTTTTTTTTTTTAATTTATTTTTTTTACTTCAATAGTTTCATGTGGGCAATCTCTAATTACCTAAAGAACTGCATAGCTGCTGGTCAATTCGTTCTCCATCTATTGATCGGCAAAGTTTGGCGACATCTTTAAATATGGGGAATGTAAATCGTTGCTATAGGAACAAGCATGCTTGTTAAAATAGAATACAAGAAAATTGGTCTTTCAAAGTTGTTTTTTTTAAAACAGAAAATGCTAAAAGTATTTTTTCTTACTACAGAACTGATTTATTAAAAAAAACATACATGCAGGATATTGCCTGAACTGCAGCTTTAAGAGGTGAGTTTTAAGGTTTGTCTTAGAGGTGCTGAGAAAAGGGGCTCGGCGTATACAGAGTGTGAGGGTGTTCCACAGGTAAGGGGCAGTGAGGGGAAAAAGGGTTAAGGCGAGAAAGAGCAGTAGAGGGGAAAGGGGAGGAAAGGAGACAGTTAGGGGTAGAGAACAGGAGACGAACAAGGGCATAGCGAGAGCTCACAGCTAATATGTTGGGAGGAGCAGATGAGTGCTGGGCCTTGAAAGTAAAGAGGAGAACTTTGTAGGTGATCCAAAACATGATTGGAAGAGATTCCTTCTTGTTTCATACTTTTGGAATGACCAACTAATGCAGAACATGTTACCAAAAACAGAATCTTAATTATCACAGGATATTGGAAGTATTTCCCTAGGATATCACCATGTGCTGAGCAATATCATGCCAAGGTCTGCCACACCTTTTCTCCTCATTAGCACTCTCTAAGTCCAAAAAAAGGATTAATGCAGCATATCTCTGTTTCTGTCTCAACTAGGGAGTGGGACTGAAACTTTGAGACAGGTTTCAATAAATCATTTTTTTTTTTAGGCTGCGTCCATAGAGACTGCAGCCGTGCGGAGGCGCGCGGAGGCTGTGGGAAAGCGGGTGCTTTCCCTGGCCTTGGTCAGCGCGCCGTCCGGGGGCGTGTCGGGGGGGGGGGGGAGCTGTGACATCACGGAGCTGGTTCGCCCTCATTGGGCGAAACGCTCACGTGACCGGCCCTGCGCTCCCGTGAGCGCCAAATCTAAAAATTTAATAAGACACGCTTCCGCACACTTGCAGAAGCGTGCGGGAGCCCCTGCTAAAGCCGCTCTCATTGCGGCTGCAGGGGCTCTCTGCCGAGCAGCAGCGCGTCTCCTAAGCGCTGACCATGCCCGAGGCCTTACATGGCATCTTCACAACATAAGTGACTGACTGCCCCTTGGATTATATGTTGATATCTCACATTTGTTATACTGTAGGAGGACTGCGGTCAATGTGCTTTAGGAAAGAGTACCCTGCCCTTTATCCCTGACATTATTTGGTACTGGTCTGGTTTTAGTCTTCTTCAATTATTGAAAATGGAAGAAATAGAACATAAATGAATACTATGCAATGCCCATAACCCACAACTAAACATTGCTGAGCATTGTAAGTGCTCCGTAACATCATTCAAGCTGTAGTTTGTGAATCACCAGTTTTCTATTCACATACTTTAATACATCTTATCTTGCCCTTGGCAGAGCTGTTTTTATTTGTAAAATCTGATGCTTCATTCGTGAGATATAAGGCCGGTTCTATACTGCGCTGCAGTTTTAGTTGGCTGAGGTTAGTCAGCCATTCTATAATGGTGCTGCGCGCGCACGGCAGGGAGAGTGGAACCGGCCGACAGGGGGGAAGATGAGAAAAAGAATAAATTCATGCCGCTACCGCCGCTGAAATGTATGTGTGTGTATATATATGTGTGTGTGTGTGTATATATGTGTGTGTGTGTGTGTGTGTGTGTGTGTGTGTGTGTGCAATGTTATTAAAACATTTATTAAAGTATTTATTTATTTCGAAACATATTTAAACACACACACACACACATATACATACACACAAACACACATACATACAGTACCTCACTATACACACAAAAAGCGGGCGGCACGTACACGCGCGTTCGCACAGGCACGCGCACGACCGCCCACAGTATAGAACGGCCCTAGGAGTTTGAAATATTAAGTGCCCGAGAGGTTAAAATGAAGTTCAGTTTAAAGCGTTCCATGGTGATCTCAGAAGCTAGAAGCTTTAACACTAGATAAACATTAAAAAAAAGGATAGGACATCTTCAGGAGGCGAAATACTAACATTATATAAATGAATGTAGGCTTGTGGCGGGGGCATTGCTACTTTAAATTAAATATAAAACAAGATGATAGAAAATAGAGAAAAGTTACTCTTACCACACACCTTGTAAAATATCAAAAACAAATCATCCAGTCGGCCATGTAAATCCCCTTGAAAATAAAAATAAAAAGTTAGATATGAGCAGTAACAAAGCTTACTGTTATGCTGATCTATTTTTAACGTTTCATGTGTTTAATATCTTTATGTTATAATGCGTTATAATGCGTTGTCACCAGTTTCTTATTTCCCTGGGATCAGCAACCTCTGTTGTCTTAATGAGTGTAATTGGCAGTGGCCACTTTAACCTTCCAGGGAGGCATATTTTCATAAATTGATATCTATAGGATTGAAATACAGAATGTAAAAAGGATGTGCTGAAACAGCAGCAAAAGCACTTTGCAATGGTAAAATGAAAGGAGGAATTTATTTGTGTATTGAGCACAGAGGATTGCTGCTTCTTTGATCAATTGAACATTACCTCATTCCTGTAATGTTGGATGACTTGTAAGTCTTTTTGGGCATACAACAGGACACCATAACCTCAGAAAGCAGTTGTTTAAACTCAAAAGTTTATTAGCCAGGGTTTTAAAGGAGCAGAGAAGAGCTTTAAAAAAAAAAAAGTAGGTTTAAAGCAGGGGGTCTCTGGAGCTGAACCATGTCGATTTCAGCTCCGGGGACCCTCTGCTTCCTGAGATAATTACCTCCGTCGGTGCTGCCGGTAAGAGCCCTGGCTGGGTTCAAAATATGTCGGGTTTAAAAGTCCTGCGTCCAGTGGGCCAATAGGAAGCTGTGACGTCATCCCTTGTGGCTTCCTATTGGCCCACGTGACTGGACCGTTTAAACTGACGAGAGATACCGGCACCTTCTACAGCGGTAAGTATCTTGGGAAGCAGGGGGTCCCCGGACCTGAAATTAACACGGTCCAGCTCTGGGGACACCGTGCTTTAAACCTTTAAAAAAAAAATCATAAATATAAGCAGCGAGGACTGCTCATTTAATATCAGCTACAGACCAAGTATTTGTAGAAGTTTATACTTATCAGAGACGTGCAAACCTGTTTTGTTTTGGCTTTCGTAGTGTCTCAATTTTTGCTAACTTTTTGGTAATTTTACGAAACAGTCTTGCACGTCAAGGTCACGTGATCTTGCATATTTTGTTTGCAGTACATATTTTGTCTAACATTTTTCATTAAAAAGAACACCTGCAAATTTCACATAGTTTGTGAACTTATATGAACATTTCGCACATCTCTGATCAACATCTAGATGACACATGATGCTACCGTCGCCCAAGTGCCCGAGCAGAAGTGGATGGTGCTGCACTTCCGCAGGTGGAGACTGGTTAATTGACTTTGGCTGCAATTAACCAGCTCCCTGCTGGATTCCTCAGACTACTACAGGCTTTCTATTGCAGCCTACAGTAATTTAGGCAGGGGTAAGTCCCTGTTACCGTAACGTTAAGTAGGTATATGCCCCGTTAAGTGAATTTAGCAGAATTTTGTGGATCTGGACCTTAGAAGTGGTTGTTGTTTGCAAAATGTTAACTTTCTCTGTAGGAAATTTAGCAAAGTCTTCATGTAAATTCTCACATACAAGATTTCAGAGATGCAGATCATGATACTAATCTATGTATGTCCCAGACTCCATAAATCCATTTTGAAATTTGAAAGGACGCCATAGATTTTTTTTAGCAAGGTCTTGTTAAACACCACTCCTCTCTGAAAATGAACATGGTCTATCGTCTATATAGCAATGCTGTATGGTAGCACTTTTTCCAAATTCTGCAGGAATTTGTTTCTCAGCAGATTCATACTGCAGTGCAGATTTCTTGCAGCTCTTTTGTAGACCTGTTCAGTCTCAAAGATTTGAAATTAGTTGCGCTAGTTTTTAGGGGGTTATTCATTAAACTGCCATAGAGTCGAGCTATGCTAGTTTCAGCACGATAGTGCCCTGATCAGTGCTATCACAGTTTCATAAATAACCCTCTTAGAAATAGCAGTGAGAGACTTCAATTGATTCTCACTTACTGAAGTCCATACTATCTCAACAAAATTATATTTTTGGGTCCAGAACCCCCCAGTTGAATTGATGTACATATGTGGAAGTTGAATTTGTTTGGAAAGAAATAATGATAGATCACCTGATGACTTGTCAGGTGGGTTGTTAGTTGTCTTCTGGCATAGCACAGTCTAGCAAACATGTGCCAATATGATCAGCAGGTTCAGCCTTGCTCTGGTAACCAATACAAAATCGCTATGCCATCTGGAGATGTTTTTTCCCACCAGCAAGAAAGCTGTAAATTCCAGGAATTGTGAGGTCCCCAGACCCCCTGAGGAAGTGACGTAATCACGAAACGCGTAGGGTCAGATGTCACGGCGCCTTTGGAGTAAGCTGGTTCCGTGTTGCATTCCCGACCACCCCCACAGGAAGTGACTTCATCGTGCGAGAGGTCCCCTTCACTCGGCTGTGTAGCTGTCTATCCCTGCATCCATTCTGGGAATCCCCTGGATATCGCAGGGAGCTTTGAGGCACCGTTCTACACACCAGATTGTCCACGGAGGACTTGATCTGCACCTGGCTACCACCCCTGTTTGGTCTCAGACGCTCATTGTATCCGGCCCTGCTGCAAGTAGGGTTTTGGGTTTTAACCCCTTGAAGACCCGCTGCAGCAGGCTCCTTTGTTTTAATAAATAGTTTATTTTTTCAACTTCTGTGTTACATGTAGTTTTATGTTGTCTGTCCATTTTTTTGTTTTATGTAGTTCATAATTAACAGTATACACTATGATAATTTTCTTTTTATCTGTTCACATGTCACGGACCCATTGATTGGAATTTCCACACTCTTTTGGACACACTGGACTTTGCCCCTTTGGACTTAGTGGACATTATTTCATACTGTGGGTGCTGGTTTGTATTTGTTTATTCCCCAGACCTCGGAGTACAAAAGACCCAGCCTTACACGGTTCAGATATCAAATCTGGAGATTCAGATCAAATTTGTGGGATTGCTGTTTTAAGTGTTAACACACACATTCCCAGCAAGCTCAAACCCACTATGGTTGTTCCCCTCCTTTGGCCAAATGGTTTAACTAAATAACCAAGAAAATATTATTGAAGTATTTAACTTTATACTTACAGTATTACCATATATGTTTTGTCAATTTGGATGTAGCATTGGGCTCCCCTGTCGTTTGTTGTATACATTTGCCACGCTCAGTAGCTCTCCTTTTTTCATATGTATGTATGTATATATATATATATATACATATATATATACATACATACATACATACATACATACATACATACATACATACATACATACATACATACATACATAATATAAACCATAATACTGAGTTAAGTTATGGTGAGTAAAAAAGTGCAAAAAAACCCTCCACAGGAAAGCAAATATGCAAATATAGCTGTATGCTCATCTGCATGTCTTAGGCAGGTCTGCAACCCCGCCTTTCCCCATTATCACCCAGCATACAGCACTTCCACTGCAGCAAGGGATTCTGGGAAATGACATGCAAATGAGCACACAGTGTCACTTTTTGCCTCAATAACCATTTTTTGGTATGCAGATGAGCATACAGCTATATTTGCATATATATATATATATATATACTCTATATATATTCATATTAGATATAGATATAATAATCTATATAAGGTGGTGGGTGTTGGGGTTTGAGCTTGCTGGGAATGTGTGTGTTATCAACTTCTAACTGGCAACAGTTGTTTGGAGGTAGTCGTCCCCTCCTCCCAGAGCTCACCCCTCCCCACCTTTTTAACTTGGGAGTTTTTTTCATTTTGCTGTATGGACAGGACCTACTATGGTTATTCCCCCTCATACCTGTAGGTAAAAGGGAAAGTTCACAGCGTAGTGTTAGGACCTGCAAATTTGATTATACCTTGACGTTGGTATGCAGGCTTATGACGCTTTGGCTAAGGGCTTAACTAAATAACCAAAAAAATATTATTATTGAAGTATTTAACATTATACTTATTACCATATGTTTTGTCCATTTGGAGGTAGCATTGGGCTCCCCTGTCTTTTATTGTATACTGTTTTAAGTGTTGAAAGCATTGCAGTACTTTATGTTTAAATGTTCTCCATGTGATGCTATTGAGTCAATCAGTTATATTAAAAAAGCAAAAAAGCTATGAATTGTGGCTTGGTATAAATGTTGTGTTCACATTCTTACCACATATAGTGATCTCCTTACTGTAGCTGGTTGAAACACGTTTGATATTTGGCAGCTGCTTGAGATGCTTCTTTGTCTCATGTAGGAGATGTAAGACATAGCGAGCATGGAGCTGCTACTAGGAGAAATAGTAAGAGAGTCAGAGAATAAAGCAACACCGGGAACACTTGAATGTTTCTCAGAGCAACTATATCAATAAATGCATTTATTATGTGTTTGTGTATGAGTCAAACAGCAACACCTATTATTTTAGACGATATATGCACATGTGACCAGTTTTGTATCACATGACCAGTTTTGTATAGAAATGTTTAGACATTACATGAAAAAGGGGATATTTGATGCCTGTTTCCAGGCATTGTCTATTCTAGATGACAAACTATGAATCAATACTCCTCCTCTTCAACGATGAACACTCAGAAGTATAAAGCAATGATAGGTATGACCATGCATTTGATGTTGACATATAGTAACATCATATACTGCAGCATAGCCGCAATGTGGCCCTGTATGTTACAGAAAGATGGTCATTGTCAAGCCACTGATATCCTCAGAACAAAGTCACGAGAGGCTGGGGAGATTTATTTCCACTTTCCGTGTCTTATATTGTATTTTCCTGCTCTGCAAAGCATCAGTGATTACTTTCATATTTGAGTCAGGACATTGAAAGATGCTTTGAGCATACTGTATGTGACAAGGATGCAGCAAACAACTCCACTCACATCTTTTTGTTATTTATATTATCTGTTATTTATTTGATTACCACATGTATTACTACTGTGAAGCGCTATGTACATTAATGGCGCTATATAACTAAAGACATACAATACAATACAATCTTTGGACTATGGTTTTAACCAGTGTCCTGAAACACATTCCTAGTGTGAAATTGTGGAAACTATTTCCCACAGCTGCAATGTATAACTTCTCCATACTGAGCTGACGCGATCATGGGATACTTACTTGTTTTTGTTTGAAAGCTTCTACTAAGGCTGCTGCATGGCTAGGCATTATGGGGAAAGTGAGACGAGGACCACGGAATGACTTGGGCACCTCAATTGATTCATAGTCACAGTATTTCTCCAGCTCTGTGTCCTTAAAGTTCTCCTCCTCAGTGAACATGCGGCAGATGAAATCCCCTTACAAAGGTAAAATGTACCAAAAAAGACATTTACCAAGCAGTGCAACACAAATCACACTATGCAACGTTATCCTACGTTACCATGTGAACTACCTTAATGTAATAGCTCAGACAGAAACATAATAGATTTGTCATAATTTGAGATGAAACCACCATAAGGTGTTTCCGTATTTTCCTCTAAATGTGCATGCTAAGCTGCTAAATGCATAATGATATATAGGCCCATAAGAGACCTTGTCTTCTTTTTCACAACCTTGGCTGCAGGATCATAGAAACTATTCCCTTTGCCTTTTGGGACTTTCACTCTAGATGTATATGTATGATAGGTCGAAACAGCGGTCTGTGGGTGGGTTTTCTGGGTATGCACCTTAACCCAGGCTGTGCTCAAAGCTGTGACCATGCAGCAAGCTTAAGCCTATAGGGAACCATGTTAAAAATGGTTTTTGAAGCAAAAAGTGGCACTGTGTGCTCATTTGCATGTCATTTCCCAGAATCCCTTGCTGCAGTGGAAGTGCTGTGTGCTGGGTGATAATGGTGAAAGGCGGGGTTGCAGACCTGTCTAAGACATGCAGATGAGCATACCGTATATATATATATATATATACACACACACGCACTCAAGGTGCATTGGTTCTTATAAGATCACTGTTTTTTGTCATCACTATATTTGTGAATGGTTGTGATACCTTTGATTTGACTACATAGTTCCACAGAGCTGCACTAATACGTGTGTAATACGGCTACAGAGCTTTCCAAACCCAAATGGTGTCCATTAAAATATCTCACATAAAGTATACATCCTGCAACAAATTGGCACTTGTCCAGGATGAGGATGGCTATAAGAACTTTGTGTCCTAAAAAGAGCTACATGGCTTAATTTCTTTTTTTCTTTTACATTATTCATAAAACCATACAGTATTATTTTTTGCCATCTCAGAATGTAGAACGAAGGTGTCTGGTTAGGGTTATGACGGTGCCACTTTAGGATAATAATTTCGTCTGTTTCCATAGCAGTGCGTTGTTAAAAAAAAGAATCATGTATCTATTTCTATTAACTTACAATACGAGTTCAGGTTATACTTTACAAGATGAAAAGTGACTTACTTTCTTTACTGTTGCTGGGGGTAAAATGGTCCATGAGGAAGTTGAAGAAATCATAAAGCTGCAGGAAAATAAAAAGACTTATGTTATTTTTGGCAGCCTGTGCTTTAGATCCTGCTTTTCCATATTGCCAGCACTGCATGTAGCCATCAATGTAAAAGAAACCCATTCCTGGAAAATACAGCCTTTGATTGAAGTATGTACGAGTAACTTGGTGAAACTGTACATAGTGCGTAGTGTGCACAGTAATTATCTTCTGGGGGTATTGTGAGCACTGGAAGAAGTTCAATAATGTCAATCATTTGCATCGTTCCGTATTCCAGCAGTGACTACATTCTAGGTTATGAGATACCTGTAGCCCATGCTACAGGAGAATGTCACTTGCAGGTAATCAGTGACAACATACTGTACAATACGGTGTTGTAAGTTATCTGCTGTAGATATTATAGGGAGCTAAGACAAAAAAAAATTGTTTGCCGTTTCCCATTACTGTCCCTCTATTCTTCCTTTTCCATCTAACTCCCATTTGCTATACTTCCTCTTTTCTTATCTGTTTTTGTATTGCTCCTTTTCTCTCTTTCACTTTTTAATTCTAACCTGTCATTTTTTTTAATTCTTTGATATCTGTCTCTTTGTTCCTGTCTGTTCATCTCTCCTATTTGTCTCCTCTCTATCTATCCTCCCCTTTCTCATTCTTAAAGAAAATGAATGAATTGCATCCTACTGCTAGATCACCACCAGCATCACCTTGCAATGCATTCAATATAGCGTGTTATCACCGAACCACCAGAAGGGTGTTGACAAGATTAAGGCCTTCTGAGTCATACCTGAAAATCTGGGTCATCAAGGCATTAATTAGGCTTATTGCTAAGTAAACACTAACTGCTAAATGATACTGTAGGATGAGAGGGGATATTCACCTTAAAATGCCTGCTTCGTAGACAATAGACTATTAATAAAGGTCCTGTTTCCCTTCTATATAGGGTTATAAGGGGTGACAGGTCACTGCCAAATGCATGCACGGACAGCACTGTTTGTATGGGGAAAGACACTAGGGATACAAATGATATTTCACAGTTAACAATGTCCTCAGAATGAGAAAGGTATCAGCATGGTCTGGGTAAAGTAAGAGGTCTTCGCTGAAATGCATTTAAATTTGACATAAAGACACATATTATATTTGTGAATAACATAACCCAATTTAGTCATTTAGTGTAAGATGTATTTTTTATGTATTATTAAATATTTGTGATTTACATTTCACATTTTTTGGTAGTTTCACTTGAGTTTTGTAATTTTAGGTAGTCAGTTCCCTTTTTGTTTTTTTTAGTTGTTATTATTATTATGAGTATGCACAGTGTTGTGTAATCATTTATTAACGCCCGGTGCGCTGTGTGCATTTTCGTTCTTCTCGTAGTGCGGTGAGATTGCCCTAGGGCTTTCTCACATACACCAGGAGAGTTTTGGGAGTTCTCCACGCATCCAGCTGCAGGGGGCGTATTTCTACTTGATCTTATCATCAGACAGCACGAGTGCGGCTTCTCTGTTTGCATTTTAACACAGCAGCAGTATTCTAAATTAAATTCAACTATTTGCTGCTGAAGGAGACCAAAACATAGGCAGTGTTTTAGGCAGCACCCCTTGCACGAGGTTAAATCATTGGATGTCTAAATAGTTAAGAAGTTAAGAACAGCCTCGTGATTATGTCTCCTAAAATGAAGATGTTATTGGCGTATCTACCTGTTCTACGTGACTGTTACTAAGTTAGGTAAAGCACCATGTCCCCTGTTTCCCACATTACTTTGACTTGGTCCTGCTCCCCAGTGTACTCCATGGATTGGAAGATGCTCCATGTGCATCTCCTTCTCACTTCCAGTTGGGCAATGTAACGTCGGTACCACCTCTGAATCAGGACCGCGGATTTGAAAGCTGCAATAGAAACCCCCCATATTATTAAAGTATATACGTGCATGTAAGACAGGAGTCACTACTAGATAGCTCTAAGTCAAGGTTAGACATCTTTTTAGAAAGGAAAGGTATACAGGGATGTACCAAATAAGTAAACATTGGAAGAATGTTGATCCAGGGAGAAATTTGATTGCCATTTCTGGAGTCAGGAAAGAATAACATTTCCCTTATGAGATAGCATCGGAAGATATACTGTATCACTGGGGTTTTGTGTTTGCCTTCCACTGGATCAAAATACTGTAAATACAAATATAGGATAAGTATCTGTCGTCTAAATTTAACAGGTTGAACTCGATGGATACTGTATGTCTTTTTTCAACCTCTTCCACTATGTAACTATGTGCATGGGATAATAAATACAGCACTCAGCTACGTGATATGTTCAAGATTGAAATTTACTTTGCTTAACGGGGCAAATGTAAAATTATGCTTTTGGGATGCAATAAAATTCTTGGGTTTAATAATATACGGCAATCTGTGATGGAATTACAGTTTTGTTACTGCTAACACTATGTTTGTGCAACTGTTTGTGGCCAAAACGCACGAACCAAAGACTTATAAATGTAAAATTAGTTATTTTATGTATTACTGAAAATGTGTTTGCAAAACAAAGTACCCAACATGTAGTGTATTATGTTATTAAATAAATTGGTAAAGTCAGTCTATCAATCTGAATGGAAAAATACTCTCCCATAGTCCATATCCAAGGTAAATGGAGAAATACTGTACTTAAAAGTCTGGACATATTCCTTTTAATAAAGTTAGACAGTATTTAGATACGGGGCACACATGTGGCAAGTTGTTAAAAACATTAATAAAACAAAGAATTAAGCATCACACAATTTATTTACTGTAATGTATATAATATATCACCTCCAGCTGTCCAGATAATGTTGTCTTTCTGTTAGTGACTGCGGATTTCGCAGACATATTTGTGGTTGCTTTGTGTCAAATAAGCATAGAAAAACTACAAATATGTGGGGCATTGGGGGACTGTGTATGAGCTCTGGGTAAAATAAATATCTATTTGGGGGTGGAACTGCTGTTTTAAAAGACAGGATATGCTCATGGGGCAAGATACTAACATTATATGAGGTAAACTCATAAGCTCCTGGGGTTTACACTGCTTTAAAAAGAAGCATTTTTCTTGTTTCCTGTGAAAAAATGTGTACATTATCTTTTTCTTGGGGTCCCCTGAATTTATGCATATCAGAGAATTATATGTATTTGCTTGGTCGCATCATAATTGCTTCACAAAGAATAAAACAAAAATAGAGATTTGAGCATTGACAGTCATCATCGAAATGCATTACCATAAATTTTATAAAAACCCTCCAAAGCATTTGTATGCCGTGAAAAATAAAAACGTTAGTATAAAATACCTAAACTTGTCCAATTTTATATTTAAAAAATGAAGTGTGAATCAGTTACAATGTCCTTAGTTCACTTTGGTTGTGTAAGAGATTGTCCCTTTAACACTGGACGTACCTGTGCTTGCTGGTGGGAGAGAAGACCCTGTGCAACGAAACAAATAAACATAGAAACAATGTCAAAATACATGAATACGTCTTGTTCTTCTGTTGAGTATGTTTGTCATCTGATTGCAGTATGTACAGTATGTTGATAGCAATGATCTGGTTGCATTAAGGTGCACATTGTAGGTGGGATGCACAGATACTAAATGTAGCAAAAATCTCTTGAAAAACAATGTGCGTTGCATGCTAAAATCCAATAATAATATATAAATAAAGTTAAGATAACTGTTCCTGAAGTCAACAGAGTATAATTTTCTAGTAAAATCTGTTCTCTTAGAATATATACAAATGTAATTGTGTGTTGTCTTTATATGATAATGGTAATGAAAATGTAGACACTTTATTTATTAGTTATTATGATAAATATGTTTACATGCTTGTCAGAAATGTATGTATATCTTTATTCATATTTATTTATAAAAATGTTTTGCCAGGAAGAAATACATTGAGAGTTACCTCTCATTTTCAATTATGTCATGGGCATAGAGGTATGATGACAAATGATACATGTTTACAATACAGTACATAGTTACATAAGTGAACAGGGTATACATTATTTACAAGACATTGCATGCACAGTTAAAGATAATATATGTTACAGGCGTATATAACAGTTACAGACCAGATTAAAATGTGAGACAGCCTTAGTTTTGAAAGAACTTAGACTGGTAGCGGCTTTGAGAGTCTCCGGTAGATTGTTCCAGTTTTGGGGTGCACGGTAAGAGAAGGAGGAGCGGCCGGATACTTTGTTGAACCTTGGGACCATGAACAGTCTTTCGGAGTCAGATCTCAGATGATACAGTAGGTGCTGCATGTGTTAGGGGTGAGGAGCTTGTTCAGATAGATGGGTAGCTTGCCTAGAAAGTATTTGAAGGCAAGACAGGAAAGATTAACTTTGCACCTAGACTCAAGTGATGACCAATCTAGTTCTTTAAGCAATTCACAGTGGTGTGTGTTGTAGTTGCATTCCAGGACAAAGCAGCATATTGAATTGTAGAGGGTATCAAGTTTGCTAAGGTGAGTTTGGGGTGCTGTGTCATATACTATACGCATCTGCTGTGTGATACGCTTTCTGACAAGCAGACGTAGGGAGGATTTGTTCCTATAAAGTACACCTAGTTTGGAATAAGTTTTGGATGTCAGGGTATCAATGTGCAACCCAAATGTTAAATGGGAGTCAAACCATATGCCCAAATATTTAAAATTAGTAACATGCGCTAGGATGGTATTAGAGTTGGTTTTGATCTGAAGCTCATTCATTGGAAATTTAGCCTTGGCCCCAAATACCATTGTTACAGTCTTGTCAGTGTTTTTAAACAGTTTGTTTTGGGAAATCCAATTTTCAAGTCTCATAAAGTCAGACTGAAGTATGTATTCAAGGTCGGAGAGGTTATGGCTGTGTGGATATAGGATGGTGTCATCTGTATACATGTGTATTGAAGCTTCCTTACAAGCTGTAGGAAGATCATTGATGAACACTGAGCAGAGTAGGGGGCCCAGAACAGAGCCTTGAAGGTCCACCTCAGGTGATATCCAAGGGGTTGGAGTTAGAGCCCAAGAGACATGTTGGGATCTACCTGATAGGTAGGAATGAACCCAGTTTAAAGCATGCTTCCCTATTCCAGAGCACTGGAGTTTGTTTAACAAGATAACATGATCAACAGTATCAAAAGCCTTTGCAAAATCTGGGAATATTGCACCAGTGAGTTGTCCCAACTCCCTTCCACATTGGATCTCATTGCAAACTTTTAGCAGGGTAGTTACCATGGAGTGTTTGGGGCGAAAGCCAGATTGGAATTGGCTAGGGAAACTTGTCTTGGTATAGTAATCGCTTAATTGGGAGTGAACACATTTTTCTATGATTTTGGTTAGTATTGAGAGAAGAGAGATTGGTCTTTAGTTTGAGACAGTTTTTTTGTTCCCACTTTTGAAGATTGGGACAACTCGGGCAGTTTTACAGGTCTTAGGGACCTGCAGACAGAATAGAGTTGATTAAGGAAACAAGCGTTATGGCAATGGCTAGGGCACCAAGTCATAGGAACTTTGCTTGTAGTAGGTCAGGTCCACATTGGCTACCTAGTTTTAATTTGAGGAGCAGTTGTGTAATTGTAACGCTTGCGCTCACCAAGAACAAGGCGGGCCCCCGGTACTGAGGTGGTAAAGTACAAGACTGCGCACCCACAGCAGCGGGAGCACGCCTGGAGGGTGGATAGTCAGCGTAGCCGGGTCTGGGTTGGAGACAGTGGGCGAGTCTGAGTACTTGCTGGAGTCCGGGGGCGGAGCCAGTGGGGTCGTCAGTGTCCGTTGTGCCATGGTCTAGAGTAGGAGCCAGGAGAGTAGTATATTGTCCATAAGCCGAGGTCTGGGATGGAGAGGTGCGGGTAGCCAGGTACAAGCCGAGGTCCTTATCCAGAGGTGGTCCAATAGTCAAGCCGGGGTCTTTATCCAGAGGGGGTCCTAAAGTCAAGCCAGGTCGGTACACAGGAAAGCAAGGCACAAGCAAAGCATGAGATAGTAGTGTGGTCAGATAAGCGCACCGTTTGTTGCCTGGTACAGATGAATTTGCAGAAAGATCCAGTCTCCAGTCCACCTCTGGTCAAACTACAGTCTTAACTACATATTCACTTAAAGATTCTC
Organism: Ascaphus truei; assembly: GCA_036426205.1. Classification (NCBI taxonomy): domain Eukaryota; kingdom Metazoa; phylum Chordata; class Amphibia; order Anura; family Ascaphidae; genus Ascaphus; species Ascaphus truei. The sequence goes on along the minus strand of CM071567.1, from coordinate 173,519,092 downwards.
ACTTTAAGATGCACACTCTAAGATGCAATGCTAACCCTGGTAATGCTTTCCTTTGAGTGCTTTCAAAGTTATACACATGTAGATATACATCTATCACATGACCTCCCCCCAATAAATCTGCCTGTTACAATCTGGACAATTAACAAGACAATGAACCAATCAAGTTTGCTTATCTAACATACCACAGATCAATTACAGTCAGGATGGGGGTGAGTCTTGAATAAGGCCAGGTCCCCGCTGGCTACTGCAGTGCCCGCTGTAGCGGACGCTGCAGGGACAAGAGCCACCCCACAATGGGGCCGGGCCCGCTGCAAGGGGGGGGGGGGGGGGCACCGCGCTGCGCCGACAGAAGCTCATGCTCTCAAAAAAATTGAGTTGCGACGGAGCGCTAGACCACGCCCCCGGCGATTCAGCCAATGAGGGTGAACCTGCCGAGTGATGTCACGGCTGCGCCCCCATCACTCCCCCATCATGCCCCCCCGCCCTTCTTTCCCCCTGCAGCTCACTGCAGACCGGGGGAATCGGCTGCACGCGCCGCCTGCCTCGCAGACACGCGTGCAGCGCAGGCAGCGGGGCCGTAGCCTTACAGGGGTTACACAGGTTTCAGTGGGTTAATATAGCGCCATCTATGTACATAGCGCTTCACAGCAGTAATTCAGCAGTAATTCACGTGACATAATAATATAATACATAATGGGAATAAGCGCTTCAGACATAAAAGTAACATAAGGAAAAGGAGTCCCTGCTCAGAATAGCTGGCAATCTAAGAATGTCTTTAAAAGAAGGCTGTTTATGATACAAATGGACTTATATGACAGATATTTTTCTGCAGTGAACCTAAAGTTCAGCTTTTGAAGTGTAATAATAATAAAAGATAATATGAGTTGGAGAGACGAAAAAATTATATTCCATAAAACACACATACGTTGATGGATAGGGTGGATTGTGATGTTGCAGAGAGTGAGAGAGACAAATTATTCCTATGTTGTATTTCGCATAACATTGCTAGTTATAATATAGGGATATCACAATTATATATACAGTACATGCACAACCGTACTGTATATATCAGCATTTGATCACTGGAAATAAGCACAAGATTTTCATTTTGGTCTTGAATTTAAAATAGCAGTCTTAGGGACTCTGTATCAAGGTCTTCCAGCTACAAACCTGGGCAAAAATAGCTTGTTTTTATCAAAGAAAAAAAAACATTGTTTTAAATTTTTTATATACTGTAAATCGTGTGCTGTTTTCATCTCAGGTGTGAAGCTCTGATACATACAGTACTGAAGCCCTACAGTAATTTGAACCTCCTCAATCGGGTCTGTATGGCAAGAATGTATCACAATTCTGAAACTAGCTTTAGTGTTAAAAACTGTCTACCTTACAGGATCTCATTTGTGAGACCACATGACCCTGTAATAATGCAAATCATTTAAATATCATCAATAAGAAAATATAATAATGCAAATTAGGAAGACATCCTTCTGAATTTGGTGTTGTGTATACATGGGCACACACTGAGACATTCACACATTGTAAAGAGTAAACATAAATACATGGGCGAACACACACACCCACGCGCACGCACACATATGCGTGCGCACACACACGCACACACTGTATATATTTTTTTCTAGCATCATTGATCACCATGATGTTGGTGCAGGAAAAGAACGGTGTACTTAATTTCCCTATTTGTATTATCAATATTTCTGCTCAATTGCTTTAAAGATAAAGTGCAGTAAATATATTTAAATATATGCTGCTATATTTTCATAAATGCATATAAATTGACAAGGACCACTCAGTCTGCCCTAATCCAATTTTCTCTCCTGTTTTCCTTCCTAACAAACTTTGAATTGTTTCTTTTTTTATATTTTGATATCTCCAGTAGGGTTTCCCCCCCCCTTGCAACTACTGTCATGATAGTGGGAGAAGTACAGAATATGGCAGCTTCCCAGTGTTGCATTACATGTTGCTGATAAGCGCTGCCTTCACCCCCTTGACTTACTGGGACAATTATACAATGAAAAGTGATTGTGATGACATGAAATAATCTCCTTTTCCATTATATGGATGATGTGAATGGCGGTCCAACTCACTTTTGTGGGACTTGCGGTGGGACTTGCGGATGGAGTGATTGCGGGTACTGCCAGTGGAAGTTCCACATCCCATGTTTTTTTTTAGCAGTAGTCGTAATGAACTAAAAACAGGAGGGGAAAAAAAAAGATTATTATTCAGAACAATTCCCTTTGTGATTTGATCGATTATTAACAATTAACTATTAACAATATATATACAATAACTGCACATGAAGCTGAGATAAAAACATATGTAGTTTAGTAAACATTTCTTACCAGTTCCTACACTTCTAATGGTGCCTAAAAACCATAGCAGACTTCTATTGCAGTACAGGCCGGGCCGGTTTTAGAATTTGGCCTCCCATAAGCACTTACCTTTTTCTTGCGCTGGTCTCCTCCTCTTGCAGCGTCCCGACTTCACAAGGCGATGTGTTTACATGACAACGGCACACCTATGTGACATCACGTTGTCTTCGCAACATGTTGCCATGTGACGTTGCGGTGTCATTTGAGGGCGCGATTCTGCAGAAGGAGGAGGGCGACGCTGCAGGAGGAGGTAAGAGACCGTTACAGCGGCCCCAGGCTCTCCCCCGGCAAACAGTTTAATTGTTGTGGGGAAGAGAGAGGGGTCTCTGTCACAGCAGCACAGGCCTCACTGAAATTTCTCCCCCCCAAAATATGCTGCCCGGGCCTAGTACGACTATGCCTAAATACTGGTCTAAGTACAGACATTGACCCACAAAATCCTATACTGTACGTCTAAAAATGTGATAATAGTATACTTTTTTGTTTTTCATTAATCTATTACATTTCCCTTTATTGCTAAATTTGTAACATTGTCACATTGCTCAAATGTATGACAATTTCGCCATCATTTTGTGAACATGCCAGTATATAAAGTGTCATGTGACCATGAACTTTGACTTTAATGCTTAGCATCTGTGTCTTTCTCCCTCTATCTTTCTCTCTGTCTTTCTCTGTCTATTTGTCTCTGTCTGTCTGCCTCTCTTTCTTTCTCTCGCTCTCTCTCTCTCTCTCTCTCTCTCTCTCTCTCTCTCTGTCTGTCTGTCTCTGTCTGTCTGTCTCTCTGTCTCTGTCTGTCTCTGTCTGTCTCTGTCTGTCTCTGTCTGTCTCTGTCTGTCTCTGTCTGTCTCTGTCTGTCTCTGTCTGTCTCTCTCGATTTTTACTTGAAAACTAGTATGCACATCTCTAGGCAATACGAAGTCACAATGGATGATGTGCTTTTGGCCTCAATGACAAGGGAAACAAAAAGGGCAGGTTACAAAAACACACCAACTCGTGGCACTTATTGGTCATTTATAAGGCAGCCAATGGATGTCACCACCTTTAAACTTAGACAAAGCTTCCTACACAGCCACTTATCTAGAACTGGCAATATAAGTGGCACTCCTGATTTAATCTCTTGGCTGTTTGCAGTGAGGAATGCAACATAGCCAGTTCATTTTTTAATGAGCCGGGTCCCTTGCTTTGAAAAACAAAGTATATTATAAGTATCTCAGAATTGATAGTCAATGTTCTTTGACTTTCTGAAGACATTATGAAAATACAAAGTTCAAAATATATATAAATGTGATGCACTACTCCTCTAAGGGGGAGCTTGTCAGATGATTGTGACGATGGGGAGGATTTGGCCTGGGATAAAAGGGGTTACACCCCAATTGGCCACCCTCTACCCTCACCTGGGAAGCAAGGGGTTAACTGGACTGAGGTCCAGTAATGTGTTTTTACCTCGCTTCAATATCAAAATGCTTATTCCCCTGTGTAACTGTATTGTGTTATGCCAGTGTCTGCACCACACACACACTGGGGCTTAAGGGGTTAATAAACTACAGTTGAAGAAAATACAACTGTGGTGGGTCTTTTCAGAAAATCTGGGCTTCAAAAGGCTTGATTGAAGTTGGGTGTGAAAAGCAGAAGGGGTTTTTCGTGTACAGTATGTGAATACCTAATTTGCAGGCCAGGGGAATATTGCTGGGAGACAGCTTGGCCAGAAGGTCTGGGACATTGGGTGTGACATTTAGCACCAGGTGTATCACTATGTTTTATGTAACGTCTATGATATGGGGAGTGTGTTAATGGACACCTGTTACACGATTCTATTGGGAAATAGGAACAGGTGTAGCAATTGGAAACACCCTATAAATAGATGGTTTTAACACAAGCGGATCACTCTTTTGACAAAGGCCCCACGGGCTGAAACGCGTCAAGAGGATCCGCTTGCACATTCTGTGTGAATAAAGCTTTTTTCAGTTATCCATCAGCCTTCTCCATTATTGCGGCTGTGCGGCGTCTTCACCCCCCTCGGGAGGATTTGCTTATGGGAGAATAGGGAGGTTGCAATGCGTGCAGGGAGTGCTTCGGTATATCGGAGGCTCCGCAGTGACCCGAGCGAGTAGGACGCAGCCATGTTTGGGTGTTCGCGCATGCGCGGTGAGCCCGTGGAGGTGGTGAGGGAACAGAGGTCGCGCATGCGCAGTAAGGGGTTGTGAAAGCCCGCGAAACAGGAGCTACTCCTATAGGGTGGAGTGCACGGGACTACGAGTCCCATGAGCCTTAGCGAGACCAGGTGACGCAAGGGAGCCTATGGGGCGGGTGGATTCGCGGAAGGAAGGGTTAGGAGGTTGTGCAGGGGAGCACGTTGGGAGAGCGGATCAGGAGGAGGAAGGAGAAGGAGCTCTGCATGTAGGGTGGCCAGTAACCCCTACACTAGGCCACATACCCCCGGCCCAGTTTGGCCCTGATTCACGGTGAGTGAAGCAGACATAGGGACAGGCCATAAGATAGGAACCAGTCCCCTTTTGTACCAGAAGGAGAGTTGTTACATCCAGGGACTGTCGCGTTACCATACCGGAGGTTTGGGCTGAGACGTCGGCCAGCACAGCAGTCGCCAACCGGATGGGATCGCTCCGGAAAGGTATCCCTGGAGTGTCTTCCTCGTCGGATCCTTGTGAAATTCCTTTGCAGGCCCGAGCGCTGGAGCGCTGAAGCGCTAGGCAGATAACCTCAATAAGTGCACCAACTATAAGATCAGAACATAGTGGCTGCGCAGTCACACACACACATACCCTACGTTGGGGGGTGGGGGGAACTGTGGTGTGGGGAACTGGACACGGTGTGGTACCCGGTGAAGGGGTCGCGTCTTGCGAGACGAAGTAGTATAGTGTCTCCTATACGGAGGGACACCTGTTTGATGATAAGCAAGGTTATGGTTGTCATTAGTAAAGCCGTTGGTTATTTTATATACTGCGTGTATTGTGTTACATTATTGTCCTGTGAGGAACAACTTCCACTCTGCTGGGAGCCATCACAGGTGGAGGCGCTGCACTTGGTAAAAGGTTATTTGTATTCATATGTGTTGCCCCAGGCTCTCCGTGGCGGAGGCTAAGGCCCTGCGAGCCAACAGGTTGAACAGCATTGGTAGCGCACTGTTTTCAATAGGAAACAGGGCTACACTTAGCATCTCTGTCTTTCTCCCTCTATCTGTCTCTCTGTCTGTCTGTCTCTGTCTGTTTGTCTCTGTCTGTCTACCTGTCTCTCTCTCTCCCTCTCTCTCTCTGTCTCTCTCTGTCTCTCTCTGTCTCTCTCTGTCTCTCTCTGTCTGTCTCTGTCTGTCTCTGTCTGTCTGTCTCTGTCTGTCTCTGTCTGTCTCTGTCTGTCTCTGTCTGTCTCTCTCTGTCTGTCTCTGTCTGTCTCTGTCTGTCTCTGTCTGTCTGTCTCTGTCTGTCTCTCTCGATTTTTACTTGAAAACTATTGCCCCATTTTGCTAACTTAGCCAAATAGTTTGCACATCTCTAGGCAATACGAAGTCACAATGGATGATGTGCTTTTGGCCCCAATGACATGGGAGACAAAAATTGTCATTTTGTTTGCCCAAAATATTTACCAGTAATTATCTTGGAAACTAGGAGGGGGAAGAGAGGGAGGAGTCCCCAAAGCTGTAAATAACACATTTCAGCTCCAGGCACTCTGGTTCCCACCCTGGTATAAAACAAAAGGGCAGGTTACAAAAACACACCAACTCATGGCACTTATTGGTCATTTATAAGGCAACCGATGGATGTCACCACCTTTAAACTTAGACAAAGCTTCCTACAGAGCCACTTATCTAGAACTGGCAATATAAGTGGCACTCCTGATTTAATCTCTTGGCTGTTTGCAGTGAGGAATGCAACATGGCCAGTTCATTTTTTAATGAGCCGGGTCTCTTGCTTTGAAAAACAAAGTATATTATAAGTATCTCAGAATTGATAGTCAATGTTCTTTGACTTTCTGACGACATTATGAAAATACAAATTTCAAAATGTATATACTGTAAATGTGATGCACTACTCCTCTAAGGGGAAGATTGTCAGATGATAACAAAAGACGCCTTTCCATTATTATTTAATTGTGAGAATGTATCTAGGGAAAACACGCGTTTCATGCTTTGCTGCAAATGATCTGTATCTGCATAAACAAAGAAGCTAAGATTACATCTAGCATATGACGATGTTGTAGAGTGTGTAAAGAACCAGAGACACAAATCTTCCAAGGAATCTCACTCATTTTGCAACAACCAAGGATAAAAAAAAAAATACATAAGTCATTTCCTCTATTTAAAGCTGTGTGTCAATTCTCATGTTGCCAGTTTGTGTGTGGGAAAAGGGGAAGAGAAAGAGATGAGAGAGAGAGAGAGAGAGAGAGAGAGAGGGAGAGAAGAAATTATATATTTATATATATGAATAAAATCAATAAAATAAATAGAACAGATTTTTCAACATTTATCAAAATAAACTTTTATGTATACAGTATAACCAAGCTTATTTACGTTACCAAGTACAATGCTTCACAATTTAAATATAATTTACATTTATTTGAGACATAATTGGACGACCTGTATAACATTACCCGAATTGAAAATTGAAAAGAATTAAGATCATTTTAAAAATGTTTTTCGTTTTTTTATTTTTTGCATATGTCTTTATCATTGAAAAATCTATTGTCCGCGCAGAGTCAGAATTTATGTGAAGAATTCATGGCCCATTTATCTTTTCTTGAGACACTGTAGATTTGTTAAAATTCTACTCTCTCTTCATTACACTAAAACTTTATTCCGCAGAAGCGGGTATACTCAAAAAAAATTCTAAGTGCTGCAGACACATTTGTTAACAACTCAATTAAATTAGTTTCCAATATGATTGGAATGATATGATTTATGATATATTTATGATTGCTCGATAGGAGCAGTTAGTCCGATCAGCTTCTAGAAAACGAGTAAGTGCCTATGTCATACCATTAGGGCACTGCTAAGGTTATTGAACCAAGAAGAGACATGCATAGATTAAATTATAGTATACTGTTAGGGTTGCCAGGTGGCTTCTACAAAAATACTGGACATAATCGGAAAAGGTGCGACCCGCTCGAGAAAAGTTGGTGGTTAGTAGTTGGTATGTTATTTATAAATGATCTGACCATTGCGCAATTTTTTCAAAATCAAAGTAGGCACCAATTTGCACAATTTCATAATCTATTTCGTAAAAAATTCTGGGGAGGGGTCTGGGGATGGAGCGATCTCCCCATTTTTTTTACACAATAGTATATGAAATGGTGTAAATTAGAATGAATGAGAAGAGTCCTAGTACCAAAAGGTAGAAAAGGTGTGTGGATCGTGAAGACCGCGACGCCAATGAAAAAAAGGGATAAACTCGCCAGCAAAGAGAATTAAAACGAATTTATTGGTCTACATAAAAAACATGGACAGAACAAGACTCTCCTCCCACGCATTTCATGCCCCCCATGCGGCGCTTTCTCAAGGAGTAAGAATACTCCTTACAAGAGGAAAACACTTTGGTGAGGCATCACGTAATCAACACAAGTAATATTACCTCATTTCATATGCCCCTTTGCTGTGTCTCTTCCTATTATGATCTTCCATTTCATTTAAATACTACCTCCCCAACCTGTTTACACTCCGATATATTACTATATATTTTTATTGGCATATTCCAAATGTTTTGTTGCCCTCCTGGAGCATACATTCGTTTTTTAATTTTTCTAGTACCAAGAGGGCACAAATAAAGAGTGTTGTTTGTCCTATAAAAGTTCCTGGCGCAAATGGATAAGGTAATGCCTTATGAGTTGCTAATAATAGAGATACTGATGTAAACTTCCTAGGAGCTGGGCAGGGAGGGTTACAGATCTCCATTCTGGGATACTCCATTTTTGGGAAAGATAGGTCAAAGAGAGGAGGAGGGGTATTATTTTATATTGAAGACTCCTTACAATTTACGCTGCTAAATATCCCCTCAACCCCCAGCTCTTTTGAAATCCTAGTTGGTAAAATGTACCTACCTTTCTTTAAGTTTATTCTTATTGCTGAAATCTACTGCCCCTTAAGGCCCAACTACAATCCCTGACTGATATGACTACAGTAACTTTCTTGACACAGTTTCCTCTCTGAATGTGAACAGTGAGCTGTTAGCGCTTGGTGATTTCAACCTCAATTGGCTTGACCCTAAAAACAACAAAATCTGGACACTAAATTTAACTCAAATAATTTCCCAATCCACATGGACAAACCTAAAATCTGGCAACCATACTGTGCTAGATTTAATTCTATCCTCTAGTCCCAATTGAGTCCAATTCTCAGGTATCCTACCTGACTTTGTCAGCGACCATGCAATAGTGTACTGTGTAAGGATAATCAAATCACCCAAATCAAAACCTAAAGTTCTACTCACTAAAACATTTAGAAACTTTAACCAACAGCAATTTATGCCTGATCTTACCAACTGTCCTTGGTACAGAATCAACTTGATACCTGACCCCGATTCTGTGCTTGATTATTTCCAAACAGAGTTCTTAAAACTCTGTGATACCCATGCCCCACTAAGCAGAGTAAGAGTATGGGGGCCCCACCTTCCGTGGGTTATAACTGATCTTATAGCGCTCTACCATTTCAGGGATGCCTTGTGGATAAGATAAAAAGTAACTGGAACTACCAAGGATCTTAATAATTATAGATGCCTGCGGAATATCTCCACGAGGCAAACAAGACACACAAAAGCTCAATATTACTTTGACAATCTTCATCAACACACATCAAATTCAGCAAACTTCTGGGAGATCATCAACAATATATTCCAGTCTTCTAGCCATCAACAACAATCTAATGTAGCCCTGGTAAGAAATTGGGCTATAGGTCTTTCCTCCTTCTGGTATAAGACCTGGTAAGGGAAGGCTGCCAGAAGATATCATGGGTTTCCCCCACTTCAAGCTGTCCTTGAGTACCTACGAACTAAGTTTGGTAGGGCCGCCTATTAGTGTGTTCAGTTGCAGAGGACTCTGTGACTGAGTAGTTAGTGAGTTTTCAGTTGGAGAAGGAGAAGCCAGCAGCCTATGAGTAGAGCTGATTGAAGTATAGTTAGGGAGGTGGACCAATGCCTCTCACCCTGATTAGGGGGTGAGGGAAGCGCTAGCCCCACCCTGGGTGCCCTGGGCCTAGGGTGGTGGCAGGGAAAAAGACCATCCTGAGGGAGAGCGGTCTGGAGGAGCTGACAACCTGTACCTGACTGAACGTACTGCTGACTTATCCCTGTTCACAAATGTGCCTCTAATCCAGCAGTGTGGTGGTTAACTGCTGGTAGGCAATTAACTAACCCCACCTACCTGATTGCTTAGAAAAGCCTGTCTTGTCAGACAGGAAGTGACTCCTTAGCTCTGACTGAGAGCTGAACTTTGAGACAGAGCAGTGGTTCTTGAGTCTCCCAGGAGAGACTGACCAAGAGAACACAGATCTCTGGAGCTGACAAATAAGACTACTAAACCTGAAGCTGACACACCCTGAGGGAAGGGAGCTGAACCAGGAACTGAGAAGATTTTCCCTCCAAGGAACAGATAAGACTTTCATTCTTAAGAGACTTCTTATATCTGCTTATTTCATGCTATGTGTTTGGGGCTGGGAGAAATGCTTGACTAAGGGAGATGTGAATTAATTGCATAGTGTTTCACTAGAAATACTCCCAAGTGAATATAAGCTTTGTTCCCCCCCCCTGTGGTTGGATGGATTTCCTGATGAAAAGGAAAAGGCACAATAAAGCCTTATTATAATTTCACCTTATAAAAGTCTCCAATTGTGTACCTCTGTGAACGTCCGTCTACATATGGTGTCCGAAGTGGGATGAGAGGTGTCTTTGAAGTTAAAAAGGACCGGAGATTTTTATGTGAATTTTTTTTATGCTTTTTGCCTACAAACAAGTCTGAGAAACTTAGAAAAAAAAACTCATGCAGCAGAGATCAGAGTTAAAGGGATATACACCACTGAAACTTACAAAACCACTCTTTGCCCCAATCCCAAGAGGAGAGAGACTGCTGAAACAGCTAAACCTTATTTTGCCTATCACAAAGTGTAATATGGTCATTGAAATAAGGATTTTGCCATCCAGCCATAGTCAGAGTTCAAGAAGTGAGTCAGCCCTTAAAAAGGGATAGGTGTTTGTTGTTTTCAAAAGTTTCGCTGAAGTAGTGAATACATATGGTGACCCACGAGTGGTACTGATTTTGCAAATAAAGGTTGCCACACCGCATAGGGCTACCAGCTGTGAATTGAGTATATGCAGAAAAGTGTGAAAATTGATACAAGACGGTGCTGAAGCAGGGGAATTTTTAGCAAACAAATGCTGAGTGTAAAATTGCCCTATAGGGGAAAAGGGATTTCTGATCTGTGTAAAAGGTATTTCAAAGCCAATTGCTGAGTGTTGAGTCACCCTGCCGGGAATGAAAGAAATAGTCCACTGCAAAAAATGTTTTTTTTTTCTGCAAGTAAAAAAGTCTACCTATATATGCTGTATCTTGGGAGCAAAGTGTGAAGTGTGAATGCCATAATACCCAAAGATGAGACTGAAAATTACTGAACTCAGGCAGAAAACCAAATTCTGTTGCTGAAGCGGAGGGATTGTACCTAGCAAGTAAATTGTGTAAAGCAAACAGAAATTTTTACCTAGCAACCACACATTCAGCATATCTAATGAGAGATTAAACCTAGCAAGTAAATGGTGTAAAGCAAATAGACTTTTTTACCTAGCAACTGCACATCTTGTATACCTGATAAGAGAAAATGCATGCACAGTACTACTGATATTGAAAAAAAAATTACCCAAGAAAGAAAAGTCTACAGAGATGCCTGTGAGAGCTATGACCTCTACAAGCAAAATATGCCCATCTGTAGGACTACCACAATTGGGGGTTCTAGCAAATACAGTGGCAACATCTGCAATAGCGCCTCCTGAGGTCAGGAAGAAAATTACACCTGATAGCCTAAAAATGGAGGACAAGATGCAGCGTTCCTGTAATGAACCCTACCCCACGGAAGAGTGGCCCTTCCAGTCCAATAAAGAGGAAGACATCTCTTACGGGGAACCCAAACCGAGTCACACCCACAAAACACCCCAAGAATGGTGGGGGTGCCTGAACTCGGCACGAACAGAAAAGACCGCCCTCTATGATGACGAATATGGTCGACAGGAGACAGAGCGGGAGCAGCAGATCACCCAATATTTCTGTCAGCTAAAGCAACTGCAAGAAAAGCCTGGCGTATATAATGAAGCTGCTAAAGTATCAAATAAAGAAGGAGACCCCAGTATTCCTGATGGGACGGAGTCATCCAAAACAAAAAGGCGTTAAAAGAAAAAGAAAAGCGGTTTTTCACTTACCGTGGAATGAACAGACACGTCCGCAGATCCTGTGGAGAAAAAGGGGGACAAGTTGCCCTACAGCCTAGAGAAAATTGAGAATTCGTCCCGCGGTTAACCGTATATCCAGAGGGCCCAAGGCAGAAGTCGTGTACCCCAAAGAAGTGTCTGTCCGGTGCCAACAGTGAGGAACCCTCAACCAACCATCACAGGGAAGTGGAGCCGGAACCAGTGAGTGACGATCCCTTGACCAGCCCTGAATATGCCCTGAAAAATGCCAGGCATGACTGTGATATGCTCCGTGAACAATTGAAACAAAAGGAAGATGGTTACACAGAGCTACAGAAAAATAACGTGAGGCTACAAAAAGATGTGCTCACAATTTACTCTTTAGCCAGGACAGAATTGTTCGATCTCAAGACTGAGCTAGATACTGCAAAGGCTACTATTTCCGCCATGGATGAAAAGCAGAGCCAATCTGATAAAATGGTGGCTATGCTAAAGCGGAAGTATGAGGAGGCACTGAAGCAGATGACAGTCTTCCAGCAAGAGGTTCACACTCTTAGCATAGAGCTGAATGCCTCACAACAGGAGATTAACAGTGTCCGGATAGAAGTGGACGTATCTCAGAAAGAGGTTCAGACACTCCGCAGAGCACTGGATGCCTCACATCATGAGACCAACAGCTGCCGCACAGACCTGGAAGTTTCCAGAAAGGAACTACACAGTCTCACTGAGGAGCTGGACATTGCTAAAGAAACTATTGGTAATCTTGATACAGATCTCAAAGTCTCTCAGAAGGAGCTTCAGACCCTCAACCTAGAGAAGGAAGTCTCATGCCAGGAGACTGTCATTCTCAAAGCAGATGTGCGTAAATGGAAGGAGGACTGCAAAGAGGCCCTGAAGAATACAGAGACTGAAAAAGAAGAAAATTCAAGATTAAAAAGAGAAAACTTAAAACTGAAAGAAGAAAATTTTCAGTTGACAGAAGAAGTCAAGGAAAAGTTTGAAGCAGAGCACCGACTGCAGAACCAACTGCAAGGTCTGCGTACACACCTCCAATATGCTGAGTAGAAGCAGCAAACGCTGCAGGAAGAAAAGCTGCAGGCTGTTAAAGAGGTACAAGCGCTGCAGGAACGTCTGAATATCCAGTACGTCCCCACAGAGCAGTATGAGGAGCAAAAGGCCACGCTGCATGTCTTCAGAGCATCCTTGGAGGCGGAGCTTTGATACCAGGTGACTCTGTATGAGATTAAGCGTGAGAAGGCTCAGAAACTGGAGCAAGAGCTGGAGAGACAGAGAGACTGTTCCATTCCCTTAAGTCAGTACATCAAGGAGAAAACAGACGCAGCGGCAACCTTACAACAAAAATTACAGAGCTCCAGAATATGAAGGAGACACTGATACAGACTCAGAGAAAGCAAAGTGCACAGATAAATTCCCTGAGAAGAGACTTGCAAGACGCACTCAAACAGGTTGAGACTCTGCAGACCAGTAACTTACAGATTCCTCCAATACGGAAAAACGTATTGGCTCTGCCCAAGCACCAGTATCCCACAGTAACTAATGCCCGTGAGGACAAGGGTACAGTGAGAGTTGGGGACTCCACGCACCATCAAAACAAGATTTTGAAGTTTGAGCCACCTAAGAAAGCACTAGCCAAACCTACCGCTGCCCAACAGGCAACTAACAGAGGTAGTAGTGCAGAATCAAAGCCAGAAGAATCCTTAGCTGAGGAAGCTGAAAAGATAGGACGTTCTTTTGAAAGGGTGGTGGAGGTGCAACACAGTCCCAAAGAAGCTGAACTGGCGACTCTGTTGTGTGGAGGAGGTGTAGAAAGACCGCTTCAAAAGCGAAAAACTCTAAGGGCTAGTACTAACTGCTCTACAACTGTTGCCATACAGTTTGTCTACAAAAAGAGGAGTGCCCGACGCAACAGAAATCTCATGACCGCGCACTCGGGTTAAAAAGACTTTACTTGGAAAAAGTCCTCCTCGAGCAACTGAGGAGTGCCTGATCCAAGCCTCGGGGGAGACAAAAATAAACTGGAGGAAAGGGCTCCAATCCAGCGGGACAGAGGGTTCTCTTCTCCATCCACTATCATTTAAGTCACAGAAAGATCCGATGAGAGTGGAAGGATGGGCTTTGGCCGTGGTAAACCCGAGCTTCCCACAAACAGGGGAGGTAGGTAATAGGGGACTTATCCCTGTTCACAAATGTGCTCTAATCCAGCAGTGTGGTGGTTAAATGCTGGTAGGCAATTAACTAAACCCACCTACCTGATTGCTTAGAAAAGCCTGACTTGTCAGACAGGAAGTGACTCCTTAGCTCTGGACTGAGAGCTGAACTTTGAGACAGAGCAGTGTTCTTGAGTCTCCCAGGAGAGACTGACCAAGAGAACACAGATCTCTGGAGGCTGACAAATAAGACTACTAAACCTGAAGCTGACACACCCGAGGGAAGGGAGCGTGAACCAGGAACTGAGAAGATTCTCCCTCCAAGGAAAAGATAAGACTTTCATTTTAAGAGACTTTATATCTGCTTATTTCCTGCAGTGTTGGGCTGGGAGAAATGCTTGGACTAAGGGAGATGTGAATTAATTGCATAGTGTTTCACTAGAAATACTCCCAGTGAATATAAGCTTTGTTCCCCCCCCTGTGTTGGATGGATTTCCTGATGAAAAGGAAAAGGCACAAGAAAGCCTTATTATTAATTTCACCTTATAAAAGGTTCCAATTGTGACCTCTGTGAACGTCGTCACATTGCACTGCTACTGCGCTGAGGAATAAAGACCTGCTGCTTTTAAGAAAGACTCAACCATGTGAGGGAATCTCTCTTCCCTGTGTGTGGGATCTCTGGAAGTTAGTGAGTGGTTCAGTTGGAGAAGGAGAAAGCAAGCAGGCTATGAGTAGAGCTGATGGAAGTATAGTAGGGGGTGGACCAATGCCCTCTCAACTGATAGGGGGGTGAGGGAAGAGCTAGCCCCACCGGGTGCCCTGGGTCTAGGGTGGTGGCAGGGAAAGAGACCATCCTGAGGGGAGAGCGGCTACGTATGCTTGAGATGAGCAGGGTCAAAAAGAGGTTACATCAGCGTAAGGAAAGAAGGAGGGGGGTGGGGAGGGGAAGGGATGGAGATGGAGTGAAGAGGCGTTTTTGGGAATAAAGAAATGAGGAGTTGTCCCTGGGCGGAATGAGAGGAAGGGGTATGGAAAATAAACGAGGTATTAGACGCGGCTGGAGGGCTTACCAGAGATGGAGGCGCTGCACCACTAGATGAAACGAAGGCATTCACCCCAGAAACCTGATCCTGCCATCCCCCATACTATCGCGGGTGACTCATGCCCTCCTGTTGCCAGCAGGTATGCACCACACTCAGACATGTAGCCAGACCCTAGTACAGGGTAGGGGGGCTGATCTGCGATTGCCCCAGGGATGGAGGGAGGGCTACAGTTGGAGGCGCTGCTGAGATAAACAGGACAGGTTTTCAGCGAAGCAGGACTGAAAGTGTTAGGTACACCTTCAGAGCAAGTGCTACAGAAAGTAGGGCATGTTTGCATACTAGGAGTAGTTAGGAGAGCATGGACTCTCGCACAGTATGCCCTGGGTGCCCTAAGAGGGTGTTGTAAAGGTGGGTGCATGGCTATAGCTGTCCTAGTCCCTTGAGGCAGATAGTGTGAGACAACTGGGGGGATTAGGCTTTTAACTTGGCCAGGGGCCATGGCCCAGCTTCTGCACTATGGGTGGCCAAAAGTAGGAGACGCCCATACTTAGGGAGATGCCTAGTACCGTAGCCAGTACCTAGAAAACACACCACAGAGTGCTTGTGATGAACCGTCAGCGAGTGCAGTGTACTAAGAAGGAGTTCTGCCTAGCCTGGGGTATGCCATACGTTATATTCGTGGGTTAGAGCACCAGAGAGAATAGTCAGTGTCTAGGAACGTGTTGCACAGTTGACACTGAGAGTAGCGCTATTGTGGGCTTAGAGGCTCATTAAAGATGGCGGCAAGAGATACATGTGCTCTGCGGGGCATGGAGGAGGTTAAAATGGCGATAGCAGTGTCATTCATTGCAACGCAGGTTGCAGCCGATCCAAAATGGCGGTTCCCGCTGAGCCTAGATCGCGCACGTGCTGCGTATGTGGCGAGAGATGTGCAGGGGTTTGGCGCCAAACCCAGATCCCCAGTAGACAGAGCGGAGCGGCACGAAGGCCGAAAGCACGCCCCCCTGTGCAGTGTGCAGTGACTGGCCGACAAATGAAGCCACGTCACGCAGAGTGAGAGAGTGCCCCTCCTCTTGTTTCCACCAGAGGGAGGGGGCACAACAAAAGCCAATCAGAGCAGTCCTCTCCAGCGAAAGGAGAGACAGGAAGTGAGAGCGAGGAACTTCACTTCTGCCTGACAGTTGACGAAGAAGGAGCTAAGAGCAAGCTGAACTATTCAACCCCCGCGCAAAAGATGGCTGATCTGAGTTTGACCACCTACCAGTTTCCAGGAGGCTTCCTGGTTGTGGAGGTTGATGGCCAAGAGTATCTCCGGTGCCTGTGTGTACACTGCAGGACACCCGGAGTGGCCCCAAGCACGACAGCACGATGCCCCCAGTGTGGCACGTTCTACTTATGGCCTGTCGAGCCATGGCCTATGATTAAGACCCCGCGGGGTGCCTCTCCAGCAACCCTGATTGAGGTGTCGGAGGTGGAGGAGAAGACTGTCCTGGTCCCCTATATCACCCCTGAGGTAGGGACCGAGGCCCAGCCAACCAGAGATGTCCTGGCGGAGGAGAGCGCGACCACAGTAGAGGTACCGGAGCGGGCCCGTTTCATACCAAAGGCAGTGCGGCAAGAACTCAAGGTGACTCCCAGGCGGAGGAACCGTCGCACTCCTCATCGGAGGAAGGAGACAGCCTATCATCGGTGGCGATGCTCCTACCGGCGAACCACCCCAGCTGTAATAAAGATGCAATTCTACTGACCAGTGAGAGGGAGCAGACGAGTCCGGAGACCCACCAACGGGAGCGCTGGTGTGGCCTGAGCCGCGTAGAAGTCCCACGGCCATGGCGACTCCCAGTGCGGCGGAGATGGGATCCGAGACGGCTCCGGAGGAACCAACGAGCATCAGCCGGCAGCAGAGCGGTAAGGAGACACCACCCCCCCTTACTCCCGCCAGGCAAAGACGGAACTGGAAGAGAGTGAAAGGCTTGTGGCCTACCTGCCGGTCCGCGATCCTGATGGTCCTCCACCGCCCCTTCCGGTCCTCGACGCACTTCCGGTGCAAGACCATGGAGCGGATGGAGATTCCGCGGCCACCAGCGATGACGTCACTTCCGGGTCCAACCGGCGCAAAGGCCCGGAAGCTTTGTTCTCTTCAATGAGGAGAGCGGCAATGGAGGCAGAATTCAAGAAGTTCAAGGCCCAGGTAGCCAAGAGAGGAGCCCGCAGTGCGGCAGAAAGAGCAAGTCACAAGATGCCTACCAGTCGTGGCATTGCCCGACTCAGAGACACTTTGCAGGACATTGCTGATCCCATGGTCACCACCCCTAGCACCATTGCCCCGGCCACTGCCCCTGCCCCGTCACGTGTCATGCCACCGGGTCCTAGTGGGAGTACGCTGGAAAAGACGCCCAAATATTCCACTGATTGGAGGGATTGGGAATTGAGTGATGAAGGGTCTGATGTGGAGATACCATATTCCAGTGTTATACGTGTGACTAACCCTGTTGCATTTAATCCTGTGCCTAGAGGTAGGGCCCGAGGGTCCCAGACTACTGCTCAAGTGGGTCCCGTGAGTCCAGTAGTACATAAGATGAACCCCACGACCTACACAAATGTTATCCAAGGTAGACGCAAAGGCTCACACTCTACTGAGGCCGCGACGTCAGGTGTGTCCTCACAAACTGAGTCTGATACAGGTATGAGTGTAGCGTCATCATACGAACACCAAGATAAGTTGTGGGCACCGCTGTTCACAGGTTACCATGAAGGTATGGACCGCAAAAGGGTCATGCTTATCAAGAACAGTATAGTAGATCATTGGTGGGCTGTAAGCACCTTTTCTCCCCAGGAGGTTGCAGATGAACTAGACAATAGGTACCGAGAAATTGAGCAGAAAATAATTATTCCCCAAGGCTCATCTATTTTGTATGACGATATTGCCCCTGAGGAGCCACAGTTCTGGGTACTGCCACGCAAGGCTGGGGACAGGAAGCTGACGAAGCTAAGTAGGTCAGACAGGGCCATAGTGGCAAGGTACCGGCAATCCCATGGCTATGAATTCCCATATATACCAGAGCCCATTATGCAAGAAATAGAGGAGCAGAGAGATGCCTGGCTCCGAGAAGCTGTCCTTGAGTACCTACGAACTAAGTTTGGTAGGGCCGCCTATTTGAGAGAAGAGAAAATCTGTGATGTAACAAGGGCTTGGAGTACAGGTCGGAGTATTTACATGCATAGTGTTAAGTATAGGCCGGAGTATGGGTCTGTACAACCCTATTATGTAAAGATTGTAGATCACAATGGACGAGAAGCAAGGAAACCTGATCCCCGCCATTATTATTAGTTCGGGTTCTCCATGTTGGGAGGTACCCAGTGTTATTGATTCGCCATCTGGGTGGGACAGTCTGATGTGTTCGCACTAATCAATTGTGTTTGTAATCCACAGATTGTTCGCCTGCAGGATGGTACAGCAAAATTAGGTCCAAATGGGGACCATTGGATTCCACCTGAGGGAGAGTGTAGCCGTGGTAAGAAATTGGGCTATTGGTCTTTCCTCCTTCTGGTATAAGTCCTGGTAAGGGAAGGCTGCCAGAAGATATCATGGGTTTCCCCCACTTCAAGCACTGCTCTGAGTGGTGGAGGTAGGTCACCTGACCCTGTGTCTAAGGCAAGAGACACAGGGGAGGGGCCTGCTGAAATCATAAAGAGCAGGGCACTGCCTATTTAGTGTGCTTTCAGTCTGGCTAGTGTGTTCAGTTGCAGAGGACTCTGTGACTGAGTAGTTAGTGAGT
>CM071567.1:173391079-173499997 GCA_036426205.1 Ascaphus truei | reverse complement strand
TGGAAGGATTCCACCCCGCGTTCCTGGGGCTTACCAGAGATGGAGGCTCTGCACCACTAGATAAAACGAAGGCATTCACCCCAGAAACCTGATCCTGCCATCCCCCATACCATCGCGGGAGACTCAGGCCCTCATGTTGCCAGCAGGTATGCACCACACTCAGATATGTAGCCAGACCCTAGTACAGGGTAGGGGAATGATCTGCGATTGCCCCCAGGAAGAGGGGATACACTAATGTCAAAAAGGATAATACTACTCTGAGAAATCACACTGACTGTGCAAACGCATTCAATAAATATTTTGTGGGGTGTGCTACTTCCTAACTATCAAATCCCATCCTTAACTACAATTAAAAGGCTCAACGTGTGAGAACCCCTATAGCTCCACGCCATCCCAACAGTGCCCAATTTTCAATTTGTCCCAGTATCTAAACAAGAGACTAAACATGTGCTCCTAACATTAAAACTAAACAGCCAATGTGGACCTGACATAGTGCAATTAAAGTTCCTATGACTTGGTGCCCCAGTCATTGCCATACTACTTTCCTCCCTAATCAACTCTATTTTGTTTCCAGGTCGTATCTCACAGACCTGGAAAACTGCCAGATTTGCCCCTGTCTTCAAAAGTGGGCACAAAACATTGTCTCCAACTGCAAGCCAATCTCTCTTCTCCCAATACTATTTCTCTTCTCCCAATACTATCCAAAGTCATGGACAAATGTGTTCACTCACAATTAAGCGATTACTATACCAAGACTAATTTTCTAAATCAACTCAAATCTGGCTTTCGCCCAAACCACTCCATGGTAACTACCCTCTTAAAAGTTTGCAAGGAGATAAATTGTGGAATGGAACTGGGACAACTTACTGGTGTAATATTCCAAGATTTTGCAAAGACTTGATACTGATGATCATTTTATCTTACTAAACACACTTCAGTACTCTTGAATAGAGGAGACGACAGAGAAGCCCAATGCTATATCCAACATGACAGAAATACACAGTAAAATACTTATATATTCTCTTGAAAAAGGGTCATTTAATTTAACCCTTTGGCCAAAGCGTTCCCTACTAACTTGTGAAGTGGGGAGGGGCGGGCTTAAAACCTGGGCAGGTGGAGCCACCAACCTCCAACAGCTGAAACAGCTGAGAATAGGTTAACAGAACACAAAACCCCAGCAAGCCCTTTTTGGGAACCCCTGAGCCCCCACAAAATATATCTATGTATTTAATTGTCAAAATGGAGTGCTATTGAGCGTGGCATATGTATACAACGCCCCTCCCCACTTCACAAGTTAGTAGGTCCTTTCATTCTGCTGGATATAGATCCAATGTGGTCTTGCTCCCTCCTAATAGAGGTAAATTAGAATTTTAATCCTAATAGAGGTATATTAGTATTTTATCTGGTAGTGTTAGGACCTGCGAACGGGTGTCTGCCTTGTTGTGGCTCGCAAGCTTACAACACTTTGGCCAAAGGGTTAAACTAAATGACCCTTTTTCAAGAGAATATATAAGTATTTTACTGTGTATTTCTGTCATGTTGGATGTAGCTTTGGGCATCTCTGTCGTCTGTTGTATACATTTGCCACGCTCAATAGCACTCCATTTGACACTTAAATACATACATATATTTTGTGGGGGCTCAGGAGTTCCCAAAAAGAGCTTGCTGGGGTTTTGTGTTCTCTTGAGTAGAGGAACACACTTTAAACTGGTTTCACTCCTACCTATTTGGTAGATCCCAATTATATCTATCTTGGGCTCTAACTCCAACCCCTTCCATGTCACCTGTGGGGTCCTGCAAGGCTCTATTCTGGACCTCTACTCTTTTCAGTCTTCATTAATGATCTACCTACAGGTTGTAAGGCAGCTTCAAGGCACATGTATGTGGATGACAATTTTAAATGCACGCAGCCCTAGTCTTTCTGATTTTGGATACATACTGTACTTCAATCAGATTTTTCATGACTTAAATACTAAATTTACCAAAACAAACTGTTTTTAAACAGTGACAAAACTAACTATGGTATTTTGGACTAAGGCTACTTTTCTAAAGCTACCAACAACAGAGCTACAGATCAGAACCAACTCTAACACCACTCTAGCTGGTCACTAGTTTTAAATAACTGGTCATATGGCTTAATTCCCGTTTAAACTTTGGGTTGGCTATTGATACTCTGACATCCAAAACCTATGCCAAACTGGGTGTACTTTATAGAAAAAAAAAAATCCTCCCTAAGCCCACTAGTCAGAAACCCCATTGCACAGCAGATACTAATGCCAATTATATACTATGAGGACATAATATATGGCACAGCACCCAAAACTCACCTTAGGAAACCAGATATTTTCTACAACTCAATATGCCGCTTTGTCCTACAACGTAACTAAAACACAAATCACTGAAAAATGCTTGAACAACCAGGTTGGATATCCCTGGAGTTCAGGTACCAAGTACATTTTTCTTGTCTTACCTTCAAATATTATCTGGGCAAGCTACCCGCCTACAAGAAAAAAACTCCTCACCCCTACCAAACCCAGCGCTTATCACCGGAAGTCTGACTCCAAAAGACTGTTCATGGTCCCAAATTTCAACAAAAAAATCCGGTCGCTCCTCCTGTTACCTTGCACCATACGAATGGAACAGCCTACCAGAGACTCTCAAAACCGCCTCCAGTTTAAGTTCTTCCAAGACTGCAGCTGTCTCACATTTTAATCTGGTCTGTAACTTTTACAGATGCCCATAATTTATATTATCTCTAACTGTCCATGAAATATCTGTAAATATAATGTAAAACCTCTGTCCATTTAATGTAATCATGTATTGTCCTGCTCCCCAGGACATACTTAAAAACGAGAGGCAACGCTCAATGTATTATTTCCTGGTAAAATATTTTATTTAAGATTTATTATCCTTTTAAGGTAAACTACACATTTTTAATAACAGCATCAGCAGCGCTGTTTTTTTTTAACTCATACTTTACTTTGATAGCAACTTATAACAACTATTATTTGCATCTTAGAGAATTAATATTTTATTGAGCTTTAAGGTGTTGTGTATATAATGAACATGAAACTCGTTAGGCGTTTGTCATTGTTTTAATGAAGATTGGTCATTTATTAATACAACATAGAATATGCATTATCTTTATGTACAAAACACATCGCTGTGTCAGAGCACAGGATTACATTTCCCCCACACTAGTTTCCATTTACAAAGGAGTGACGCTAACCTACTGTAGTCCAACTGGTGTGTGCTATATAATAATCCCATCAATAGGACCTGCAATGTTTTGCAAAGTAGTGTTTTGCAGGTTCTTCAGGCAGCAAAGGTGTTAGTGTGGTAAAGATGCCTCAGTAGAAAGGGATTTCTAACCAAAAGGCATTTAATAAATGTTCAGAGCTTAAAAACTTCTAAAGAACACAAGAATTAACCCTTCCATGCATGTTCCCTTAAAATAAAATGTGTGCTGTTACTGTGGTAATGCAACCTTCTGATTTTTACAACACATCTGAAAAATACAGTATTGCTACATGCATTGGTGACATACTGCAAAAGTGATGCTTTTTGCTTCAGTTTTGATATGCACCCTTTTTGGACTAACTATTACTCCTATGTTAACATTAAAAGAAAAGACAAACTGAAATAGAAACTTACCTTTCAGATCAGAAATTAGCTGTAGATGTTTAGAGTTATGTCTTTGGTTTAATTAATTTCTTTTAGATTTGTGTTCTTTTGCTCATTTTCAGCATACTTTAATTGGAAATCTATGAAATTCAAAGGTAAACAGCATCCAGTGAGACCTTGGAAGGGGCATCATTAACGGACCGGTCTGTATTTTTCTCCTTTAGATATGTCTGGCATCAATGCAGACAAAGCAGTCCTATGATTTATTTACAAAAGTAGAGTAGGAGAAGCTGTAAGTGCCCTCCCATGTGACATTTAAGACACTGAAGGGATCTGAAATGGATTAGGATTAGATAAGGTTCTGAAACAAATACTCTGGATGTTTCCTTAATAGCCGTACATTGTACCACTTGCATTGCTATTGAACTAAAACTGCAATGCAAGCAAAAAAAAAAAGGTAATAATGTTGTAAAAATAATTGATAGGATTTCAATATTAAAAACTACACTACCTCCAGTTATATACCTTTTACATACTACTGGGGAAGAGGCAGGGTTTCAGACTATGATTCTGTAAAATGCACTCTGTAAATATTAATCAAATATATACTTAATGAATACCACACTAGGGCTTTGGTCCTCACCTAGGTCGTGTCAATGTTTTTTCAATATTATATATCAAAGTTTGACAGTGTGTGACTATATATACTGCATTGAAAATCAACCCAGTGTACATCTACGTTGCCCCAAAGGCGCACAGCCTGATGGGGCTCCCCAAGAGCTGCTCCCCTCTGCACAGCACAGCGTGCTAAGGGTTAACATTTGCTCTTTCTTTCTGGAACGTCAACCCCCACCCACTGGAATGTTAATGAGCCAAGAGCACACAAAGAACTTTTTGTTCACAGCTGCATTGAAAATCAACCACCCCAGTGTACATCTGCATTGTCCTAAAGGCAGACAGCCTTTGGCACAGCCAAAGGGCAGCTAAAGGGTGCGAGCCGTTTGCTGCCATTCGCTACTGTTTGGTGATGTTAAAGTGATGTTAAAGCTGCTCTACTTCAATCTGAAACTCAAAAGCCCTTTATCCTCTGTACCCAATTTTCCAACTCTATCTGTCCATGAAATGTCTGTGAATTGACTGTTTAACCCTGTTCTTTTAATGTAACCATGTATTTTTATAACTCTGTGCCCAGGACATACTTGAAATCGAGAGGTAACTCTCAACGTATTACTTACGGATATTATTTTTTTATAAATAAATAAAATACTGCATCTCCTGTTTTGCTTGTGTTTGGACTGTTGCAGCACACAGCGCACTTGTGACTCTCCTTGACATTTTCAGTGGATGTGCATGTACAGTTAGTTCTGTCTGGAATATGATATTTACGGCATTTATTTAAATACTGTATGTACATTACTGTAATGTCCACCTAAAATGTACTTTCTGACTTGGAATCTATGTGACGGTTATAATGACGATAACACCTTTTCTTTTCTGTGAGATTGTACATTGTCTATATGGATCTTGACCTTTTTGGAGAAAACATTTAAGAAAGAGATATTTAATAAAAGAAAAGACAGAGGGACCTATAAAATATAATGTGGGACCGTCTTCCACTTGATAAAGGAGATTTAAGGTCTATTAAAATTAATGGATCTTAACCCCTTCACTGTCAGAGGAGCCTGATGGGCACTCATGCAGGAAATGGGTAACATCCTCCCCTAGCAAGGGTCAGTTGGAACTAAAGTTGTTTCTCTTTGGACCTATAGTTGGCTCTGGTTCACAGAAGAAAACATTACTTTTGGAAGTGCCCAGAATTAAATAAATGTGCCAAATTGGCAAGAATAGAAGGTGACTACAAGACATTGTTGTGACAGCAGGGGTAGCATGGCACAGTATATTAAAGGTTAAGCCCACTTGTGGACCCTAACAGTCAAGATGGCGACCCAGCCCATGGGGTTATCTGGCCATCTCAAGGCTTCTAAATGGCTGCCAGCCCTTCCAATATCCAACTGGTGTTTTTCCTGTATATCAAGTAACTATTTGATGTTGTTTGTGTTTCCAACAGTATCTATGTGACTCATTGTGTGTTTAAGCCACTAACAATAGTCTAGTGTTCCCACAGTAAGTCAGAGGGCTAGCCTTTGTGATGGGCCAGGTTGGACAATGGTGAAGTGTGGAAAGGTGAGCTCTCCTGCTGGGGAAGTACATACAGTACTTCAGAAGCAGAGCATTGATCTCTTCTCTGTGGGAGGTATGAAGCTGAAATTGAGAATCAGGGCCTGGGCCCTTACTCTGTTGGGTTGATTCCCATTGGTCATTTCCAATTTGGAAATCTGGCATGCACTGGCGAAAGAGATGGGAGAGAGAGACCTGGCTTGGGAGAGAGGCAGGCCTGCAGGAGCTGGGGGGAGCTTGGGCATGGCAGCAACTAGATGACAGCAACCAGACACAGAAGTTGGGCCTGACCTCTTGCCAGGCCCAACTTCAATTGCTGGCCGGGCCCTCCTCAACCACCAGTTCCGGGACAGCTCTCCCCACTCTCCCCCCTGTCGGCATCCCTGCCTACACCTAGCGATCTAGGAGTCCCGTGTACCCCTACTTTGTGGTGGGTTATTGCCTTGTTTGTGCCCTGTGTTACTTCCCGTTGTCTCTAGCCAGAATAAACTATCATTTATTTAACTCTCTTGTTCTGCCTTGTGTTTGCGATCCCTGTAAAAGTCTGGTCCAATGTGACAATCGTTATACCAGACACTTGCAACAGTACCTATACCAGAAATAAACCAGTATGTAGAATACTGTTTTGATCTTGTTCTGAATCAGAATATGTAGAATTTGGTAATTGTCGTAATAGTAAACAGCAATAAGGAGGACAACATTTTTTGTATTTCAACAAAATCAAAAAGACTACAAGATTTGTTACAAGATTTGTGAACTTTTGTTTTGTCCTTTTTTAAACTTAGGTTTGGATGTTTTCATTTAAAATCATGTTAAGTAAAAATGACACTTCCTATCATTACATTTCCTTTTATACCTGTAGCATGGCTGGTCCAGACTGCCTCTCTACCCCCTGTCATGTGTAGGGAGGTCCCCCTAGGTTCCCCTCATGATCTCTTTTACCTCCGTGGGTGCCGCCAGAGGCTGCAGTTAGACCGCCGTAGGCAGGGAGGTTGAGGCAGGGGCTACTGGGTTGCCGGGGACTGCGGTGGCTCCCGTGTGCAGGGCGCTACCATTTTCAGCATGCGCAGATAGGTTCTCCAGTGCGGTGGCCATTAAAGAAGATTGCGCATGTGCAGTGTATGCATGTGAACGGCAGCCAATCGGGGAAGACTCCCAGCAGGGACTACATGTCCCATGAGCCTCTGTATAGTTCAAGTGGTCTAGTAGTGCTGCAGCTTTCCCCCTGGAGCAGGGAGTTGATACATTTGGTGCACAAGGACATGGAAGGGGTAGGTTGCATGTGCAGGTGTCTGTGGCACCTGCACTAGGCCAGATACCCCATTAGGCCCCAGCTAGGCCCCGACTCCCCTCAGCTTGTGGTTGCTGCAGGGACACTTCCCCTGTAGCATAATAGTGAGGGACACAGCCAGGACACACTGCATCCTGGATCATGGTGATCTGGGACCAGATCATTCATCTGTGCTAAAGAGACAATTAAGGTGGTACCATCCAGGAGGGACCCACCCACCGTAAAGGCGGAGGCATTGCAGTTCATCATCAGATCCGTGGATCCCATCTGCATCAGCTGCACTCCTGGGTGTGAAAACACCTGTCAGGTACCTCATCTCACCAAATGCACCAACTATACACGGGCTAGTGGGGCAGCGTTGTCTCACACACTTGGGTGGGTGGTTGATTCTGTGTACACTGGGACAGTGCGGTGCCCGGAGCACCTCAGTACATTGGGGTAAACCCTGCAGGGGTGTGGACACGGTATTGGAAGGCGCGGTGAGGGGCTGTGGCCCTGCGAGGCCTAGTATTGCGGTTTGTGCTAACATCCTAATAGATCTGGGGAGGATCAAAAGATCGTGTCAAGCTTCAGATCCCAGAGTGGATAAAAGGCTTCAATTTGTCCTAATAACTGTGAGTGCATATCTTACCATCTTTTGGTTGATACTAGTTAGTACATACTACCCTATGATTTTTCATTTTTTCTCCCTTTGCGCCTAGGTCACTCTTGTGGAATCTACTTTTTACAGCTTATGTGGAGCTGTAGACCTAAATGGCAACAGGTTGATTAGGGATAGTTAGAGTGCAAAGGGCTATAACCTTCCATTCTCTAAGTGTTTGTGATATAATCGCTAGCTGTTTTATTGATTAAGTGTTAAGGGTTGCGCTGTGTGTTTCTTTTTGGTTATATATATATATGTCATTGGTATGGCAGTTAGCACTCACGTTTATGTAGAAGGCAGATGCTTGTCCCATAGCGTAGAAATAAGCATGTAGAAACCAGGGGGATCCTGATAACAAATTGAGACAGCACACCGCAGATGTAGAAAAGAAAGTGTATTAAGAACACCAGGCAGCCCAATGTTTCGGTCCTCGTTAAGGGACCTTCCTCAGGGCTGTGCACAAGTGACTGATCCGAACACCCATATATACCCACATCCCCATGTAAAAAAGATCTGAATCTAATTAAAAATGCAGAAATCACATTCCCAGGTACAGCCCACAGCAGATAAACCAATACACAGCACTGATACTAGGAAAAACAAATCAGCTCACCTAATGTGGTATCGGTCATCACTGCTGGCCCATGTTTACATCAACTGTGCAAGCATGGCTACTGGTGTGTCACATAGCCATCCAAAAACGTGCCTGACAGCCCAGGAGGGCATGCACAAAATCGCCGTATTTCTTACTCATCTACCAATAGTGCACTGAAAGGCCGCACATGCGCAACCTCGCATGGCAACCCGATCGCGTCTATGGTGACATAGGGAGCTAAGGGCGCAGTCTAGATGCGTCATGTGGCTATCTATGCCTAGCAACCCAAATGGGGCGTGCACAAATCACCGCTACTGCTATCGTGTGTTGAGCGCCGCGCATGATATGCCGCGCATGCACAACTCCGCAAGGCAACCCTATCGCATCCCTTGTAACGCAAGGGACTGTATGTACTGATTATACGCGGTCGCTGCCAGATGACCCCAATAGTAGCTACAACAGTGTAGTGACATAGAGCACTCAGTCTAAAAAACCTCTGTGTGTACTAGATGATGGAAGCCCATGGTGGCCAAACACAAAGGGGCATAGTCCAACACTGGCCTGGTGTTCTTAATACACTTTCTTTTCTACATCAGTGGTGTGCTGTCTCAACTTGTTATCAGGATCCCCCTGGTTTCTACATACATATATATATATATATATATATATATATATATATATATATATATATATATATATATATGTGTGTGTACAAAGGCAGATGTCACTCGCAGTAAAGGTTGAGAGCCGGTGCTTGTCCCATATAATAATGCATAAAAATGGAGATTCCTTACCAGGCAGACCAGGAGTCAAAGACCACGCAGCAAGAACCGAGACAGCATTCAGAGTAAGTATCAAATAAAGGTGTATTGAAAAAAGGCACATACAACCGACGTTTCGGTCCTAAAACAGGACCTTTCTCAAGGGAGTGCTCACCCCTAAGTGACAGAAACCACCATTATATACCCACAAGCACACCAAATACAAACAGTGATAGGCTAACAGCCTGCCCCTCCTCTCTGGATCAGCTGGAAGCAACTATACAAAAAATGAATTAAGTGACGTCATTGCTATGTAACCTATAAGACACGGAGTGTCTGTATGGGGGTACCCTCAAAGTGTAGACCCTTGCGCATGCGCAGGTGTACAATGTCAGGCGTGAGTGTAAGTGTGTAGCCCTATTCGCTGAGATAAAGCGTCTAGTATCGTCATAGCGATACCATGAAGGGGAGGATCATCGCGCGTATGTGTGCTAATATATCAAAGCACGGATCGCGGGAGAAAGACACCTTAAGGACTTCTTCTCTAGAACAGAGGCAGTACCTACTGTTGCTAATCAGATGACCTATGCTGATACAAAATTCAAAGTTAAGAGTACGTTTGATCCAGTCGTAAGTAATCCTAGTATTACTACTTTTATGGGTCTCCTGGGTAAAGACACTCGTAATAACATCAAGCAACACAAAAGGAGTTTCTCCAACCTCTCCGTTGAAGAGAAACAGGCTATCGCATCCCTGAAGTCTAATGACAAAGGTCCTGTTTTAGGACCGAAACGTCGGTTGTATGTGCCTTTTTTCAATACACCTTTATTTGATACTTACTCTGAGTGCTGTCTCGGTTCTTGCTGCGTGGTCTTGGACTCCTGGTCTGCCTTGTAAGGAATCTCCATTTATATATATATATACAGCTAAACCCCGTTATAACGCGGTCCTCGGGGTCCACCCCGAGACCACCGCATTAGTAACGGGGTCGCGTACCCCCCCACCCCCTCCCCCCCACCCCCGAGGTATGCCCCCGCAGGGCAGTGCCCCTCTCTGGGTGCAGGAGGGTGGGTTACATGTCAGCCGCACGTTCTACTCACGGTCACAAGTACAACGCTGCAGAGGCTGCAAAATGGAGACGGAGCCCCCAGGAGGAAAGCTGGGACCGGAGCCAGATGCTGCTAGAAGCAAAGCATTCTGGGAGTGGACGGGGCTGCCTCTGTCCAGCCTCATCTGCCCCTCACAGGGAGGGGGGATCCCCCATAGAGACCTGCCCCCCTCACTCCCAGCCAGGGCACAGGGGTGACCCCAAAACAGAGACCTGCCCCCCTCCCTCTCCCTCCCAGCCCCCCTCCCTCTCAGCCCCCCTCCCTCTTCCTCCCAGCCTCCTGGTTTTGCGGTGCGTGGCAACGTGTGTCTGTGTCCTCCCAGCCAGATCTGCTGCTGCTGCTGCTGCAAGAGGGAGGGGGGGGTTGGGCTGCTGACATGTGAGTTCTGCTGACATGTGAGGGGGGGGGTATATATATATATATATATATATATATATATATATATATATATATAATATATTTTTTTTTTTTTTTTTTTTTTTTTTTAACAGACTAAACCCTGTATCTGTTGTGATGGGGAGTTGCGATTCCAAGGCAGGTTATCAGTAGACTTAGCTACAGCAAGCTAATCATTTATAACTGGACCCCTGCCTAAAAAAGACTACAGTGTTTCTCAGATTGCTAGTTTAAGAATTGCAGATTTAAGAATCCACCATCCACCTAATCTCCTTCTTCTCTGGCACTTTGCTCCCTTTAGTATGGGCTTTCATAAAGGCAGCCCTACACAAACCTCTTTCACTGCCTATGTACAATACACAAGCGACAAATCAGTAGCAGTCAGTAGTTATGATTCTGAGAAACTGACTGACTATAAACAACGTGTTACCTCACATACATCATGTAGCAGCAGACACACGGGATTTGTTGTCTAGGAGAGGTTTATGTCTAAGATACATGCAAAAACAGCACCATACATTATCATTAGCCAGAGAAAGGCAGATGATGCCATGGTTTCTGTAAATAGCACAAAATGGCGCTACTGATTTGTTTGACATATTTGAGGTTTCATCTCTGGCAGCAGCTTGATGCCTGGAAATAGGATTGTCACTTGAACAACGATGTTAATTTGATTTATTGCATTTTTTTTTTAAGTCAATTGCTCTGGTTCTATTTGAGGCCAACCACTTTTACACATGTTGATGGAAAGGTTCTTTCCTTGTTTGGGGAATTGGGATCATCCCCTTGAAAATAAACATGGTGCATTGTATGATGATGCAAGGTTAAGCCTCCCAGAGCTCTTACTCTTTAGGAAACCAAGTGAAAATAGGCGATATGATACTTTTTTATTTGACCAACAATGGTTTACAGTGTACGAGCTCCCAAACGTCAACTTTGAGGTTCAAAAGCTTATATACTGTAAACCAGGCCTGCCCAACTCGTAAAGTGAGAATTGCCAAACTGCTCCAAGGAAAAAAAATTTGGGCCGCATGGGTTAAATCATCATCATTATCTCTCCTCCAGCACCTCTCATCATCATCATCCTCATATCTCCCCCAGAACCCCTCACTATCAACCATTACAATACTCCCCATCTATCTCTCATACCCCCATCTCTCCCCCTCACCCACACAATACCCCCCTCCACATCAAACACACAATACCCCCTCCACATCCCCCCAGCCCATTCCATGTCAGCAGCCCCCCCCAAGTCAGCATCCCCCCTCCCAAGTCAGCATCCCATGTCAGCATTGCCCCCACAAGTCAGCATCCCCCACATGTCTCTCTTCCCTCAATATAACACTCTCCCCTAAATGACACTCTCTCCCCCTCATCTCAATATGACACTCTCTCCCCCTCCCCTCAATATGACACTCTCTCCCCCTCCCCTCAATATGACACTCTCTCCCCCTCCCATTAATATGACACTCTCTCCCCCGCCCCTCAATATGACACTCTCTCCCCCTCCCTTCAATATGACACTCTCTCCCCCTCCCCTCAATATGACACTCTTTCCCCCGCCCCTCAATATGACACTCTCCCCTCCTCTCATTATAACTCTCCCCCCCCCTCCCCTCCATATGACACTCTCTCGTCCACCTCCCCCCCCCCCTGCAACTCACATCACTCTCCCCCCCTGCAAACCTACAATCACTGCTTCCCCTCCCCTGCAACAAATCACATCACTCTCTCCCCCCTCTTTGCATCTCACAATCACTTCTCCCCCCCGCCACCTGAACTCACATCACTCTCCCCCCTTCGCAACTCACATCACCTCCACTGCACTCTTTATGCTTTTAGTTCAAGCCCCCTCCCTACTCACATGTCAGCAGCCCACCCCTCCCCTCACATGTCAGCAGCCCACCCCCCTCACATTTCAGCATAGACCCCCCACTCACATGTCAGCAGGCACACCCACCCCCCCCCTCACATGTCATCCTCTTAAGAATGAATATGTGGTTGTCTGTATGTATATGTAGTTTTATATCTAATTAATTATTACATAAGTTTGTAAACTATGTGGATAATTAATTTTTTTTTTTTGTTTTTAAACCTTATGTGAACTGCAACTCCCTTGGAGCTCATACTTGGTCCCCAGACCTCTGGCGACCCTTCTGTTCCTGAGACATTTGCAGTTCTTTCCTGTGCTGGCTTTGACACAACAGAAACCCATACAAATATGACCATGGGATAACGAACAGAAAGTCGCAACGTCATCTGATGATGACTTTGCAACTTTTTCTTGGCCGCAGGAGGGAGCCGTGTCACCCTGTGCCCATTTTGCTTCACCAATCTAGTTATGTCTGGTGGGCAAATGTATTCAGCGAGGGGGTGGATGGGGGGGGGGGGGGCAAGAGGTTGGGGGACTACGGTTCAACTGCATGGACCAATTCGGGTAAGCTAAAAAAAAAAAAAAAACCACCCAGAAAACTCCTGCAACAATCAGTGAACAGCGGAAACTGCTGCTGCTTTAAGTACCTCCTCAGCAGTAGGCTTCTCAATGCTGTAATGGCCCTGGGATTTTGACTTGTTCCCCTTAGTTTTTCTCCCTTTAGGAAAGTTGTCCTGTAGTAGTCTCCGCAAAGCCCAATAGATGTGCG
Organism: Ascaphus truei; assembly: GCA_036426205.1. Lineage (NCBI taxonomy): Eukaryota > Metazoa > Chordata > Amphibia > Anura > Ascaphidae > Ascaphus > Ascaphus truei. The sequence continues at coordinate 173,486,758 of CM071567.1, read as the reverse complement.
CTGGTTGCTCCATTGGGCGTGTGTGGTGATGTGATGAAGTGTGAGTGTGAGTCATGAGCATAAGGTGGACATATGCTGAGTATTCTTATACTTCTGTACTTCACTTTGTCAGTAATGTTTTGCTCATAGGACTTCATGGGCCTCATTTACTATGATGTGCTACTCCATAAGACACCTTTTTATGCTTCAAGACACCTTTCAACTCTGTGAAGCTTGTGATATCCCAAGTGCTTTAGGCTGCGTTCATAGTAGGCACTCGCAACGGATCGCATGGCGTTGCGCGCACCTGTCACTCGAGCGATCCCTGCACTGTGATCCGAGGTGACGGAGGTGCGGCGGAGGCGTGGCCATGACATCACGAGGCTGGTTTGCCCTTATTGGCTGAACCGCTCACGTGACGGGGCCGTTTTTCGAAAAGACAAAATCATTTGTTTTTTCAAAAATCTGCTGTGCGGTCGCTCTTCATTGGTCGCGTGCACTATGGGCGGCCTCATAGTGTTCCTGCATTTTGTTCACGACGCGTGTGCCGTTGCACTCACTATAATCGCGGCATTAGACTCAGGCCTAGTGCTGCAACTCCTGTTTTCCCTGTTGACAGCACGCTATGTATTTCGGGCCGGGTGAGCTGATATGAAGCTCCCCCTGTGTGGAATCAGGGAGGAAAGCGAGGTTGACCAATTGCATTGTATGTGCCGTGGTGACAAGAACAAGACGAGCGCTTGGACTGTTTGCCTTTGACCAGTCTCATTATTCCTTATTCTCTGTTGTGTAAGTGGCTCGATTATATCAGATGTCGCTGAGCAGCAGCGCGGTCCGGTGACATCACCCGCACGCTGCCGCCGAGCGGCATGTTGATTGTACCAGGGAAACGGAAAAGCGGAGACAGGGAGGCGTGGCGGAGGTGTGGCCGTGAGCGGTTCACCCTCATTGGCTGGAACCGCTCACATGACGCGGCAGTCACCAGCCAAGAACAAATCTGAGGATCGCGCCAGGGGACATCCGCCCTGCAGTTCCACACAGCTCGCACGCCGCAACAGGTGTGAGTGCTTCTTTTGTTTTTTTTTAATGTTTTTCAGGCGCATCCGCGCGCGATTGGTATAATCACGGGGTATGATCGCATTTTGTGTTGTGTAAGGTGAGACATGCAGAGTAGTAGAGGCTTCTAGTTGTCTTTGCTGCTGGCTGGGTAGCCCTGCAAAGGTATATTTATTTAGATTTATATGTTATTTTTTCTTTTACTCTTTCATTTGACACCTTTTTAGTTTTCCCCTCACCCTTAAAGATTCTGTTAAACCAGTATACAGTAATTAAAGCATTTGTGTTTTATTTTGTAAGCAAAAGTAACCTGTCCGTCTGGCTGATCTTCACAGATGTATGCAATTCCCCCACAAAACAGCTATTGCTAGTCCCTCAAATACTGCATACTGTACAAAAGGGCCCATGTAAATTTGCTAAACTCTATTTCACTTATTTGAATCCTGCTTCTTGTCACACTTCTGGTCTTTTTTTTTCTTTCCTTCCCCTTCCTGCCTTTCGATCTGTCCCATGTATTTGCTCAGTAACTTTCTCCACCTCTTCCACCTCACGGCCTTCTGTTCTGCTGGGCCCTGTTGCGAATGCGTCTGTGTCTAGGGTGAAGCATGAATCACAGCATTTTGGCCAGCCCAGTCTCTCATGCTTCTAAACGTTTCCTGCTTTTTCCTTCCTCCTCTCTGTTTTGCCTTTTGTAGTTGCACTTTACGGTACTTTCAACAATCTTATTTGTGACCAAAGACATGTGTTACTCTAATTGATCCCTGCTGTTTTAAAGAGAAAAAAAAAATGATTTTTTTTTTTTTAAACATTGAGGCTTAGTGTAAACCTTGGCAAGTTTTCCTGCTTGTGAATTTATGTTCAATACGCTTATCTTACAGCTCGGTGTGATTTATTTAGTTGAAGAGGCAGAGGGCAAAGCAGCTGATTTTTCTTGAGTTCTGGTTTGCAATCTTTTCTTGATAAGTAGAAAGGTGTTTGTGTGTGTCACATTGTATGTACCCTATGGCACAAAGGTCTGAAGCAAAGCTTTAAAAGTCATCGTGAAGCCTGCTTCAACCTCCACCCTAATCCTCCCAATATCCCCCACTTGAAGAAATAGATTTATTTACACAGAAATCTCAGTAAATGCAGAAGGTGAGATTAGGACTTTGAGTTGAGTCTCTTGTCCTCTGGAAGTTTGGACTTCTATATTTTGTGTGGTGTAGAGTCTTGACAGCCATATTTGCACTACGTATAGTTATATTGCAGGTGATACTTCAACATGGTGCTGTCCTTTCTCCACAAAAGCAATCAAAGCACTGTTATTATTTCTCTTTTCATTCCTCTGAAATAATCTCATAATTAACACAGGCCTCATTCCTGTTGCATTTACCAGACATTTGATTTTACATCCAGATCAGATATATCCTGAATTCTAAAGCTTAGTAATGAAAGGAAAAATGTACTGAGTGGAAACGGAAAGGTCTGTTAAAAGGATTCGTCAAAAACTGCTGAAGAGCGTCTGTAGCTCAAAGGATAAACATGACCATACTACCTGTTATTCTGCTGTAATGTTATAGAAGTCTCATTCACATCTATAAAGAATTAGATTATTCATAGTTAGCTTTTCAAATTCAGGCCAGAAAGTCTATATATTTAAAATAAATACATTTAAAAAAATATATTTTTGAAACAAAATGAAAGTTATATGGATGGTGTTTCATGGCTTAGTCCTTTAACTTTTAAAAAAAAAATATTTTATATATTTTGGTAAGTGGGACTCCACATTTAACTTTTCAGTGCCCTATTGACGTACACCATATCCCCTGCACGTCATATTCACATGCTGTTTTTTGAGGCAGATCGGCCTGGCCTCCGCAGCCAGCCTGATCCAAACGGAAGTAGAGCTCCCTCCACCTCATTTGCAGGAGTCCCCCTGACCCTGAAAAGGTTAAAGCAGCAATCGTGCCCAAAACTGGAATGTTTTTTTTCTTTTCTTCATATTCAAACTGGTGAGTCCCCCAGAGCTGAAGTGTACTACTATTTTCGTCTCTGGGGATCCCCAGTTCCCGAGATACTTACAGTTCTAGGTGCAGGCACACTTCCTGGTTATATAAAGAAGCTGGCCGCAGTTGTCCAAGATGAAGCGGCAATGCAATTCGTTGTTTCCACTTGGCGCACGGTACAGCGGCTATTTTGATTTTATGGGTGGAAAAGAAGAACACCTGATACCTGGAGCAGAAAGTTTTGCTTTGGAGGACCCCCCAGTTGGAATAGCCACGTTCCTGCTTTAAATTTTAAAATGCTCTTATGAGGCTTCAGAAAATTTTACAAGGCGGTAGGTACACTGATGACCCTAATGACATTCCCGAGTGTCAAAGTTTTTGCTTATGTCTTGGATTGATGAGTAGAACTTCCTCCTCTATTCCTGACGTGGATGGCCATGTAATCCCAAGACCCGGGAGCCAGAAGGGTCAAAAGGTATCGCTACCAGTGAACAGCAAATACAAATACCACTGAGCACATTCACATGTCTCAGGTCTGTATCCCTGCAGAAAAAGGGTGCAAGCGCAAATAACACTACGAAGTGTGAAAAAACGCTAAATGGACATAAATTCCAAAGGGAATAGTGATGACCAAATAAATGTATACAGTACTGTCCTTGATAGACAATGCAGCTCCCAAACAGGACTTAAATCCAGTCCAGACAGAATAGTGGCAAAAGAAGAAGGGCGCAAATTTCATCCAGGAACATAAAAAGGAAAAAAGCAGTAATCGTGCAACGCTGTATAACAATTTTGATAGTTCTTTAGATGTTAAACTCACATGTTCCACGTGACAATGTATTGTTTTTTCAGTTTATTCAAACTTTTTTTTTTTATCAGTGTTTTATATGTGAATGTATTAAAAGTAAGAAAAAACAATTGAGCAAAAACAGTACCTACATTTTTAATAGAATTCAAATGTAGTATACAGTATATAGTGACGGCCACGCGACGTTGCATCAAAACAAATGCATTGCGGCCGTCGCGTGCGCTTATAGTAAGCTCGGCGCGACGGCTTGGTCGCAATCGCTGGAATTCATCTCAATTTGATTTTTCCAGCGACCGAAGCCTGACGTCACCGTCGCGTCACCGGCACTGTGTGCGTAGCCTTATAGTGTTGCATGGGATTACATCACCAATTATAATAGTAGCAAAGGTATACAAAACGTATGAAAATAAATTCACGTGTATCGGTCTTATTATTATTATTATTATTATTATTATTATTATTATTATTAATAATATTGTCCCACAATGGTTTCATCAAAGCATGTTTATGTCTGCCTAATATGCTGTCCATTATTTCTTATTTTCCCCTGTGAGGTTTAATGGGCCTTCTTTGCATAAAGTAGACATTTATTCTGTTAAATATGTTTTGTGTTATAGGGGCCTCGCGCGGTCCCCCGGCATTTAATTTAAATGCCTTGGGGGAGAGTTCGTGACCTCTAACTGCCGCGCCTCCCCCAGATAATCTTGAGCCCCCAGTTTGCGCACCCCTGCTATAGTGCACAGTACGCAGCACATAGGGAATGTTACAGACCCTGCCCAGATGAGTTTATAATCTATGATATTGGTGCCTGAGGCACAGGGAGATAAAGTGACTTGTCCAAGGTCACAAGGAGCTGATATCGGAAATTGAACCAGGTTTCCCTGCTTCAAATTCAGTTTTGTGGTTTTCAGTCAGTGTCTACTCGCTGAGCCAGTCCTCCCTAAGCAGCTCTCGCTGTTCTTAAATAATAACAATAACAGAAGGGACTACTACAATATGAATACAATATGAGTAGGACTACCATAGGAGCCCCTATAGGGCTTAAGGGTTTACGTCATTGATTTTCATATCCATTGGTTTTATTTTGTACATTGAACTCGGAGGATATATATATATATATATATATATATATAATATATTTTTTTTTTTATTCCGGTATGTGCTGAAAGTCTTGCAAGTGTTAGTTACTCTATTTCCTCGATTCTAAGATGCACCTTTTTTTCGATTTTCACATGTCTGAAATCGGGGTGCGTCTTAGAATCGATGTATTAAAAAAATACAAAATAAAAAGTGTCCACAGTACTAAACCCCTCTTTTCACTTACCATGTTCCAGGCGAAGTCCCATGTCAGCGGAGGATAAAGGGGGCGCAGCAGGAGACTTCCCATGTCTGCAGATGGTTGAATATGGACAGCGGGCGGGACTACGGCGGCGGCAGGAGAGGTCCCAAGTCTGCAGTTGAATGAAGATAAGAAGACAGCGGGCGTGCGGGGGAGGTGGCGGCAGGAGATCATAAAAGCAGGAGAGCTGAGCAGGACCAGAGCTTCATAGGGGAACGGCTGGAGATGAGCGCACTGTAACCGGAAGTCAGACACCGGTCAACTTCTCGTGTTAGTGTGCTCCTTCCCAGCCATTCCTCCATGCCGTTCTGCTCCTGCTCAGCTCTCCTGCTATTATGATCTCCTGCCTCCGCCGCCACCGCATGCCCGCTGTCTTCTTATCTTCATTCACCTGCAGACTTGGGCCCTTTTTTCCCGCCGCACACCTGCCCACTGTCCATCTTCAACAAAGCTTCATCCTCTGCTGACATGGGACCTCTCCTGAAACATGGTCAGTGAAAAAGTAATTTTCCTCGATTTGTAAGGGCCAAATCGATGGTGCGTCTTTCAATCGATGGCGTCTTAGTAGCGAGGAAATACGGTATTTGTTTTGGCGAGTATAACCGAATCTTACATTTTATTACTTGGTAAGTGTGCAGAGCTTGCAATCCATTGCTCTTCAACTCGTTTTCTAAAATATGATGAGAAAAAAGTGTACTGGGAGCGTGCCCAGAAGCAGATTTTCAAGTAATCTTAGACACATTGAAGAACTCCTATTCACTTTCAATTGAAGTATAACAGTGTGATCATCATACAAATATTTGCATCATATTTTAATTTCCCTAGCAAAAAAAGTGAGTTTTTAGTGTGAAAAAATGGTACTTGGGCAACTGTTTTGGAACTAGCAAGAGCAGATGGGCCACAAGCCACACACAAACATAGTTTAAGAGTACTGTTGTAAATGCTCTGATTTTCTGGCCGTTTTATCATACAGTATATATTTTTTACACCTCGGTTAGTTTTTTTCACATTGCAGTGGGTCGCCACTTTTTTTTTTTTGTAGTTTCACCAAAAACTTTATTCAATGGGTCTCATTTACTCTAGCATTCATTTACAAATTTAATGAAAACTACTTGTACACTGGCGAGAAAAAGTTTGTGAACCCCAGTGATAATTATGGAAATTCCAAAGGTTTTTCCATGATAACCTCCTTGAATCAAAACCAGTCTTTTCTTAAATATCCAATAGGGTTTATATTAACATGTCTTTTGAAAACAAAATGAATTAGACAAACAATGAGTAATTAAGAATCAGGGCATGTGAAAAATTAAGTTAAACTCTGTTTTTATCAGCTAAATTAAAAGGGATAATAAGAATCCGATGTTTAAATAATTAGGTAGATCTTCAGGTATGTGTTTGGGAGGCACCACCCTATATAAAGATCAGAAACTTTGAGAGTTTGGTCTTCACCCTACAGGTGTGTTATGCTATGATCAAAATAAATCTCTGAGGACTTCAGAAAAGCAGTTATTGATGCTCATCAGTCTAGAAAGAGTTACAAAACCATTTCTAAGGATTTGGGGCTCCACCAATCCATTGTCAGACAGTCTACAAATGGAGAAAGTTCAAGACCACAGTCACTCTACTCGAGCAGTCGTCCTACCAAAATCTCTCCAAGAACACACCAGCAAATAAACCAGGAAGTCACAAAGAACCCTAGAGTAACATCCAAGGATCTGCAGACCACTCGCCTTAGTTGAGTCACTCACATTAGCTATCAGAAAAAGACTGAAGAATGGTGTTCATGGAAGGATAGCCAGGAGGAAACCGCTGCTTTCTAAAAACATTTCTGCCCATCTGAAGTTCGCCAAAGAGCACATAGATGATCTACAAGACTTCTGGAACAATGTTCTCTGGACAGACGAGTTAAAGGTAGAACTTTTTGGTCTCAATGAGAAACGTTATGTTTGGCAAAAACCAAAACTGCGTTAGAGCAGAAGAACCTCATACATGGTGGTGGGAGTGTGATGTTTTGGTGCTGCTTTGCTGCCTAAGGACCTGGACGGCTTGCTATCATTGACACAACCATGAATTCTACATTGTATCATATTCTAGAGGAGAATGTCAGGCCATCGGACCGTGAGCTGAAGCTGAAACTAAACTGGATCATGCAGCAAAACAATGATCCTAAACATACAAGTAGATCGACAAAAGAATGTCTGCAGAAGAAGAAATTCCACGTTTTAGAATGGCCTAGTCAAAGTCCGGACTTAAACCCCATCGAAATGTTGTAGTAGGATCTGAAGCGAGCTGTCCATGCAAGGAAGCCCTCAAATGTCACTGAGTTGAAACAGTTCTGTAAGGAGGAATGGGCCAAAATTCCTCAAAACCGATGTGAGAGACTGACCTGCAGTTAAAGGAAAGTTGAAGTAATTGCTGCTCAAGGTTACAAAATCCAAAGGTTCACATACTTTTTCACTCATGGATATTGAATGTTTAATCATTTGTGGATAAATAAATGTTGAGAAAATATCATGTTTTTTTGTCATTTGTTTGATCAAATTATCTTTATCTGTTATGAGGACTTGGATTAAGATCTAATAACATTTTAGGTTTGAAATATCTGAAAGTTCTAAGTGGTTCATAAACCCTTTTCGCTACTGTATATAAAACGGACCCATATTATGTAGTCTGCAGCGTGATGCTGTTTTCTCATGCAGTCACTGCCATTCACAGTAGTTATATGACTGGCACTGTCCCACACCCCAAGTTTAAACGGCCAGATGGGGGCATTTAAAAAAAAAAAAAAAAAAATTAATCTAAAGAAAAGCAAAAATATGCATTCCTTACACTAAACAGTACATAGAAAACAAATGATGCATTTAGGATGACATAGGATAGCTAGGTACCTTGACAGAAGGTAATATGCATTATTTGAATGTTCTTGTACAAGTATGTAAGAAGACTAGTTATTTTTCCTGATGTCTTCACAATTGTACTATGCATCATTTGCTGTGATATAGGGGCTCAGGTCTTAATAGGCTAAGCAAAAAACAAAAGAACAAGGCGCACAACGCACATAGGCTAAGGTTGTCAAGGTTCGAAAAAGCATTACACTTCCTATGGCAGGTCAATATTAGTCATTTGTAGACTAAACTGTATTGCCTCATTTAAATTTTTACCCAGCCATAATGTTGCAATAAGTTAAACACACACACACACACACATTATTATATTTATTTTTTGGGGGACATCGCAAACTGTTGATTCGGAGGCTTACTGCGAACTGGCCTGGAACTAGAAGGCCATGTGAAAAAGATAGGAGAAACTGGACTTGGTGATCCAAAAAACAGCGTGACAAAGTATGGCAAAGGCAAATTGTCTGTATCTCATAAAGTCCCGAATGTTGGAGCCAGGCATAAGAATGCATTATAATGATTAAACAGATTTATGCAACCCACTTAATCATGTACATAATTTGTATAAACTAACACTCACAATTTTAGTAGATACCACATTGAGGGCTGAACTCCAAGTGGTATTGTGGTTAATGGGGAAAGTTGAAGCCTTTTCGCTCCTTGGGATCCATTTGCATGTGAAAAAGATTACTTCATGCCCTGTGCCATATCTCCGTTTTTTTGTTTAGTTCCTGTGCGTTAATTTGAAGTAAAAGCCAATGTTTGTTAAATGATTGAATAAAAGTACGTTTCGGCACTGAGAAGTCAAGTGTACTAGCCATTGGAAAATGGTGACATTTGATGCAGTTGCAAAATGTATGTACTGTCATGTGAAAAAGAAAGTACACCCTCTTAGAATTCCATGGTTTTACATATCAGGACATAATAACAAATATCTGTTCCTTAGCAGGTCTAAAAATTAGGTAAATACCTCAGATAACCGGAAAAACATAACATATTACTCCGTGTCATGATTTATTTAACAAAAATAAAGCCAAACTGTAGTGGGGAAGAAGACCACAGGGTCGAAACGCGTTGTGGTGTAGTGCAGATCAACGTTTCCTGTAGCTGTTATTTGGACCAGACAAGCAGAGGGACTTTCAGAGACTGATATCTGGTGTTTCCCTCCATTCTGCAGTGAGAGGACCTCCCATACACCTCTGGTGTCCCAGATCATATATCAAAGCTAAGTATAGTGTAGCATTGGTCTTTCATTTAGGTGACGTTTCAGAATTGCTCCTGGGGAGAGTGAATGTGATCTCCCCTAGAAAACTAGCAGAAATTTTGTGATGATCTCTGAACTTTATAGGGGCCACTAGCATGTTGGTCTCTGTGACAAGTTGACAAAAAGTATTTTTTTTTTTTACCTTTCTGGATAAATATAGTAAAATAATATTACTCAGAAATTGATGTCTATAAGCCTGGAGTCCGGTGTTTGCCAACCTGTAGAGCTCGTTTAGGGGCCAGGAGGCTTTAAGACGAGCCTCCGAATCATAGGAGGGGCGGCATACACACTAGGAGCTACAGAGATCGACACAGGGAATAGTGACATTAAAATTAAAGTAAGAGGGTGTGTGTGTGACAGAGAGAGATGTCGTCTCCCTGTATTAATAAGTGATGTGAGAAGAGTATAGAGCACTGCAAAGAAGTGATGTAAATAAATGATAATTAAATGTAATATATGGTGTAAAAAGTGTTATTGAGATAATAAATCTCCTATGAAAATGTGTGAATCTAAGGAAAAGATACAATGATGTAATGATGACCAAAGTGCAAAATCCACAATTTAGGAAACACAATATAAAATTGTTAGAGATAAATAACTATAACGTCCGTGAAATAAAAAAAATAAAAAAATTCTTCCTGGTGAGGATAAAATTCTTATCTGAAAGATGGTCCCAGAGTCCTGGATGTGGTCTGTTGCAGGCGTGTGCACCTCTCTGTTTGAGGTTTTACACTCTTTCATCACATATAGAAAAAAGAAGAAAGAAAGCCCAAAGAACACCTACAGTGTAATACAATTATAGAAATAGAAATAAGTAAAAACGAGCGGTATACCATTATCCCGCCAGGCGAACCTGTGGGCACCACCGTTACCCCTTCCCCCCCCCCCCCGCAAACTGTGAAAGTTGTTTTAACTTTGACACCTTGCGAGTTCAATACCACTTGTTTTAACTTACTTTTATTTAAAAAAAAGTGTGTTATGCTATGGGTGTTCTTTGCGCTTTATTTTTTGTTTTACGTATTAATAGCCCAATTCATATATTCCTCTATGTGACATGATCATTGCTTAAAAGAGGAGTTTTGCAAAACCAATATCCAAATCTTGCTCAGCTCACTTTATGCATCGGATACAAGAAGGAAGTCCGAATGGCAAAATAATTGTGTCTTTTAAAAAAGATTGGATACCACCGTTGAACAAATACGGGTTCTTGTTAAGGAGAAGTTTCTGCATCTTTATTTAAAAGTGCAAGGATTTTCTGTTCAGTAACACAATGGGTATTGCTAAAAAGGAAAAATTCCCCCTAAAATCATAAGGGACCCCAAATGTAAGCCCCTTGAGGGGGGGAGGGGAGATGGAGCCGGGGTGTGTTTTACTACGGCGTGTGCCTTCAGTATATCTGAACATTAACTCCAAACCTCAGCATTTTAATGGATATTATACAGATTATAGGCAATAAAAATGTTTGAAGAGATGACCTTTAGAATGTAAGATCATGCAGGCGTATTCCTAAGCATTGGGCATGCATTTGTGCTATTTATGGAAATTACTAGTTTGTGGTCACTGGGACAATCCCTTGTGGAGCTTGTAGCAGTGTGCTGTAGTACTGTAGTACTGGCTCTATTTCTGGAGCTCCTTTGTTGTCTGAACCCTGAGTTCCTGGTGCACGATCAGGACAATAATTACAGATGTCGTTCATTCCTACGTCCCTTTCCCAGGCTCTAAACCCACCAGAAGAACTGGGAGGGGGTCTCCCTTAGGATGTGGTGAATTTTTGAAGTGAAACTTCTTTAGCGGCACCTACCACACAACAATTTCCCTTGCAGTAAATTGCCTTGAAGGTGACGGGAGTAAAGTCCTGAAGTGACGTCACTGCTGGCAGAAGAGGACATCAGTGATGTCAGCTCCCACCAGTCAACGGAGTGGAGCAGCGTCAGTCAGTCACACACCCACCCAGACAAACCCAAAGTCACCCACCCACCCAGTCAATGTCACCCAGTCACTCAAACACACCCACCCACACACCCACCCACACAATACACACACTCACCCAGTCACCCACCCACGCACAGGCACAGTCACCCGCACGCACACACCCACAGTCGCCCGCACGCGCACAGTCGCCCGCACGCGCACAGTCACCTGCACGCGCAGTCGCCCGCACGCCCACACGCGCAGTCGCCCCCACACGCCCAGACGCGCAGTCGCCCGCATGCACACACGCGCAGTCGCCCACAAGCGCAGTCGCACGCATGCACAGTCGCTCCAACGCACAATCGCGCACACACACCTCCACCCACACCCTTACAATCGCACACCAACAGACCCACACACTCGCACGCACACACGAGGAATTCACCGTTTGCAAATAGAACGCGCGTGCTTGGCACACACTAGGTGAAATTTCTTTGCGTTTTGGCACTGAAATTGTTTTGATTTTTAATTAAAAACATCACCATCATAAATACAATTTCTGTGACAAAACAGTGACAGAAGACAAAGAAGTTTCACTTAAAATGCACGTGCTCGGCGCCCCCCCCCCCTTTTTTTTTCTTCTCGTGAGTATGCTATAATAATGTTTCTTCTATGGCACTGACCATGTATGTAAACTCTTTCAGGTACAATGAGTCGCAGACCCTTAAAGCTTGCAATCTCTTTTTGGTGCTTGAGACACGGAGGTAAAGTGACTTGTCTAAGGTTACAAGCTGACACTGGGATTCAAACTGGGTTCACCCACTTCTAAGGCTGAGTCCACGGTGACTTCAACCCTGCGGAGGCGAGCTGAGGCTGAGGGAAAGCGGGTGCTTTCCCTGGCCTTAGTACGCGCGCCGTCGGGGGCGTGTTGGGGAGCGTGCCAGTGACGTCACGGAGCTGGTTCGCCCTCATTGGGCGAACCGCTCACGTGGCCGGCCCTGCGCTCCCGTGACCGCCGAAACAATTTTTTTTTAAAGTGCTACGTCTCTGCACGCCTGCGGACTCGTGCGCGAGCCCCTGCTAAAGCCGCTCTCATTGCGGCTACAGGGGCTCACTGACAAGCATCAGCGCGCCTCAGCATGGGTCAGCGCCTAAGCGCTGACCATGGACTCAGCCTAAGGCAGTGACATTACCACTAAGCTTCAGCCCAACAGCATTACAGTATGGGACTACAATTGAAAGTGTTTGCAGCCTCCGCCTTTTTGCACAAGGAAGGGGATCAGGACAAGTAACCACTGGAACTCTGCATCCTGCTGATGCCGTTAGTCTTGTGTAAGCTCAGTAATGGGCAAAATAGTGCTGAATATCCTTAAAAGGGAGCAGGATCTGCTGAGCTTTCAGTTTGGGTGGTTCGAAAGCACAATATAAAACAAGTCTCAGTAATTGCACATCAGTGAATCCCCCCAGGACCACATGCTGTGGTCATTACTATACTATTAAGTGACTGCCAATTCCTTAATCCTGATTGTGTAGCATCTTTCTTTTACTACAGTGTACGGATTTTAAGCGCCACTTCTTGCTTTCCCCTTTCTTCTTTTAACTGTTAATTAAGATTTTAAATTTTTACAGAAATTAAGGCGAAACCTAATACAAATTGATGGGGTTGGACAAAATGTTTAACACTTCGGAGCCTCCCTGCCGCATTCCACACAAACCGGTGCAGTTCTGAGTGGCCTGTTAGTCACCGCCAGTCGCAGCGTGCCATCCTGCTTTCATGTTGCGCACACAGATGCCAGAGACAGAATTTTAGGCGTTCGCTCAGGCAATTTCCATTTCTGGTAAACAGACAATTTATACACTGTTAACTATATTACAAATAAAATAAAAACAATACTGCGTGTAATGAAAACATTTGATCGACTATAAAGGTGTAAAGTACAAAATGGAGAGCGAAAAAAAGGGACGCTACTGCCTAGAGAGTAAATAAGAGAGCCAGTGATAGATTTACATTATAAAGTCCTTTTTGAAATCATTGCCAATAAAGGACCACATTTCTTGAAATGTAGTTAATGTGAATGATTTAAGTGCAGCTACTATTTCATAACTGTATACTAAAAGCACTAATTTCCATCAACCAGCGGGCGAGAGAATGCAGTTCTTTCCAATTGCAAAATTAATCTCATAACAAGCAAAATGATATCAAAAAGTATTTTTTTTTAGAAGGGACTGGGAAAGTGTTTAATAATTACACTTGCTCAGGTTTGAACTATTGATTGTGGAAGTATCAGCAGTTTTCAGATGACTTAATCTCAATACATGGCTGTTTCCTTGATAACCTCTGTTTCCTAAATTACTACTTCCCTCTCTCTATGCTACTTGCATTCCAAACACCCAGTCTTCAATAGAAATTCCACATGGGCAATTTTATTTAATTCGACTTGGTGTACCTTTTTGTTCTTCAATTACCAGCTTTTACAGCTTGTACGCACATTATGCAATACATATCCTCACCTTTGTAATGTTTGACTGCCCTTGCTGTCACGTAATGTTGTTATCTTTATGTTGATATCACATGTGGATTTAAATACTCAACAAATTCAGTGTACCAAGGGATTGAGGAGAGAAAAATAAATAAAGGTGCAAACAAAAATACCTACAACTAGCCTTTATATGCGTTAGTTCAATGTTCTTTTCTTAATATTCAAGAGCTATTGGGAGAAGAGTATAAAATAGCTTATAGAGTAGGGATTTTGTGGTTTATTGATTTAGTGTGCATTTTATGTGATCTGAATTTTTTTCTCGGATATTGATGATGGCAAGGCCTTGTACAGAATAACATGCTTGATAACACTGCCTAACCACACAAATCTTCCCTATATTCCCAAATGAAAACCTTCAAACACAGTATGTCAGACATGTACTGAGCTCCCTTTTTAAACCCATTGGTGAGCTTGTAGTCACTGTGATTATTAGTGGTATATCAAGAACTGAACAACCTGTGCCAGCATTCTATGCTCTAGATTTCCCAGAATTCTATGCTCTCCAGTCCCAGAATTCTATGCTCTCCAGTCCCAGAATTTTCTGGGAACCAGTGGACACCACTGTTCATTATACTTTGTAAAAATTAGAATTGAATAAAAAAGGGAGGTGGAGGTGCTACATTTTTTGTATGTAACAGAATAATAGATGCCATAGTCTGAATAATCCGAAATATATAGAAGTATATGTGCACCCAAAAATGTTTAATACTCTACTTGCGGGTGCTGAAACTCAATGGTGAAATCCCATAGAAATGAGAAGCAGTTATTAGTCCAACGTCTAATTCATCAAGTTTTCTTAAGAAAGGTGTGCTGCGTTGGACTGAAACGTTGGATGAATAAATACTAACCACTTGACCACTTTTTTGAAGTGCTACTTTTTTCGCTTAATTTCTATAGCCTGAACAATAACACAAGCTCCTGACTAATGTTTTGTGACGTTACGTGAGCTATGCAGAACACTATAGCAGTAGGCTTATAACACAGGTGTTGGACTGCTGTGGTTGTAACATCCTTCTAGTGCTCATTAAGCATGTATTTTCAATGATGGAATCGGAATGAAAGACTTTGAAAGTGATACATTTATTGTAACCTTGGGATATGGTTTACAATCATCTTTGTCAATTTTAATATCTTTCTTCCCATCAAAGGATTTTGCCCTTGGTGACATGCATGCACAACAGTGGTTGATTATTGGATGGTTACCAAACTCCTGCAGTTGTGACACCTCACCTTGATGTAAATGCTCCAAAGACTTGCTTGCTTCAAATAATGTTGGTCAGGGGTTATGATCAGAACAGCAGTGTCTTATCAGTCTCATCACTGGGATATTGTGGTGGTATCCTACCTCTTATTGTGCCAAAGGTGGGTCAACATGGCTAGAAGATTGAAATGTGTTGTAGAGTAAAAAAAGAATTGCATTAGAAAGACATAATGATTGGACAAGAGCAGTGAGAATGCATTCTTATTTAGCAGTTCTATGTTAAAACGAAATATTAAATGTATTGTCGTTCACAAAGATCAGCGTTGATGCATATGTTTCCCAAGCTTGGCACACAGAGGTAATGGAAGAACTGGGCACATTGTAAGCATGCATATTTATTTAAAATCTTGATGCAAATGTTAGTAATGGAGACGCTGATTTAGTGTTGACACTTTATTGAAGCTGCAGCATAGATTTAAAGTCTAGCTGCCACTTACTTGTGAAATTGGGTTAGTTTTCGTCTCAGTAGAATTGTCTTTTGATATCTCAAACATCCGTATGCAGAGCCCTTTATTCATCTTATCATGGAACAATCAATCACTGGTCCAGTGCAAGCTAAGTGAATGAGGGCATGTACCGAGTAACTAGGTGAATGAGCTTCTGCACCAGACAAATATATGAATGGATTTTTACATCAGCTGAATAAATCCGGGAAGGGTTGAGGGTCTGCACAGGGCAGATAGACCAGTTTCATGATCTCTTTATATTACACTAAATGAACATTTGTCATGTACGTTTTTATCAAGGTCTATGCTTGCTATTTTGTGTGTAATAGATTGAGGTAGATATCGATCCTTCCTTCCTTTCTGTAGCAAATAATTCGTTTTTTTTGTGTTGGCACAGACATTTACCAAAAAACCTTGTCGCCTATGAAGGATATTTAGCATGTTGCTGTTATCTGCATTTTCACAACAAGCACATGGAAATTCCTTACAATGACCTGCAGTAAATGCTGTTGTCATGTAACATTTATAGATATGTATTATAATACTACATTGTTCATATTTAATAAGCTAAAAAGTGAATGTCTTGGAAACGTGCGGGGGTCCTACATCTGCAGGTAGTACAGTTTAATTATGGGGCAACCACTGTTTCAAATAATATTTATTAAACAAAAAGGGAGAAGCATCAATTGATGCTTTAATATTTTTTAATGTGTAAATAACGTACAATATTTGTTTTGTCTTAATTCCCAATTTTCCCATTTAAACTGGCATTCTAAAGTTGGTTATGATGGTTAATTATGCGTACTCCTATAGCACAATTTAAGAGCATTAAAACACTAAACTTCAGGCTGCAGTATTTTACAAAATCCCCAAATAATACTAAAAAAAATGTACACTTTTTTTTTAAAAGTCATCTGCCACCTAGTTTTAACATATCAAATATATTGTGGGCATGAAATCAATTCAGTCTTACTGTATGTGGAACTGCACTTTTTTAAAATTATTAATACATGGCATGCCTGCCTGGTTATTTTGTCTGTCACACTGCAGTTTCTAGCTTTAGTGATTTCTAATTGAACATCTTGGTAACTGCTTATACAGATAATGTATGCCGAGTTAAGCAGCGAAAGTCTTGTGTCCATTTTGAGTGCCAGACGCCTGCCCTTAACTTACTTCTGTTCAGCCTTTCTGTGTTCATTGGTGCCGGTGAATGCTGGTGTTTCGTGTTTCAGATAGGGTGCATACTTGATGAAACTTAGGCTGCGGTCCCAGTCATGTCTGTGACACGCGCGCCCTGCCTGCGGGGGGGGGGGGCGCGTGCACAGCGCGGTCTGAGAGGAGAAAGGGAGCTTGCGACGGGAGCGGGCGTGGTCGGAGATTTGCAGGGGCGTGCCCATTACGTCACGCGGCTGGTTCGCCCTCATTGGGTGAACCGCCGGTGGGGGCGTGGCCACGCCTCCGTCGCAAGTTTTAAACTCAATTTCATTGAGTTTAAAAAAACTTGCAGCACAGCGCGGCTGCACCTTCAGCGTGAAGGTGCGTACTGGGCCCTTCCCCATTGAGGGGCGGTGCTTACACGCACAGCGCACGCCGCGCCAGTGACTGGGACCGCAGCCTTAGACTAGTTTGTGAGATTATTTATTGTGAGCTTGGGCCCCCTCTCAACAGGTAGGTTGGAGAGAGAAGGCTAATATTATGAATCTATATACAATAACTTGCAACGTTGTTTTTGAGTTTTAATGGAATTTAATGTTATTTCATGTGTTGTTAAAGACAAAGGCATTTGACTTGTATTGGGCGGCAAAGCCATGAATTGGTAGCTCCTGTATACAGGCATACCCCGCACTAACGTACGCAATGGGTCCAGAGCCTGTATGTAAAGCGAAAATGTACTTAAAGTGAAGCACTACCTTTTTTCCACATATCGATGCATGTACTGTACTGCAATCGTCATATATGTGCATAACTGATGTAAATAACACATGTGTAACAGGCTCTATAGTCTCCCCGCTTGCGCACAGCTTCTGTACAGGTAGGGAGCCGGTATTGCTGTTCAGGACGTGCTGACAGGCGCATGCACGAGCTGCCGTTTGCCTATTGGGCGATAGGTCCTTACTCGCGAGTGTACTTAAAGTGAGTGTTCTTAAAACGGGGTATGCCTGTACTATGAGGCAGTGGCATAGCTAGACATGTGCGGGCCCCGGGGGGGGGGGAAATTCCGGGCCCCATTATAAGTGAACATATTCCGTCGAAAAATATACAGGAGAAAAATTTGCCTCGATTTTAAATTGGAGGATATCTTTCCTCAGCTCTCTCCCCCTTCCTCTGGCTCTCTCCGCTTCCTCCAGCTCTCTCCCGCTCCTCCAGCTCTCTCCAGCTCTCTCCGCTTCCTCCAGCTCTCTCCCGCTCCTCATCATCTCTCCAGCTCTCTCCCGCTCCTCCAGCTCTCTCCCGCTCCTCCAGCTCTCTCCAGCTCTCTCCCGCTCCTCCAGCTCTCTCCCGCTCCTCCAGCTCTCTCCGCTTCCTCCAGCTCTCTCCCGCTCCTCATCATCTCTCCAGCTCTCTCCGCTTCCTCCAGCTCTCTCCACTTCCTCCAGCTCTCTCCCTCTCCTCAGGTCTCTCCAACCTTCTCCAGCTCTCTCCCCCTCCTTCATACCTACCTGAGGGACAGGGTGGTGATAGAGACAGATGGGGGGGGGGGGAGGGCTGGAGAAGGAGAGAAAGAGAGAAAGAGGATGTTACACAGCGGCGGGCTGCCAGAGTTAAGCAGAGGAGCAGCCGGCAGAGGAGTTATCAGTTGCACGGAGACATAGCAGGACGGCCGGGGTGGAGTGTGCTGTAGCATCATAGACACTGGGAGTTAGGCTGCGCTTATAGTGCCGGCGATGGACGGTCGCTGGAAAATCAAATAAAGATGACTTCCAGCGATCGCGACCAATCCGGCGCGTCACGCTTACTATAAGCGCACGCGACGGCGGCAATCCATTTGTTGCGTCGCTGTCGCCGGCACTATAAGCGCAGCCTAAGAAAGACTTCCAGGTCGGACCGCAAGGGCACGCTCCTCCCCGGCCATCCTGCCCTGCCTCTGTGCAACTGCTAACTCCTCTGCCGGCTGCTCCTCTGCTTCATTCCGCCGCCGCGTAAAATAATCTCCCCCCGCCTGTCTGTGTCTGGCGGAGAAGAGAGCGAGCTGGTCAGCAGAGCCGCTGACAGAGGAGGAGGGCGGATCCCCGAGCTATAACTACGCCCCTGCAGTGAGGGCTTATAAACGGCTGTTGATTTTCCATTCCTATGAATAAAATACTGACAGACAGTTTTACAGTTATACTCAATTATGAGGTGTATCACCAAAAATGTATAGACGTGCCAGAAGAATGGAGAGGCACACACACCGAGCAAGTGTGAGTGTCCTATAGACTGGGTACAGTCAACAAAAAAGTCCCGTACCACGACTTGCACAAATTCATAAAACTGTACAAAAAAGTGTTTAATTAAGAAACATGCCACAAAGCATGTCAGTAGCCTGGCTTCCTCAGGAACCGGTTGTGCGATTATTCTTAATTATATGGTGTGTTCCAAAAATGTATGGAACATGAAAGAATTTAGGATCTGAGAAAATCCTCATATCTGCCAATGAAAGGAGAAAATGGGAAATGATTCAGTAGCTGAAAATGAGTGTAAAAAAAGCTGTAAAGACAAGCTACTGGTGTGAGGTGAAGAATCATGGTGTGAAACGGTAAATAGTGTCACAGAAATACAAGTACTTGTCCCCACTCTTGCTCCATGGCAGTTTCTGTCCTTATCTTGCTTTGGGAGACTAGTTTTCAAAGTATGTCCCTAAAGGTTTTATTAGTGGACACTGAAACCCCCCAAATCTCACTGCAGGCATATGGCAATCTGTACATTTCCTTTCACTGACTGCATATCTGTGCCGAAAAAAACCCAATACATAATACTGTACATTTGTGCTACACCTGTAGAAATATATTAATCAACAAAGCTATGCATTTGTGCTACACCTGTAGAAATATATTAATCAACAAAGCTATGCATTTGTGCTACACCTGTAGAAATATATTAATCAACAAAGCTATGCATTTGTGAAGGTCATCCAAGTGATTACTAGCATTGAAGTGGTGCCCGATTTGGTTATAGTTACATGTTGCAAAGCCATATATTGTGTTGCATCGTAGCCCTGTGTAGCTTAAACCTTTTCCCTGCCCTAATGACATGGCCACACCAGAAGCCCTATTGACCTTCAACTGCTTGTTTTATAGGGGAAGATGGGGCCGAAGCGATCACATGGCCGCAAATGCTGGAAGTCCCTGCCACCGGTTCCGGTTCGGAATTTTTTTTGAACGGCAATATCCCTCTATTTATTTATTTATTTATTTTGTGTTTGTTACCTAAATTTGGGGAGTCTCTAGCAGAGAACCACAGACTTTGTATCATCCCCTGAACTTCTTGCCTCCCCTGTTTCCATCCTAGGCTCTGGTGTAAGGCTACGCTTATAGCGACGCAACGTTGTGTCAAAAGAAATGCATTGCCGCCGTCGCGTGCGCTTACAGTAAGCGCGTGACGGAGCGACGGCTTGGCCGCGATCGCTGGAAGTCATCTCTATTTGATTTTTCCAGCGACCGCAGCCTGACGTCGCCGGCACTATAAGCGCAGCCGGGCGCGCATGTCACAGAACGCACTGGGGACTCAGCCTTAGAAGGACCGCTTTAAGATTGTGAAAGGCGTAATATGTCGGAGATGGCCTGACAGTATTAGTCCGTACCGTCACACAGTGAGCAGTTCACAAACTTTGCTTTCACATTTTCAGTGGGAAAGCTGTTGATACAATTACCTTAATTTGTAAAATGTAGACATTTGTAAACTTCTAATATTTCAGAAATGCTTTGGAGAATTTTAACAACCTTCTAATGTCTTTTTGTGATCTGACTGTTTCCCGGTCAATAGCATTGTTGGCCTATGTGTTTCTTTGACAAATGATGGCACCGTTTTTACCTTTAACAAATACAAACCAGCGTCTCAAATGTCCAATAAATGCAGATGGCAGGTTGTCAAACCGTTCTAAGTAGTCCAATCTGGAATATCCGGATCTGCTTGTATAATCCACGGAGAAGTGTCTCAGGACATGTGGGTTTAAACAAATAAAGAAATCATAGTGTATACTGTTAATTACTAATCTAGACCGAACAACACAACATAGACAACTGTTAACAGGACACACACACACTAAGCAATAAATAACATTGCTGAAATAACCAGTTAAGCTAATTAATTTAATTTAACTATAAAAAAAGACAATATATGTCTAAAAACACGTGAGCTGCCCCGCACTGTTCTTCCGGTTTTACAAAAACCAGAATGCTACTTACAACAAGTAGGTATTAATAAGGCACTTCGAGCAGTAAGCAGATGACGGCTAGTAGCTCCTCCTCTGCAAAGGAACTGGATGTGTCTGCCCCCCAATGCCATCTGTATGCTCCGTGCAGTGAGCTTTAGTGCAGGGGCAGACGCCGGGGGGGGGGGGGGGGGGAAATCCACTTCGAGCTGTTCAGCTGTTCTCTCAGTGCCTGTATGGCTGCGCACGCGTCTCTCACAATCAAGTTTGCGCAAAAAATAAAAAATAGTCTGCTTGGATTGCACTTTTAAGCAGTTTACATAGTCTGTCTTGTGCATGTAAATTAGGATTTACTGTTTCAACCTAAGTGCAACTTTGCATAATGTATGGAAACTAAATTCATTGAGAGGTCCTGCACTTTGATTTTGCGCTTCCACGTGATGAGTTGTACTACAAATACGACACGTTCATTATAAAAATGTGTGACTGTGTGGGTGTCAAGTTTAGAAAACTGAAATGGAAATGCAAGGCCTCCGATTGGCTAAGCCAACACTGGGTTGCTATGGGATCTGGGCATCAATAGACAGACAATTCCCATCACCCGTGGCAACCTGTGATTTTTGATGGGAGGGTGGGGAGAAAACACCCCCTTTTTTTTTTTTTTTTTTTTTTTTTTTTTTTTTAAAACTCTTTTACTGTTTGAGAGGCCTGTAGTATGTTGAAAGATCCCATTGCAAGGGGAGCCATATTTTTGCTCATTGTTTCAAATGAGCTTATGAATGTGACCATACAAGTTCTGGTGTTGATTTCAATTGTCTCAGCTTGGGAAGGTGGAACTCGGCAGTGAAACAAACCTTAATGTGGGGCTGTGCTAGTATTTATCTAAGCAGAGAGGCAACACAGTGACCAGCATGATATAGAAGATTGAATAAATATTACATTTCTCAGGACAGTACAACAAGCGTTCCAAAGATGTAAGGATTTGCAGCAAGTTAAAATGGAGTGTTAGATTGTAAGCTCTTCGGGACAGGGATTCCTTTTTCTAATGCCTACTTGTTTGTATGAAGCGCCTTTTCTGATTGCCACATGTATTACTACTGAAAAGCACTATGTAAATTGATAGCGCTATATAAGAAAATATATACATACATACAAGAAGACTTTTGTCTCTTTGCATTATAACTAGAGTGTCAGTGTATTATCTCCCTTAGCATGACTGTTAGGCCAGATAATTAATGTAAATGTCTGTTAGCTTAATGTCACGATTCTGCGTTATTGCGCAGTATGGCACTAAATGGATTTTGCAGCTGGCGGCTCTATTGTATTGATTTGCAAATCGCACATTAACGCAAATCACATAATAACGCGTTGACGTCACACCAGAAACACGTTGGTGTGCGACAACAGGTGCAATAACTTTGGTTACAGCTGTATATTGGTATAAAATAGTTGATGGACAAAAGTCGCAGGGAGTTTAATACTATGAAACTGTCACCTCTGAAATATAAAAGCTGTTGTAACTAAAAAGAACCATTTCAGACGTTTGTTTTAAATTCTAATCAGAATCCTATTAATGTTGCATCAGTATTTTGTGTAGAACGTTTGTTGTTGTCTTTCACTATCAATATGCTGTTTATGGAAGACCGTGGTGTCTTTATAAATAATTGAGAAATAGTTTTTGGGAAAACCTAAAACCATTGAGATTGCAAAACCCGATATTTCACACACGAGACTATAGCCGCATATCTTTTTATGTACAACCGTAAAGTCTCTGTTAACGACCACCACAAGAGCTGTTCTAATGGGACGCTTTTTTATTTTGGTTTTGTTCTGATAAATAGTGTTCAAGAGCTACTTCTAGAATTTCCAGAGTGTCGGCAGCATTGATGATCGGCCAAAAAATGTACACTTTCACTTATTCCCGAGTGCAACATAAATAATGACAGTAACCGAGACTCGCTGGTTGTTGAGCGCTTTCAACGGGCTGTGTGTTTGCTGCTCCAGCGCTGGTCTGGGCTTGCTTCCCCTTGTGTAGAAAATGACAGAGGCATCATTAGCTCGGTGAGACCTTTTGTCTGTTTAGCCTCAGGGCCCTGCAGTTTCCATAGCCATTGTAAACCAAAACCCACAACATGCCTTCTGTACTGGGACAATGTGCCATAAAACCTCTACACTGTTGGAAGGACCAGCAACACATTGCTCTTCAAATGGTTAAGCAAAAGGGGTAGGAACTAACATTTTGCCTGGTTCTTCTTCTACAAATATTGGGTACACCCCAATAAACTATAGTTGCTACTCCATTTAACAAGAAACAAAAATACTATATACAGTACCTGAGGTGTATATAAAAAAACATTCTAATACATACAGTATTATTAATTAGATATACTAGCAGAAGCCCACACAATAAAATGCAAGCGGTATGGATTTGTAACAAATAGAAATGGGGTCAAAATTTGTACTCGCATAGAGTTTTATATCGATTTACAGCAGCACTAGGTGGGGGAAAAAAAGTTGTGGGAGGTCCACCGCGTGACAGACGGACACTTGTGAAAGACTGTCATATTTATATCTGAATGTATAATTCATAATTCTGTGCAGACCGCGACACAGAAGATCCTTTAATTTAATCTATCTGAGACCCAAAGATTTGTCATGTCTCCTGCTGTATTAGTGATATAAATGTAAATAAAATGGCTCCGATGCCATTCAAAGCAGATCTTTGTATTTCATTTTAGTATGCACTTAAAAAAAACAAAAAAAAACCCATAATAATATTGGTAGGTGTTGGCACTTAAAAAAAAAAAAAATAGGTCAAAAACTTAAAGCAGCAATCCACATAAGTGGGTTGATGACTGTATCATGCAGGATAGAGGAAATGCCTCTGAATGTACGCGTCTCCGATAAAAGGTGAAGTTCTAAAAACACATTTTTAGGGAAAAAAGACTTGCTAAATTGTCTGTGTAGAAACTGATGCTGCTTTAGAGCACGGCTCTTCAACTAGTTCCCCAAAAGGGACAGATCAGAAAACTTTTAGGCGTAGAAGGGCTACCATCTTATTGTCATAATTTTAGATACATTTAAAGAGTTGGAAATGATTATTTTTCAACATTTTGCAGGCATGTATAACCTCTTTACCATGTACTGTATGTTTACATTGCCTTAACTAGCAAGTGAGTTTGTGTGGAAAACTGAACTTTGCTCCTGCTAATATTTGCAAAGGCAGCTTTGAGAGTCTAAGGGCCACATCAAGACCTTTGTGATCACATTTGGCTGCCATTTGAAGAGCCTTGCGGTAGAACTTTCATTTTGTTTCCCCAGGTCATACTTCTGCCTAGGGTAACTTCCATTTTTCAGTAGGCCAAACATCTTCCATTTTGATTACATTATACCGGTTATTATATCATTATCAACAGCTTTTTTTTTTATCAATCTTTTGTTACATATATATTTTTTCCCTGCGAGTTATTCGTCCTGGATGTAACGTATGGCCCACCTGAGAGCACGCGACCTGCATACGGGACAGGGGTTAATACTCTGTTTGTAAGCGGTCCTACTCTTCACCTTCGGAAAGGTCCCTCAAATGAGTTAACATCTCCCCTAAATCCATCCCAATATACCACCTGTCACGAACAGCACACAAGTGGGCACGCGACTTCGATATGCAATCAGGGTTAATACACACAAAGGTACCTCCAATTAGTTAATATTAACCCCTTACTCAATTGCAATCATATCTATACACTGCGACCACCCGGGAAATGCAAATAAGATGTAAAATTAATATTTAGCAAAGGTGCCAGGTCCCTGTTTATTATAGAAAAAAACTATGCACTTTAACACACCCAAATCCATTGTAGCAAAATGTGTCCAAAAACGTTAATACTCCAGAGCGTGCAGCAGTTCATTCAGAGCCCAAAGCATTACTTATTAAATGTTTTAATCTATATATAAAAATACAGTGCTTAGATTACAGAAAAAAAGTATTACAAGAACATACAATTACTATAAATGCAGAACAGTTTCTCAAAATAAAAAGGAGGAACATAAACAGAACACTCTATACATTATCCTTTTCATAGGTTTGCCCCAGAGAGGTCACTGGCTCAAGAACATAATATTGTATGTCTTTATTTATATAGCGCCAAAAGTGTACTCGGCACTTCACAAAGAATAGAGTACAGGAAATTATAATTATATAATAAGTGCAGCAAAATCAGACCATAGGAAAGGAAATCCCTGCCCCGAAGAGCTTACAATCTAAGAATATTCACTTGTTTGGTCCAAACGAACCTCTGTTGAAATCTTATTTTTCGTAATCTTTGCTCAGCCTTAAATACATTCCTTCCTCGTGGAAACAGCATAAACCCAGCCCCTGTTGTAAATCAGTTGTGAGATTCACAGATTTACAACAGAATAAAAAACCTACAAAATGACGTTTAAACCAACCCCCATATCTAAATGCCCTCCTAACTTTCCTTAACTAATACGTACACGTGAGCTATATTAATACATTCAGGCACTCATGGCGGACAAGACAAGTCTAAATATGACCATCTTAATCCTAAATTTGAGCGACAAATGAATATCTGTCTCTAATTACCTCTTAAACATACAGAGTGTGATGTCAGCACATGCCCCTTGGTGACAGGATTACAGATTTGTAACTCTTATGCAGAGGAAATGACATCACATGATATTCTCATTTTTAATAAAGTCACTCATGTCCAATACTTTCATAGCCATGCCCCCTCAACCGTACAGAGAATGCCTTTCAAGCTAGCTCTAAAAGACTCATGTGTAGAAACTTGTTGCAGGGGCCATATTTTATTCCCACATCTGGCAAGACAACTGCCCTTATCTCGAGACTATATCAGAAACATGCCACCCATCTGGCGCCTTTAGTGGACCATACAGGATAGGCACCCCCAATTAAACTCTATTGGAAGACAAGCACAAACCCAGAAAAAGTTCTGATCTGTTACAAACCCAACATATGGTATTTTTAAAATAAAACTCTAATCACATTAACCCCTGACGCACCAGATGAATTAAAATACACAATATCTCCTGATGATATCATGACACTACATTTATTTTTTGATGACCGCCATTGTTTGTTTTTCTAACAAAAATACTTTAGAGACACTCAGCCTGAATAACATCAAATCCTTACTAAGCTGTGTGTTGGTCATAATTAGCATAATGAGACTTGTACTTCACACACATTCCTACTTCCTTCGAAAGATTGGAATTTAAACCAAGCATTCCTCATTGCCAAGCTGTGTAATACGGCAGGCATAAGCTCATAGGGTCCATGTTAAAATGGATTAAAAGCAAAAATTGACTCGCTTGAGTGCTCATTTGCATGCCATGGCCCAGAATCCCTGGCTGCAGTGGAAGCATTGTATGCCAAGAGATAATGGGGTAAAGGCAGGTTTCAGGATCTGTCTGAGACATGTGAATGTGCGCACAAGTGGTATTTTTATTTACAATACAGTGTAGGTTGGAGGGTTTTTGTCACTTTTTACCCACCATAATTTACTTTGTCTCTCATTGCCATGAAATGACTAAGGCCGTGCTTATAATGGTCGTGCGCGCGACGCCGGAACAAACATGCAGAGCAATGAAAGCACGCAAACGCCGCTTCCAGGCATGCGATTTTTGGACAGATTAAAAAAAAATTTTCCCTGCGCCAATGTTGACGATGCGCTCACGTGACATCACTGCCACGCCTCCCTGTCACTTCCCGATGCCTCCAGCCGGCAGTTGGCAGTGCAGGTTTTGCAAGAATGCAATCGCGCTGCTGGCTCTACTATAAAGTAGGGCTAATATAACTTCTCCGGCAGAGGGTTCTGCAACGCATTGCAGGCCACACTAGCAGTGGAAAGCTGAATGTTTAATGTTGGCAGGAAATACAAAATAAAGTTAATGTCTTCAATTAAGAGATGATTACAGGTATTGTACAGTGTTGTGCAGGAGGCTTGGTAATGTTTCATTACTGTACTAGCATTTATTACTCTCTGGATCTCTGAAACAATATTTCCAGGTGCCGGCTGTTCATTGATTTATTATCGTGTCGTTTCAGAATATGTATTTTTCTGAAAAATGCTGTTTATTGTTAGTACTAGTATGCATCTGTTAAAGGAGCCACCTCTATGCAGACAGCTCATCTGATAATATCTACAAGTTATGATGCCCACACCACATTGTAGCATCTTTTAGTCCCAGATAAAGGCAGGAAACGTCGTTCTTCTCTTACGTGGGGTTTATTGACAGGGATTAAATCATATGCTAACAGGCCCACCGCCCCTTTAAATCAAAACAACACATAAAAATAACACATACAGGATTCCCTTTAGGGAAAACTAACTACACCGTAGCTTTAGCCCTTGCTAACTGGATAGCCAGCTAATCTGGTTCACAAGCCAAAGCATGCCCTGGCATATGCCACAGTTTAACACAGTCTCTGCATACAACAATAAAGGGTTTTTGCTTATCTGTCAGTCCTTTGGAGCAGACGTCGCCGCTTCAGCACGGTCTCTCTTCCTTTCTTCCTAGGGGAACTCGGCCCCATGTTGAGCCCAGAGAAACTCCTCTGTAGGTCCTCTGTACCAGCTTCCGCAGCTGGGGAGCACTTTTTATCTCCCCCCCCCCCCCTTCTCTTGCGAAACAGTCTCTGCATAGCAGCTTTCAGTTTGTCTTTAAACCACTTTCTTGTTCACTCAGACCAGGCTGATTAACTCCATTAGTTAGCAGCTGCTGTTGGCTTCTCTTTGAGGAATTAACTCTCTTTGGACTGGAAAGCACACTTACTGCACTTTTCCAGCCCCTAGAGGACAGTGATGGTATCCCATATCCCCCCACCCCCAGCAAAACATTGTCCTGATAGCGGCCCGTGCATTATTCCCGTGCACCAGCCTCTTTGTCAGAGACATCCATCTTTTCTTTTTCCTTGCCTTCCAGTTGAAGACTTTTTTCTTCGGGGCAAGTACTAGGCCTTCTGGGCCTGCAGACTGGTACCTCGCTACCTCTTTGTCTTGTACCAGTTTGAGTTTAAGGTTGAAGCTCTGCTTTTGTTGTGTCCATCCTTGCAAAGGTTCCTGAGCATCCTGCTGTTTATTAGCTCTCTCTGCCAGGACTCTATGCCACTCTGTGACCTTGATCTGTGATCCAGAAGATGCATCTCTGTTTTCTTCCTCTTATGCTCAGTCTCCCTTACACTGCAAAAGAGCCTTGACCTCGGTTAGCTCGTTGGGTTCACTCGCCAGTGACTGTTTGGCCTGCTCTTGTGAAGACAGCAACTCCGCTTTAGCGGTAATGGCTTTTGGACCATTTATCTTCAGTACTTCAATGTGGGCGAGATTCTTATTAACCTGAAGTGCACCCCATGACGCCCCTCTATTACAGTCGGCAGACTCGTAGGCTTGGGCCTTTCTGTCTTGACTCCTTATCTGTGAGGTCTTTTTCATCTTACGATCGCGGACACACTTCCGTCCCATTCGCGACTGTCTCTTCACAGTGGCTGCCCTTATGGCAAGAAATCCACTTTGGGTCCCATGGGCACTGTAGCATGACTGGATTCTTACTGTGCTACTCCATCGCAACTTGGCCTTCCCATTCCGAGCCCTGTGGAAAGTAGACTGTAGTACTGCAAAGGTGTTGCAGTCACGCTTCCTGGAGCGCGTCACTTGCTCAGGTGGTTCAAACTTTGTGATCTTTTTTTTTCAATTTAGCGGTGTCCTCAGCTCTCACTGTACCCTTGTCTTCACGGGCATTAGTTTTTGTAGGATACAGACGCTTGGGCCGATCCAATACCTTTTTCTCCAACTTCAGCTGAGAAACCTGCTGGGCAGCAGTAGAGTCCAACTTATCGTCCCGCTCAGTCTTCAGAGCCTCGAGCTCCTTGCCCAGGTCATGCTTTTGTTTCTCTGCCATCTTGCGGCCAGCACGTTCAGACTCCAGGTCCTTCCTCAAGTCTTGAAGCTGTCCTTCTGCATTTCTTTTCCCATTCCGTGCACCTGCTAGTTCAGCTTCTTTGACATTGAGTCGTGATTCCACATCTGCCAGCTGATTCAGAGCAAGATTTCAATCTGTTTCCTTTTCTTCATTTCTGGCCTGCAGCATGTTTAGTGCTTCAGCGAGAAACTGCTGTCTCTTGAAAACAACATCTTGTAATTCTCCTCTTAGCGTCTCCATCTCTTCAATGTGGTCGCTCTGAGTTTGCCTCCACGTATCCTTCATCATACCGCGGAGCTCTGCATTTTTTGTCGCTAGGAACGCCGCTGCTTCTGTTTTCCAGGCCTCTTTCTCCTTGGCGTACTGACTCACGGGGAGGGAGCAACCCCGCTGCTTCTCCATCTCTTGCCCCAGTTTCTGGACCTTTTCCCGCTCCCTCTCATACAGAGCCACCTGGCATCTAAGCTCTGCCTCCAGCAATGTTCTGGTGACACGCAGCGTGGCCTTCAGATCTTCATACTGCTCTGTGGGGACACACTGGGTATTCAGCCGTTTCTGTAGCACTTGTACTTTGTGGGAAGCCTGGACATTTGCTTCCTGTAGAACTTGCTGCTTCTCCTCTGCATCTGTCTGTTTCTCCTTGGCCGCTTGCAGACTTGAACGTAGCTCTTGCAGCTGTCTCTGCCGTATTTTTATTTTATTTTATTTATAAAATGTTTTACCAGGAAGTAATACATTGAGAGTTACCTCTCGTTTTCAAGTATGTCCTGGGCATAGAGTTAAAATGACAAATAATACATGGTTACAAATACAGTTACATAAGTGAACATTATATGTATATAGGACATTGCATGCACAGTTAAAGATAATATATATTACATTAACGGAGGAAGAAAACACAGCGCTCAACGCTGAGACTTCAAAAGAGGAACTGGAAGAGGCGGTCAAAGCATTAAAAATCACTAATTCACCTGGCCCTGACGGCTTCACCAATGTCTACTACAAGAGATTCTTGCCCACACTATCCACGCATCTCTTAAAAACATTCAACCATTTCATGGAAGAGAACCAAATCCCCTCCTCAATGTCCCTTGCCAACCTAGCTATTATACACAAGGAAGGCAGAGACCCGATGCAATGTGGAAGCTATCGTCCAATCTCTCTTCTCAATACCGACCTTAAATTATATAGCAAAATATTGGCGAATAGATTAAACCCCATCTTACCGAGACTCATAAATATTGATCAAGTAGGATTTGTTCCGGGCAGGCAAGCCTCAGACAACACTCGTAAGATAATTAATATTGTTGAGCATGTCCACCTCACAGGAACCAAAGCATTACTTTTGAGCCTAGATGCAGAGAAGGCGTTCGATAGAATAGATTGGCTATTTTTGGACCACACTATGCGCAAATTTGGCTTCAAAGATGCATACCTAGAAGGGGTCCGTAGACTCTACCAAAACCCGTCAGCAATGGTAAAACTACCAGGGGGCAGTAACCAGAGATTCGAGATCACAAATGGAACTCGGCAGGGGTGCCCCCTGTCTCCTCTTCTCTTTGCTCTAACCATAGAACCCCTGGCATCGGCAATCCGAACCAATATAGACAGCCAAGGAATAGAAATTGGGCACAGGCAACATAAAATATCCCTATTCGCAGATGATGTCATCTTAACTCTCTCCAAACCTCAAATCTCCCTCCCCAACCTCCAAAAAGAACTCCTGGATTTCGGAAGAATCTCAGGATACAAAATTAATAGTGACAAATCGGAAGCCTTGAATTTAAGCCTGCCAGAGCCAGAGGTGAAACTCCTCAAACTAAATTTTAACTACCATTGGAGCTCCTCCTGTATCAAATATCTGTGAGTCAAGATATCGAGGACCTATCAATCCCTATACCAACATAACTACCCGGCCCTGTTTCGGAAAATCAAACAAGACCTAGATAAATGGGGAGGATATCAGATATCATGGATCGGGAGAATGATCTCGGTAAAAATGAATATACTCCCTAGATTACTATACCACTTCCAGACTCTCCCGGTCCACATCCCTGGCTCAGAATTGAAGAACATCCAAAAACTAATTTTCCAATTTATTTGGCAGGGTAAAAAACCCAGAATCGCCAGAACAGTTCTACTGGCCTCAAGGGGGAGAGGAGGACTTGGAGTCCCAGACATTATAAGATACTACCAAGCCACCCAATTGCGACAGGCAGTAGTCTGGAACGCAAACCCAAACCAATACTGCTGGCTAGATATAGAAACGTACTATGCCGGGACGCCTTCACTGCCAGCGTGCCTTTGGTCCCTGAGCAGGGAAGACATGCAGAATAGTAAATTCAAATTAGGTCCGATGAAACACACATGGGAGACCTGGACGAAATGCAAACTCAAATTCAAGCTCACAGTACCTCATTCTCAACTTACACCAATTCAATAAAATCCAAAATTCTGACCTGGCTGTGAGCCCAGACAATTCGATCAATTTAAAACAAAAACTATTAGAGTGGTTGCCGACCTCTTGAGTTTTGGGCAGTTCCTGAGTTTCCAAAGCTTACAAACCAAATATGAAATAGTAGGGCTGAACGTCTTCAAGTACCTACAAATCCGACACTTTATTCAAACATTATCCCCAACGTTGGAATTTCCCCCTCTCACTGGTTTCGAGCGGCTCAGTAGAGAAACAGCCCACCAGAAAGGTCTTATAACACAAATTTATGCAGAACTGGAGAGGGCAATAGAAGCCCCCACCCATGACTACATGCTACATTGGGCAGCAGAATTGAATATAGTTATAGACCGAGAGGACTGGGAAAGTATTTGGGAAACAGCCTCAGGAACTTCCATATGTACCACAATCAAAGAAAATATATACAAAATACTGTTTCGCTGGTATCTTACCCCAGTTAGAATAAATCAAATCTATCCCCTGGCTTCCGATCTATGTTGGAGAGGCTGCGGTCAAAAGGGGGACATGGCCCATATCTGGTGGACATGTCCGGAAATTCAGAAATACTGGGAAACCATACAAAACTTAATAAAAGAGGTCACAGACCTCATAATACCCATTGACCCGCTGACCTACCTGTTGGCCAAGCCCTTAGAGACACTGGACCGGCCAACAGGAAAATTAGTCTCCTTCATTCTCACAGCGGCTAGGTGTGCGGTGGCTGCCTCCTGGAAGAAAGTGTCTGCCCCATCTAAACAAACAGTAAAAAAAAGGATACAAGAGGTGATGGAAATGGAGAAATTATCAGCCTTTTTGAAAAGGACCATGCCTCTTTCTACAGGACATGGGACTCATGGCTGACCCAAACGGTACACCAACCCTACAACACCTCATAGGAACAAGAGAGGAGTCGGGATAGAATAGGGACCTCAGTAATGGAAACTGAGGAGGAGGGAGGCCACGCCCCCCCCTCCCACCCCCTCTTTTCCTTTTTCTGTTTCTACACTCACAAAGAGGGTCAGGGGAGCGTTGAGGCTTTTTCCTGACAAACACCAACAAAATGAAAAAATCCTCTATTAGGCCAAAAGATTTTCTGTTTCTGTAATTGTGTGAAATGTACTAATGCCTAATAAAAAACTTTGAAACAAAAAAAGATAATATATATTATGGGCGTATATAACAGTTACAGACAAGATTAAAATGTGAGACAGCTTTGGTTTTGAAAGAACTTAAACTGGTGGTGGATGTGAGAGTCTCCGGTAGGTTGTTCCAGTTTTGGGGTGCACGTTAAGAGAAGGAGCAGCGGCCGGATACTTTGTTGAGCCTTAGGACCCTGAACAGTCTTTTGGAGTCAGATCTCAGATAAGTGCTGCATGTGGTAGGGGTGAGGCGCTTGTTCAGATAGCTGGGTAGCTTGCCCAGAAAGTATATGAAGGCAAGACAGGAAAGGTGGACTTTGCGCCTAGACTCAAGTGATTACCAATCTAGTTCTTTGAGCATTTTGCAGTGATGTGTGTTGTAGTTGCATTGGAGAACAAAACGGCATATTGAGTTGTAGAGGGTGTCAAGTTTGCTAAGGTGGGTTTGGGGTGCCGAGCCGTATACTATGTCTCCATAGTCAATAATTGGCATTAGCATCTGTTGTGCGATACACTTTCTCACCAGCAGGCTTAGGGAGAATTTGTTCCTGTAAAGTACACCTAGTTTGGCATAGGTTTTGGATGTCAGAGTATCAATGTGCATCCCGAATGTTAATTGGGAGTCAAATCATATGCCCAGGTATTTAAAATTGGTAACAGGAGTTAGGGTGGTGTTAGAGTTGGTTCTTATCTGGAGCTCAGTCACTGGAAGCCTCCAAAATTTAGTCTTGGTCCCAAATACCATTGTTAGTCTTGTCAGTGTTTAAAAACAGTTTGTTTTGGGAAATCCACTTTTCGAGTCTCAAAAAGTCAGACTGATGTATGTGTTCAAGGTTGGAGAGGCTATGGCTGTGTGGATATATGATTGTGTCATCTGCATACATGTGTTTTGAATCTTCCTTACAAGCTGTGGGAAGATCATTGATGAACACTGAGAAGAGTAGGGGCCCCAGAGCAGAGCCTTGCGGGACACCACAGGTGATATCCAAGGGATTGAAGTTAGAGCCTGTGATGGACACATGTTGGGATCTACCTGATAAGTACGACAGAAACCAGTTTAAAGCATGCTACCCTATTCCAGAGCACTGGAGTTTGTTAAGCAGGATAGCATGATCAACAATATCAAAAGCCTTTGCAAAATCTAGATATATTGCACCAGTGAGTTGTCCCCGTTCCAGTCCACACTGGATTTCATTGCAAACTTTTTGCAGGGTAGTTACAGTGGAGTGTTTAGGGCGGAAGCCAGATTGGAATTGGCTAGGGAAATTTGTCTTGGTATAGTAATCGCTTAATTGGATTGGGGGTGAACACATTTTTCATGACTTTGGATAGTATTGGGAGAAGAGACATTGGCCTGTAGTTTGAGACAGTGGTTTTTGTCCCCACTTTTGAAGATTGGGACAACTCTGGCAGTTTTCCAGGTCTTAGGGATATGGCCTGCAGACAGAATAGAGTTGACTATGGAAGCAATTGGTTTGGCAATGGCTGGGGCACAAAGTCTTAAGAACTTGGATTGCAGTAAATCAGGTCCACATTAGCTGCTTATTTTTAATTTGAGGAGCGCTTGTGTAATCTCCTCTTCGGATACCAGGCCAAATGGAAAATTGTGGGCAGTCGTTGGAGGGGGTGGGGCTATATGGGTACTCCCAGGATGAGACTCATGTTTGTGTTTTGGGTTGCGTTTTGCTAATAAATTAGTAGCACACCCCACAAAGTAGTCATTGAATGCATTTGCAACGTCAGTGGGGTTTGTCAGACTAATGTCCCCCTTTGTTGTTGATGGTTAGGAGGCTGGAATATGTTGTTGATAACCTTCCAGAAGTTTTTTGGGTTTCATGTATTCTGGAGGAGATTATCAGAGTAATATTATGCTTTTGCCTGCCTTGTTTGCCTTGTGCACATGTTCCGCAGGCATCTGTAGTGATTGATATCCTTGGTGGTTCCAGTTGCTTTTCCACAAGGCATCCCTGAACTGGTAGTGATATAAGGTCAGTTGTAACCCATGGAAGGTGGCCCCCCCCGTACCCTTATTCTGCGTAGTGGAGCATGGGTATCACAGAGTTCTAAGAACACGAATTGGAAATAGTCGAGCGCAGAATTGGGGTCGGGAATTAAATCGATTCTGTGCCAAGGGCAGTTGGTAAAGTCAGCCATAAACTGTTGTGGGTTAAAGTTTCTAAATGTTCTAGTGAGGAGAACTTTAGGGCTTGATTGGTGTGGTTTAATTTTCCTTACACAGTACACTATTGCATGGTCACTGAAAATGTCAGAGGATTGGATTCTGCTGGGATTTGAGGAGAGAATCCAGTCTAGCAAGGAATGGTGATGTGATTTCAGATCTGTCCGTGTGGGTTGGGAAATGAGTTGCGATAGGTTAAGCGACTTGATTTGTATCTGGATTTTGTGGTTTTTAGGGTCGAGCCAATTGAGGTTGAATTCCCCAAGAATTAGCAGCTCACTCTTCTCATTCAGAGAGGAAATTGTGCCAAGAAACTGGGTGATATCAGTCAGGGACTGTAGAGGGGCTTTAGGGGGTCGGTAGATGCCAGCAACCAAGATGGGCTTAGAAAAGGGGAGGCAGATTCTGCCAACTAGGATTTCAAAAGAGGGTGGGCTTGGGGGGCAATTTAACATTGTAAATTGTAAAGTGTCTGCAATATAAAATAACACCCCTCCTCCTCCTCTCTTTGACCTATCTCTCCTAGAAATGGAGTATCCCTAAATGCATTGGGGGGTTTAGGGGTTAGCCATGTTTCTGTGAGAACAATGGCTTTGGGTTTATGCATAAGGCACCATGCTTTTAGTTCATCCAGTTTGGGCAGCATGCTCCGGATATTTATGTGGGCGACAGATAGACTTTTTTGGAATTTAAAGGTGGCATTCTCAGGGGTATGGGACAGAGCTGAAATGGGAGGACCTGGGTTAGGTTCAATATCACCTGCTAAAGAGAGTAACAGTATGAGTTGAAATTTGAGTGGTTGTTTGCAAGTTGTAAATGTGTGGTGTTTGCCATTAGAGTGAGAGGTGGTTGGTGTGCTGGTTTTTAGAGTTCTCCACCAACATTCAGTAGATCATGCAAGGCTTTTGAGTAGTCCAGGGTGTATGGTGATATTGGGTGTTTGCCAGGAGGGGGGGGATTGTAGTGGATAGAGTGAGTAAGGGCTGGGACCCGCTGCGCCCGACGGCGCGGGCGGCCGCACGAGCGTTCCCCACCAGCAGGGGAATCCTCCCGAGCCGGTCCCAGTCCCCCCTCACGGCACAGCTCACTACACGCTGTGACGCGTCGGCCGCCAGGGGATTCAAGAGAATTGTAATCCCAAGCAGCGATGCGTCACGTGGTGTGGCTGTGAGGAGGGGAGGCTTCGGGGAGCGGGGAGGAGAGTGTGGGGGGAAAGCAGCGTGAGTGCCTGTCTGTGTGTGTGTGTATGTGTGTGCCTGAGTGCGTGAGGCTATGTTTGTGTATGTGTATGGTATGTATGATGACTGAGGTGCACGTCTGTGTGGTGGCTGAGTGAGTGATGTGCTGCCGGTGTTGGGTGTTCTTGTGTGTGTGTATGTGTGTGCCTGAGTGCGTGAGTGCCTGTCTGTGTATGTGTGTATGTGTGTGCCTGAGTGCCTGTCTGTGTGTGAGGGGTTGAGGAGTTGAGGGGCTGAACGGCTGACGGGCGATCCCGCCCCCTCACGTCATGGCTGCGCCCCCACCCCACGTCATGGCCGCGCCCCCCCACCCGTTTTGGCCACACACCCCCCCGGTCGCAAAAATGGTCCCTTTGGACCGGAAAAAGTCCCAAGAGCCTCTCCCCGCACCGCCTGTCTGCAGTCCGGGCGCGTGGTCTGAGGCAGCGGGGCCTTAGCCTAACATTTCCATGAGGCCAGGAGAAAGAACAAAGTTGAGATACATACCAGGTTCATTATGGCAGAGGTAAGTAATGCTGCAAGGAGCTGTTGTGAGCCAAGTGTGTGTGTGCGCAGACTAAACAGCAGGGGTGTGCCTTATCCTTGTCAAATGTTTTGCTGCATTGCAATGCTAGGGTCTTGTAGGCGGACGTTCACAGAGGTACACAATTAGGAGGCTTTATAATGTGAAATTATAATAGGCTTTATTGTGCCTGTTCCTTTTCATCAGGAAATTATCCAAACACAGGGGGGGAACAAAGCTTCCATTCACTTGGGAGTATTTCTAGTGAAATCCTATGCAATTAGTTCACATCTCCGTTAGTTAAGCATGTCTCACAGCCCCAAAACATATAGCATGAAAATAAGCAGATATAAGCAGTCTCTTAAGAATAAAAGTCTTATCTGTTTCTTGGAGGGAAAATCTTCTCACTTCCTGGTTCAGCTTCAGGTGTAGTAGTTTTCCCTGTGTCTTGAAATCAGGTCTGCTGTGCAGAGCTCAAGACCGGTCAGCTCCAAAGTTCAGCTCTCAGTCAGAGCTAAGGAGAGACACTTCCTGTCTCAAAGGCAGGCTTTTTGTAAACAATCTAATCAGGCAGGTGGTGTTTAGTAATTAACTACCACACTGCTAGATTAAAGGCACATTACTGAACAGGGATAAGTCCCCTGTTACAGGTCTATTCAGGGTTTGTCGTAGGTGCGCTGCATGTGTGTGCTGCTTCAGGGAGACACGTTGCACCCTCTCTGCATTCTGCAGTGCTACGTGCACTTCTAACTTTTTCTTGATCAATTGCTTCTTCACTTTTTCTGCTTGGAGAAGCTTCTTATCACCTTCACTGATCTGGTCAGTCAAGTCTGAATGTCTCCTTGTATTTGCTCTTTTTACCATCTCTAAACGAATCAGGTTCTCTTCCTCAACATCCTTCAATTCACAGACCTCTGTGCTGAGAGCGCAGACCTCTTGGCGTGAGAGTTCCAGCTCTGCTTTGAGCGCGCAAACCTCTTGCTGAGAAACTTCTAACTCTGTGATGAAGTTTTGCACATCTTTCTTGGGACATCTCATAGTATAGTTTCCAGTCAGTACTTGTTTTCTCTGATTCGCTCACACAGGATAAAAATTTTCTGGAGCTTCAGTTGAAAATGGAGACCGTTCTTTTCGCGGGACCCTGTAGGAGTCATCGTCATCATCATCCTCATCCTCATCCAGCCTTGAAGGGACAGTATTTGGTGTGGTCCAGCTTTTCACACCATAAACATTTCTGGTGCGGTACCTTTTGCTGGACCACGCCGGGATAACCATTCCTGAAAGGACATTGTTTTGTGTGGCTAGGCACATTACACATATAACACATTGTATCCTCCATTTTCTACCTTCAGGTGTATTCTTCACCCGGACCTATTGGAGGCGCTATTTCCTCAATTCTTCATACCCTACGGGGCAGACTTTACACTCAGCACTTGCTTATGGCGTTATCTTTACACAGCACAGCAATCTTTTCATACCTGATGGGGAAGACTTTACACTCAGCAATTGCCAGCTACAATTTTCACTTTCTTCAGAAATAAAATATTTTTTTCTGCTTGGGTTCAGCTCCTTAACATATCTTCATCTACTGACTTTTGGGTGCTATTGCATCCACACTTCATACATTATCTGTGTATGCTGTAAGCACAACTGGTCATACACAGTGGGACAAGCTTTGCTTGTTTTCACCTCAGTTTGGCGGCCATTTTAAATCCCCCACATTTATTTTCAAACCCCCACATTTATTTTCAAACCCCCAGTTTCCGCTGCTCAGTGCCTTTTGGACTGCCTGCATTCTCCACCAATTGTGATGCCCACACCACGTTGTAGCATTTTTTAGTCCCAGATGAAGGCAGGCAACAGCGTACTTCTTACGTGGGGTTTATTTACAGAGATTAAATCATATGCCAACAGGCCCACCGTTGCTTTAAATCAAAACACCACATAAAAATAACACCTATTCCCTTTAGGGAAAACTAACTACACCGTAGCTTTAGCCCTTGCTAACTGGATGGCCATCTAAGCTGGTTCCCAAACCAAAACATGCCCTGGCATATGCCACAGTGTAACAGTCTCTGCATACAACAATAAAGCGTTTTTGCTTATCTGTCAGTCCCTTGGAGCAGACTTCGCCTCTTCAGCACGGTCTCTACTTTCTTCCTAGGGGAACTCAGCCCAACGTTGAGCCCTGAGAAACTCTTCTATAGGTCCTCTGTACCAGCTTCCGCAGATGGGGAGCGCTTTCTATATCCCCCCTTCTCTGGGGAAAACAGTCTCTCTGCATTGCAGCTTTCAGTATGTCTTTTATATCACTTCCTTGTTCACTCATACCAGGCTGATTAACTCCATTAGTTAGCAGCTGCTGCTGGCTTCTCTTTGAGGAGCAGGGATGTGTGTTTCTTCCTGGAGATTGCGTGTCAAACCTCAGTCCTGGGCAAACCCCGCCTGTTGTCAGTGTGTTACTGCGTGATGACGTCACATGTCCTAGGCGTTTCGTCACAGTAAGTGACTTTCTCAAGGATCGCAGCCATCCTCCACCATCTACACCCACTGACACACTGTAGCCCCCCTCTACACCCATAAAACACACTGAAGACACACACACCAACAAAACAAACTGCTGTCCCTTCTACATACATAAAACACCCCAGCAGCCCCCTCTACACCCACTGCAGCCCCCATGTAAACCCACATACTGCAGACACACACACACACACACACACACAAAACACTCTGCACTCCTCCTCCACCCACAAAACACACACTGCAGCCCCATCTCTGCACCTACAAAACAAACACTGCAGAGACACACACAAATCAACAAAACAGACTCTGCCACCTCTACATCTACAAAAAACACACCAGCAGCCCCCCCTCTACACCCACTGCAGCCCCCTGTAAACCCACACACTGCAGACACACACCAACAAAACACTCTGCACCCCTCCTCCACCCACAAAACACACACTGAAGACACACCTACTGCAGCTACCCCTCTACACCAACAAAACACACACAGCATCAACACACCAACAAGACTCTGCTGCCCCTCTACACCCACAAAACACACACACCAACAGAAGGCACACACACTAATAAAACACTCTGCTGACCCCCTTTACACACACAGACACACAAACCTTTCCCCTCACTCTCCTGTGCAGAGCTCTCTGTAGCTGCTGCCTTGCTGCTGCCTTCTGTACAATCACCTCCCCTGTCTAAGAGCAAGTGTCACTCTTTGTGATTGAGAACTGAAAGCTGATTGGCTGAAAAACTTGGTAAGCTGCCAAAGCTGTGTGGGTAGGTATAGAAATGTAAGAGGTTGTTGCATTACTATAAGTGTGTGTAGATACAATGTGGTACCTAGTGTCCTATAGGGATGGAATTACATAGGGTATTTATATGTGCAGGAGACAGCTGTGTGTGCATTCATATAGCTCAGTATGTATAGACATGGCCTTTACCACTCATGGGAATTGAGTTTACTTGTGTCAGTAATGACTCATGAAACTTCAGTCTCAGTTTAGGTCACCGCTAAGTGTCCCGAACAGTTGCATAAATTTGTATTCATGCAATCGTCTCTCTTTCGATGTTCTAAGATTACCTTTGAGTATGGCCACCTTCAGATTGTTCATTTTATGGCCATAGTCAGGGAAATGTTCGCCAACAGGACTGTCTCTTGTTCCACGTGTGATGCTGTGGCGATGCAGATTCATTCTCTTGTTTAGCCCCTGTCCCGTCTCACCTATTTAGTAGCAACCCCCTGGGCATTTCCTGCACATGATGAGGTACACGACATTGCTGGAGGAACAGGTGAACCGTCCTCTGATTTTGTACTCCAGATTCCTATGTGGTATGTGTATTGTGTCCGCTGTGTGGAGCATTGTGCAGGTTTTGCATCTTGTGTCCTGGCATGGCCTTGTCCCGCATTCAGTTGTATTGTTGGATACCTTAGTTCTCACCATCATTTTCTTGAGATTTAGGTTGTCTGTATGATAATAAGGGTGTTTCAGGGAAGACCTGTTGCAGTCTTGTATCTTCCTGGAGGATGGATTGTAGTTCCCTGGCGATCTTGCGTAGGGCTTCTATGTGTGGGTTATATGTGACCACCAAAGGTACTCTGTTGCTTGTCTCTTTCTGTCTGTATTCAAGGAGATCACTTCTTGGTATTCTGCTGACTTTGTGGATTTGCTGGTCTACAATTCTGCGGTTATATCCACGGTTTATGAAATCAGATCTCATTGCTGTAATCCGCTGACCTCTGTCTGCTGTATTGGAGCATATCCGGTTGTAATTTATGGCTTGACTGTAGATGGTTGCATGCTTAGTGTGTGTCGGGTGGAAGCTGTTGTCCCTCAAATAGCTGGCTCTGTCTGTAGGTTTGCGGTATACAGAAGTCTGTAGTTGGTTGTTCTTTATAGTAATGGTGGTGTCTAGGAAATATACTTCATCCAGGGAATGGGTGAGTTTGAGGTTGATGGTCGGGTGGAACGTATTGAAGTTCTCATGGAACTTTAGGAGGTTCTGTTCACCAGAGGTCCAAATCAGGAGGATGTCATCGATGTACCGAAGGTATGTAAGGGGCTTCAAGTGACAAGTGGAAAGAAAGTCATTTTCCAGTTTTGCACAGAACAGATTGGCATACTGTGGCGCCATCCGAGTGCCCATAGCGGTCCTGGTTGCCTGGAGGTATGTGTCATTTCCAAATGTGAAGTAGTTATGGGTCAGAATAAATTCAATGCATTTAGTCACTGTCTCTGTGAGTGGCTCCTGATGTCCCAGAAAGTATCTGCAGGCTTAAATCCCATCTTTGTGGGGGTTATTTGTGTAGAGCGATTCTACATCCATGGTTGCTAGTAGTGTTCCTGTTGGGAGGGGGCCAATGGCATTAAGTTTGTTTAGCAGGTCGGTGGTGTCCTTTATATAGCTGGGTGTGTTCCTGACACGTGGTTTGAGAATGCCTTCTACCCAGCCAGAAATATTCTCAGTCAGTGTGCCAGATCCAGAGATGATAGGGCGCCCAGGCTAATACGGCTATTTCCGTTTTGTGTGTGTGTGTGTGTGTGTGGTGTGTGGTGTGTGTGTGTGTGTGTGTGTGTATATACATACAATGTTTTAGGACTGACTGACACTTTTGAAAGTAAGGTATTATTACTGTGAACTAGTTTTGAAGTGCACATCGCATTCCAATAATGTAGAGGCCTTTATTACCAACAAAAGGTTAAAATATATAAAATGCACTCGCAAGCAATGCTGTTTTCTGATATGTTGATGACTTCTAGGGTTGGGTCACTGGCAAAACATTTTATTGTTCCAACCAGTAAATCCACTAATGCGGTGGTTTTCGAGCCTCGGCTAGGCAAACACCAGCACATCCCTTTAGAAATAACCAATTTCTAACAGAGGTGAGATTACACTTGGCTTACAAATAATGAGGTATTACTTGACTCCCTAAAATATGGTCTGCATGGGTTTCCCTGAAGATAGATAGGGTTGAAAACAACTGCACTAATGGATGGAGAGACAGCTGAAAATGGTCTCTTTCTTTTGTAATTGAAAAAAAGTAAATGAGATAATGTTTTGGCAGTTGGAGTTGTACCCATAACATTAATTTAACATAGTTTTGCAATTAAATTACGTTTAAAATTGTTAAAACACAAATTAAAACTCAGTCTTCCATTGAAGACATGGTAATTGTGCTATGAATAATCTGCTGTGTGTGACAAGTAAAATAGCTTTAAAAAAAAAAAAAAGAAAGGAATACATTATAATAACAAAAAAAAAAGGGTTGTTTTTTAAGTGAAATGTCTATGCTGGCACCTACCATATGAAAATTGCCCTTGGAGTAATTTGCCTTGTTGATGATGGATGTGCACTCCCGGAAATGACGTCACTACTGACAGAAGAGGCCGTTGGCTCTGCTGGCAGCTGTACATCCTCAGAGGCCTCCCGCGCTCGGCGCACATCCTCAGAGGTCTCCCGCACTCGGCGCACATCCTCAGAGGAGTCTCGCGCTCGGGGCGCATGCGCAGAGGTCTTCG
Source organism: Ascaphus truei (assembly GCA_036426205.1). NCBI lineage: Eukaryota > Metazoa > Chordata > Amphibia > Anura > Ascaphidae > Ascaphus > Ascaphus truei. The sequence goes on along the minus strand of CM071567.1, from coordinate 173,444,412 downwards.
GCGGGCATGGCATGCATGCACAGAGGTCTCCACGGAGCGCATGGCGCAGAGGACCACAGCAGCAGCACAGGGCGACACACGGACATAGACACACAAACGGACAGGGATACGGACACGGACTCAGACACACACACGGACACAGATACACACACACGGTCACAGATACACACCGACACACCCACGGACACCCGCGGACACGGACACCCGCGGACGGCGACACACCCGCGGACGGCGTCACACACGCGGACGGCGACACACCCGCGGACAGCGACACACCCGCGGACGGCGACACACCCGCGGACAGCGACACACCCGCGGACGGCGACGCCGACACACACGCGCGCGGACGGCGACACCGACACACACACGCGCAAATGGCGACACCGACACACACACGCGGACGGGGACACCGACACACGCGCGGACGGGGACACCGACAACACGCGCGGACGGGGACACCGACACACGCGCGGACAGGCACACACACAGGCACGCACATGCACACACGCAGACAGGCACACACACAGGCACGCACATGCACACACACACACTGACATAGAGTCACCCACATGCACACAGACACACACACACAAGGAATTCAGTTGGTATAAATATAGACATGCAAATCGCTAAAGGGTGTGTGCTGAGCACACACGTTCTAAGTAAAATGTCTTTGCGTTTTGTCACTGAAATTGTGTTTTGATTTTTCATTGAAAACATCACCATCACAAATACAATTTCTGTGGAAAAACAGTGACAGAAGACAAAGAAGTTTCACTTAAAATGCGCGTGCTCGGCGCACACACCCCTTTTTTTAAGTTCAATTATGTAACCATGCCGCTAAATTTGGTGATCAAAGGCTTCTCTCTTGTTGTTATTGTCCTTTTTGCTTATAAGTCACTATGTCACACCACATTAAGCAATGATCATACATTAATACGTAACGTTTTAGCATAAGGTGTTAGATTTTACAGAAACCATGGGGAAAGGTGTGTAAATATCCGTCACTCGAGGTTTTAATAAAATGAGGCTTTTCAACAGTGTTGGGATTTTATCTTTGGAACGCCATGTTCTCAGTGGCCCTACTCTGGTAAAGCAGCAGTTCTCCCTGTTTGTTCTATATTTTACACACGGGCCGTCCACTCCAGGGCAATCAAGATGGCTGCGTAAGGCCTGGGACATAGTTGTTTGCCGAGTGCGGAGGCTCGCTGAGGCTCAGGGAAAGCGGTGCTTTCCCTGGCCTTACACAGCGTGCCGTCCGTGGGCGTGTCGGGGGCGGGTCTTGGGGCGGGCCAGTGACGTCACGGAGCTGGTTCCCCTCATTGGGCGAACCGCTCACGTGACCGGACCTGCGCTCTGGCAAGCAGGAAAATCTGAAGACTCGGTGAGACACAGGCTTCTGCAAGCGTGCGGAAGCGTGCGCGAGACCCTGCTAAAGCCGCTCTCATTGCGGCTGCAGGGGCTCAGTGCCGAGCAGCAGCGCGCCTCAGCACGTTATGCGCTGACCATGCCCGAGGCCTAAGTCTCCCTTTTAGCTTGTCTCAGGCTCCAATGTTTTATCCTATTTCTCTCTAGAACCTGTTGTTGTGGCAGCAGTCACACAAAACGCTGCCCTGTCCATGTATAAGCTTGGTGCTGTCCATCATTGACTTCTCTGCTGATAGACGCTTTAGCATGTGCAAGGTTGAGTTACACCGAGTGGGTACATCTGCTTTTAGTTTGTCGCGTGGCAGGTTGTTACACTGCTACAGATTTAGTAAGACTTGCGGTCCCATGGGGACAGTGTCTGTCGCGATGCGGAGGGTTCCTACTTCTGAATAGGACACACTGCAGCGTTAATCCTTCTGTGTCGGGACCACTGTGGTCGGGTGGCCTCAGCACCTAAGATATTATGTCTTATGTCTTGCTACATCTGTACAGGCGACAGAGGGTGTTACAAGCTGGTTTAGGAGTGACTAAAATAGGCACAGATTTATCTAGATTTTTATATTTCCTGCACTTTACACTGCTCCAAGAAACCGTTATCTATCAGTTTGTGAACCTGTTGCCCTTACGTAATGCACACTTTGCTGATGGTGTATGACAGGGGTGTTCAAAGTGGGGGTTGGGAGAATTTCCAGGGGGGGGCACGGTGGGGGCACGGTGGCTACAGAGGTCCCGCGTTCTCCAAGGCATTTAAATTAAATGCCGGGGACGGACGGACCGCGCAAGGCCTCTGCAGGTTCTCCTACCTTATCTTCGGCGACACGTCACCATGGTAACGGCGTGAGATGACGCCGTGCTGTCATGTTGCCATGGCAACGTGACGTCACATGACCCGACGATGTCATTTGATGCCAAGGAGGAGGGGGGGCGCGAGCCGGGAGGTAACGCAAGTTAAAAACTTAACCCACCCCTGGTGTATGAGACGCTCTTTTCTCTCACCAGTAGTTTCTGCTGGTGCCCTAAAACACAAAGAGGTTGAAGCCTGTACAGTTCCCTCTTGTTCAGCTGAATCCTCATCCCTCTCGCTCACACTAGCAAGATTACGTGTGCTTAGTCTGGAGTGGATGGCTACTCTGTAAGCCACTTCTAGTGGTGCCGGACTGGTTTTTCCGTACTGCTGCGTGTAAAGTACAACTGCAGCTGTTTTTGAATTAGCAGTTCCTAGTCTTTTTTCAGCGGTCCCTGTCCCATTAATGTGTAGACTTTCGTGCTGCCATCACGGTTATGATGACCACTACACCAACTTTCCAACCTCCTTCCTTTGCCTTAGACATTTATTGAGTAATACGCATGTCTAGTAGTGGTAGCACTCCCTATGCACAATCTGTATCTGTCCACACTCCCTCCCCAAATGCACAAGCACATGGTGGGTTTACCCCTTTTTATAGTCTCTTACTCAAATTTAGCACATTTCAGAAGCAAATTTATTTGAATATGCAATGCCCATTTACTTTTAGCGTTAAGGGAACTTTTGTATCAAATTTTCCCTTTTCACTAGATCGAAAAGGGTGAAATTCGTAGAGTTGACTTAGGCATGAGGAAATTCAGCACATCTCTAATCTACAGTGTCGCAGCATAATTTCTAGAAAAACATTTGGTATAAAGTCCAGGCTCATTGAGCAAACAGAGTTGTCCTGTTCCAGTATCATACTGATGATTTGAACAGGCATTGATTATATGGTATTCAGAAGGACCGTGCCTCGTCTTGGAGTACCCAAAAGGGTTAAGTGTAACAGTGATAAAAGATTTTCCAAAGTTACTACTAGTGGAGGCAGAAGACATAATTTATGTGTTTTAGGAATATTTACCAAAACGGTCTTTGTTTATAAAACATAAACATATGAAATGATCCTCAACTAGATAACTTTAACTGTAATGTTTGTTCAATGTGCCCTTTGTTAAACACTTTCTTGTCTGGTGGGCCTGCAACACATTGCTTGCAATCCCCGCTGACAGTGCAAGGGTTGCAATGCAATGGGAGGAGGAGTGGCTCCGAGCGTAAAGATACCGACTCTGAGTTTGAGTCCGGGGAACCTGGTTCAACTCCAGATGTCGGCTCCTCGTGACATTGGGCACATCACTTTATCTCCCTGTGCCTCAGGGACTGTCTGTAAAAATCCTATGTGTTGTTTACCACGCACTATACTGTAATTGTAACCATACTAAAATCAAACAGTTGGCTTCTTTTGTTTCTCTGGGAATTCATTACTAATTGAATTTCTTACAGGCCTCTCAATGGGGAGTGTTTGTCAGTTAAGTGTTTTCCTTACCATTTCCTCACCCTGAGCCAAGAAGGGTAGGTGGTGAGAGGGCTCTGACTGTAGAAGCACTTGCTGAACACATAATTAGGCTGCGCTTACAGTGCCGGCGACGGCAACAGCGTCGCGTCAAAAATGCATTGCCGCCGTCGCGTGCGCTTATAGTAAGCGCGATGTGACGGAGCGACGGCTTGGTTGCAATCGCTGGAAGTCATCTCAATTTGATTTTTCCAGCGACCACAGCCTGACGTCACCGTCACCGGCACTATCAGCGTAGCCTAAAAGTGAGTAACGAGTATCAAATCCCTCCCAAGTCTCCGCTCACACCATGTTTACAAATCAACTTAAAACAACTACATAAAAATACTTAACTGGCAGATGTTATTTTAAAAAAAAACTACTTCAATCACCCAGATATACAGTAACCCTTTTTAATTTTGTCGCTGCCATTAATACATTTCGGTCCTAGGAGGGATTGCCATTCTTCTACTGATTACTCCTGGTTTATCCTGTTTATCAAGAAGTCAGAGAGCCTGTAGTGTTGCCAATTCAACAACTTGATATTGTAAACATAAACACGTCAAAAAGATTTTTTTTCTCTTTAAAATCTGTGGCTAAGGGGCCAGTTTACATGGAGGTAGGAACTGCACTTGCTCAGGCCAATCAAGACAATTACTGTAGGTCTTGTCCCATTGTTTTTGGATATACCCATTTGCTTTACCGTGGCTCGTATGGGAGAATCTTTCCTAATATGTATAGTAATACCTGGTGCATGATGAGTAAATGCAACCCAAGGTGGTCACAAATATTAGACTGATTCTATTACAGTACATGCAAAGTTCCAGAAATGTAACGCTGCCATTTCTCTTTCCCGATGTCGCAGGTGTCAGCTGTGATGCATGTTTGAAAGGAAATTTCCGAGGCCGCAGATACAAGTGCTTAATTTGTTACGATTACGATCTGTGTGCATCTTGTTATGAAAGTGGTGCAACAACGACAAGACATACAACTGACCATCCAATGCAGTGCATATTGACAAGGGTAGACTTCGGTAAGTGTTATTTCATGTTCTCTTATGGCGTCCGAATGGCTTCTGGGTGCTAGCTAAAACACTGCAGCTTATTATACAACTGTTTTCATACACAGCAATCTTAATCCATTTGTATGAAGATGCCATCTAGCATCATAGCATTCACTATAACTTGGATAACCGTTTGAATGGCATTTTTCCCTGTTCTACAAAGATCTAAAGTGTGTATATGTGTATATGTATATATGTAAATACAGTGTGCTATAGATTTCCCATTTAAAAAAGTTACATCACAAAAAAGTTTAAAGTATATACTTATTTTTGTAGTTCGAAAACAAAATATTGCCGCTGCCGCGTGCGCATATAGTGCTCTCTCTAGCTACTGTGCCTGATTAAACATTTTTTCGTTGTAGTATGTCAACAAAGTAAGAGCTTAATAGAAATATACACTGCATAATGCAGCTAGGTTGTGATTCACTGACAGCGAACTTTACTCAGTACAGGCGGTACTCGGTTATCTGACACAATGTGTTACTCAAAATGACGTTGGATAGCGAAACGTTGTAAAGCGAAACACGTTTTCCCATAGGAACACTGTTTAAATGAAAGGTTCCGTTCCTGAAGGCATTTTTAATGCTACAATACACAAAATATTTTTCGCAGACAATAAGATATGCAGCACACACATAAATTATATAGTGCATACAGTATACTGTATTATATATAATATAACATAATATATAATATAAAAATTTAATATATTATATAGTAGAATATATATAATATATACACATAAACAACGTTGCAAAGCGTTGTAAGAGCGTTGGATAAGCCGTTTTGGCGTTGTAAAAATGAACATAGGTATGCATTGCATTGCGTTGGATAAGCCATTCGTTGTAAAACGAAGCGTTGTAAAACGAGGACTGCCTGTATTAGAATTTCTTTATATCTGCATGTTGCATATTTGTACCGGGCAGTTGTAGGAATACAACAGAGTTTGACACATACATACTCCGTATTTACACATGAGATGCAAAGGACTGCCCAAAGAAGCTGTATTGATATGCCCCATACAGTGTACTACAGAGAGAAGGGCCCTTGTTAAAAAATGAAAACAGTGTATTTCAGGAAGAAGAAAAAACTGGTTACAAACTCATAACATTTAAGTTGCTCCATAGCCAGTTAATTTATTCCTGCACTGTTGGAATTACATAATCATATTATTTTACAAATCGCCATACATGAGAAGTCATCCCACTTGCAAAGACACGAATACAAACCCAAGAGGTCCTAAGGACATCTGGTACATTACAGAAGGTTTGCATCACTTCATGAATACCTTTAAATCCTTTGCTACTCAGTCAATATATAGCGCACCAAGTAGATCACATCTTAAGCTGCAGCTTTGACTTTTTCCAGCTTTTACGAAATGAAAAATCACAGAGAAAAAAATATGTCAAATATTTAGCGTAGTACAATGGAGCTTTGTCTGCCAGGGGAATATTATATTAAGGAATGTGCATCAAGATACTAGAAGGTGATATCCCATTATAACTTCCCTTTTTCATCTTCTTTTTTTTTTTTAATCCCCCTGAACACACATTTTGTGAAATTCTCCAGTAGTGTGCTCATTTGCTTGTATTTTCTCAGCCTCCTTACAATGTTCTAAGACAGGGGTGCACAAACTTTTCCCTGTTTGCACCCCTGCCTGCCCCTTGACTCCGGCATCGTTATTTGATGCCATGTTACCAGGACGACGCGTCGCTGGAAGTGAAGGTAAGTGTATTATAGAGGCCTCACATGGTCCCCCAGCATTTAATTTAAATGCCTGAGGGGAGAGCGCGGGACCTCTGTAACTGCCGCACCCCCCCCCCCCCCCCACAGAAAATCTGGCGCCCCCAGTTTGCGCACCGCTATTCTAATAACATTCTTAATAACTTAGCTATAGTGTTTACATCATCATTTCCACAGTCTTTCCTCAGGTGTGACTTCCTTAGTAGCACCTTCTGAAAGCTGCATGTATTCAGTATTATTTCTGTAGTAGCTGTAATGCATAATGCTACAGTAAGTAGGACTGCCCCCCACTTGCACTGCAACCTTTATTTGGTCAATGACTTAACCTAGGATATTCCTGATCTCAGAAGCTCAGGTTTGATGATATTGCAGGAGGAAAATGAGACATTCAAAATTTGTAGCACTTTTATTTTTTACCCACAGTCTCTCCATATTTCTCTTACGAAGTATAATCCATTGTTCTATTTACAGTTTTTTCCCCAGTGCTTCAATATTTTCCTTCCCATATTAAAAAGTGCACTTTTACTTAGCAACAGTTATATGAGCATGAGCTGCAGTAAATTATATGTTAGCATTATAACTCTATTATTTTTAACATTTGACTCAAAAAAACATAGAAATCTAGCATTTGAATGCAGATCGGAACCACTTGGCCCATCTAGCCTGCCTATTTCCCCATCTCCTATCATTCCTCAGGCCCTATTTGATCCTTGGCTTTCTTTCATATTTAGGGTAGCCTTCTGTTTATCTAATGCATTTTTTTAATTAACTTACTGTATTAATCCCTACAACCGCTGTCAGGACTTCGGAGGCTATTCCACAGAGCCAGCATCCTTTCCATGAAGAAGCACTTCCTCACCATTCCCCTAAGCCTGCCACCCTGCAGCTTCAGAACCTGACCTCTTGTTTTTGCACTTCTTTCTCTGAAATATGCTTCCCTCCTGTACTTTGTGAAAACGCTTTTTGTATTTGAATGTTTTTGTATCCCCCCTCTCTTTTATCCTCTAAGATGTGCATGTTTAGGTCCTTTAGTCTCCTGTTAAGTCTTTTAGCTCATGCACCATTTTAGTAGCCATTCTTTGCACAATCTCCAATGTATGTCCTTCCAGATATACAGTAAGGTCTCTGAAATTGAACACTGTACTTTAGATGATCTAGAAAGTGGCATCACCGCCTCTCACTTTCTGCTGCTATTACCTCACTGTACAAGCTAACAACCTATGACTTTCCCCGATGCCTTGTTACATTGCTCTTATTGTGATAAGATGAGTGCAAAAAATATACACCTAATACAGGCATACCCCGCATTAACGTACGCAATGAGACCGGAGCATGTATGTAAAGCGAAAATGTACTTAAAGTGAAGCACTACCTTTTCCCCACTTATTGATGCATGTACTGTACTGCAATCGTCATAACTGATGTAAATAACGCATTTGTAACAGGCTCTATAGTCTCCCCACTTGCGCACAGCTTCGGTACAGGTAGGGAGCCGGTATTGCTGTTCAGAACGTGCTGACAGGCGCATGCGTGAGCTGCTGTTTGCCTATTGGGCGATATGTACTTACTCGCGAGTGTACTTAAAGTGTGTGTACTTAAAGCGGGGTATGTATGTATAGGGATACTAATGGCAAGAGAGTAATAATGAAGAAAAAGTAAAATACTCTTGCATGAAACTTGCTGCTCTGAAAATATGAATAGATAGCAGCAGCCCATCGTTCATACACAACAGATCTAAAATCCAATGAAGAATCCAAAAAACGATGAACCTGCTTTGCAAAGATAGCAGGAACCCCACAGTTTACACAGGTGAAAAAAGACATTGTGTAATCCGTTTACTAAGGTGACCTGCACCAAATACTGTAGCTGAAATGCACTTACACAATGCCAATATCCGATGGACATTGGGTGCTATGTAGGGACATCCGCACCCTCCTTTTGCAGTCACTGCAGTCTTTGTCCCTGCCCGCTGGCTCCACAGACCTGAAGCGTCAGAGGGACTTACGCACGCAGCGTCTCCTCCGACCTGGAATCTCGGCTGTGCAGGGTCTGAAGAAAGACAGCCAGAGAGTCCCCAATAGTTTGACTTCCTCAGAGGAAACCAAACTATTGGTGAAACACGTAAGATTCGGTGCTGTAATTTGGAACCTACAGCGTTCCGTAGAGACTCTGTAGCGTTCTTTCTTCAACTCTGCACAGCTGAGACTCCAGGTTGGAGGAGACGCTGCATGCGAACGTCCCTCTAATGCTTGACGTCTGGGGAGTCAGCGGGCAGCGAGAAAAGACTACATTGATTTTTCAAGGAGGCCGCGGGTGTCCCTACATAACACCCAATGTGCACCTGATATTGGCATATTGTAAGTGCTTGTCAGCTATTTGGTGCAGGTCACCTTAGTAAACGGATTACACAATGTCTTTTTTTCCCGTTTGTGATTACCTACATGAGTCCCGTGTAAACTGTGGGTTCCTGCTATCTTTGCTAAGCAGATTCATTGCTTTTTGGCTCCTTCATTTGATTTAAGATCTGTTGTGGAAGAATGTTGTACCGCTGCTATTTATTTATATTGTTACATTGCTCGCCTACTTGTAAGTCTGCTGAAATAATGACTCCCAGATCCCTTTCCTCTATAGTAGTTGACATTATAGTGCCAATAAAAATTACTGTATTCTGCCTTTGTATTTTTGTGACCCGAGTGCATTATTTTGTGCTTTTTAGCATTTATTGTAGTTGTCACACTCTTGACCATTCCTCCAATCTGATTAAATCATTATTCGTTTTGTTTACCCTCCCGGAGTGCCAACCCAGATGTTGGTGTCATTTGCAAAAAGACATCCTTCCCCTCTAGACCATTTTTAATGTCATTAATAAAGATGTTAAAAAGCACCGATCTCGCTGCAGATCTCTCAGGTACTTCACTAGTCATCTGACACTCCTCCATTTACTGAATCCCAAGCATTGCAACTTGTTTAGCAGTGTTCAATGTGGGCCATTGGGATTAGACGTATGCTACATATAATGCTCCACCCTGATCTATTATTACCTTGGTCAGCCAGTCAAAAAAAATGAATTTGATTTGTTTGACATGAAATTCCCCAGTAAGTCCATGCTGCCTGGGATCTTGTAATTTACTTGGCTTTAGATAGTCAACAATTCGTTCTTTTAGCAGCACTAAGTGGGTTTTTACATTTTGGCCTCCATGGATGAAACAAAATAACAAAATAACAAATAGGCCTGTCACACAACATAAAATGTGTTTTGCTGTTTGTGGCTTTTAAAATACACCAAAGGATGAATACTGTAGTGATTTTGAAGTTGCAGTGATAAGGGTTTTTGTTGTAAGGTCGTTCTTGGAAACGTTACAATGGAATTATGTTGGTTAGTTTAAAAAAAAAAATCATAAATGTAAATTGTATATTTAAAAAATCCCTGCATTACATAATTGAAATTTCCTTAGGGTCCCGGCACAGTTGTTTGGAGGGATTGGGGGAAGTTTGCTGGAGGGGGTCAGAGTTGCTGAACAGGGAGTGGGTATAGTGGGGGTGGGCGGGATGACGATGGCACAGGTTATTAAGCGAGCAGAGACCTCTGAAGGACAATCCCCCTCTCCCCTCGTGATGACAGCCATGACTTCCAAAGTTCAGGTCTCGAGAGCAACCAACGGGCCAGTTCACTAACAATTACCCTAGTTCTAATCATCAACAAGACAACTTGTATAGACATTTGTTGCCTTGAGAATCTGTCTGGTTGATTGCTTTGAAGTGTTCAACTTGGAAAGCCCTCGTGTACATTGTATGTGCTGTATACCACAATGTAAATGTTTGCCTGTTTTTCCTTTGCAGATTTGTACTATGGCGGCGAAGCTTTCTCTGTAGAGCAGCCGCAGTCTTTTACTTGCCCTTATTGCGGTAAAATGGGTTATACTGAGACCTCTCTACAGGAGCATGTTACTTCAGAGCATGCAGAAACGTCAACAGAAGTGGTAAGCAGCTCATGTAATTTTAAGTGTATTCAAAGGTAAAAGTGACACAGCCACATGGATCTAATTTGCATGCCACTTTCCCAGCATTCTTATCTGCAGCTTAACTACTGTATGAGGTGATAGTGTGTGAATGAATGAGGTTTGTGGACCTGTGCAAAACAGGTAAACACTGTCATGGGAAGAGGGTTTTTGTCACTTTTTTTTTGTCTACCATAAACGGATTGTGTGTCACTTTAAGCTGTGATCAATGTGGTAGAAGAAAACAAGTTATTGTGAGCAAAACCGAAGCAGCCACAAAGAACTTGACTGAACTTTACTGAAGCGAACAGTAGGCTTTTTTGATTTTATAACACTGTATATACACAATGAGTGCTCCAGGACTACCACAGATAGATATACTTAATATATATATATATATATATATATCATATAACCGTCATTTCAAACCGTAGATCACCAGAGTTTGCACAACATAGAGATATCCTTCTTTCTGAACACTCACCCAGGTCTTCAAATAATCCATAAGGCTTACTTCTCTTTCTGACGAGTTGCAGAGAACCTGGGATCCACTTCTGTGTTCTAACATTCTCTACCACGACTACTGTGTCTGTTTGCAAAAACTCACTGGACATGCTCGAAATGAAATGTAAAACAGGAAGTTTGTAGAGTGTAACTCGGTGCAGTACCAATCCAAGGGTCCTTGACAAAAGCGCCTATTGGAGTGAAACGCATAGGAGATTTTTGTACTTGTCTTTGAGTTGTTAAATATATTCATTTTTAATGAGCTCTGTGAAATTATGAAGCCTTGGAGTGGTACTGTGCCAAGTTCACTCTATGAACCTTTATTGATTTTTAAACCTTTTTTATATTCACATTTTTTCTCATATTCATTGGTTTGGTTTCTCTCTGGGATTTAGGAGTAAACATTTTAAACCATCAATATGTAATATATAAGAAAAGGTGGAGGGAGAAGGAGTGGTGGGGGGGGGAGAGCTCTTGCGTCAGCGTTAGTAAGGGAGTACGATGCAAGGAGGGATAAATGAGTAAATACACTGAAGAGAACAAAATCCCTACTAAGTTGCACTCTGTACTTGAAAGTGGAAATCAATTAAATTAATTCAAATGACTTTTAATTGAAAATGGGTAACGATTGGTAAAGACAGTGGTGGTCAATCACACATAGACACAAACTCTAACAAGCACGCAAAAATAAAACAACTATAGAGGAACCTCACTCTGAATATATGGAGTAGCTACTTCAGCATATATGTTAGGGCAAGGGAGTATTAATACTGCTTAGGTTACTTCCGCATTTATTTTAATGCTCAAGGGCCTCGATACTACCCAAATAGATAATCATGTGGAGAAAAGCTAAGGTAAGTCGAAAGGACAGCCCCTTTAAACTGCTGAGTATGTAGTATGGCTTGCAGAGACTGGGCACCAGTTGTAGCCACAGTGAAAGTAACTAATATAAAATTACACCTGTACCATTACTATGTATCACTTGGTGTTGCACTCAACAGATAGTGTGTGTGTGTGTGTGTGTGTGTGTGTGTGTGTGTTAGTTGTGGTCAGATCTTACAGATTAATACTGGGTACTGGGGCAAGTAACAATCGCTATTTTATTGATTGAGTACCTCTAATGTTAATAGAAACCACATGGATTGCTGTGTATGGACTCCGTATGAGGTCCACTCTATAGCAGCTCAGGAAGGCAAAGTATGCCTTTTTAGAAAGGAGGGGGGGGGGTAGACCCAAAGATGTTGGATCCCCATTAGACATTATGCAGTAGCCCTATTAATGGTAGAGCTGTGTGGTGACCCCCAATAAAACTGTCAGTTGGGACAGCATTAATGGTCTGGTATACGTATACCCGATCTTAACACAATTCAGTGTGCTGATTGACAACGGGACTGTATCCATTGGTGTAGTTAAAATACAATCACGGGAGTGAAGTGGTTTAAGAGTGCCTGTAGGCTTAATCTACTAAAGTACTTAAAATGAGGCACGGTGTCCTTTGATACACTGTTTCACAAGCAGGGTATCAGAAGTGTGTGTGTGTGTGTGTGTGTGTGTGTGTGTGTGTGTGTGTGTGTGTGTGTGTGTGTGTGTGTGTGCGCGCGCGCGCGCGTGTGTGCGTGCGTGCGTGCGTGCTACTCACCACCTAGCACCGTCCCACTTTAAAAAAAATATGTAATACATTCCTAATAAGAACTAATAACAACATTCATTTTTGACATAAGTTTATTTATTGTATTACATTTATACTTTACTACAATTCGTCCTTGTTACAGTTGCATAGTAGATGAGTTTTGAAAAAGACATGCATACATCAAGTTTAACCTATGACAAATTTAGACGACATAACTTATCCTATATCCTAGTTACAGAATATTGATCCAATTTAGATAGCCTCTCCTAGAAATACTTGTATTAGATTAAAATGTATTAATGATCATTTATTTTAAAACTTACAGTATATTGAGCCAGAGGATGGCTAACAAAAACCCCAGTGACACATTATCCAATGTTATCTCTTAAGGGGAACAATTAATTCCTTCCTACCTGTTTATCATATCTCCTCTATTTGACGCCTCTTTACTAATGTTAATACATCTAATTTAGCTAGCCTCTCATAGAAATATACTTTTATTAGATTAAAATGTATTAATGATAATTTATATTAAAACTTACAGTATATTGGGCCAGAGGATGGCTAACAAAAACCCCAGTGACACATTATCCAAGTCCAGTTAAAATAATAATCTGTTTATGCTCAAATACTGTAAAATATTTATGGTTTCTGGTAGCCGTCATTATGACAGGACTTTAGTGCTCTGCTCAGCACAGCAAAATTTCAAACTGCAAACTACCACTGGACCTAAACAAAAGTTTCAACAATTGTACTATTTTGCATACTGATAATTTCAGCACATAGTACCAGAAAGCTGCAGTGCAACCGTCCTAGTCAAGTTTAATTATGCACTATTTTGTATTTTTATTGTGCTTTCTTTTTTTAATGACATATATTGTCCCAAGTTTCTGTTCGAAGCAGGGCCCTCTACTTGGCCATGTAGGTAGCTCTATAAAAGACCACATGAACTGCTGCATCCCGACTCCTTGAGATAAACAAAGGTCCACAGTAGAGCACTGAAAGCAGCAAATATATACCGTTTTCTGTTGCCTTATATGCCTGTGGTCGACTATCCAGCTAAGTAGAAGCAAAACATCATGCAGGATTCATTTTGCAGTCTTTCTTTACCACCTTCTGGTGCAGAAGGATAAAATGCCTCAGAATCAGTAGATGTTTTTTAGAGAGACCTACTCATCAAGGGACACGGTGCGGGGGACAGTGGTTGAGGTGTCTCAAATACAAAAGCTTGTGTTTTTTGTTTTATCCTAGTCACTTACATTTACTCTGTGTGGTCCTGAGTAAGTACTGAGCCTCCGCTTACTGAGGAAATGAATAATAATAATAATATCTTTCTCCCTTACCCCTTTTGAATGGTGACGAGGACCAGAAATGGTTTGCTTAGGGTTCAGCCCCAGAAATTACTACGGTTGCACCTAACAAATATATATAAATGTAAAGCACATTTTAATATCATTTTAAATGTTCCTCTCTCCCCGTGGCTTAGCCATTGTCACTCCACGTTAGGATCAGTGAGGTGTGGTGGTGGTGGGTGGGTGTGCGTGTGAGCTAGTCCTCAGTGCAGCTGATTCTTGATTCATGGGAAACTCCTGTGCTTCACATTGACCAAATGCAGGCAGGATTGCTACTATAAGTGATTCTTAACAAGCCCAAGAGAAGATTAAAGCGTTACTGTCAGCAAATACACGCGAGTGGAGGGGTTCCCTACCTGTCTTCTGAGTTAGGGCTCGATTTATGCCAGCGCACTACAATGCGTGCGCTCATCTGCGACGTCGCAGAGCAACATGTGCACAAGCACATTCTGCGCGCGCGACTACAGGGGAGACAAGGCTGAAATCTGTTTTTTGATTGGACGGCTGCGTCACGTGATGCGGCCGTAGCAACCATAAAACAAATTTCAAAAACTCTGCAACTGTCACCCGCATTGCAGTAGCAAGCGGTGCGACAGTCGCGGTAGGTGTATGTGCTTAGCTGGGAAGCATACTATATGTTTTGGTTCTGTGCAGCGTCGCTCTGGCTGACGCCGTGCGCGATTTTTTGTATAATCACGGCCTTGGGGGATTCCGAGGTCTCCTGTTTGAAGCTTGCGAGTCAGATCTGGAAGAAAGCCGGTTAGAATTTTTTTTAACCCTCATTTTTATGTGGAGACCGCTGGCTACTTGTTTGAGTCTCTATTATGGGGTTTTTAAAAGGTGGACATGGGTGAAGTACCACATGTGATTCCGTGTGCGCTCAGAACGGAATCAGTTAGAGTAGTGGTTTTTAACCTGTTTTTGGTTAGGGAATTCGATTTTGAAATTCTGGGGAACCCCAACCCTCGCCCACCGTGTCTCACCCCTCCCTCCCCTGTTCCCCTGTCTCACCCCCCTCTCCCTCTTGCGCACGCACACTCCCACTTACACACACAGACTCTCCCACTTACACTGTCCCACACACACACTCCCACTTACACACACAGCCAGTCACACACACACACACACACACACACACACACACACACACACACACACACACACTCACACACTCACACACTCACACACTCACTCTGCCACTTACACACACTCTGCCACTTACACACACACTGCCACTTACACACACACTGCCACTTACACATCATCACATCTCCACTTACACACAGCCTCCACTTACACACACTACTTCCACTTATCAACACACTCAATCTGCCACTTACACACACACTGCCACTTACACACACACTGCCACTTACACACACACTCTTACACACACTCTGCCACTTACACACACTCTGCCCACTTACACACACTCTCCCACTTACACACACTCTCCCACTTACACACACTCTCCCACTTACACACACTCTCTCTCTCCCACTTAAACACACACACATACACACAATGTATTAGTGTATTCTGAAAGTTGCAGAGAATAATGTTGAACGACTGAACCGGGAATTCTATAGGGATCCAAAAGATCAGTATTCAGAAACAGTAACATAAACAGAAAAGTATATACAGTATTTGTTTAAGTGCAGTGGCAAATAAACCAACTGACCAGCTATTTTTCATTTTTTGTCCTCACATAACCTTTCAGGTATATATAATATGTATTTATTGCTTACGCTTTGATGACTTTTAGAGGCGCTTCACTTTGTGTTGTACACTCTGCAATGACAAGGTGCTTCCTTCCTGCTAATGACCTGTCGGAGAGCGACAAAAAAAGGAGGCCTCTGTCAAGCTTTGGTGTGTAATATTCTATCCTTAAACGGGATTATGTTTGTGTCATTGCAGATTTGCCCAATATGTGCAGCGTTACCTGGAGGAGATCCAAATCACGTTACAGACGACTTTGCTGCCCATCTTACACTTGAACACAGAGCTCCCAGAGATTTAATATCCTTTTATGTTTAATTAACATATTGCTTTTGCATTCACAAGTGTGGGAACAATTCTTCCAATGACCTACAGGATTTCAAACCTAGCACAATCTTCTTAAAAACGTAGGCACGTCATTTTATCTCTCGTGTCTCAGGCACCAAATAATATTAGATTGTATATTTTTGGGGTAAAGCCTGTACTATTCTGTAGTATTACTAAGTTTAAAGTAGTGTTCATTAGAAGCGTCACATAGTTAAATTACCTAAGATACTGTCTGAGCTCTGTTCATTTTCATTGTAGCATACTAAAGACCAAGCACCCCACAGCCTCCCACACGCCTCGCACAGTTGTCCAAACCTGTTCTAATTTTTTAAACATCATTAAGTGTTTGAACTGCAGGCATCTAAAAATATAGGCATGTTATGTCACATTTTAGCCTGAGTGGATCATGCATGGGACTCGAACAACAACAGGTCAGATGAAACCAAAGAAAAGAATCAATAAATAAATGGTACAAACATGGGTACCCTAGGAAGAAAAAAAAAGGAATTTAGCAATTTTTGTCCTGTAATATATATTGCAGTTCTTCATTTGCTTGAAGTTCTTTAGCTCCAGTCTTTCTTTTTCCTGTTACTTCTCTTAACTCTTACCCACGATGAATCCAGCGGCGTTCGGCATGTACGAAGGATGTTTCACCCTGGCCGGGGGCTGGGTGGACCTCGAGCTCGCAGATCAAACATGCACTTTACTAGCAGTTCCACTGGAGGGCTTTCATCCTCGCAGAGCTCGTACTCTCCAAGCAATAGGGAAGCCATGGATCCCATAGCCGGTACGACACATGTACTGATCGCTAAATGTCATTGGTGTTTTAGGCGCGGTCTATATTTGTAAAAACAATTTAGCAACGTACTCTGGAATGTAAATACTTTCCAAGCTCAATAATATTGCTGTTAATTATGGATTAATCAGCAAGACCATTTCTGCTTGCAATTTTCTGCCAAATATAAGGTGTGGAAGCATTACAAATTCTTAATGTGCTTCCAAAATATGAACCCAGTCTATTCTAGAACAAAGAAAGCCAAAAGCCCTGGAATTAGGGCTTTTAAATTAAATTGATTAATTAAATTAAACCGTTTCAAAGATAGGTTTGAGATACCAAAAACAAACCAACTTCAGAAGTCCAACATTTAAAATTTGTCAATATCTTATTTCATTAAAAATATATACCTGCAGTGACAGGTAGATATCGGCAGAAGTGACCGCCTCCCACAGTCCTTTCACTCTCACGTTTTTTGTGGACACATGGTTCATCAGAAAATCCTCTGCCATGTATACCATGAAGTACTGTACAGATGTAACTAGACCAATCCTCTACGGTGTCGCTGTGATGGACAAGCGTGGAACACCCGCAGTGCGATCATGGCAGACACTGTCCCCTGCGCCGCAGACTTTTGCTTGGTCAACTGCGGCGCTGGGCACAGTGAGTATTGCTACACCTGTATATACAAATACAAAACTATCCAATTACATTAACGTTCTTTGTAAGGGTGAGTCATGGTGCGGGAGACCGCGTGGAGGCATCCGCACGGGGTGCGATCATATTGACTTAAGGCAGTGATCATGCCCATAGACCGTGCGGGCGGAGGCAGGAGGGGGCGAGAAATCAGTTGAAACTGATTTCTTGGCGCGACAAGCAGGTCACGTGAGCGGTTCGCCCAATGAGGTGGGCCCGTCGACCATGGCCAGGGAAAGCACCCGCGCGAGCGAAGGCACCATGTCCCGGGCCTAAGGAGCGATCCGTCCCCAAATCAGAGCACTGTTTAAAATACCCAACATTTTGTTTTATTTTACATTTTTAATGAAATAATAAATTCTTTCAATCATGTAATATCGCCATATCTTTGAGAGGAAACAGCAGCAAATTTTGAAAGTATTCAGAAAAAACATTTTTCTGCCATTCACTGCCAAAGGAGTTTTTTTTTAACACTTTGCAAAGCAGTACACTGTATATTGCAAACCCCTTTGTCACTGAAGAAACACATATTGACACAGCCTTCTATATAATGTGGATGTAACAATGGTTTCCTTGAGGTATGTTTTGCTTTCTTATGTGACAATACTGTAATTTTCACTATTCCTTTTTCCCTCCTCTTCTTTCCCGGGCAGAGTTGTTATCTCAGTTATCAGGAGTGAGACGTTCAACGGGAGGGCAGCTCAATTCCTCGGGCCCCTCCGCCTCCCAGCTGCAGCAGCTGCAAATGCAATTGCAGCTAGAGCGGCAGCAGGCGCAGGCGGCGCGGCAGCAGTTGGAAACGGCACGCAACGCAACTAGGCGCAACAACACAAGCAGCGTCACCACCACGATTACACAATCGACAGCAACAACCAACACATCCAATACGGAAAACAATCAGCAAACTCTACAGAATTCACAGTTTCTCCTCACGAGGTGTGTGTGATCTTTGGGGTCTAGTCATAAGCGTGCAAGGCTCAACTTTTTCAGGGGTTGAAGCTGTATCAAAAAGATGCCTGGCTGTTCCAAGTCTAAAACATGTGAAAAATGTTAAGTAGCCACTTATTTTGGTCTTTAATAAAAAAAATGTGTTTAGTATGAAAATGTAGTACTGAAACGCGGAAATCGCGCAAAACTAAATATTCACAGGATTTAGTAAACTTCTATATGAATCGATAGGCAGAATTGATAACTTATGTTGACTGATGTTTGTTATAGTGTGAGAGAGACACTCGTGCAAGGGAAATCTCTATTTTCGTAGAGCGCCGACAGTAGCTCAATTATTCTGCTTCTTACGAGGACCATGACAAATCAGGTCATATGTTTCAAATTAACTTTATTTTCTAGTGATCATAATTATTTATGGCTATGGCGAGATTCCATATTTTTATGATCACTATTAACTATTTTCCTTTGTCTGACGATTTTGCACAGATTTTATTGCAGTTTAGTCTATAGGCCCCTTTGTGCCATTTTCGGTTTTTGGGATATGAATCTGAACAAATAGTATTTGATAATTAAATGAGAATGAAGCATTAAAATGGCTGCTATGGATTTCCACATTATTCACATATGTTAAACCATAAGAAAACCTAAAAGAAAAGAGAGTGCACGCCCCATAGCGTAAAATTGCATAACAATTTAATAGTGGAAGGGGAAAAGGTGCACTCACAAGGGTAGAATTAAAAACAGCATTTAGTGAAATATTACTCGCCAGCGATCTCTTGATGCGAAATCTCAATCCTAGCAGTCCTCTCATGCAAATGAGATGGATAGTCCGCTGGGCACTTTATCCAAATAAAGTTCCAATGTAGCAGACAGAGAATTCTTGATTTATGGGATATTTAAATTCCGCGGCCGAAACACACTCTGAGCAGGACGTGGCCTTGTCAAGCTCTTGCGTGATGAAGTAATGCCGTCTTCCTAATGCATTTCGTCACACTAAGATGACGACTTCAGAGGATGATGGGAAACCATATCACAGAGTTTAAATAGTGTATCGGTGCTTCGCAACCAATTGCCAAGCCACACAGGGAGATTAACCTTTCATGTACAGGATGTATAACAACATTGCAAACACATAAAAAAAAGTTCAGGGTATAAAACCCAAAATACACTTGGTCAAATTGCATAATATAATACATTTGCAAATAGAATATATATTCATAAAGATATCGATGTACAAATATATATGTAAAAAACTAGTAATACGTGCACAGACGGAAAAAGGACCAAAGTACTATTATTCACATATACGTTAGCGGAATCATTATATATGGCCCCTTAAACTAGCAATTTCTCATTCAATATGTAAATATTTTGCATAACAATAAACATATGATATATATTAATTAGTATATAGATATATATAATAATTATAGATATATATATATATATATATATTATCTATATACATGGTTGAAGATTCCTAGCAGCAGGGCAAGAAAAAACGGAAAAGGGGAGGGATCAAATCAATGTGTCCCACACTTGAATTAGAATAGAAAGCACTTCAGCTGATATGGATCTCTGAAAAAATAAACTTGTCACTATATCAAGATCACTCGAGAATATTACTGCATCGTAGAGACTATTGTTAATTCACTGTCAAAAGAATTTTATATATATATATATATATATATATATATATATAATATATATTATATGCAGATATAACTGTATGCTCATCTGCATGTCTTAGGCAGGTCTGCACACCCCCCTTTCCCCATCATCACCCAGCATACAGCACTTCCACTGCAGCAAGGGATTCTGGGAAATGACATCAATGAGCACACATGTCATTTTTGCCTCAATAACCATTTTAAAACATGGTTCCCTAATATATATATTTATATATATATTATAGATATATATATCATATATATACCAAAAAAGTCAGGTGAGGGTCAGGAAGCAGAGGAGGAAGACTGAGAGAATCTTCAAACTAAAGTGCTTGTGTCCATGCACTCGTATTCACCAGGGGCCAAAGTGCCCAATTGGTAGATCCAATAAGATTCCTTTCTACAGAGGAACTTGTATGTGTCACCCCCCAAAGTGAGGGGAGAGATGGTTTCTAGTCCTACAATTTTTAATGACAGTGGGTCCCTGTTGTGTAAAAAAAAAAATAAAAAAAAAATGTGGTGTATTTTATTTATATATTTGTTACTGTTGAGTTTTTCATACAATTTCTACATTATTGTATTCTAAACATTATAATAGAACTTATTTTATTAAGTTCTATTGAGCACTGAATAATGTAAAATGATTGAATTGTAGCCACACATTGAAAAAAAACATGGATTTCTTTTTTTCAGTATTATTTCTTTTTTTTCTCACCCTACCGGGTGGATTGTAATCCTCATTAATAACATTGCGCCTCTCATCCCTCCCTCCCGCACAGATTGAACGACCCCAAGATGACGGAAGCCGAGCGACAGTCAATAGAAAGCGAGCGGGCCGACCGCAGCCTGTTTGTCCAGGAGCTCCTTCTGTCGACATTGATGCAGGAAGAAAGCTCCTCCGATGAGGATGAACGGGGAGAAATAGCCGATTTCGGGGCAATGGGCTGTGTAGATATAATGCCTTTAGATGTTGCTTTAGAAAACCTAAATCTAAAAGAGAGTAATAAAGGAAACGAGCCTCCGCCACCTCCTCTTTGATGACATCCCCCTTTGCAGACAATGTCCTCTGTGCTGTAACTGCCAATGAAAGTGGACAAACAACTATCTTTGGGTTTGTTTTGGTGATTGTAATTTCCGGTCTGTCACTCTTGTTACATTGTGTACATTCAAAAAAAAGAAAAAAAAAAAACCCCCCCCCCCCCCCCCCAAAATAAACAAAAGGAAGAGAGGCAAATATATATGATAATCAAATCCACTTAACTCATTTTTACTTCTAGCAGGTAAACATAGGTAGCAGTACCAGAGGCAGCTCTCTACTTCCTGTACCATGACATAAACAAAAAAGTAGATTAAAAAAAACAACAAAAAAAACACTTCTCCTAATCGCCCACATCCAAACTGAAGAGGAAAAATAAAAAAAGTATATGGAAAAAAAAAAATTCTCTAATGAAGCTGCTGTGTGTATTTATGAATATTAATGAATAAAACTGCTTGGATGGTTTACCATAACTACTGCATGAGGTTTTTTGCAGCGTGCATGAGTTTTTAGTGACATAGTCATTAACAAGACAAAAAAAAACAAATCAAAACAAAAACGACTTAAATTTTAAGGTTGTAAAGCTATAAATCCCAAAGCTTTCCTAAACATTATTCAAAAGGTTACAGCACCTGACGACATAAGATTTTAGTGTTTACTAGCGGTTTGCGGCCACGTATCTTTTGAATAATGTGTAACTGAGAACAAGGTTTTGTGTGTGTGTTTTAAAGCACGTCAGGCAAAGTCTGCAGTGGTATTAGCTGTGTGTCCTTTCAAGGGTGTGTAGCTCTTTAGTTACATGCAAATATCCTAATTATCTGTTAAATTACAAAATCCACTCTGTGGTCAACATTGAGAGATTTTTTTTTTTTTTTTTTTGTATTCCTTTTTGAACTTTATTATTTCATCTGAAAAGTTTGACATTACAGTCAGACCACTGTCAGAAATTGCTACGTATGTGTTCCCTTATAACAACCCTGTTCATCTATGTTTCAAGTTTTTTTTTTTTTTCTGTGGTTGTTTGGAAGAGGGGGGGGGGGGGGGGGAAAGTTTTCAACTGTTAAACATGTTTTATCCAGATGTAGGCTGATTCATTTATTCGCTGTTTAAACAAAAGTTAGCCCTGATTATGTTGTCTTAGTTTTAAAAAGCCTTTCACATTCTCAATCATATTTCTGAGTTTCTTTATTTATGTATTTGCTTCATAGTTCGCAGAGACTTGTCCGCGAAAGGAGAGCTGGAGGATTTGATTCCCTGACGTTGTCAGTATATTACAAATTAATTCTAAATGCTAAAGTTAGCACCTTTTTATTTATTGTTACTTTATGATTATTCTTTCAGCACACAAGTAAAAAAAGCCTTTTGATTAAAAATCATGCCACCTACATGCCTATACTATTAATCCTATATGTAAAAATAATGTACAGTGTTCTTTTTTTGTGCATAGACTTTCATAATGGGCCTGACGCAGGGATAAGCAGGATTCTTCTTCTTATTATTATTTTTTTTGGAATGTAAAGTTAGATTATAAAGAAAATAAAACGTGCGCACAGCTTCTGATCAATTTACAAATACACTTACATGATCATGTCTCCATGTGGCGCGCGCTCTCTTTCTCTCACTTAATTCTTTCGTTTTGCATCTTTTCATCTCGGCAGCATCACGCAACTCTTAGAATAAAATTACCGATTTCATCAGCGCATAGTGTGATATCAAAATAACAGTGGTGTATTGTAACCCATGATAGCTGAGAATTAAAACACCTGGAGTGTTAGTGCTTGCTCCATTCACATTCCCTCTAAATGCTGAGATCCTGTATTTCTGCACAGTGTAGCACTTGAATGTTTTATCCCCTCCATGCCAGAGTTAAGGTTTTGAAGGGGGTAAATGAAAATTTGATACCGTTTCTCTGGTCATCTTAGCAGTTTAGCCCAGTTTTTTTTTTTCATATTTGTTGAGGATTTCCAGAAACCGTTCCTTTAAGCTGTAGACTTTTCAAACACATACTGCACATTACAGCGATACACACAGTTCAATAAAGCATTTTCAAGACTGTTGCCCAGTTGAATTTCTTTTCGGTCATTACACCGATTTTCTGTCACTAGACATAGAAAGAAGAAGCTTGTTGCTTAAGAAATTGTCATGTCTTCAATCTTTTGGTGCTAGAAGGGCTTACAAACACTTGCCCTGGAGAGACATTAGTTGTATCCCATCCAGGATATTGTGTGATGTAAAACCACTTCACCTAGCAGTGCTGATCTGATCACGGTTGTAGGTGGAAAGAATGCATTCTGAAAGCAGAGCACTAAACCATACTCAATTGTACTCGGCATTGGGCATTGTTTATAAAAGTTCATCAATAATAAACCAAGCTAACAACTTAACTTAAAAACAACAACAACAAAAATTAAGGATTTATTGAGACCTGGTGAAACTTCCTTGTTTTATTCATTAGTGCCTGATTTCCGTTTTGGTGTTAGCCTAGTAATTGCCAACCATTTCTGGTACGAGGTGAAGGTAGAACTGGTATCGACAAAACATTTAGAAACCCCATATCAACTCGTACTCTTACCCCATGACACAAACCTTTCCCTGAAAGCACCTAAATGCACATAACTTGAGCCTACTACATGTGCAGCTTCATTGTTCCCACTGGTGTAAGAACTTTTGATATAGCGTGATATGCTGTACCAACACGGTCATTGAAAACACTGATATTTTGAGATATCCTGGCATATATTGTGTTCTCTGGAGGAACAAGCTCCATTTGAAGTACAGTTTTATAGTGGGAACATAGCCTGACAACCAACGGTAAAAATGTCCATGGAAAGGGTATTTAAAAAAAAAAACTTTTCAAATACATTTTATAAAAAGGCAGGTGCAAAGTACTATTACTTGCGGCTTCTCAAACATGCCCTACTTACGCCCAAAAACTCCTTCAAATTCATTTTTCCCTAGCTTATTGTCTACCATATGCATACTAAAGAAGGTTTTCTAAGGAATCCAGTCCAGAAGTCTTGAGTGCAAAATGACTACTACAATTTGATCTCATCTTTATACCTACAAGGGGATAGAGGAGAAAGAAGTGTCTCAACATTTGGATCTACTTTGTCAACAAGGAAGAAAAGGCATCAGATGTAGCAAAGGAAAACAAGAAAGAAAATCCAATATTTTTAAATAAAAGTGCTATCCCCTACTGAAACAAACTGGGTTAAAAAAAAATCAGATTTGCTATCTCAAGGTTTTGTGGCCTACATGAAATAATTTAAAGTTGGATTACACAGCACTTATATAAAGGAGCACTAAACATACAGCCCTTAAAAGTAAAACCTATTTTCATTCATAGCTACTGTATTTTAAAATTAAAGCAGCAAAATGTGATAAACCCTGTTTTTTTTTTTTTTAATAATAATAAATCAGCTCTGTAGTATTAAGTAATACTGTCTATTTTTTTTAACCCCAAATGCCATTTTAATGATTTTTTTTTAATGTACTGATCATTTCTATAGCAACCATTTAGAATGTCATATACACTTTCTCTTTTGAAAAGGCTATGCACACACCTTTTTGAGCTCTGCACTTTGGCAACAAAGTATCACAAACAGATCTGTTGCTGTGTTCCAGATAGCAGACTGTCTATTGCTCTGAATGCTGTAGCAATAATGTGTTAAACTTAGTAATATAATGTTACATATCAACTGCAGCACAGAGTCACAAGGCGGCCATTCAGTTAGGCACACAATCGGGATTTTGACATTTATAAACAGGAGCACCAAACTAATGCCCGCTTAGGTAAGAATGTAGAATTATACATTGTCACATACTTTACATATACAAATAATAGAAAAAGAAAAAGGCAATGTAGTATTGCTGTTTTAAGTATCATAAATACAATTACTGTAAGCTATAAGCCAATTGGTAACAAGTCGTTTTTACGTAGCCAAAATCTAAAATGTGGTTGGTTCTGAAACGTAACTGTTTCATTATACTGTAACATCGCAGTTGAAATTCTGATCAGTGTCCCAAGCCGTCTTTGTATTTTAAATGCTTATATTGTCTAAAAAAAAAAAAAAAAAAGATACATAATTCAAAAAATCTTGATAAGTGGTGTACACTGGCCCAGTTCAAACAACCCTGCCGTGTAACAGCAGATTGGTATGCGTATGAAAAGGCGTAAGTCATGAACCACATTACTTAATAGAAATGTATTCACAATAAATGGCTTTCATTTGTATTCATTTTACATATAGTTAAACAATATACAGATATACACTGTACATATATACTGTACATATGTCTAATAAGCAAAAAGGTGCCGTGCATCATGTAGTCAAACCCCGGCCTAATCCTAACCAACCATTAACAAATCAAGAAATATTAGAAAAAAAAGAAACCCTGCACTCAAGCTGTAAAAGAAATTGCCGATGTTTTGAATCGCATAAAAACTAGATCATAAAAATACAATCATATATATATATATAGTAAAACAAAAAAAACTCACCATAAAACATAATACACAAATGTGAAGTGATACGTAAACTTATCATAAAGCTTTGCCTATTCAATTGCTACCATAAAGTCCTTGATCCCACACTGGATCAAAACAGAAGGCAGAGCCCAACAAAGTATTTGAAAAGATGACATGAGCACAAAAAGGATAGGGAGAAATTACTAAAATGCCACAATAGTGTAATACGTTGAAATCCCTCCATTCTTTTCTTTTTGAACTTATTGCTTTTTCCCCCTATCTTTTTTGCGCTTAGTTCATCTCTTTCAAAATATATATATATATAGCTCCATATTAATGTAAAAAATAAAGCCCTAGTGAGGCATTATATTTCCGGGTACAAACTCATTAATCAGACGCTGCCTTCCTTTACCAATCTCTGTTACAACTTAAATACCCCCAAAATGCAGGAAAAGAGCCTCACCATCAATTGCAGTGTCGCTCTTTCGATTATGTTGCTCTGGTGACCACATTTGAACATTACGACACTGTTGTCACATTTACACTTCAATGTTATATTATGCCATATCTCTGTTTTGAAGTATTTGTTTTGATTTGTTTTCAATTACTATGTAGAATTATATGATTCTTGTTTTTTTTTTTTAATTGGTGTATGTGGGTTAGGGCCGGCATGATGCCACTGCACTGAGCCACACGCTCTTCCCCACAACATTTAGACTGATTGCCGGGGATAGCGCGGGGACTCTGTAAATTCCGGCATATCCTCATCTCCAGCATGACAACGTGATGTCACATGACACCACGACATAACTGACAGAGATGCTGGAGAAGGTAAGAGGTCCGACACCTAGCCCCACCAAACTCCCAGCCAGCCCTGATGTGGGTGCTTGGTAGGATTGCTTCTGGTGCTGTGACCAGTTTTAATTGACGTCACAGCACAATTCTTTGTCAGCAACACTGAGGGTGAAGCTGCTAACTGGTTATGACTTTAATTTGGGTATTATTGTAGATATACTTTGTCTTTTGTTAAAAAAAAAATTGTATTTGATTTATTGTTGAGACTGTATGATTCCATACATTGGGTAATATTATTACAGCATTTGTGCTGTTTTTTATATATATATATATTTCTTGGTATTTTATACTGTATATATAAAAATAAAGCCATAAAAAAAACTATTGCTAGCATACAAGCCTAAACGCAACGTAATGAGGAGGACTTGGACAGATGTCAACTATAACATAGTTTACACTAGAACTACAAATATGTCCAACATCGCGAGATTTGGGGTATGAAAAGTGAATGCATTTAAACTAGCGCACTGACCACATCACAATGTAACACTGGAAACACAAACATGACCGATGTGAAGTGTGAACGCATGTAAACTAGCAAATTCAGATAGGATTCTGTAACACTACAGAGAGTATACATACAGTAAGTTTTATGGAATGCAAACTAAACACATTTGATAGAGAGAGAACAATATGTGGGATAATCAGGAGGATGCCAGAATTAGATAAATCTGGGTCGGATGCCCAGACGGTGGATAAATAACATTTAAGCCAGGATGTGCAAACTGGGGGGCGTGAGATTTTCTGGGGGGTGGTGCAGCAGTTACAGAGGTCCCGCACTTCCCCCGAAGGCATTTAAATTAAATGCCAGGGATCGCGCGAGGCCTCTGTAAATGTACTTACCTTAACGTTCCAGCGACGCGTCACCATGGCTACCCGGCGTCAAATGATGCCGCGGGGTCATGTTCCGTCACATAACCGCGCCGGTGCAGGGAGACGAGTTTGCACCCCTGCCTTAAAGGATGAATATATGTATTGTTCTTATTAATGCTTGGTAGAAACTGCTACTCACAGTTAAATTGTTAGGTATATACATTTTGCCTGGACTTTTATATGTCCGAACAAACGACCGATACCATCAGAGGCAACAAATGACATATCGTCTCATAGCTTGTATGCCTGTTTTGCCTGTTACCTGTATATCTGAAGCTTTTTTGTTATTTTGCCTCTACTGTAAGAATAAAGATTAGGAGCTGCTGCTAGGATATCTGTCCAGTGCTTCATTAATACTGAAAGGATACAAGGATACACAAGCAGGGACGCCAACAGAAATCGTGGGGCCCGGGACAAACATTTTAAGCAGCCCCCCAAACGGCTAAGTGTCAAAAGCTGAAATTTGGGAATCCATAGCTCCGGTTCCGGAGGGTCCAGAGGATCAGGGTTTGGGGTATCTGTAGTCACTGCTCCGGAATGGCTGCAGAACCATCCTTGACCCTCTTGGACCAACCCGACGGAGTATGGACCCCCTTAAAAGTTCGGGACTTTTCCCATAGACTCCAATGGCGGCCAATCTCCATTGACCGGCTATGGCGGAAAACCCCCATTGACTTCAACGGCGGCGTCACCCCGTTGAAAGTCTATGGTGGCGGATTCCCATAGCCGCCAACGGCGGCGGTTTGCCATTGAAAGTCTATGGCGGCGGAGCCCGTTGTTTTCAATGGGGATTTAGTGAAAAACCGTGATTTCATTTACAGCGGAGTTTTTTGTATTAAAATAGGAAACGGTTTAAGGTGTATTTGTGTAACTTTATATTATATATATTTGGTGTAAATTACAGCCTGCCATAAAGTCACTGTGACAGGCTTGTAATTAACTGGTGCAGCGGTGGGATTGAACTGGACCTGTATTACTAGTGTTCTGCGGGATACTGTAATATAGTGGGAACTCGATGGTAATTGCGAGTTCCTGGGACCAAAGATATTGAACACACAGTGTACAACATATAACACAAGATGTGGCACCTCCTCACTGTTCCCCTACTTGTGAGAAGCATTGCCTCTAGAACCAAAGTGCCGGCCATCCGTCTGACTGGAGCCGGGCACCGAGACCGGAGGAGTGCATCAAGTCGGCGCGGGGACCAGCTGAGAGAGAGACAGCGATCGGTGAGCATGAAACCCGGCAGGCTGAGCAAAGATCCACAGCTGCAGCTGCTGTAACCATCAAACCGCCCGGAGAGCAGGGAATGGACCCAGCTCCGGGACGGCAGAGACTTGTGGAGGGAGCGGGTGGTCCCGGAGACCATGGAAGTCTTGCACCAGGAGAGGTAACGGCCATTGCGATGGCCCGTCCATTTTCCCTGAAAGAGCTAGCACTGGTGTGTGCGTTGGGCAAGACGTGGTTCCCGGCGAAGTGGACCCAGTTCCTGGCGTCGGTACCACACCGACCCGCTTATCCCCGCCCAGAGCCCGGCACTCAAGCAACTCCGCTCTGGACTCCATTGCCCCTTGCTGGGGTTAGTCCACCGGCGGCGGAGAAGCTCCAGAATGAGCCCGGCACTCGAGCAACTCCGCTCTGGACTACGTTGCCCCTTGCTGGGGTTAGTCCACCGGTGGCGGAGAAGCTCCGGCAGGCTCTGCGGCACTGCCACCAAACGGGCCACAATAATGCCCGGTTTCCTGACCGTGCGCGGTCGGGCGAAGAAGCCCCTCAGGGCCAGCGCTCATGAGCTGCGGAAGAGATGACCAAGTTAGCGGCATCCTCTTATGGCTCCCGCCTATGACTGTACCCTGTTGTTTCACTATAGGGGTGACCGGGGGGTGGCAGGAGATAGGGGCACCAGGGGAGGGGAAGGAAGGGCAGCTTGTAGGGCAGCTAGACTTCCCCATTACCCTGGCAGAGCAGCAAGGGGACTCTCGGTTAAGAGCCCCACTGTTGCAGCCTTGCTAATGGCTGGAGGTATCAGGGGTTGTGGCAAAGTTAGACCACCCCCAGATTACCTGCCAGCCAGGAGCTAAGGTGGGTGGATCTGCACCAGCAACCCTGAGCTCATCCCCGGTACTGGGGAGACAGTGTCAGGGAGAAGGCCTCACTCAGGTAGCCCTAGGGTCCAGGATAGGATTAGCTAGGGAGAAGCGGAGTGAGGGGAGGCTGCAGGTAGGTAGCCAGCATCAGTTCTCAGTGGGAGAAGAAGGGCTAGTGGTAGCCGGGGTATGACAGCAGCAGGTATGGCAGCTAGAGTTTCCCATTACCCTGGCGGAGCCCCAGGGGGTTTCTCAGATCAGCAACCCCCTGTTGCAGCCTGGCTATGGGCTGGGGGTATCCGGGGCAGTGGCAGACTTGTGCCACCCCAGGGATACCTGCCAGCCAAGAGCTAAGGCGGTTGCATCTGGAGAGATGCCCCTGAGCTCATCCCTGGTAAGGGGGAGACAAGGTCAGGGAGGTAGGTGCACTCAAGTAGCTCCAGGGTCTGGGTTAGGATTGCCCAGGGGGGAGAGGAGTGCAGGTGGGCTGCAGGGAGGTAAGCAGCAGGCTGAGGTGCTGGGCCTAGGGGTGGCTAGGCAGGGAGACACCGTGGAGCAGGGGGAGATAGGTCAGTGGGGTGTCAGGCAGCTGGCAGAAGCTAGGGATGGGCTAGGTAGGCAGAAGGTCCCTTGTTCTGACTGGCCAGGAGTGACCCCTCTGACAGACTCCCCAGGGTTCCCAAAGGAGGGGCTGTGGGTAGATAGGCAGCCAGGGAGGAGAGTCAGGAGCACAGCAGAGCAGCTACAGGTGGGCACAGGGCCAGGGCAGGTAGGGTCCCTACAGGGTAGTGACATAGCTCTTTCCCAGACTTGGTTGACAGGAAAGCGATGGTCTGTGCTGGATAGCTGGTCTCCTGCAGGTGCAGAAACATGCCAGTCTCTGGGCAGTGTGCAGCCTGGTCTGCAAAGGGTCCCTTCACCATGGACTGGGTTCCCCAGACACTGGGTGGGGGGCAGAGGGAGGCAAAGGAGAATGCCCGGCGGCCACGGTGGAGCCCTGCTCCGCAGGATCTGGACTTTACAATCCACTGTGGCCAGGACAATGTACTGGACAATGCCGGAGGACAATTGTGCCAGGCCAACCCCTCAGGACTTATTGAGTGCTTCAATGGCGGCAGTGGTACCCCAGTGCCTGGGGGAGGCAGATAGGGCACCAGGCACCCATTGAGCAGGGGAGGTGTGACGATGGGGAGGATTTGTCCTGGGATTAAAGGGGTTACACCCCAATTGGCCACCCCCTGACCTCACCAGGGAGACAAGGGGTTAACTGGGCTGAGGCCCAGAAATGTGATTTAACCCTTGTTATAACATGAAAATGTATATTCCCCTGTTCCCATGTTTTATTGTTATATCAGTGTCTGCATCACACACACTAGGATGCATCCGGGAGTTCAAGGGTTAATAGTTCTTTAATGATTATAGCCCTTTGTGTAATTTTCCCGCCTTTTCAGGCACCATTTTGCAGGATCCCATAGGCCGCCATTGGGGCTTCATGTGTTTCAATGGCGAATCTTGCTGTTTGGGTCCTGTTTCCTGTGAAGACCAGCAGATGGCATCCGAGAGGAGGAGCGGCGGTTTCCCATTGTAAGTCAATGGGCCCATTGACTTCAATGGAGAATCCTCGAAGGAGCTTTCCAGGAACGAGTTGGCTGCCGTCCAAACCGCAAAACCGCAAAGCGGATACATTTTCAATAAGAGAGCTTTGATCACTTAGCAGTCAAGTTCAACGACAAGTGGCGTGGGAATAAACAGTTCTAGAGCACATAGAAATCAAATTCTTTTTGCCCCTAGTTCCTAGACCTCCCCCCACTCGACCACAACCGGGTCCCCGAATCCTGGACCCCTGATAAGGGTCGAACCGAGAAGAGCGGGTCGCGCCATAGGTTCCAATAGCGGTGGCAGAAACAGCTCAAGAAAACGGCTAAGTGTGAAGAGCTGAAATTTGGGAATCCATACCTCCGGTTCCGGAGGGTCCAGAGGGCCAGGGTTTGGGGTACCTGTAGTCACTGCTCCGGCATTGCTGCAGAACCATCCTTGACCCTCTTGGACCAACCCGACGGAGTATGGACCCCCTTGAAAGTTCGGGACTTTTCCTATAGACTTCAATGGCGGCCAATTTCCATTGACCGGCTATGGTGGAAAACCCCATTGACTTCAACGGCGGCGCAGCCCTGTTGAAAGTCTATGGCGGCGGATTCCCATAGCCGCCAATGGCGGCGGTTTGCCATTGAAAGTCTATGGCGGAGGAGCCCGTTGTTTTCAATGGGGATTTAGTGAAAAACCGTGATTTAATTTACAGCGGAGTTTTTTGTATTAAAATAGGAAACGGTTTGAGGTGTATTTGTGTAACTCCGGTTCCGAAGGTCGTAGCAAGTCTCAAATTGGACCATAGGGTGTCCCAGTTCCGGCATTGAGAACTGGGAAATTTGGACCTGCTTGACCCAACAGAACCGGATATTTTAATATGTTTGTGTTTTATCTTTCATGCTGTGTCCCAAAGCAGGGATAAAACCCAGAGGAAATTCCTTTGCATACCAGGGTAGCATATGGCCAGAGAGGCGACCCAATGTCTAGGACTTAAGTATTGTTCAAAGGATTTTGTCACCCTTACTGTTTACATGAGGGCGGAGACGGTTCAAACCAGAGCAGTCTTTAAGTGTCCCATTTCACACTTCACAACAAAGAATATCCTGCCAGGAATTCCGTGTGGTAGACTAGCTGGCATTCCTGATGCAGATGAGGGGCTACCGAAATGAGACCCCAGAGTTCTAATGCGCATGTACCAGCTAGCAGGGGGGCATTTATCAAAATGTGTTCCCACGTTAATGAGTGGCTAGAGGTAATTGAAGACCAATCACCTGTACTCAATGTTAAGGATAGGGTACAAAAGGTTTATAAACTGTTGTCCACCCTTTATCCTTTGTCTTCTGATATCATCTGAATTGTTACCTGATTGCGAGTGAAATGCTATGCAATGTCTTGGGATGATGATGATTTGCTGTATAGAGATGGGGGAGTGTACCTGAGACAGGTACAAAAGGTCCCTTATATTGGCGCACAGCAGACCCTTATAATATACTATGGTCAGGGGTGAATGAAATGTACAAAGCACAAGATAAAATAAAAAAAGTTTATTAAATATTTTACAATGTTGTGTGGTGTAATTCACTTAGATAAAAATAGACTGGATAAGTCTATACTACTACTGGGTATCCCTAGTCGGTGCCAGTGTGGGATAGTGATCTCATGCCAAATGGCTCAAAATAGGAAGTGTTTGAGGCAGTGTGTGAAAGATCAATGCATACAAATGTTTACTGATACTCAGCCAAATCTTAATAGTGTGTGTAGCAAGTCTAGGTTGTATGGTAGCTGCCTGCACTGATGTAATGTGCTGATATGAAAAGGCTAAAGTCCAAAACTAAACAGAAGAATTGGCATTGAAAAACGGGACAGGTTTTTTCCTATTGATTTGGCATTGAAAAACGGGACAGGTTTTTTCCTATTGTACTTGTAGAGTCACCCTGTATATCAGATGGAAGGTCCAGCTTGTGTATGTATCATGATTCTATTAGCTCAAATCACCATATAGAGATGTGGTCTTATACAGGTATACATGCACCCTGTCTCAGCTACAGTTCTAACCCTTTGTAACTGAGGGAATCATTGCCAGCTCGCATATGTTATATATAGTTTGTGGGTGAGCACAGGGAGCACTGTCAAAGTTGTAGCAGTGCTGGACACCTCTTTAAGTGGGTGTATCAAGGAGTGCACGATCTAGATATCAAGTGAAGATGCCATGAGAAGCACTAAACATTTCAGCAGTACTGTTAGGTAATACAAAAGTAGTGGTGTGTCGGCAAAGACCCGACATGCAGCATGTTTCGTCGCTGCTTGCGACTTCTTCCGGGGTGATTTGCTGTATAAACTGCCAGTCCAGATGTGACTGTTTCATCATTTCCATCTTTAAGTAAGTGTCTATATTTTGCCTGTTATTTGTATAATCTGTTGTGTTCACCTTTATCAAGGAATAAATTATATTTTACCATATCTAAGTCTCGTCCCAGTTCAACCCAGTTATATATATATATTATATTATATATATTTGGTGTAAATTACAGCCTGCCATAAAGTCACCGTGACAACCAGTCATCGAGGGCTGCTTGCTACTACATGATGATGGTGTACCATTATCGAAAAAGTTTTGTTGTCAATCTTTAAATCTTACACTTACATTTTGGACTTGTTAAACAGACAATGTATAGGGGTGTTTAAGTGGTATTCCTCGGTGACCCCTCATGGTCAATGGTGCCTTCTCTCCTGCACCCCTGATGAAGCCACAAGGTGTAAGGTGTAGAGTTGAAGGGCCTGTCAGTTTTGGAGAAGTGGCAGAGGTGATCGGAGGGATGTCCGCAGAGCATTCGAAAGCATTACAGCCCCAAACATCGCGAAACGCGAGATCCGTGATGTCACGGCCAGGAAGTGTACGCCAGGTGACCGCTATACTGTCTTTTTCACAAGTCCAAAATGTGAGTGTAACATTTGAAGTTTACTGTCTAAACATAGACAATATTGAATCCCTTTTTTCTCTTCTCTATGACTCCTGGAGTTAGAAACAAGCCCCCTACAGTTCTCTGAAATAAACAAGAACAGCAAAGCAGTATATGGTTAATTCTGTCACCTTTTCTACCACAGTATCTGCACTATTGTTTTATATGTTGCACTATTTGCTGCACTATATCAGCACTCAAAATTTGCATGGTATTTAACACTTTATTAACATTATATTTTAGTGTTCCCCATATTCCATATTTATTTTGTATAAATGAGAAGTGTGTCTGGATCATTGACCATTTATATACACTGAATGGGTAAGAGAGCATTAATTGTGGCCTTATGGATCTCACCTGGACATAACGGATAAGGTAACTGTAACTGTTTGTTGGGGACACCCAGGTTTGAGCTAGTGAGCGGTATTATCATGGCTGGTAACAAGCAAGTACAGATTTTAAGACCCAGAATCTGTGCTGTTACATGCAGGTGGTACCAACATAGGGGAATTGCAGATGTTAGAGCTAATACATCTTATTAAAAGGCATTTACAGATGCAGCGGCCATTATTTTAAGAAATCATGGCACCGTTTTCTTGTGCGCTGCTGTACTCCACGCGGCATTAACGCGGCCAATCACCCCAGAACATACGTCTTATGCTGGACATGTTCATGGGAAAGCTACCCTTGGGGCTAAAAGAGGTGCTGTGTTGTCAGCTGACAAGCTTTCATAAGGGGCAAAAGGGTTGAGGGTTAGTTTGTTGGCACTTTGCCATTGGCCAGCTAGTGAAGTCATGTGGAGCAGTTGACCATCACAAGGCTGTTTTGTCAGTTAATGGGAGGTGGGGGTGGGGGGGGGGGATGGGTAAAGTTTCATCATTTTATATACTGTATATCTCATATTGACAATATTGCTATTAGAATTTGGACCATATATATGTATACATTAAAAAAAAGCATGTTGTCACAGGGTTACAATGTAGATCTAAGTTAATTCCGCTTAACAGATTTAAGTTTTTTTTTTATATACCGTAGGTAAAGTATGTTATATTAATTTGTCCCTTATGGTGGGAAGCAAGGGATACTGTATTGGATAATAATATTTGCTTTGTTATGATGAGTTAATAATGTAACATTGTGGCCTTTACCACCAACAATAAAGCAAAGCATGTTGTCTCTTTATTTAAGTTAAGGGTATGGTAAGAAAGGACAAATGCATCTTAAGCTGGATGTGAACCCTTGCACATGTGCAGTGGTTGAAGTGTGATTGTACAAGAGGGTACCACTGCCTATAACCACAGACTTCCACTTTTTTTGTGATGCACTTATGGATGTATTGTAGGAAGCCACTCTCCTTTTCTTCTTTCTAAGGATAAATAATGTAGAAATATTTCTAAAATATGGCTAAAATAGCTTTTCCGCAACGTTATGTGAATGTTATAATTTTCTTTTAAGTAATACAGAGTCACACTACTTTTTTGAAGCCACTTTGGCTACTGCACATACATAATGATTCGGCTCACTACGCCATCTGGTGGAGAGAGTCATTTTTTTCAACCTTTCTTTGTTAAGTTGATTACAGACATCATTACAAGTTTCTTGTTTGACAACTCAACACATTTTGTTTCATTTTTTGATACAGGGAAATAATGCATAAAACTTAAATAGAAACAAAAATAAGATAATGAGATAGGAAGCTAAAATGTACAATTAAAATGACTGAAATGTAAAAGAAAAAGTATCTGTCAATAATAAGGTCAATATTACACAACCTTGTTTTAGTGGAGATATATGTTTTAAAATCAAGATGATCCCGTTTCTTAGAAAGTAGCATTAAATTCATTGCTTGTATGCTCAAAACTCAGCACCCCAGACCTCTTAAGAGGTTTCAATTGCATTTCTCCCTCTAGGTTATCTCAAAGTCAGCTTGCCCCTGGCTCCTCAAACTTCTAAGAAGTACTCATTCAATTCCCTCAAAGGTTTTAACTAAGTACTGTTTCTTATCTGCAGGGAGAGAATTGAAATACTTTACATGGTTTAAAGAATCTCCTGGCTCCTATATCAATCTCATTCATTGTATCTGTCCCGTCAAACTGTCGGACTACCAAAATATCTACTTTTATGTCTCTTATGAAAAGAGGATTGAAATTCAACCAAGTTTTCAGGATTGTTTTGATAAGATAAATAGATAAATATAATTGCTGTAACCACTGGAATTTTGAATGTCTCTTGCTATACCAATCCTTTAAAATGCCACTATGTCACTATGTACAGCTTAATGATGCGTACATTTAGGGCATGTTCCCTGCTCACCGTCTACAAATAGGGATCATCTCCACAGGAATATGTATGGTCTAAATAAAAATGACACGCTGGATGCTCATTTGCATGCCATTACCCAGAATCCCTGGCTGCAGTTGAAGCCCTGCATGCTAAGAGATATTGGGGAAAGGCAGGGTTGCAGACCTGTCTGAGACATGTGAATGTGTGCACACGTGATATTTTTATATGTTCTTTTTAAAACCCTAATGTGATTTTCTTGTAATGTGGTGGCTGAGGGATGTTTCAATGATATGGTGTCATTTTCCGAAATTCGAAGTTCATAAGCGACTTGAAAAAATTTAAGTAAATAAGGCACCTGGCCCCGATGGCATACATCCAAGAGTTCTCAAGGAGTTAAGCTCAGTAATAGCAAAACCATTATATTTAATATTCAAGGACTCCATTTCCACAGGCTCAGTACCACAAGATTGGCTTAAAGCAGATGTGGTGCCTATATTTAAAAAGGGAGCTAGATCACAACCGGGAAATTACAGACCTGTAAGCCTGACTTCAATAGTAGGGAAACTACTACAAGATTGGCAGTGTAGACATGATGGTCCCGAAATCAGCTGCGCCTCCTCACATCAACAGCGTGGAGCTTCCGAGTGCCGGTAGTGCGTCAGAGCACTTCCGGTGTGTCCGGTAAACGCTCCCCTCCTTCGTGTAATCCACAAGGGAGAAAATGATGAACGCCAACTCCCATATAGTGTGCCCTCTGATCCTCAGTGCGTCTGACCAATCGTGGGGCAATGCAAAAGTAGAAAAGGATTGGAAATAGATGTCCAAAAAAGCACCATCAGCTCACCAGGTAGAAAGGCTTAAAAACGTTTATTTAAACTACATAAAAATGAGAAAAGGGACAAACAAAATACCTCCTACGTGTTTCAGGCTCTAAGAGCCCTTTCTCAAGGGCTCAAGCGATTTGAAAAAATTAAAGTAAATAAGGCACCTGGCCCCGATGGCATACATCCAAGAGTCCTCAAGGAGTTAAGCTCAGTAATAGCAAAACCATTATATTTAATATTCAAGGACTCCATTTCCACAGGCTCAGTACCACAAGATTGGCGTAAAGCAGATGTGGTGCCTATATTTAAAAAGGGAGCTAGATCACAACCGGGAAATTACAGACCTGTAAGCCTGACTTCAATAGTAGGGAAACTACTTGAAGGTTTAATACGGGATAATATTCAGGAATACCTAATGGAAAACAAAATTATTAGTAATAGTCAGCATGGATTTATGAAGGATAGATCTTGCCAAACTAACTTTATTTGTTTCTTTGAGGAGGTAAGTAGGAATTTAGACCAGGGTAATGCAGTTGATGTGGTCTTCTTAGATTTTGCAAAGGCTTTTGATACGGTTTCACACAAGAGTTTGGTGTACAAAATAAAGAAAATTGGACTCAGTAATAATATATGCACCTGGATTGAAAACTGGTTAAAGGACAGAAAACAGAGGGTTGTCATAAATGGAACTTTTTCAGGTTGTGCTAAAGTCGTGAGTGGACTACCTCAGGGATCGGTACTGGGACCCCTGCTTTTTAACTTGTTTATTAAAGACCTTGAGGTTGGGATCGAGAGCAAAGTCTCCATCTTTGCTGATGATACTAAATTGTGTAAGGTAATAGAATCAGAGCAGGATGTAATTTCTCTTCAGAAGGACTTAGAGAGACTGGAAACGTGGGCAGGTAAATGGCAGATGAGGTTTAATACAGATAAATGTAAGGTTATGCATTTGGGATGCAAGAATAAAAAGGCGACTTACAAATTAAATGGAGATATATTGGGGGAATCCTTGATGGAGAAGGATTTAGGAGTTCTTGTAGACAGCAGGCTTAGCAATAGTGCCCAATATCATGCAGTAGCTGCAAAGGCAAACAAGATCTTATCTTGCATCAAACGGGCAATGGATGGAAGGGAAGTAAACATAATTATGCCCCTTTACAAAGCATTAGTAAGACCACACCTTGAATATGGAGTACAATTTTGGGCACCAATCCTAAGAAAATACATTATGGAACTAGAGAGAGTGCAGAGAAGAGCCACCAAATTAATAAAGGGGATGGACATTCTAACTTATGAGGAGAGGCTAGCTAAATTAGGTTTATTTACATTAGAAAAGAGGCGTCTAAGAGGGGATATGATAACTATATACAAATATATTCAAGGACAATACAAGGAGCTTTCAAAAGAACTATTCATCCCACGGGCAGTACAAAGGACTCGGGGCCATCCCTTAAGGTTGGAGGAAAGGAAATTTCACCAGCAACAAAGGAAAGGGTTCTTTACAGTAAGGGCAGTTAAAATGTGGAATTCATTACCCATGGAGACTGTGATGGCAGATACAATAGATTTGTTCAAAAAAAGGTTGGACATCTTTTTAGATGGGAAAGGTATACAGGGATATACCAAATAAGTATACATGGAAGGATGTTGATCCAGGGATTAATCCGACTGCCAATTCTTGGAGTCAGGAAGGAATTCATTTTTCCCCTTAATGGGTTTTTTTGTTTGCCTTCCTCTGGATCAATAAGTATAGATATAGGATAAAGTATCTGTTGTCTAAATTTAGCATAAGTTGAACTTGATGGACCTACGTCTTTTTTCAACTTCATCTACTATGTAACTATGTAACTATGTAACTACATCCTGGTCATGCATCTTTAAATCTTATTTCCAAGCATTACATGTGTTTGGCTAGATTGCATGTGCTTTAATAGAAGCTAAAGAGGCTCTTAATGTAGTGTCTGATTTGAAGATACATATATAAATGTTTATTTGGAAGGGTCAACTTTTCATTTAAAAGCTCAAAAGTCTTGATTTTTTTTAGTTTAACAGTCAAATAATCCTTTAATTGCCTTATAAATGTTTTCCTTCAGGTCTCATATTGCAGGTTCTTGACAGCTAGAGAAAATTCTGGGTGGTTTTTGGAATGTAAGTATTTGATATACCTCAGATTTCCCTGACTTATTTTCCACAAAGCGGACCAAGTTCTATGTGCAATTTTATATTTTCCATACATTTTCCTTATTGTAGAATGTTTTGCCACCTCCTTGTAAAGGTAGAAAGTTTTAAATATATTTGTAATTTCTTTAGGATTAGTAGTTATTTTGCATTTACTATTTTTCAATCTAGTAGTCTTATTCAAACCTTTAAAGTCTTTTAGTAAGTTCCCCATTCATTTTCTTCCCTTGTTTCCATAGTTAAATAGCTTTGAATTTCTGTATGTTAGTGTATATGATTTTCCTCTTTTTTTTCTGTAACCAGCTCTCACATTTATTCTTCTTCTGTATGGTACATACTGTAGTTTGTTTTATTAGCTAATGAGAGATATAGTCAATGTTTGAATGCATCTTTAAGGTCTTTACTTGCTTTAACAAAACCAGCTTTTGTTTCTTTTTTTTGTATTTGCTAGTAAAAGCAAGTATGTCTCCTCTTAGCAATGCTTTTTGCAGTTTCCCAAAACTAAAGGATTTTGTCTAGGTTCGGTGTTACCCCATTCATACCTCTGCCAGCATGCTATCAGCTGTCCCTTGCAATTTTAAATTTGGCTCAGACATCTGGGAAATCTCCAAATTGTTCTGGAATAATCAAATGTACAAAATATTTTACTTTATCCATATTGAAAGTGGACTATAGTAACCAGAGCTGTTTGTATTAGACTCATATGGTTATAGAAACATTATTAGCACAGTCTCTTTGTTTCTATATCGTATGCCTATATATAAAATCTTCTCATCATTAATAGTGCGTCTTCTTATGTACTTGTGCAATATAAAGTGCAATACAAAAAGTAGCTTGAGAGTAGCAGTATTTGGCACAGCAAAAATGTTCCTTTAGACACTGTACATAATCCATTAATGTTCAAAGGCAAACCCACACAGGGCCGCTGACAGGGGGGAAAGCTGGAACAAGTACTTAAGTTTTCACGCCACCCGAAGGTAGGGCCCAACTTCAATGTCGGGCTGCCGGGGCCTCCGTGCGCCGCAGGGCCACAGCCCTCCCCAGCTGCAGGGCCCTCTCTTGCCAAACTCACTTACTCCCCGGTGCACCAGGCCAATGTAAGAAATTGGGCCACAACTTCCACATCCAGGTGAGGGGCCCCAGCTCCCCTCCACTGCGCGGTGCTTCTTCAGCATGGGCTTGCCCTTGTAGAGTTATTGGGGGGGAGGAGGCAAGTGAACGAGAGGGGCTGAGTGAGTGAGAAAGGGGTGGGAAAAATGGAGGGGGTTGAGTGAATGAGAGAAGTCTAAGGGGCCTATTCACAAAGCTGTGATAAGTGATTTAATGGTCAATAAATGCCCTTATAGCGTGATACTGCCTTCTCTACTAGTCACAGAGCAGTGATAACACTGCAGTTTCGCACTATAATGGCTTTTTAATGACCATTAACAGCCAGAGCCAAAAAAGTCACCCGACAGGCCTAAAAAAGCCAGTAATAGCTATTCACAAAGCTGTGATAAGCCTATCGACCTTTAAAATCTCTTAGCTAAAAACTGGTGCTAAAAATATTGAAAGATGCATAAAGGCATTTTTATTTTCTGCACAGGATTGATACTGGAGGTCGGCGTGGGTCTCCGAGAGTCTCCGGCTGGTCCATGCGGGTGTTCAGGGGTCCTCGGGTGGTCCCCTCGGTTGTCTGGGGGCCCACATGTGTCCGGGTGTTTTCGGGTGGTCCCCTTGGGTAAACGGCAAAAACCATCCGTGAGTATACCCATGCTTGTCCAGTGTGCGCACAGAACAAGATTCCCCGGCAGAGACTCCCCGGCCTCTTGATGCCCCTACCGATTCCGGAGCGCCCCATGTCCCATATATCGATGGACTTCATTGTAGAATTACCACGATCCAACGGCATGAATACCATCCTGGTGGTGGTGGACAGCGTCTCGCAGCAAGCGCATTTTATTCCCCTTAAAGGATTTCCCACCTCACCCGCCCTGGCCGACATCTTCTCAAAAGAAATCTTCCGGATCCAAGGGATTCCCACTTCTATAGTGTCCGACAGGGGTTCACAATTTCTCTCGAGGTTCTGGAGAGCATTCACCAAGAGACTCGGTATCTCCTCGTCCTTTTCTTCAGGTTACCACCCACAGTCCAATGGTCAGACCGAGAAAGTCAACCAGACGTTGGAACAATATTTAAGATGCTTCGTATCTGAATCTCAGGACAACTGGTCTGAATTATTACTTTGGGCTGAGTACGCCTTCAACTCTTCTAGGAACGAGTTTACACGGGAGACCCCATTCTTTATAAATTTTGGCTTCCACTCTGCCCATCTTCCCAACATTTCCTCCAGAGTACCTGCCGCCGACGAGTGAATCTCCATACTACAGGTGTTCAGGATCAAGTTCCAGTTGGCTCTCCAAAAGGCTACGGAAAGATTCAAACTACAGGCTGACTGTCACCGCAAAGCAGCTCCCAGATACAAGCCTGGGGATAAGGTCTGGTTATCTACCAAGAACATCCATCTGAAAACCCCTTCCTTTAAATTGGCACCTAAATTTCTGGGACCATTCACGATTCTGGAACAGGTGAACCCTGTAGCCTTCCGCCTTCAGCTACCTCAAGCCATGAAAATCCCTAATGTTTTTCATACCTGCCTCCTAAAACCATTCGTCCCCAGCACTTTCTTTCTGGACTGCACTCGGAGACCTGATCCCCTGATCATTCAAGGACACGAGGAGTATGAGGTCCACTCTATACTGGATTCCCATCTCTCAAGAGGTAAAGTCCTGTCCCTAGTTCACTGGAAGGGCTATGGGCCTGAGGAACATTCTTGGCTCTCTCGTGAGAATATCCACGCTCCAGGTCTGCTCAAACAGACCAAAGTTTCGGAATTTTTCTCTGCGATATCATCCTGGATTAAACTTAACATGGCAAAAACAGAGCTTCTCATACTTCCTCCCAAACCTGACCCTACTACCTCCTTCCACATTACTGTTGGAATTACTATCATTCACCCAGTAGCCCAAGCATGCTGCCAAGGGGTCACACTCGACTCACCTCCTCTCTCACATTCTCCTCTCACATTCAAAATGTATCTAAAACCTGTCGCTTTTTCCTCCGCAATATTACAAAGATATGCCCTTTCCTCTGTTGCTCGATTGCTAAAACTCTGACTCAGGCCCTCATTCTCTCTTGTCTCGATTACTGTACCCTCCTGCTGTCCGGCCTTCCTGCCTCTCACCTGTATCCCCTACAATCTATCCTAAACGCTGCTGCCAGAATCACTCTACTCTTTCCTAGATCTGTCTCAGCATCTCCCCTCATGAAATCCCTCTCCTGGCTTCCGATCAAATCCCGCATCTCACACTCCATTCTTCTCCTCACTTTTAAAGCTTTATACTCTTCTGCCCCTCCTTACATCTCAGCCCTAATTTCTCGTTATGCACCATCCAGACTCTTGCGTTCTTCTCAAGGATGTCTTCTTTCTACCCCCTTTGTGTCTAAAGCCCTCTCCCGCCTTAAACATTTTTCACTGACTGCCCCACACCTCTGGAATGCCCTTCCCCTCAGTACCCGACTAGCACCCTTTCTATCCACCATTAAGACCCACCTTAAGACACACTTGCTTAAAGAAGCATATGAATAGCACTGTGGATATTCTGAACACATGATACATAAAGCTTGGCCCCCTGCAGACGCACTTACCAGAACTCCCTCCTACTGTCTCTGTACATTCTCCCTACCTACCAATTAGACTGTAAGCTCCTCGGGGCAGGGACTCCTCTTCCTTAATGTTACTTTTATGTCTAAAGCACTTATTCCCATGATCTGTTATTTATATTATCTGTTATTTATTTCATTACCACATGTATTACTACTGTGAAGCGCTATGTACATTAATGGCACTATATAAATAAAGACATACAATACAATACAATATGACACCCAGTCCCTAGGAATCACAAGATTTAAAAAAAACCTCAACATTTGAGAGAAATCTCTAAGGGGTACATCAGCTGGGTTGGAGGGGTCCAATGTAATACTCTGCCTTGGTATGGTACAGCTTCTGGAAACTCCTGTCGCACTTCCGCAATGCTACACTCGATCAGCCAGTCTCTCAGCACATTAATGCCAGTCCTCCGGTCAGCTAAATGCTCTGGACACAGACCACATGTGCAGCGTTTGCAACCAGGCTAACCGTCAGGTACAGAGACCTTCTCTCTACCGCCGTGCGTGCTGACGTCACCACCTTGTCCCAACTAGTTTCGTCACTATACACTGGCGACACACTTTATTCGAGCTCGGCTAGTCCCACGAATTCGGGTATACCCGGGTGTATTGAGGTTTGTGACTGTTTTCTGCCCGAGTGCATTGAGGTATTTTCAGGCAGGGATTGAAGCATTTTATTCCCGCTGGCTGCAATACTGCACAGTATATATATATATACTGCATTACAATTCATGAATTTATGCCATCTGGTAGACACGCGAAGCATTGCAGC
The DNA here is from genome assembly GCA_036426205.1 of Ascaphus truei. Classification (NCBI taxonomy): domain Eukaryota; kingdom Metazoa; phylum Chordata; class Amphibia; order Anura; family Ascaphidae; genus Ascaphus; species Ascaphus truei. Next base: position 173,400,592 of record CM071567.1, on the reverse strand, counting down.
CTATTAAATCCTAATCATTATCATTTTACAGATCAGCCGCCCGTCAGCCAGGCATGAACCCAGGCTGGGAAGGCAAACGCAACGGGGCTTGTCAGAGGTGAGGAGCGGCGCATTCCAGGTATCTGCCAGGTACATACTGGGTATTTGCTCGAATAAAGTGTGTCGGTGCAGTAACATGTCGTCTCATTTTTAAGCCAGACGCCAAGGAGGGAGGACCTCCGGAAGAAGAGGATCAGACCGTGGCAGAAGAAGCTAAGAAGACTCTGGAAGTAGACAGAAGAACACAGAAGAACACTGATGAAGACCCTCGGTATGGATTACAAATAGAAGAAAGAAGACACACACTTGGATTGTAATGGTTTTTTATTTTATGGTTACATGTGGATTGTTGTTGGATTGTTGGTTCGAGAGCATCCAGTTCCACGGGATTCGGTGAGTGGGTCATCTAATGGTAACTAAACAAAAGAAATTTATTTTATTTTACTTTTACAGATTTTTATTTTTTATGTCACCGATTTTTTTGGGATGTCCATTTAATGCCCATGTATTTATGTATGTCTCTACGGATATACATACAGGAATAATAACAGCTTGTATTGTATGTTTATTTTTAATGTTAATAAATTGTTTATTATGCTCATTCATTTACTGTATATGTCTAGATGGACATATATACAGGGATAATAAAAACTTGTTTTGCAAATGTTTGTTTGGCTTGTTTTGATGGCTTTTAAATGTAATTTGTTGCTTGTTGTACAAATGTGGGTGTAATGTAAATTTTATTTAAGTCGAGGTAAAATTTTAGGGTGGTTGTAATAGTGTATTTTAAGTGGCTTATTTTTGGAAGTTTGATTTTGTTTGATGATGGTTACTTTGAAATAGAATATTTTTCGGAATGGTTTGGATTTAGGATTTGAATAGTGTAATTGATTTTGATTGGATTGTAATTGATTTTAGATTGGATTAATTGATTATTTTGGTTTACTTGCTTTGTTATTATTTAATGATTGTTTGGAATAGTTTATTTGATTTGGAGCATTGCTTGGCATAGTGTACATGATGCACAGATTATTTGCATCATGTACACATTGTAAAATGCAATGTTTTCATTGCCATTTGATAGATATTGATTTGGATAGGTGCTGTGTTTTCTTTGGAGATGTGCTATTTTTTGTAATATGACTGTGATGTGTTTTCATTTGGAGATGTGAGATTTTTATTGGTGCATGTATATCCTTTACCATTTTTTGTGAGAGAGAGAGAAGAGAGAGAGAGAGAGAGAGAGAGAGAGGAGAGAGAGATGAAGAGAGAGAGAGAGAGATCGAGAGAGAGAGAGAGAGAGAGAGAGAAAGAGAGAGAGACCTACCGACCTTCTTCAGGGGGTTGCTTGAGAACAATGACTGTGGAAAACATTTATACCCTCAACCAAACACAGTGAACACAATTAGGGACAGCTGTTTAAAATCTTTGCACCCCGTAATGTAGCTGTATTTGTTTGCTGGTTCCATTAAATAATTTTTTGAGGCTTCTTTTAGAGCACCACACATTTCCATTTTTCTAAAATTAAAAAGGGTCACATGGCCGCCGGGGGCATCGTCATTACTGTGCGTCAGCTAGGCTTCCATCCAGCTCTGTTTACATCCGGCTGTCACTGCCATAAGCGTCGCGCATGCGCGTCGACGGGGGATGACAATCTCATATGTGGAGTGTAAGGCGTCCTCCATTACTGTGACGACGAGCTATATGTGTCTATATTCATCTATATCGGATACATTGAGCTACAGCTAAACGGAAGTTACCAACATCAGATACACTGATTTAGTGGTGGATATTTTTGGACCCGAGAAGGCCTCTGACATCTACAATGACCTCTTGAAACTTAAAAAGAAGGAGGTGGATTATTATCTACATGGGGTGACCCTGTCGCATTATCATCGTGAAAAGCAGCTACCAAGGGGGTTTAGTATAAAGAACCAACCCACAATAGGTTGCAGCGATCCAGATTTTTGCAAGCGCTGGATCAGCATCCTGAATAAATGTTCATTCGACCTGATGATTCTGGTCATTGAACAGGCGACAAAGGAACTTACTAAAATCAAGAAAGAAATCGTGGTTATTGAGAGCAGGCACGAACAAACCTTTTTAGCTGATACCGAGACAAACTGGATTGATAAAATACAGGTGGCTGTTGACACGTACAGGGAGAGCCTGATTAAGTACAAAAGGGACAAGTTAAAACAAGTGAACACTGACTACAAAGAACGTCGGATTTACAATTGGCTTCTGTGTATTGGAGAGCCCACACAGGGAAGAACAGGCCCTAGGAAGAATTTCTCTAGATCCCGATGGGCAGCGGCTACGGGAAGTGCGTACAATACCAGTGACACTGACCATTCGGATGGTCAGGACGCTCCCCCTACGTGGACTTTTTTAGGTCAAGGCACAATACCCCACCAAAAACCACCACTACCAAACCACGGCGGTGGCTACCGATCCGGAGAGGTGGTGGGAGGAACAAGGTTTCTACCCAGAGAATCAAAGAACAGGGGTGCGCAAGGGGGGCGCACACAGAGGAAGTGATTTTCAATATCTTCTCACACCCATTATCTGAAACGGAAAAGAGTGTATTGAGCAAAGAGCTGTCCTTTATACCGACACACACAATGGACCCCTTTGACTGGGAAGTTGACTTGTACAGGTTGAATCGCCGACTCCGTCTGAAAGACTTCTTCGAGAAATGCACCGAGAGTGCACAGACACCAAGCAACGAGGAACCAACCATGTGTCCTTTTCGCCAGGTCAGCACGTTAGATACGCAAGTCTGCAATTTCAACATTTCAACTTTAATCAGTTTGGTGGAATCTGACACCAGGAAACAAGTGAGTCAATATAAGAGGAGTTTCACTAATTTTACGGTAGCGGAGCAGCAGGCACTTAAATCACTACGGGACAATAAGGACATCATAATTAGAGCATAACGGGGCCTGTAGCTCATGAAGTAGAGCAGTGATTCCCAACCAGGGTTCCGTGGAACACTGGGGCTTCTTGAAGCAGTCTCAGGGGTTCCTTCTATGGACCACGGACCCCTTCTCCCCCCAAGCCTGCTCACTCTCAGGATTGCAGGGTAGGAGCGCACGCTATCAGTGTGACTCAGCACTTCCGGTGCCTGCTGCTAGCTAGAGTGAGCGTGTGCAATCCTGCCTGGTCTTCCATTCTGCTGTCCGCCACCGCCTCCTCCTCTGCCGGCAACCGGAGGATAGCATTCTCTCCTCCTGCCTGAGGTAGGCATATGGGGGGGGGGGAGAACCGGGAGAAGGGAGATGATGTGAGATCCAGGGTGGTGGAGGGTGATGTGAAATGCAGAGGGGGTGGGTGATGTGAGATATGGGGGGGAGTGATGTGAGATGCAGGAGGGGAGGGTAATATGAGATGCAGGGGGAAGAGTGATGCGAGATGCAGGGGGGGGGTATATGAGGATGATGATGATGAGGGGTGCTGGGGGATATATGAGGATGATGATGATTTTACCTGTGCGGCCCAAATCTGTTTTCCTTGGAGCTGTTCAGCCCTTCACACTTTACAAGTTTAATATGTATTGTTAGGGGAGGTTTTTTTTTTTATTATGTATTGTGGGGGGGTTATATGTATTTGGGGGGGGGTGTTTTTTTTGGTATGTATTTTATAGGGTGGATTGAGTGAGAGTGGGGTAATTGACGGAAGGTAGTGGCGAGTGAGAGGAAGAGAGGGGGGAGGGAGTGTGTGAGGAAAAGAGGGAGTAAGAGTGAGACGCAGGGGATAAATACATGCGAGGCGGGAGGGGGGATAGTGAGTGAGATGGATGGGAGAGAAATTCATGAGAAGAGGGTAGGAAATACAGGGGGCTCGTGAGGTGTGACATTTTATGACTGACCCCTGTTGAACCTATTATGTGTCAGCCAGATAGGGGTTCCCCGAGATTTTTTTTAAATACTTCAAGGGTTCCTCCAAACAAAAAAGGTTGGGAATCACTTATGTAGAGGGTCCCCGGACCTGAAACCAATGCGGTTCAGCTCTGGAGACCCCCTGCTCATGTACATTATTATTAAAATGTATATTCTTGGGGGACTTCCGGTGACGTCACCCGGTATGGACGGGAAGAAGAGGAGCTCCAGAGACCCGTGAGTTAAAAGACGAAAAAACCCTAATTTTTCCCCAAAATTGCTGGGTGTCAGGGTTCTGCTCGCCACAAACCAAGGTCGGACCGCGAGGCTGAGGTGGGGTTGTAAAAGCACCGACCTGAGACCGCGCAGGCTGATCCGGATTGCGCAGTTTGTTGTCATACATCGCAGGATCAGGATAGGAGAAGACAGCGTCGTCGTTGTACAAGCCAGGGTCAGGACAGGAGACATCAGGATAAACATTGTTCAAGCAATAGTTTGGCAACATGTAGTCAGGAGAGCCCCGCTTCAGCTTAGGAGCGCGGGGTTGGCCTCTGCGCGTGCGACGACCATGGCCCATGGTGCTGGTCACAGGAGATGGTAAGCAGACCAGCGTAGCACACCGCCTAGCTGCACGGTTAAACCAGTGCACAGTGCAAGAGTCCTGAGCGGACTGGGGAATCCTCTGTTTCAGCGCAGGAACCAGGACACGGCCTCTCTAGATTAGGGAAAGAGTAGGCCCCAGGAACCAGGAGATACACAGGGAAACCTCCGCTTCAGAGCAGGAATCCAGGAGACTGAAGGAAGCAGGGACGAAACATCCGCTTCAGTGCAGGGATCCAGGAGACTGAAGAACGCAGGGACGAAACATCCGCTTCAGTGCAGGAATCCTGGAGGCTGAAGGACGCAGGGATGAAACCTCTGCTTCAGCACAGGAGAACAGGAAGCTGAAGGACGCAGGACGGAACCTCCGTATCAGCATAGGAGAACAAGCGGCTTGAAGGGAACTGAAGGACGCAGGGCAGAACCTGGTATCAGCATAGGAGAACAAGCGAGAGCTTGTGGCAGAACAGGTAGTGACATCCAGTTAGGACTATGCTCGGCAGGGAGCATTATGGGAAGACAGTACTTAAAGGCCAGCGGGCCAATCCCCGGCGGGGGTGTGAAGGTACTGCTCCTAATGAGTGAATGCAAGTATAGGTTGCAGTGAAAGGCTGCACAGCTGCAGTAGATACCAGAGGGAGTGTGTATTGCTTTGGTGAGTGAATCCAGGCTGCAGCAAACCTCAGGAGAGCTGTTCCAGAACTGCACCGGTCTGCAAGGTAAGGCAACCAGTAAACCATGGAGCGGATTCCTTACAGTACCCCCCCACCTTCACGCGAGACCTCCGGGCGAACATGAGCACTCATAGAGTTGGAGGACCGGGAATTGTTGCTGAACCGTCTAGGATTGGGGTTAGAGTCGTACTCCAGAGACTCATGATTAGTCCTTAGTGTACCCCCACCCCCCGGTGAGAACTGTGGCCAGACAGGACCATCCATGGGCCTTGGGGACATTGAGTTGTTCCTAAAATTCTTTAGGTAGAAAGGGCATCCGTAAACGAGCAGTTCTTTGGTGAGTACAGTTCTAGGATATGAGATTGATGGAAGAAACATCCTTGGTACATGGCTCGCCTCGCAAAATGTCTTGGAAATCCAGGGCTGTGAAGAACCAGAGAGTTCCAGAGCAGAAACGGTAGAAGAACCCCCACTGAAAGCCCAGTCTTTAATAAAGGAACCTGAATCTAGGATCAGCGGCCCTGATAGTTGATCGAATACACCAGGAGGAACTTTGTAATAGAAAAAGTCTTGGCTAACCACTGCATGTTGGAATTTGCGAGGAATTTTTCCTCTAGAAGGCTCCCAGGTAATGGTTAGTAAGGGTATAGGCTGGTTGGAAGCATCTCCCGGTATTGGTATGGAAGGTGACAAGGCAAGCAGTAAACCAGGCATAGGGACCGAAATCTTGGGATACGTACAGAGTATTTCCAACTGAGAGGAAATAACAGGGGCAACCGAAAATTCCGAGGGACAAAACCATGGTTTAGCAGGAGCAGAGAAGCAAACAACAGTAGAGCTCTCCAATACTGGGAAATCTTCATTGGGAGATAATATTGTCAGTGAATCAGGAATAGTCCTTGGGATCTTCAAATCAGTAGCTTGAGAAAAAGGCAGAGCCAGGGTAGTGGTGGGAGGGAAGCTAACATCAGAAGCTGAAGTCTGTACCTCAGTGACAGGGCCCTGAGAATCAACAAGCAGCAAGTATGAACTATGAAAACTCTTAATGACAGGCACCTTAGGAGTACAAGGAGTCTTTTCCGAAACTGCAATGGCCCTAACCACAGGGGTACCTAACCTGACAAAAACATGAATTGGTGTGTTTTCTAGTGCAAAATCTCTGATCACAGGACTCCTAACCGATAGTGAGGGTGTCTGGGTTTGATTAGAGAAAAAATCAGATGTATAGATAAGTGACTTAGAAACAATTACTGAGGTTCTAGATTTGCTGGACATGTGAGAAAAAATACCCTTTAAGACAGGAATCTCTCCTCTGGAGCTAGGGGCGTGACCATGGCTGACAGAGAACAGGGATTTACCAAAGGAAACTCAGAGAGCTGCCCCACAGGGGTTAATACAGAAATGACCCTGGGAACAGAACTTAGGGATTCTTTCTCTGACGGGGAAAGCGCACAGGACTGCCTAGCAGAGGTTAAAGCTGGAAAACCCTCAAGACCTAAAGAGAGGGATTCAGAGCTAGAAATAGGGGGACTAAGGGACTTATTCTCTGATACTAGAACCTTAGTGTTAGTTAGTGAAACATATGTATTCTCCAGGGGGACCTCACAGGACTGATCGGCAGGGGTTAACGTAAACATATCATTGGTGTCAGAGAACCCGGCCATAGAATCAGGGCAAGGATCCGTGGTAGACCAGGGATACAGCCAAGCGGCAGCGAAGCTGGCGAGGGGAGGATCCTGTTCCTTTATGCAAATGTCCAATGTCATGGAAAGGATATGGAGTGTTTTTTGGGCATCAGCCAACATGAGGAGAGGGTCCTCTAGTGCTATATAAATGTCTAAAGACAAGGCCAGGGAAGAGAGTTCCTTTTGGGCGTCGTCCAATTCTAAAGGGTACACATTTTCCCAAGTTAAAGGGTAACCAGGAAAGCAAATACAAGCGGCCAGCGATTGTTTTAAGTCCCGGAGGCGGTAAACCTTCATCATGAGATCATTACGGCATTTGTTTTGCAAAGGGGTTAAACCTACAAACACAATCAGATCTTCAATCAGGGGTATTATCTCACATAGAAACTGGTATTCACACTGGGACTGGTTTACAGGCTGGGACAGGCTTTCAGACAGAAACTTACCAACCCTCACCACAGGGCGGTCCGAGTTTGTGTGGCCGAGCATACTGTCAGGGTTCTGCTCGCCACAAACCAGGGTCGGACCGCGAGGCTGAGGTGGGGTTGTAAAAGCACCGACCTGAGACCGCGCAGGCTGATCCGGATTGCGCAGTTTGTTGTCATACATCGCAGGATCAGGATAGGAGAAGACAGCGTCGTCGTTGTACAAGCCAGGGTCAGGACAGGAGACATCAGGATAAACATTGTTCAAGCAATAGTTCGGCAACATGTAGTCAGGAGAGCCCCGCTTCAGCTTAGGAGCGCGGGGTTGTCCTCTGCGCGTGCGACGACCATGGCCCATGGTGCTGGTCACAGGAGATGGTAAGCAGACCAGCGTAGCACACCGCCTAGCTGCACGGTTAAACCAGTGCACAGCGCAAGAGTCCTGAGCGGACTGGGGAATTCTCTGTTTCAGCGCAGGAACCAGGACACGGCCTCTCTAGATTAGGGAAAGAGTAGGCCCCAGGAACCAGGAAGCTGGAGATACACAGGGAAACCTCCGCTTCAGAGCAGGCATCCAGGAGACTGAAGGAAGCAGGGACGAAACATCCGCTTCAGTGCAGGAATCCAGGAGGCTGAAGGAAGCAGGGACGAAACATCCGCTTCAGTGCAGGGATCCAGGAGACTGAAGAACGCAGGGACGAAACATCCGCTTCAGTGCAGGAATCCTGGAGGCTGAAGGACGCAGGGATGAAACCTCTGCTTCAGCACAGGAGAACAGGAAGCTGAAGGACGCAGGACGGAACCTCCGTATCAGCATAAGAGAACAAGCGGCTTGAAGGGAACTGAAGGACGCAGGGCGGAACCTGGTATCAGCATAGGAGAACAAGCGGCTTGAAGGAAGCTGAAGGACGCAGGGCGGAACCTGGTATCAGCATAGGAGAACAAGCGAGAGCTTGTGCCAGAACAGGTAGTGACATCCAGTTAGGACTATGCTCGGCAGGGAGCATTATGGGAAGACAGTACTTAAAGGCCAGCGGGCCAATCCCCGGCGGGGGTGTGAAGGTACTGCCCCTATTGAGTGAATGCAAGAATAGGTTGCAGTGAAAGGCTGCACAGCTGCAGTAGATACCAGAGGGAGTGTGTATTGCTTTGGTGAGTGAATCCAGGCTGCAGCAAACCACAGGAGAGCTGTTCCAGAACTGCACCGGTCTGCAAGGTAAGGCAACCAGTAAACCGTGGAGCGGATTCCTTACACTGGGTAATACTTACACCCCTAAAAAGCTGAGTAGTTAGGCGATGTCAAAACCCAAAAAAGCGAGCAATCAAGGAGTTGCCAAATACTTTTCGCCACCGCAACGGACTAGAGACAGCGGGATGGAGCCCCAAGATGGCGGCGCACCGCATGGCACCACGCAGCAACCAGGGAAAAAAACCCAGCAAAAAGATCGCCCCCCAGCAAGTCCTGAACACCCCATAACCAGGTCATACCTGGAAGAGCTGCTAGCGGCCATGTCAACAACACTCCAATCCTCTTTTCAAACAGAGCTCAGAACTGCAGTGAGCGACATAAGGAGGGAAATCTCAGGGCTAACGGAGAAAACAACTACACTGGAGAATAAACTCACTGAGTCCCTACAAAGGCAGAGTGAAGCAGAGGAAGAGATAGGCCACCTGGGAGAGGAGCTTACCCTCCTTAAAGAAGGAATGGAGGAACAAGAAAATCGCGACCGGCGCCAAAACATCCGCGTCCGGAACGTGCCAGAGTCGGTCACACAGGACCAACTCCGACCTTACCTCCTGGAGCTCTTTAATTTGGTGTGCGGGGAGCTGGAGGAAAAAGAAGTCGAAATGGATAGGGCTCACCGTGCCCTAGGACCTAAATCAGACGACCCAAGGCGGAGAAGGGACATCATAATAAAGATGCACAAATACACATCTAAGGAAAAAATTATCGCGGCTTGCCGGGACATGGGTGAAATAACCTTTAAAAATGAAACCCTCCAAGTCTATAACGACCTCTCAAAGGCAACGAGAGACCGCAGGCGTGAACTAAAACCCTTAACCAACCTGCTCCGCAAGAAAGGAATCCAATACAGATGGGAATTCCCTTTCAGACTCACGGTCAATTAAAATGGAAAATTCTTATCCATGAAATATCCTATAGACATGGCCCCCTTCGCAAAGGCACTAGGTCTAACCCCACCACAAG
>CM071567.1:173338579-173386079 GCA_036426205.1 Ascaphus truei | reverse complement strand
ACTGTAATCACATGTTCATTTGAGCAATAGACCAAGAAGACACAATTTAGTTGCACATTCCCCCCCCACCCTCACAAAGCCAAGCAAAAGGCATTGACTCGTTATCAGACACCTCCCCTGGGCCATGGGACCTTAAAAAAAGAAACAACATTATGTGAGCCTTGATTCTTGGCTGAGGAATTTACTTTGCCTGGTTTACAAGCATGTGCATGGGTGATAGTCCTGCATTGTGATTGGTTAGAATGACTTCACATGCCAATGTGAATTTCAAGTCAGAAAAAAAAAAGGCATATCTTTTTTTTTCTTAATAAAATGATGATTTTAAGAAAACATTATATAAGCATTTTTAAAATATTTATCAATTTTACATTCATAAAATCACTACCTTTTATTACCGTAAAAAGTTTTTTTTTTTTAGGTGGGGGCATTCTATTTAATACCTTCAACTTTTTCTAGGCTTGATCTGCTTTTCATACTGTTTATGAAAATATCACACACACACAAACATGGTTCAAGGCAGAGATATATTTTATTTATATTTTAAAACATTTCCAAGTATCTATTTCTACTGTAATCCTGCACACTCATCACAGTATTTATACAAAAGGACTAATTTAGTAGCACCTCCCCCACCCACCACCCACACAATAGAACATTCACACACAAGGACACTTAATGTTTCAGGCTTGGCTATTGTGGTTTTTAATTCCACGGGGTTTATCTGAGTCACCTCACCCGGTGTAAACAACTGTGGGATTATTTTGTCACTGAGAGGAGTGGTGATTAGGACAAAACTATTGACTGTTATTATGCACACAGTACAATAAGCTTGGACATTCCCTCCCCCCCCCAGTAGTGCAGCATCTCCTGTGGGAAAAAAAAAGGCTGCAGGATTAGTGAATTGAAGGCCTTGACTGTCACACTATTGACAAGCCACACCAAAAGGAGAATTATAACTTTACCTACCTGTAAACTATAATTAATTTGAGAAATATAGGTAATACACACGTGTCTAATACAAATACTGTACATACTGTATAATAATACAAAGTGGAGAGTAACGTAGACATAAAATGGTTAATGTTCAATTGCCTTTAATATACTGTACAGTAAGGCAACATTTAAACAGGTTATTGTAAGTACCATACCTGTACTATACTTAGTAATGTACTTACCTTACTATAGACAGTACAGTACCTTACTACATGGCGGTGTGGCATTTCAATTGCGCACTAAAAGAACAGGCAAAACGCTGCTAATATCGTCAAAATAATTATTGCATTTCTGTACAGTGAGTATGTCGTTCCAGAAAACTCTTTATTCCTTTTTTAATTCCTCCTTGTTGGACGGTTTAACAACCTTTCTTATAGGATCCTTCAGACTTGTAAGGTTAAAAATTGATCTGTCAGTTTTGTTCCCTTCAGGGACTGAAAAGGTTAGAGCAATGTGTGTCAAGCTTTATTCTGCTCAGGGATTTAAATAGTGACATATTTTAGCTTAGTTTTATACCAGTTGGCTCAGCATGTCATCTACACCAGAAAGTAAGCCACCAAGCCTTAAGACCACATTAAATAGCTGTTGCCAGCAGTAAAAGTTTTACAGAAAAGGCATTTTTAAAGGTTACATGTAAATTTAGATGTGTGATCTATATATGGGAACTCAGTTTGTAACAGATGTAAGAACTGACAACGGCTTATGAAAAAAAAGCTCGTCCACATATTAATCAGTTGTGAGAACTCAGTATCCCTTGTGTTCCTGTCTTCTCGCAACTCCGGGCTCGTCACTGTATAATCTGAGAACAGAGCATATACAGTGCATGAGGAAAAGCTACCTGGGTCGAGTGTGTGTGTGTGTGTATAAAGTTGCCTGCCTCAGGTCTGATCAGGAAAATGGACCTATCATTTGGTGCCAGAAGTGGGATTTGCACAGAAAAGGTGGTAGTAAAAAGTATTTTATGGTTTTTCACCTTTTCTCTGCGAATCTAAAGAATCTAAATTTTAGTAGGCAGAAGAACGAGGGTTTTAAGTCCCTGATTTATATAACAAAGGGTTGGAGTCCCTGTTGTTTAATTGAAACGGGTGCTGCATATGGTGTCTCAGATATGATGGTAATTTAGGTTAAGATAGATAATAATTGTTAAGTTAAGATAAGAATTACATACGCATAAAATGTTAAGATTTATTTTTCTGTATAAATTGTATTATAGGCCACGTCTGGAGGTATAAAACTAACCTTATTGTATGTTGTTAAGATAAAATTCCTTTATAAGTGTTTATGGGATATAGGTATATGAAGAAATGTACGTGTTTAAATGGTATATCTATCCCCTGCCCCTATGGTATCGGACAATTATTACCTCATATGTTGACCACATTTAACCCAGTGTACCCATTCTCAAATCCCCTAAGCCCCTTTACTCTTTCTGGGTCACAGGCATTGAGGCATTCTTCAACTAGACGTTTTTATGACTTCAACAGAAACCCGACTAAACAGCCCCTACACCACTCACATTGAAATGCTTTTACGCAGAGGAGGGGGGAGGAGATGGACCCAAGGCAGAATTAGCCATGTCAGGGACGTTCCACGGGACGGGGAACAGACCAAGGGATGAATGCAGTGTGGCACAGGGATGTACAGGTTCCTCACTTAAAACTCAAGCACAGAAACAAAGCTGGGAAGATAAGAGTATTTTCTCTTGACAGTCTGTCCCTAAGTTAGGCAAAAAGTTATGTTGAAGAAAAGGAGAGTGTACGGGGAAAAGATAACTCCAAATTATATTAATTACAAGGAAACTTAAGGGACTGTATCTAAATATTAAGTCAGCAGCCCTCTCCGAGTTGTCTGCATGTATAAGCAGCTGTAAGCCCCACCTTTTTTCTCTTAAGCGAATTTTTTTTTTGACAGGAATGTTGATGAGAGACACGAGAATGTGTAAAAGAATGTTGTAGACAGAGATGGTGAATGTCAGAAGGGCCTCTTAGGAGAGACAAAAGCAGAAAATAGAAATTTCTCCATCTAATTTAAGACATGCAAACCCAAATTATTTGTGCCACATTAACGAGTATGAGTATTATTAAGTTGAATTAATAATATTTCCCATCTGGATTGAAAGTTCAGGGAGTCTTATGTATTGAAAGTTGAGTGGAAACCAAGATTATAATAGGTAAGGTTTCTTTTTCCCTCAGAATGTTTTATTACATTTTTTAAGATAAATATGGTAAAAAGGTTGATTGATTGAGTAATCCCTGGGTGTGTACTTGTAAGAATCTGAGTGAATTCTATCCATGTGAAAGTTTTATATACATGAATAATAAGAATACCGGTTTATTGTATATACAAAATTACTATTCAGGGACTTACAGTGCTTCTAAATAAGAATATAATTAATTGTCATGTTGAAATTTAATTTTTAAAGGTGTACACACCACTATAATATAAAGTAATTAAACACTGGGTAAGGAACGTGTTGTGTATCTTTGGAACAGATAGAAGAGAGAAGTGGCAGAGCACAACCGGTAATCATCCAAACAAGAGAATTTAGAGGAAAGTGCATTATCCATAAAAGATTAATAGTCATGGAGAAAAAAGGCAAGGATACCCTACCAACATGTTTGTGCTACACAGAGCACTTTATCAAGAATACACATCCCATCATCCATTAACATATTTAAGAGTTAAAGATATTTGCTTCCACAATCCTGAACCTTGTAAAACTACTGGACACCTAACAAGCTCCTATTGAAACCCCAAAATAACAAACACTATATATAGCATATGAGTGTCACAGAGGAGTGCTACTGAGCATGGCAACAATATATTTAAAATCAGAGACAGAACATTAAAACACAGACAGAGCTCAGTGTTTTAGCCCATCCAGTGAGAAACTCATCACGGACAGTGCCTAAAATATATGATAAAATATCAAGTAAAATGGTCTTTTAGTTTAACATTTTTGGCCAAAAATTGTTGTAAAGCCCCTGAGCCAACTGCACGGCAGACCACAATTCAGGGGTCCCTAACGCTAATATAAATTCTTAATAACCTGTGTAGTAACAGGAAGAAGATTTTATAGTAAATCTGTCAATATTAGTTGCAAAGTTCTAAGTCTGATTGAAGCTTTTATTACCTGTACATACAGGAAAAGCACTCTGTATTAGAGTTGTCAAAACCATACTGCAATCCAGCACGTTCCCCGAGTGGAAGATGCTATTGGAGTGAGCCCTTAACCATTTAAATGTGGGAGGGGTGAGCTACAATTAGGTAGGAGGTTGCCACCCCCAATCAGCCAAGACTAGCTGAACAACAATTGTAAAACATACTGGACACCTAACAAGCTCCTATTGAACCCCCAAATAACCACAAACATATATATATATAAGCATCTGAGTGTCAGAGGAGTTGTACTGAGCATGGAAATATATATTTTAAAATCAGAGACAGAACATAAAAACAGACAGAGCTCAGTTTTTAGCCAAAAATGTTAAACTAAAAGACCATTTTACTTGATATTTATTACATTATATTTAGGCACTGTACCGTGTATGAGTTTCACTGGATGTGTGCTAAAAACTGAGTCTGTCTGTGTTTTATGTCTTGTCTCTGATTTTAAACAATCCTGAACCTTATCTGGGATCCCCCTCAATCTGGGCAATAAGATTCTGGTGTGGTTTCACCAAGAGCGCACTCGCACCCCTCACGCAGCCCCCCACTCCCACACGCAATTCTGAGAGAGGAAACTACCCAAGCTAAAACGCGCTTGCACAGAGCCGCAAAGGCTTCCTCACCATGGTGAACATGGACGTGTCCCAGGGCAGGGGAGTGTGCCGGACCCGGCTGCGCCTGTCGGCACTGTCAACAACGTCATCCTGGTGTGCTTCATCTTTAGCTTAATTTTAGAGCAGTTGGCTCAGTAAGTCATTCTACACCAAGAAGTAAGACCACCAAGCCTTATATGACCAATTAAATAGCTGTTGTCAGCAGTAAAATGTTTTACAGAAAAGGCAGTTTTTAAAGGTTACATGTAAATTGATGTGTGATCTATAAATGGGAATCAGTTTTGAAACAGATGTAATGATGACAACAGCTTATGTATAAAAAGACGCTTGACCACATATTAACCTAGTTGTGAGAACTCAGTATCCCTTGGTTCCTGTCTTCTGAAATCCGGGTCGTCACTGTCATATCTGAGACCAGAAGCATATACCAGTTGCCGTGAGGAAAAGCTCCCGGGGAGTGTGTGTGTGGGTGTAAAGTGTGCTGCCACAGGTCTGATCAGGAAAATGGGACCTATCAGCACTTGCCACACCAGTTCATAGGGTTTCAAAATCTGGTGATCTGGAATGGGAGGGAAAAAAAAGGCGAATTAGTTGAACAGATAAAAACAGTTTAATACAATAAGAAACATTACGTGTGCACTGGAGCACTATTCCTGGTTGGCGTCATAACCAGTTGATCCCGCTCGCAAGAATATAGGTATGGAGGCAGTATGTTTAGGGGTCATTGTCCTAGACAAACCGGTGACCACCAGATGGGAAATCATGCCTAATGTATTTTAAACAATACGGGTGACAATTTGCTCTTGGAGAAAATACTTTATCCATGATTCCTGGAACAAGAGAAGAAAAAAATTATGAAAAAGCTGAACATTAGGGTACACAATACACTACGTTGTACAGTGCATGCGTACAGCATTGGACTTTGTGCTTATTTTTACCCTCAAATATGTATTATGCATCCTGGTCCACATCTAGAGATCGCAACCCACACAGCATCTTCCAGGTGGGGCTGTGGGCCACGGCTTCAGAGATAGGCGTATTTTTGCGGAATGCAAAGGGGCAAATCTCTCAGAGGCTTACAGGTGTCTATCAGAAAAGATGACATCCTGAAAAGTCTCGCCACTTTCGATCCATGCCCGTGCTTGTGTCCACTCTTTTTAACTTATGGGCCTCCCTTATCACTGGATATCTCGTTAATGACAGGAAGAATTTTATGTTACTGTACAGTCAAACCACAATTTTACCTAAAGACAAGTAGTGTGCAACACTTTTACCTGTACGTCCTAGCTACGGCACAGTAATTACAGTACAGTTATCAACCCATTCTGTCACGCTGCATACGATTGTATTATACTGTACTTATTACAGTAAGATTCTTTTACATGTCCATATTTCATCCCAATTGGAGTCTCATCCCTGTGATGCTGGTCTTAGATGCGTGTATATGTGACTGTTTCTCTAGAACAGTCTTGACTGTTGCTGCAAGAGCTCATCATTAGCCTCGCTGATTTCGTCCCGAGACGCTTTGCTATCCTACAGTTTTTTAAAGGAAAAAGAGAACAAATTTGTTATGCCCAAAATAATTTAAAAACAAATACATGATATAAATAGAATTAAAAATATACTTCTAAAAGTAATACAGCAATGTTTGGACTCTAAAAGAATTGCAAAGAAAACAGTAAACATAAAAATGCATTTTGATATGCAAGGACAAATTTTAGAGTAATACAGCAGCAAGAGAAAAAAAAAACTTTGATCTTTTCTTCTAAAAGTAGCACAGTAATTTTTGGCTTAAAAGAATTGCAAAGAAAACAAGAAACACAAAAAATTAATTTTGATAGCAGAAGCTTATACAAGAATACAGTAATTTCAGAAAGAAAACAAAAAAATACTTACTCTGTTGTGAGAGGGGACTCCGCTTTACATTTTTGTCTGACCATGCTAGTGCTTTGTGCTAAATTGAGGCTCGAAGTAAGTAACCGTGTTTGTCTGTAAACAAAAAAATCTGTGTTCTCATGCTGAGATCCTTTTAAATAACTTTCTTCGGCCATCGCCTCTTTAGAAAATAAATCAAGCACAAAGGAATGGATATTCGATGTGTAATCGATGTATATTCAATGTGCATTGAACAACAGAAGTGATGGTATATTTTAATATAATGGGCCCGCTCAAAAGGTTAAGTATACGCAAACTTTAACAACTGCCGCTCATGTCCATGCCTGCCAAAAACATTCAAATAGGGACACAGTGCATAAAAGGGTGACAGAAATTGCATAGCCTCCCACACACTGATCTATCTCGCAACGAGCTCTTGTACAGATAATGTATTGTGCATTCTTCCATCTGCTTCATGGATAACCCCGATTATAGGGACACAGGAACTGCTTTTTCTTCTATGCCGACCACGAGAGAAAAGTGAAAGTTGGAAGCGGTGTTTTCAAGCCAAAGGTGGCATAAGAAAAGGTTTCGAAGGCTCCCAAGGGCAAAGAACCCCCGGCCCTTTGTATGTGAAGAAGAAAATGGCCAAAAATAAACGATGATCAACGTGTTGGACGGGCCCCAGAAATGCCTCTGCCAACCACCGAAGACGAATCGGACATCCGGACTTTTCACTGCCATCACCCACCATCACCAATTCCCTAACATCCACCGCTCTTACCCTTTGCCACCGATGCTTGTCCGGAACCCTCAGCTAACCTCCTCCAAGCACCCATCCATGCGATGTTTGTCTGGAAGCCCCCAGCTCACCTCATCCAGCACCCAGTCACCCAATTGTTTGTCCGAAGCCCCTGCTCACCTCCTCTCAGCACCAGCCACGCTGATATTCAATCCAGAAAGCCCCAGCTAACCTCATCCAGCACCCCAGCCACGAGGATGTTCGTCCCCACAAAGTCCCTGCTCACACTCCAGTACCACCATGACCGATGTTCATCCCAAGCCCCCAGCTCAACTCCTCCAGCACCAAGCAATGCAGATGTTCATCTGAATAAAACAGCAATCCTTGCACCAGATCAGCTCGGTTGTCCACATGCTGGATGTTTTTGGTGGTTATCGAAACACTGACAAACTCAACAGAGCAATACAGGGACAAAATGGAGGCCTAGATGGATCGTCTTTTGGAGTCTATGGAGAATATGGTAGGTGCATGGGTGTTCGTCGGAATAAGATTGAGAGGACATTGCAGGGCTCTATTTTGCTTTGTGTCCCTGACCCTTATGGTTCGATGCAGGAGTAGGAGGGTATCTGAGGGTGCCCCTTATTCTCCCATGGGAGGAACCACATAAGCCCCCCCCTCTCAACCTTGTATTGATACCTTCATGCTTCCATCCCAAACAAGCCCCCAAGGGACCCCCCACGCATCATCCCTTTCGTCTCCAGGATTACAAATTACCCTTCTGTTGGAGGCGATGGCAAACCCGTGAGGCCATGACAGAAGGAAAGCATCCTCCCAGACAACGACCCTGCCCACTGCCAGAAGCACACCTGCTCCAGAACCTAGATTGTACTGGTCCACATCATGCTGAGAGACCTGCCCCATAGGTCGGAGAGGAGAAATACAAGATCGGATGTGGTGGCCTTACTCTCAGAAATCATGCCCCGTATCTTTTTTAAACACCACGTCAGTGTTTTTGATTAGGTCTTGCGGAGTTGACCCAAAATGCATAAGTAGTGAATGGCAATAAACAAGAGGGCTTTTCCAGCAATTTAAGGAGAACAATTATGAAGAAGTGAAGCGCTATTTTAATGTCACCAGTCTCCTGTGAGAGACATCATCAATGGCGGGCCATTCACTTGTTTGACCGACTACTAGTTATACTCTTATTTATAAAATATAGATGGCCACCAATGTTTTATTAATCTAAAAAAAAAGACAGTGATTGTTTTTAAATTTATGTCATGTTTAATGCTATTTTTCTATTTTGATGTCTGGAGCTGGGCAAGACAATGTGCAGGCAAACCCCCCTTAGTACAGGAAACGTCTCCCAGCAATACTGCCAGGTAAGAACAGTGCTTCAATCTCCAACATTGCCAAGAGTTCCCTTACCCCATCCAATCTCAAACCCTCAAAAACATAATGTTTAAACACTTAGTCTATTAATGCATGAAAGTTGCTGTACATACATTGTCATGCTTTTAATTTGTGTCACTTACCAATTGTAACCAACACCCCAAAAAAGTGATATGGGATCTTTCTCACGCCCCCTTATTCCCTCCCTCAGGACTTCGCCCTTTTCTACCCCCTAATCCAACTCGCAACTGTCTTACCCGTGTCACCTTCGGCTTTAATAGTTTTTTCAGCGACTATGCAGTAGTCTGTCCCCACAAATGCTTAGTATAATCCTCCCCCTCGTACTTTTCCTCCCCATTGCCCCCCCGTGTGACATGATCACAGCATTTCTTCCCTACCCCCCCCCAAATAGGATTGCATCTTAATCGTTTAACTGAGTCGCTTTTGATGTAGATACTATCCGAACTAAATGTCTTCTTTTCCTGTTTTAATGGGTATCATCATTGTGAAGTTGGTTGTACTGCTGGCTTTGCAATGACGTGGGCTCCATGTAACAATATATTACAATATGTAACTCGTATGTTTTGGAATAACAATTTTAATTTTAAAACCTTATTTGATGCTATGTTTTAATATCCAATCAATTTTTACATTGTTGAAATCACAACATTTTTATTTTATCAATGATGTTGCATTTTGCAGTAAATTAGACTTTGCATGTGTAATGAATTCGGGTAAGAAACCCCAAAAACAAATATTAATAACTTTTATTCTATATTTATTATTCAATACCATTAACTTTTGCTAGGCTTGGTCAGCTTTTCAAACTGTTTATGGAAATATCTCACACACGCAAACATGTTTCAAGGGAGTGATAACTTTTATTACATTTTAAAACAGTTCAAATGATTTCATTCTACTGTAATCCTGCACACTCATTCGAGCATTAGACCAAGAAGAAACCATTTAGTTGCATCTTCCTGCCCACCCCCCCACCACCCTCACAAAGCCAAAAAAGCATTCTTGTTATCCACATCTCCTTAAAAAAGAAACACACATTATGTTTGAGCCTTGGATTCTTGGCTGAGTAATTACTTTGCCTGGTTTCACACGGATGCGCATGGGAGATAAGTCCTGTATTGCGATTTGTCTAGAATGACTTCACTGCCAATGTGAATTTCAAGTCAGAAAAAAAGGCATATCTTTTTTTTTTCTTTTTTTTCTCGACAAGGGCTAAATAAATAAATGATTTTAAGAAAACATTATGTGATGCATTTTTTAAATATTTTATCAATTTTTACATTCATAAAAACACTACATTTTCATTTCTCTATGAGGTGACATGCAATAGCCCGAACTGTCTTTTTTTCTTTAGGGAGGGGGGGGAATTCTATTCAATACCTTCACCTTTGCTAGGCTTGGCCTGCTTTTCATACTGTTTATGGAAATATCACACACACACAAACATGTTCTCAAGGGAGTGAGTGATCACTTTTATTAAAATTTAAAAGAGCTCAAATGATTTAATTCTACTGTAATCCCACATGTTCATTTGAGCAATAGACCAAGAAGACACAATTTAGTTGCACATTCCCCCCCCCCCACCCTCACAAAGCCAAGCAAAAGGCATTCGACTCGTTATCAGCACCTCCCCTGGGCCATGGGACCTTAAAAAAGAAACACACATTATGTTGAGCCTTTGATTCTTGGCTGAGTAATTACTTTGCCTGGTTTTACACGCATGTGCATGGGTGATAAGTCCTGCATTGTGATTGGTCTAGAATGACTTCACTGCCAATGTGAATTTCAAGTCAGAAAAAAAAGGCATATCTTTTTTTTTCTTAATAAATGAATGATTTTAAGAAAACATTATATAAAGCATTTTTAAAATATTTTATCAATTTTTACATTCATAAAATCACTACCTTTTTATTACCGTAAAAATGTTTTTTTTTAGGTGGGGGCATTCTATTTAATACCTTCAACTTTTTCTAGGCTTGATCTGCTTTTCATACTGTTTATGAAAATATCACACACACACAAACATGGTCTCAAGGCAGAGATATATTTTATTATATTTTAAAACATTTCCAAGTATCTATTTCTACTGTAATCCTGCACACTCATCACAGCTTTATACAAAGACGGACTAATTTAGTAGCACCTCCCCCACCCCACCACCCTCACAATAGAACATTCACACACAAGGACACTTAATGTTTCAGGCTTTGGCTATTGTGGTTTTTAATTCCACGGGGTTTATCTGAGTCACCTCACCCGGTGTAAACAACTGTGGATTTATTTTGTCACTGAGAGGAGTGGTGATTAGGACAAACTATTGACTGTTATTATGCACACAGTACAATAAGCTTGGACATTCCCTCCCCCCCCCCAGTAGTGCAGCATCTCCTGTGGAAAAAAAAGGCTGCAGGATTAGTGAATTGAAGGCCTTGACTGTTTCACACTATTGACAGCCACACAAAAGGAATGAATTATAACTTACCGTACCTGTAAACTATAATTAATTTTGAGAAATAATAGGTAATACACACGTGTCTAATACAAATACTGTACATACTGTATAATATATACAAAGTGGAGAGTAAGCGTAGACATAAAATGGTTAATGTTCAATTGCCTTTAATATACTGTACAGTAAGGCTAACATTTAAACAGGTTATTGTAAGTACCATACCTGTACTATACTTACTGTACATGTACTTACCTTACTATAGTACAGTACAGTACCTTACTACATGGCGGTGGCATTTCAATTGCGCACTAAAAGAACAGGCAAAACGCTGCTAATATCGTCAAAATAATTATTGCATTTCTGTACAGTGAGTATGTCGTTCCAGAAACTCTTTATTCCTTTTATTAATTCCTCCTTGTTGGACGGTTT
Organism: Ascaphus truei; assembly: GCA_036426205.1. NCBI lineage: Eukaryota > Metazoa > Chordata > Amphibia > Anura > Ascaphidae > Ascaphus > Ascaphus truei. The sequence goes on along the minus strand of CM071567.1, from coordinate 173,374,393 downwards.
AACAACCTTTCTTATATGATCCTTCAGCACTTGTAAGGTTAAAAATTGTATCTGTCAGTTTTGTTCCCTTCAGGGACTGAAAAGGTTAGAGCAATGTGTGTCAGCTTTATTCTGCTCAGGGATTTAAATAGTGACATATTTTAGCTTAGTTTTATACCAGTTGGCTCAGCATGTCATCTACACAAGAAGTAAGACCACCAAGCCTTATATGACCACATTAAATAGCTGTTGCTCAGCAGTAAAATGTTTTACAGAAAAGGCATTTTTAAAGGTTACATGTAAATTTAGATGTGTGATCTATATATGGGAACTCAGTTTGTAACAGATGTAATGAACTGACAACGGCTTTATGAATAAAACACGCTCTGTCCACATATTAAATCAGTTGTGAGAACTCAGTATCCCTTGTGTTCCTGTCTTCTCGCACTCCGGGCTCGTCACTGTCATATCTGAGAACAGAAGCATATACCAGTGCCATGAGGAAAAGCTACCTGGGTCGAGTGTGTGTGTGTGTATAAAGTTGCCTGCCTCAGGTCTGATCAGGAAAATGGACCTATCAATTTGGTGCCAGAAGTGGGATTTGCACAGAAAAGGTGAGTAAAAAGTATTTTATGGTTTTTCACCTTTTCTCTGCGAATCTAAAGAATCTAAATTTTATAGGGCAGAAGAATCGAGGGTTTAAGTCCCTGATTTATATAACAAAGGGTTGGAGTCCCTGTTGTTTAATTGAAACGGGCTGCATATGGTGTCTCAGATATGATGGTAATTTAGGTTAAGATAAGATAATAATTGTTTAAGTTAAGATAAGAATTACATACGCATAAAATGTTAAGATTTATTTTCTGTATAAATTTATTATAGGCCACGTCTGGAGGTATAAAACTAACCTTATTGTATGTTGTTAAGATAAAATTCCTTTATAAGTTGTTTATGGGATTATAGGTATATGAAGAAATGTACTGTGGTTTAAATGTATATCTATCCCCTGCCCCTATGGTATCGGGACAATTATTACCTCCATATGTTGCCCCCATTTAACCCAGTGTCCCCATTCTCAAATCCCCTAAGCCCCTTTACTCTTTCTGGGTCACAGGCATTGAGGCATTCTTCAACTAAGACGTTTTTATGACTTCACTAAGAACCCGACTAAACAGCCCCTACACCACTCACTATTGAAATGCCTTTTACGCAGAGGAGGGGGAGGAGATGGACCCAAGGCAGAATTAGCCTATGTCAGGGACTGTTCACGGGACGGGGAACAGACCAAGGGATGAATGCAGTGTGGCACAGGGATGTACAGGTTCCTCACTTAACACTCAAGCACAGCAACAAAGCTGGGAAGATAAGAGTATTTTTCTCTTGACAGTCTGTCCCCCTAAGTTAGGCAAAAAGTTATGTTGAAGAAAAGGAGAGTGTCGGGGAAATAAGATAACTCCAAATTATATTAATTACAAGGAAACTTAAGGGACTGTATCTAAATATTAAGTCAGCAGCCCCTCTCCGAGTTGTCTGCATGTATAAGCAGCTGTAAGCCCCACCTTTTTTCTCTTAAGCGAATTTTTTTTTTTGCACAGGAATGTTGATTGAAGGACACGAGAATGTGTAAAAGAATGTTGTAGACAGAGATGGTGAATGTCAGAAGGGCTCTTAGGAGAGACAAAAGCAGAAAATAGAAATTTTCCAATCTAATTTTAAGACATGCAAACCCAAATTATTTGTGCCACATTAACCGAGTATGAGTTTATATTAAGTTGAATTAATAATATTTTCCCATCTGGATTGAAAAGTTCAGGGAGTCTTATGTATTGCAAAGTTGAGTGGAAACCAAGATTATAATAGGTATAGGTTTCTTTTTCCCTCAGAATGTTTTATTACATTTTTAAGAATAAATATGGTAAAAAGGTTGATTGATTGAGTAATCCCTGTGTGTGTACTTGTAAGAATCTGAGTGAATTCTATCCATGTGAAAGTTTTATATACATTGAATAATAAGAATACCGGTTTATTGTATATACAAAATTACTATTCAGGGACTTACAAGTGCTTCTAAATTAAGAATATAATTAATTGCTCATGTTGAAATTTAATTTTTAAAGGTGTACACCCCCACTATAATATAAAGTAATTAACACTGGGTAGAGGAACGTTTGTGTATCTTTGGAAACAGATAGAAGAGAGAAGTGGCAGAGCACAACCGGAATCATCCAAACAAGAGAATTTAGGAAGAAAGTGCATTATCCATAAAAAGATTTAATAGTCATGGAAGGAAAAAAGGCAAGGCATTACCCTACCAACATGTTTCGTGCTACACAGAGCACTTTATCAAGACATACACATCCCATCATCATTAACATATTTAAAGAGTTAAAGATAATTTGCTTACCAATCCTGAACCTTTGTAAAACATACTGGACACCTAACAAGCTCCTATTGAACCCCCAAAATAACCACAACATATATATAAGCATATGAGTGTCACAGAGGAGTGCTACTGAGCATGGCAATATATATTTAAAATCAGAGACAGAACATAAAACACAGACAGAGCTCAGTTTTTAGCCCATCCAGTGAAACTCATACACGGTACAGTGCCTAAATATATATGTATAAATATCAAGTAAAATGGTCTTTTAGTTTAACATTTTTGGCCAAAATTGTTGTAAGCCCCTGAGCCAACTGCACGGCAGACCACAATTCAGGGGTCCCTAACGCTAATATAAATTCTTAATAACCTGTGTAGTAACAGGAAGAATGATTTATAGTAAATCTGTCAATATTAGTTGCAAAGTTCTAAGTCTGATTGAAGCTTTTATTAACCTGTACATTACCAGGAAAAGCACTCTGTATTAGAGTTGTCACAACCATACTGCAATCCAGCACGTTCCCCTGAGTGGAAGATGCTATGGAGTGAGCCCTTAACCATTTAAATGTGGGAGGGGGTGAGCTACAATTAGGTAGGAGGTTGCCACCCTCCAATCAGCCAAGACTAGCTGAACAACAATTGTAAAACATACTGGACACCTAACAAGCTCCTATTGAACCCCCAAAATAACCACAACATATATATATATAAGCATCTGAGTGTCACAGAGGAGTGCTACTGAGCATGGCAATATATATTTAAAATCAGAGACAGAACATAAAACACAGACAGAGCTCAGTTTTTAGCCAAAAATGTTAAACTAAAAGACCATTTTACTTGATATTTATACATATATATTTAGGCACTGTACCGTGTATGAGTTTCACTGGATGTGCTAAAAACTGAGCTCTGTCTGTGTTTTATGTTCTGTCTCTGATTTTAAACAATCCTGAACCTTATCTGGGATCCTCCCTACAATCTGGGCAATAAGATTCTGGTGTGGTTTCACCAGAGCGCGCACTCGCACCCCTACACGCAGCCCCCCCACTCCCACACGCAATTCTGAGAGAGGAAATAACCCAAGCTAAAACGCGCTTGCACAGAGCCAGCAAAGGCTTCCTCACCATGGTGACCATGGAGCGTGTCCCAGAGGCAGGGGAGTGTGCCGGACCCGCGTGCGCCTGTCGGCACTGTCAACAACGTCATCCTGGTGTGCTTCATCTTTAGCTTAATTTTAGAGCAGTTGGCTCAGTAAGTCATCTACACAAGAAGTAAGACCACCAAGCCTTATATGACCACATTAAATAGCTGTTGCTCAGCAGTAAAATGTTTTACAGAAAAGGCATTTTTAAAGGTTACATGTAAATTTAGATGTGTGATCTATATATGGGAACTCAGTTTGAAACAGATGTAATGAACTGACAACAGCTTTATGTATAAAAGACGCTCTGACCACATATTAAATCAGTTGTGAGAACTCAGTATCCCTTGTGTTCCTGTCTTCTAGAAATCCGGGCTCGTCACTGTCATATCTGAGACCAGAAGCATATACCAGTGCCGTGAGGAAAAGCTCCCCGGGTCGAGTGTGTGTGTGTGTGTAAAGTTGCCTGCCCCAGGTCTGATCAGGAAAATGGACCTATCAGCACTTGCCACACCAGTTCTATAGGGTTCAAATCTGGTGATCTGGAATGGGAGGGGAAAAAATGGCGAATTAGTTGAACAGATAAAAACAGTTTAATACAATAAGAAACAGTTACTGTGCACTGGAGCACTTATTCCGGTGTCGTCATAACCCAGTTGATCCCGCTCGCAAGAATATAGGTATGGAGGCAGTATGTTTAGGGTCATTGTCCTAGAAGAACCGGTGACCACCAGATGGGAAATCATGCCTAATGTATTTAACAATACGGGTGACAATTTGCTCTTGGAAAAATACTTTATCCATGATTCCTGGAACAAGAGAAGAAAAAATTATGAAAAAGCTGAACATTAGGGTACACAATACACTACAGTTGTACAGTGCATGACGCTACAGCATGTGACTTTGTGCATTATTTTACCCTCAAATATGATTATGCATCCTGGTCCACATCTAGAGATCGCACCCCACACATGCATCTTCAGTGGGTGCTTGGGCCACGGCTTCAGAGATAGGCGTCCTTTTTTGCGGAATGCAAAAGGGGCAAATCTCTCAAGAGCTACAGTTGTCTCATCAGAAAAGATGACATCCTGAAAAGTCTCGCCACTTTCGATCCATGCCCGTGCTTGGTCCACTCTTTTTAACTTATGGGCCTCCCTTATCACTGGATATCCTCTGTAATGACAAGGAAGAATTTTATAGTTACTGTACAGTCAAACCACACTTTTACCTAAAGTACAGTAGTGTGCAACACTTTACCTGTACTGTCCTAGCTACGGCACAGTAATTACAGTACAGTATCAACCCTATTCTGTCACGCTGCATACTATTGTATTATACTGTACTTTATTACAGTAAGACACTTCTTTTACATGTCCATATTTTCATCCCAATTGGCGTCTCATCACCCTGATGCTGGTCTTAGATGCTGTTATATTGTGACTGTTCTCTAGAACAGTCTTGACTGTTGCTGCACAGAGCTCATCATTAGCCTCGCTGATTTCGTCCACGAGACGCTTTGCTATCCTACAGTTTAAAGGAAAAGAGAACAATTTGTTATGCCCAAAAATAATTAAAAACAAATACATGATATAAATAGAATTAAAAATTATACTTCTAAAAGTAATACAGCAATGTTTGGCTCTAAAAGAATTGCAAAGAAAACAAGTAAACATAAAAATGCATTTTGATATGCAAGACAATTTTAGAGTAATACAAGCAGCAAGAGAAAAAAAAACATTTGATCTTTTCTTCTAAAAGTAGCACAGTAATTTTTTGGCTTTAAAAGAATTGCAAAGAAAACAAGTAAACACAAAAAATTAATTTTGATATGCAAGAAGCTTATACAAGTAATACAGTAATTTCAGAAAGAAAACAAAAATACTTACTCTGTTGTGAGAGGGGGACTCCGCTTTACACTTTTTGTCTGACCATGCTAGTGCTTTGTGCTAAATTGAGGCTCGAAGTAAGTAACCAGTGTTTGATCTGTAAAAAAAAAATCTGTGTTCTCATGCTGAGATCCTTTTAAATAACTTTCTTCGGCATCGCTTCTTTAGAAAATAAATCAAGCACAAAGGAATGTATATTCGATGTGTAATCGATGTATATTCAATGTGCATTGAATCAACAGAAGTGATGGTATATTTTTAATATAATGGGCCCCGCTCAACAGGTTAAGTATACGCAAACTTTTAACACCTGCAGCTCATGTCCATGCCTGCCAAAAAATTCAAATAGGGACACAGTGCATAAAAGGTGACAGAAATTGCATAGCCTCCCACACACTGATCTCTATCTGAACGAGCTCTTGTACAGATACTGTATTGTGCATTCTTCCATCTGCTTCCATGGATCAACCCCGATTATAGGGACACAGGAACCTGCTTTCTTCTTCTATGCCGACCACGAGAAAGTGAAAGTTGGAAGCTGTTTTCAAGCCAAAGGTGCCTAAAGAAAAGGTTTCGAAGGCTCCCAAGGCAAAGAACCCCGGCCCTTTGTATGTGAAGAAGAAAATGGCAAAAATAAACGATGATCAACTTGTTTGGACGGGCCCCAGAACTGCCTCTGCACCCACCGAAGACGAATCGGACATCCCGGACTTTTCACTGCCATCACCCACCATCACCAATTCCCTAACATCCACCGCTCTTACCCTTTGTCCACCGATGCTTGTCCGGAACCCCTCAGCTAACCTCCTCCAGCACCCATCCATGCCGATGTTTGTCTGGAAGCCCCCAGCTCACCTCATCCAGCACCCAGTCACGCCAATGTTTGTCCCGAAGCCCCCTGCTCACCTCCTCCAGCACCCAGCCACGCTGATATTCATCCAGAAAGCCCCCCAGCTAACCTCATCCAGCACCCAGCCACGAGGATGTTCGTCCCAAAGTCCCCTGCTCACCTCCAGTACCCAGCCATGCCGATGTTCATCCCAAAGCCCCCAGCTCAACTCCTCCAGCACCAAGCAATGCAGATGTTCATCTGAATAAAACAGCACTCCTTGCACCAGATCAGCTCGGTTGTCCACATGCTGGATGTTTTTAGTGGTATCGAAATCACTGACAACTCAACAGAGCAATACAGGGACAAAATGGAGGCCTAGATGGATCGTCTTTTGGAGTGCATGGAGAATATGGATAGGTGCATGGGTGTTCGTCTGGATAAGATTGAGAGGAACATTGCAGGGCTCTATTCTTTGCTTTGTGTCCCTGCCCCTATATGTCTGATGCAGGAGTAGGAGGGTGATCTGGAGGTGCCTTATTCTCCCATGGAGGAACCACATAGCCCCCCCCCTCTCAATCCCTGTATTTGACCTTCATGCTTCCATCACCAAGCACCCCAAGGGACCCCCCACGCTCATCCCTTTCTGTCTCCAGGATACACATATACCCTTCTGTTGGAGGCGATGGCAACCCCGTGAGGCCATGACAGAAGGAAAGCATCCTCCCAGACAATCGACCCCTGCCCACTGCCAGAAGCACACCTGCTCCAGAACCTAGGATTGTACTGGTCCCAGACATCATGCTGAGAGACCTGCCCCATAGTGTCCGGGAGAAATACAAGATCGGATGTGGTGGCCTACCTCAGAAATATGCCCAGTTCATCTTTAAACACCACGTCAGTTTTGAGATGTACTGCGAGTTGACCCAAAATGTTAATTATGAAGGCAATAAACACAAGAGGGCTCTTCCAGCAAATTTAAGGAGAACAATTATGGAAGAAGTGAAGCGCTATTTTAATGTCACCAGTCTCCTTGTGAGAGACATCATCAATGGCGGGCCCATCAACTTGTTTGACGACTACTAGTTATACATTTATTTAAAAATATAGATGCGCCACCAATGTTTTTAATCTAAAAAAAAAAGACAGTTGATTGTTTTAAATTATTTCATTGTTTAATGCTTATTTTCTATTTTGTATGTCTGGAGCTGGGCAAAGACAATGTGCAGGAAATACCCCCCTTAGTACAGGAAACGCTCCCAGCAATACTGCCAGGTAAGACACAGTGCTCCAATCCATACATGCCAAGTCCCTTCCCCCCAAACCCCCAAAAACCTAATGTAAACCTTTAGTCCTAATGTAAAGTGCTGTACCCCATGTCATGCATACTTTGTCTCCTCCAACACCCCAAAAAGCAGAAGATACAGTACAGTATAATAATGAACTGTACTGTCATGGTTTAATAGTTTTTTCATGTGTAGGCACAATGTAGTCATAATGTACTATTCCCCATGTCATGCCTTTTCTCCCTAAACCCCCCCAAAATCAGGATTGCATAATGTACGGTGCGATTCATAATATAGAATAATGTCTCTTTCTTTACAGACCCAGATAACCAGCCATTTTGAAGATAAAAAAGACAAGATTGTAAATTTTGAAGAAGAGGCAACGTTGTATTTTTGTATTATTCTTTTTTCCTTTATTATTCTGTACAAATAACCTTTTTCATTCTTTAAATATACTTTTTGGTGTTTTCATGTTTTTTCTGTTTAGACACTTACAGTAGTACTATACCTAACGTTCTAAAGGCATTTAAATATATAAAAACGTGTAATTGATATACTGTACAGAATACAGTATGTACAAAACACTATATAAAGCTAGAAAATATAAGTGTTTTTTTAATATTTAGATACACTAATAGCAGAACTGTACTACTGTCTTGCAGATATCTAGCGACCCCTTGAGGAAATGCACTGTATCTTACTGTAAAGTAATTTAATTAGGAACATAATGATACACATGCGCAGAAATGTGATGACACGCATATGCGTTTCAACAAGGTTCCAATTTGACATACAGAGGTTTGATGAGGAGAGATGGAGCACTACAGGAAAAAACTGCTAGAGAGTGTGTTCCCAATAAAAAGGTTTATTGGATCAGAGCATAGCACACAAAAAATGAGCCCTGTCTAGAATCGCCAGATGTTTGAACCGTGATGTTATATATTATAAACCAATACTTTATTTGTTTGCACATAATTGTATTTTATTTTATATTGTGTATTATATTTATTTTAGTATTGGATAAGATGATAATTGATATTGATTATTCAGTGGTTTTCTTGGACTAAATGTATCAACACTACAAAGGGTGCCCTGTTATGAAAAATGATTATGACAATAAGTTCATTTTTAGGAAGGGATTACAAAAGGTACCGTGTTATAAAAAATAATAATAATTGACAATTCATTTTAGAAAGGGATTAAGGTCCCACTCTGAATTTAACCCAAACGGAATTCTCGTGTTTAGGGTAAAAATCCAGAAGAGTTCCCTTTTATCCAGTAAGTCCAGCCTATTGCCTCCCCTATAGGGTTTCTCAATATGCTCAATTCCTCTATATTTAAGTTTGGAAATGTCTCCATGTTTGCAATTTGTAAAATGTAGGGATACAGGGTGTGTCAGATCTCCTTTTTTAATTAGTCTAATGTGCTCCCTCATCCTGATTTTTAATGCACGTGTGGTACGTCCTACGTACTGTTTGCCACATCCACAGTCCAATAAATAGACTATGAATGTGGCATTACAGTTTATGAATGATTTGATGGGGTATGACTGTCCTGTATTGAAGGATACAAAGTTGTGTGACTGCATCATATAAGCACAAGATATGCACTTAAGACATTTGAAACATCCTTTAGGAAGATATTCCTTTGCATTAGAACATGAGGATGAAAAGAGGCTTCTTGAGATATGATTAGCTATTGTTTTGGCTTTTCTGAAAACAAAGCGAGGGCCTTCTCTATATACTTCGTTTAATAACGGATCTGCAGACAAAACATTCCAGTGTTTCTTCACAATGTCTTTAATGTTATTCACTTGAATGTTATGTTGTGTGATAAAGACTGGATTGTTTGCTTCCCATTTGTTTTGACGGGTTAATCGATTTCTTTCTTTATTCAAGAGATCATCCCTATTCATGTTCCCCACCTCCTCTAGGGACCTTCTGAGGTTTAGACTAGGGTATCCCCTCTCTTCAAATCTTTTTAATAAGTCATTCGCTTGAATTATGAAATCTTCATTTTTTGAACATATTCGCTTTAGACGTATTAGTTGTCCTTTTGGAATTGAATTTAGGAGGGGTTTTGGATGACAGCTGTCAAATCTTAAATATGTGTTCCGGGAGTTTGTTTTTCTATATACATTTGAATTAATTTTCCCATCCATATCAATGAATAAAAATAAATCCAAATAATGTAAGTGATGATAATCAAAAGTGTGGGTGAATTTTAAATTTAACTCATTGTGATTAAGGTGATTGATGAATGATAAAAGTGATTCTTCCCCTCCTTCCCAAATAAATATTAAATCATCTATGAACCGTCTGTAAAACGTGATACAGTGTCGATAAGGGTTGTTATCTCCAAACACGTGGACCGACTCCCACCAACCTAAAAATAGGTTGGCATATGAGGGAGCAAAGCTGGTACCCATTGCGGTTCCACGTGTTTGGAGATAAAAAGTGTCATCGAACAAAAAATAATTGTGAGTGAGTAAAGTTGTTTTAAGTTTTTTTATTAGTGTTCGTTAGGTGATAGAAATAAAGCTGTTGTTGCGGTTCAAAGACGCGCTGACGTCACCACTTTACCCAGCGCGACGGCGCGACTCATGGGACGTCATGGCAACATGGCGCGCTCCTTGTGACGCTACTGAGCGACGGGTTAGTGGCGAGGAAAGGCGGGAAAATTAACCTATATCAGGTAAGGGGAAATGCCAGAGGGTATGCACCTTGAGAAAGAGCGCAAGCTCGAAACGCGTTGGTGGGGGCCCCAGGGCTCATTTTTTGTGTGCTATGCTCTGATCCAATAAACCTTTTTATTGGGAACACACTCTCTAGCAGTTTTTTCCTGTAGTGCTCCATCTCTCCTCATCAAACCTCTGAATATCCTGGAGAACAGGCAGCACACGTCCATGGAAGAAAAGACCCACAGAAGACCCATCTAACAGTGAGTGATTTGCTCCTTTTACACCACAGAAATCCTATTCAATGTATGAGACTGGACACAAGCAAGTGTGAGTATTCATCAATCAAGGGATGTTGCTCTTCCATCTTATTGATGCAATGGAAGTGGTGTGATGCTTTAAAGGGTTATTAATCGTGGGACACTTCAAGGATTTGGAATTATGTCTTCATATACATTATCCAGCAAATGGTCAGGTCTGTGTTAGAGCACTATACAGTGTTGTTTACTCTTGTACAATTTGACATACACGCATGCGCAGAATAAACATTTTACATTAGGAAGACGAGGCGACATTGTATTTTTGTATTATTCATTTTAACTTTATTATCCTGAACAAAAAAAACCATTTTATTCGTTAAAAATACTTTTTGTGGGGGGCGAGGCCAGGACGCCGATGGAGATGGTCATGTAGGAGAGGAGCTCCTCAGACCCGCGCATAAAACCACCAAAATCGGCACTTTTCCCCCCAAAATTCTCCCCTCAAAAACGAACCCCGTGGACTACATACCTTGCAGATATGGCTGGCAGACAAAAAGCCCAATCGACTCAGGGAGTCACCAAATATTTTGCCCCTTCCCCACGGAGCTCAGAGGCAGCATCCAGAAATCAAGATGGTGCCGGCTCATCTAACCCACGAGGCCCCAAGCACGCAGCTTCAGATCGGGACCGATCTGAAGAGCCTCCCGTGACAGAGGAAGGGGTCACCCACGAGTATATGAAAGAACTCATGGCCTCAATGTTAGACAACCTACATACTTCACTGTAGGCAGATCTAAGGGCCGCAGTCACTGAATTGAAGCAGGACCTAACAGGCCTCACTGAGCGCACATCGGCCCTGGAGGCTAAAATGGTGGACACTACGCAAGCTCAGGAATCAGCCGCAAACAAAATCTATCAGCTAGGAGCAGAGGTACAAAGCCTCCGTGAAAGCCTGGAAGATCAATAGAACCGCAATTGGCGGTAAAATATTCGGATACGCGGTATCCCAGAATCGGTACCCCCCGGTCAATTAAAAGCCTACCTCTTGGATTTTTTCACCTCAATATGCGGGGACCTGGAGCACAAAGATCTTGAAATGGATAGAGCCCACCGCACATTGGGACCGCGGTCTGAGGAACCGAACCGGATGAGGGATGTCATTGTCCGCCTCCATAGGTACTCGATAAAGGAAAGGATAATGGAGGTTTGCCGAGCCAAGGAGCCCATCACGTTCAAAGAGGACCCCTTACAAATATATAATGACCTCTCCAAAACCACGGTCAATCGCCGCAAGGAGCTAAGACCTCTCACTGTCTTACTGCGAGACAACGCGGTCAACTGTAAGTGGGGGTTCCCATTTAAGCTCCTGGTGAAGCGAAACGGCAAATTCCTCTCTATCAAATATCCGGAAGACATGGAACAATTTGCCAGGGCGCTAAACCTTACACCCCCTCCTAGCTGGAGCGCAGAAACCACTGGATCCGAGGCGGCGGAACCTCCGATCAGAGCGTCAGAAAGACTAGCGGGGCAGAGATACCAGAGAAATAAATAAAGAAACCAGGTCTCTACCTGTTGCTCTACCCAAAATACCAAGCCACAGACTAGTCTAGTTGCCCACCGAGACCGAGCAGCACACGTGAAGCAAACGCCGTCGATCAGCAATCCGCCATCACGTCACCACCTAAAGGAGGGAAGCAGCCAGCAAGAAATAGCACCGCACCCAAACCCAACCCCGACATCCCTTACCCTACCAGCAGCACCTACCTGATAAGATGGCCGAGGATCGAAGCGACCAGAGGCGTGCAGCCCAGCTGCACACACGAGAGGATGGAGGCTGGAGGGAGAAGGGGCGCACCCTGACCTCTCTCGCATTCTTTTTCTCCCCTGCTCATCATTGGCATATCACACGATAAAATTTTAAGGTTTATATGCCAGATACCCCAATCTATGCAAACCAATTCTATCAAATTTAAGGAATTCTCTTCGATGACAGTCTCAATAGCCTGCACTAGCATCTGCAATATGAATAGCAAGATTAGAATAAATCAATTATCTCCTTTCTGTAGGATCATTTAGTTTTAACCCCACCTTGGAAGGTTTTTTAGTTTTTTAGATTGCCATCTGTAAATAAGGAGGTTATTAAGGTGCTAAATATGAAGCATTTATGTAAATTTTATCGTGTGATATGCCAATGATGTTTTAGAAGTTTCTCAGGTGTGATAAGAAAAGGACTGTATAATTTTATTAATGCAGATAAGGTCGTTTGGTAAAAACCAGCAAATTCACAGTTAATGTTAAGCTTGGAAGGTATAAAAGGTGGCTGCTACCCCTGATACACTTACATCACTGAGGAAGCTAATGTGAAACGCGTCTGACGGTTTTTGGTTATCACAGGCCACCGTAGTGAGGAAGTAAAACTTTCCAAGCCTGGCCAGCATCTCGCCTGGAGCGCATGCGCATGCGCGACGGAACGGGAGCTGTGAGAGATGTGTGCAAAGAGGAAAGCAGACATAGAAGGACCCAGTTCGTGCATGAGCTTGTGAAGACTTTCCCTGCCGCTTGCTGAACTCCACGCACTATCCGAAGATTCTACCAGCTGGAACCCAGGCCACACAAGACTACCCATCTTCTAGAGGGACGCTCTGTGGAGTCTGGACATATCTCCTCCCTATGCCAATAATATTTGGCCGCTTGTGAGTTTTTAATCTCTATTTTATTTTATGTCTCTTCCCTATTTTTTGAGGAATCATCAGGGGGCCTTCCCTCTCCCCCCCCTCCCTCCCCCCAGAGGATCAGTCATCCGACCAAGATCAGACACCTAATGTGAGTGTGTCTCCTCTCCTATTAACTATCTACTCCTATAAAGAGATCTAAGGTACCTATATGTGTTAAATTACTCCTCATTGTGGTCCCCGATCTCTATTTTATCTCCTACGTTCATATATGTCCTGGAGCCACAAGCAGAACGACGCACCTGAGGATCCCTCCCCTTTCCGATCTCTATACCTTATCATATAAATAAAGGTTTAACTCCCGACTCACAGCCCAGAAAATGCTCCCCCACATAGGCCACAGAACGAACTGTACTTCCGAAACTGCCATTTACCATGTAAAGGATACTAACCCACTGGGATAATGCTATACGCGAGAATGCGCTTACACGTTTAACTCTTAGAACGGTCGCAAGCTACTGTGATTGGGGATGAACAATGGGATTGAACCTCACCATGTGGTTAACTGCATTGATATGCTAAAACGCAAGGGATAGTCCCTCATCCTCACCAATATCTATCTAGCCATGTATGCCTGAAAGGAATATTACTAGATGTGTTGTTAAGTATGTTATTATGTTTGAAGAAGGTAACTGTCTCCATTTAGGCTGATAAATAGGCTGTTATATTAAACATACAGAATTTACACGGGTAGGTCTGCGGACCATGCAGCCCGACCAACCACCATTGTAACAGCAACGACTGCCACACCAGAGTATAAAGATATCTGCAAGGAGGATCAATACTGCCCAATAACACCCCCTCCCCTGCCCCTCCCTCCCCTACTCCCCCCCCCTCCACGGAACATCTCACTCCTCCCCTCCACGCTGTCTAGAACTACACAAGAGATACATGGTTACTCTAGTTAACCATGCACACACACCTCTGTGAGACGGGAACCATCCAAACACATAAGGTTATAGTCTGCACATACCACGGATGTGGTGAACAAACTATAGCCAAATTAAGAACCCCCCCCCCCCGCCCCCCCCCCCCACCCCCCCCCCCCCCCCCCCCCCCCCCCCCCTCCCCCTCCCCCCACCCTTCCCCCCCCCCCCCCCCCCATCCCCCCTCCTCACCCACTAGAGAACTAACAACAGAAAACTTATAACTCACAGTGGAGGTGGGGGGTAAAAGTGCCACCGAAAAAAACACCAGAGGGTCTGGTCCCCTCTGATGACCACCGGTCGTCGATGCTATAACTACCCCTGAAGGGCTTCCCAGCCCAAATACCGGTCGCCCTGAGACCTGGCGACACTCCGTTAGGTCCAAACCTGGACCTAATCATCTCTATTCTTCCTCTGCTGGTCCTGTCCCAGCAGATCTTGACCCCCCCTTCCTCCCCCCCCCTCACATCTCCTTGGCCCACCAGGCCCATCTTGACTGAAACACATACCTACCCTAGTTGTTTGCTGGGGTGCAAAGAACCCTCAAAACATAAAATCCAACCCCCCCCAGTGGGAAAGGTGGGGTCATGGGGTCACATATAACAAAACGACCTAATGGCCATATCGTTCCCGTTTAAGATCAGCTCGCTCAATGTCAAAGGCCTGCAAAATAACAGGAAAAGAAGACTAGCTCTTCAAGATATGAAAAAATCAGGGGGTGACATCATATTCCTGCAGGAGACCCACTTCACATCCCAAGAGCCCCCAAATTTATTCAAAAAAGTGTTCCCAATGTGCTTTTTTGCATCATTTAGTAGTGAAAAAAAGGGGGGTAGCTATCCTAATCCGACAAGGCACCCCATTCAAACAAAAGTGGACCCAGAGGGTAGATTTTTAGTGGTATACGGCTCACTAGCAGGTTCGGCAATTGCTCTGATTAATGTGTATGCCCCTAATGAGAACCAAATGGAGTTCCTGAAAACAGTTCTCGAGGGCTTTGACCCGGGATATTTGTCGTCAATGCTCGTTGGTGGAGATCTGAATATGGTCCTAAACCCCGCTGAGGAAATATCATCCGCAACGGGTCGCCCCCACACAGCCCACTCCCACCACACTGGGAAAAGGTTCAGGGGGATTCTCCATGAATTCTCGTTGGTAGATATCAGGCGATCCCAGCACCAGGGCCAGAGGGACTACACCTTTTACTCAACACCTCACCAGACCTACTCGTGCATAGACTACTTTTTGGCAACTAAGAATGTCCTAGAGGCCTCTACTGAGACAGACATTGGCCCAATCACCTGGTCAGATCACGCCCCCATCACAGTGACCCTATCGGTACCATTTGTAAAAACTACATCTTATTCATGGAGACTAAATGATTCTTTGCTGAACCATCCTGAGATAGAGAGGGAGATCAAAACCTCACTTAAGGACTACTTCTTCTTTAACACAGGATCAGTCACGTCTCCAGCAATCCTATGGGAAGGTAAATTAATCTCTATTGCATCCCATAGGAAAAAAGTCAAACACAAATTGATTAAAGACCTCACTGATAATATTACCTCGCTGGAGCAAGCACACAAAGCAAACCCTTCAAAAAGAATCTATAAGTCATTAACCGCGGCCAGATTAAATCTTAAACAAGTGCAATTAGAAGATGTAGAGAAAGCCCTTAAATGGACAAACCAACAGTATTACGATAAGGGCAACAAGGCCGATAGACTTTTGGCCAGCAAACTGAGAGGCGTACAGAAAAGATCCCAAATAACGGCGATCAAGAATAGGTCGGGTGAAGTACAATATAGCGATAATAAAATAGCAGCAGAGTTTACAAAATACTATACTGAATTATATAATTTACGATCCAAGAATAGCCAAAGTGAACCAATTGCATCAGAGTCTATAAAAAAATATCTAGATAAATGTCATCTCCCTACATTAACAGAAGAGGAGAATGCTGTTCTCAACGCGGAGATAACAAAAGAGGAACTAGAAGCGGCGGTAAAGGTATTAAAACTTGCTAAGTCCCCTGGCCCAGATGGCTTCACTAATGTCTATTACAAGAGATTTCTACCAATATCTCCATGCATCTAATAAAAATGTTCAAACATTTTATGGAAGGGAATCCAATCCCCACCTCAATGTCTCTAGCAAATCTGGCTATTCTACATAAAGAAGGCAGAGACCCGATGCAATGTGGAAGCTATTGTCCAATCTCCCTCCTTAATAACGATC
Source organism: Ascaphus truei (assembly GCA_036426205.1). Taxonomy (NCBI): domain Eukaryota; kingdom Metazoa; phylum Chordata; class Amphibia; order Anura; family Ascaphidae; genus Ascaphus; species Ascaphus truei. Next base: position 173,358,056 of record CM071567.1, on the reverse strand, counting down.
TCAAACTATACAGCAAAATTCTAGCAAAATTCTAGCAAATAGACTAAATCCTATACTACCAAGACTTATAAATATAGATCGAGTGGGGTTTGTCGCAGGCAGGCAAGCCGCAGAGAAGGCGTTCGATAGAATCGATTGGCTATTCCTAGACAGTACCATGCGCAAATTTGGCTTTAAAGACGCATACCTAGAGGGAGTCCGCAGGCTCTACCAAGACCCGTCAGCCATGGTAAAACTACCAGGGGGCGACTCACAGAGATTTAACATTAAAAATGGTACGAGACAGGGATGCCCCTTATCCCCTCTCCTTTTTCCATTAACTATAGAATCCTTGGCATCCACAATACGAGAGAATATAGACATACAAGGACTAGAAATTGGACATAAGCAATATAAGATATCTCTGTTCGCAGACGATATTATACTTACACTATCCAAACCCCAAATTTCCCTACCAAATCTCCAAAAAGAACTTAAAGATTTTGGCGAAATATCAGGATACAAAATTAATAGTGACAAATCCGAGGCGCTAAATTTGGACCTGCCAGAGCCAGAGGTGAAACTTCTCAAATTAAATTTTAATTGCCGATGGAGTTCCTCATATATAAAATACTTGGGAGTAAATATATCTAGGAACTACCAATCCCTATACCAACATAACTACCCGGACCTTTTTCGAAAAATTAAACAAGATCTAGACAAATGAGAAGGATACCAAATTTCATGGATCGGGAGAATGATCTCGTCAAAATGAACATACTCCCCAGATTGTTATACTACTTCCAGACTCTCCCGGTCCACATCCCTGGCTCAGAATTAAAGACCATTCAAAAACAAATTTTCCATTTTATCTGGCAGGGTAAAAAAACAAGGATTGCAAGGGCAGTCCTACTCACCTCAAGAGGAAGAGGGGGTATGGGGGTCCCAGATATAACAAGATACTATCAGGCCACCCAGCTACGGCAAATAGTCGTGTGGAACGCGGACTCAGACCAATATTGCTGGTTAGACATAGAAATGCAATACGCCGGCACGCCTTCTCTACCAGCATGCCTATGGTCCCTGAACAAGGAGGACATGCAAAATAGTACATTTAAATTAGGTGCAATGAGACATACGTTGGAGATCTGGACGAAAGCTAAACTTAAATTCAAACTCACGACCCCCAATTCCCAACTTGTTCCAATTCTCAAAAACCCTAAATTCCCTCCGGGTTGTGAGCCTAAACAATTTGATCAATTCACAACTACAAATATCAGGGCAGTTGCCGACTTCCTGAGCTTCGGGCAGTTCCTGAGTTACCAAAGACTACAAAACAAATATGAAATGGCAGGACTGAACGTCTTCAAGTACCTTCAGATTCGGCACTTTATCCAAACTCTATCCCCAACGTTGGAATTTCCCCCTCTCACTGGGTTCGAAAGGCTATGCAGAGAAAAAGCCCACCAAAAAGGTCTTTTAACCCAAATTTACGCAGAATTGGAAAGGGCATCAGACGCCCCCCACCCATGAATATATGCTCACTTGGGCAGCAGAACTGGATATAGTTATAGACCGAGAAGATTGGGAAAGTATTTGGGAATCAGCCTCAGGAACTTCCATATGTACCACAATCAAAGAAAATATATACAAAATACTGTTTCGCTGGTATCTTACTCCAGCCAGAATAAATCAAATCTACCCTCTGGCCTCCGACCTATGTTGGAGGGGCTGCGGACAAAAGGGAGACATGGCCCATATCTGGTGGACCTGTCCAGAAATTCAGAAATACTGGGAAACAATACAAATTATAATAAAAGAGGTTACAGACCTCACAATACCTCTTGATCCGCTGACCTACTTATTGGCCAGGCCAATAGAGACTCTGGACCGGCCAACAAGAAAATTATCTCCTTCATATTAACAGCGGCCAGGTGTGCGGTGGCGGCCTCATGGAAGAAAGTGTCACCCCCCCCAAGCAAACAGTTAAGAAGAGAATCCACGAGGTAATGCTGATGGAAAAACTAACGGCCTTCCTGAAAAGAACAACAAAATCTTTCTATAAAGTTTGGGAACCATGGTTGACTCGAATAGCACAATAAAACAGACCCACACATAAAGTGAACTAGATGAGACATGAGATTTACCCCCACACAATAAACTGAGGAGATTGAGGCCTTCCAACCCATCCCCCCACCCCCCCTCTCTCCCACCCTCTTTCTTTTTCTGTTTCCTCCTCGCCTGCCCGCTCAACCCAGGATTAGTGGTCGAAGGCTAGACGAGGCTATCCATATGGAAAAATAATAGAAAACTCTGTATTAGGCTAAGATATATATGTAAACCTGTAAAACCGTATGTTGTATAAATGTCTAATAAAAAAATTTGAAACAAAAAAAATACTTTTTGTTGTGTGTTCATATTTTTCATCTTTTACAGATTGATACAGTTTGAGGATTTGTATATGGCTATGGAGCCTCAGAAAGGACTTCTTTCCCATGTACAGTATACAGCATGAACTCATAACGTTAATCTTCAAATTACAATTACACACACTTGAAGTACTTTACGGAAATAAAAGACGGTTGAATTGCATTAGATTTTTAAGACAACAACTCGCGATTGCCCACTTGATTTTCTCGACGATATTGTAGGCAACGCAAAAATGCGAGTTTCTGCACTCGATCAAAACACTAGTAAACTCGCGTCTTAACGCGGGAAAATTTACAAGAAATCATGCACCATGACCTGGTATGCAAATGAATACAACCCGCGAAATGATCGGATAATGGCCGCTGCATCTGAAGCTTGCCCAGTTAACAGCCCCAAAGCATATAAAACAATTTCTGGGAACAATTTATCTAAGTTCCCGTTTTCTCTCATTTATGTCAGGTGTCAATGTTTCAGTGTTATAATCACAACTTCCTCAGGACATCAAGAACAGTACTGTTGTAGTTAAATATATAGTGTCAATATTACCCTCCAAAATTAGGCCCTGCCCTCAAAGCGGTAGACAGGACCCCTAGTGACATTCTTATGGAGTTTTTTTTATTAAAAACGTCAGTATCAACATGCATTACTGCCATGACTTATTTTCACCCGCCTTCTCTCTCTCCTCTGCCTTCTCTCTCTCCTCCACCTTCTTTCTTTCCCCTCCCATTTGTCCTTCCTTTCCTCCTCCTCCTCCTTCCTTCCCCCCTTCAGTCTCCTCCTATCACCCCCTCATTCTCCTTCCCCCTGCACCTCCCAACCCTGCTCTCCCCCTCATCTCTCTTCCTCCACCTTATCGCCCACTTCCACTCATCTCTATCTCCCTCCCTCTCCCCCACCTTCTGTTTCTCCCTGTCCTCCTTTTCTCCCCCTCTCCTTTACCCTCTCCCCCACCTCTCTCCTCCTAACACTGCCTCCTTATCCCTCTCTTCCCTCCCCCTCCATCTCTACTCTCTACTCCGTTCTCTCTCCCTCTCTTATATCTCCCCTCCTCACCTCCCTCCTCACCTCATCTATGTCCCTTGCCTTTTCTCTCCCCCTCCCACTCTTTCCTTCTCCCTCTCCCCCTTCTCCCAAAGCATCCTTCTCCCTCTCTCCTGCTCCTCCTCTCCCCTCTCCCCTTTTTCCCCTTCTTTCTTCTCCCTCTCCCCCTTTTCTCTCTCTCTCTCCCTTTTCTCTATTTCCCCCTTTTCACTCTCTCCCCCCTCATTTCTCCTCCCCTCATCTCTTTCTCGCCCTCTCTTCTGTAACCCTCTCACCTCTCTCCATTCCATCACTTTCCTTTAATACCTTATTATGTCCCCAATTCATTCCGCCTCTCTTCTTCGCCAGCATTTTTCAGGTTATCAGTTAGTACTGCTTTAGTTAGGACTGCTTTGTGCTCTAAAATAAGGAGAAGAAACTTAGATGGACATGGTTTGTTTCTGACTTAAATTATACAGCTAAAGTCTGAAACAACATTGACATAACAAGTACCTCAGAGGCAGCTCTAGTTTTTATTATTTTCTATACTGTATGTATACTTAGTGTTCTTGATACACATTTATTTATTTATAAACTGTTTTACCAGTTTCAATTACAGTATGTCGGCACAGCGTTATGATGACAAATACATGTTACCTTAAGTTACATAGTAGATGAGGTTGAAAAAGGACGTAGGTCCATCAAGTTCAACCTATGCTAAATTTAGACAACAAATACTTTATCTAATATCTATATTTACTTATTGATCCAGAGGAAGGCAAACACAATACCCCAGTGTCATATCATCCAATGATATCTCATAAGGGGAAAAATATATTCCTTCCTGACTCCAAGAATTGGCAATCGGATTAATCCCTGGATCAACATCCTTCCCATGTATACTTATTTGGTATATCCCTGTATACCTTTCCCATCTAAAAAGATGTCCAACCTTTTTTTTGAACAAATCTATCTGCCATCAAAGTCTCCATGGGTAATGAATTCCACATTCACATTTTAACTGCCCTTACTGTAAAGAACCCTTTCCTTTGTTGCTGGTGAAATCTCCTTTCCTCCAACCTTAAGGGATGGCCCCGAGTCCTTTGTACTGCCCGTGGGATGAATAGTTCTTTTGAAAGCTCCTTGTATTGTCCCCGAATATATTTGTTCATAGTTATCATATCCCATCTTAGACGCCTCTTTTCTAATGTAAATAAATCTAATTTAGCTAGCCTCTCCTCATAAGCTAGAATGTCCATCCCCTTTATTAATTTGGTGGCTCTTCTCTGCACCTCTCTAGTTCCATAATGTCTTTTCTTAGGATTGGTGCCCAAAATTGTACTCCATATTCAAGGTGTGATCTTACTAATGCTTTGTAAAGGGGCATAATTATGTTTATTTCCCTTCCATCCATTGCCCGTTTAATGCAAGATAAGTGAACAGTTTTATACATTATATATAAAGACATTGCATGAACAGTTAAAGATAATATATGTTATAGGTGTATGCAGGGCCACCGACAGATTTCCCAGGGACCATTGGCAGCGTTGTGAGCCCCATTTCACACCTCGCGAGCCCCCTCTATTTCCCTCCCTCTTCCCATGTATTTCTTTTCCCTCCATCTCACCTCTCACTCTCCCCATCCATCAATTACCCATCCTCTCTCAATCCCTGCCCCCCCAGACTCATGTATTTCTCTCCCCTGCGTCTTACTCTTACTCCCTCTTTTCCTCACTCACCCCCTTTCTCCTCTCACTCTCCCCCCTCCATCAATTACCCCACTCTCACTCATTCCCTCCCCCCTCACACAATATATATCAATAAAAAACACCTCCAATGCAAAAAACTTCCCACTCCCAAATACATACAAAAAAATCCCCACCCTCCCAAATATATACAATTCCCTCCCCCAAATACATACAAAAAATACCCCACCTCCCCAATACATATAACTCCCCCCAATACATATATAGCTCAACCCCGTTATAGCGCGGTCCTCGGGGGCCACCCGATCCAACCGAACTATAACCGGGGTCGCGCTAATTTTTTTAAAACAATGCCCGCTGCGCGCCCAATCAGGAGGAGGGGGGGAGGAGGGAGGAGGGGGGAAGAGGTGGGATGAAGCGCCGTTAGCACTAAACGTCCCCAAGCAGCCACTGTAATACTCCCAGCATTCCCCTGGCAGTCTCACTTCCCCCAGCAGCTTCACATCGACCCCCCCCCAGCCCTGCCCCGATCCCGATCCAGCAGACCAACGATGCCCCAGCAGCTGACACCAAAGGTAGGGGGGGGGGGGCGCTGTGTGTGTGCAGTGTGCTGTGAGAGTGGGCTGCGTGTGTGTGTGCAGTGTGCTGTGAATGTGTGCAGTGTGCTGTGAGAGTGTGCTGTGTGTGTGCAGTGGGCTGTGAGTGTGTGCAGTGTGTGTGTGCAAAAAAAACTGTGTTTTTTTTTGTTTTTTTTTAATATTCGGGGTCCACGCTCAAACCACGGGGTTGAGCTGTATATATAAAAAAACAATACATATAACAAAAACCCCAATACATATTAAAAAAAAGCCCCAATCTCTCTCCCCATGTTAGTTGTTATGGTTTAACCCCCATTAATTTTCCAATCCTCCCTCCCTAGCTGGTTGACCTAGCCAATTCTTGTTTAAAAAAATGTCATTTTAAAGATATACAAAACGGGTGAATCAAATGACTGACCCTCCAGGCGCTCAGAATAAGACACAGTCCTGCTGATAAGGAAGTCTGAAATAGATACTGAGACCCAGGCTATGGACAACCGTGATAAGGTAAGTATAATGCACTGTCTTTTCCCCCAACCGGCTCACCATGAGCACCATGAGGTTGGGACACGGAAAACTCACGTGTTAATCATTAGAGTTGTATGAACCGAGCCTGTCTGGTCTTCCAGCGATGTGAGAGCTCCTGCTGGTAAACTCCTCCTGGATAGAGATGTGGTGCCTCGGCCTCACGAGCTGTCCTCTTCACCGCCAACCCGACATCCGCAATAGCGATGGGTGGTCACCTGACCGGCGGCATCAACGAGACTTCCGGATGACGTGACGGGAGAACCAGCAGACCAGCAGCGACTCAGTGTGCAGGCGTGCAATACAGCAATGTGAAAAATCTCTCGATGGGAGAAAAAACGCCGCACAGCCGAAAATGAAATAGTGAAGGCTGATGTATGGGAATAAAAGAAGCTTTATTTGCACAAGGTGCAAGCGAGTTCTCTTGACTCTCATCACTCTTTTTGACAAAGGCCTGCCAGGCCGAAACGCGTCAAGAGGACTCGCTTGCACCTTGTGCAAATAAAGCTTCTTTTATTCCCATACATCAGCCTTCACTATTTCATTTTGAAGATATGGTATGTAAATTGCTTTGTCTTAAAAACAGCCGCTGATATCATGTAACAATTAAAATGATTTCCCTTACCCCCCTTTTCCTTCTGTATCCCATATAATTTAATAAAAATTTTGTTAAAAATAAAAAACCCCAATACATACATAAAAAACACAATACATATAAAAAAGACCATAATACATAAAAAGACCCTAATGCATATTAAAAAAAAAACCCAATACATATAAAAACAATAGACTTACCCTGGGGAGGGTCAGGCTGGGCCCGGTGGCCACAGGAGGGTCAGTGACTAAGGGGAGGGCCAGTGATTGCCAGAGTGGGGCCGGTGACTGCCAGAGGGGGACGATGACTGCCGGAGGGCCAGTGACTGCGGGAGGGCCGGTAGCTGCAGGAGGGCTGGTGACTGCCGGGGGGGGCGGTGACTGCCTAGGGGATTGGGGGCTGGTGACTGCCTGGAGGGTGGGAGGGGGGTCGGTAACTGCTGGAGGGCCAGTGACTGTGGGGGGGGGAAGGGGGAGACCGGTAGCTGCAGGTGGGTCAGTGACTGCCAAGGACGGGGGTGGTGGCTGTCGGGGGCCTGGCGGCCAGGCAGAGCAGTGCTGCTGGGCCCTGCTCTCACCAATCTGCGAGGCCTTTCCCTCACAAAGCCCCATGCTGGAGCCTCTGACGTCAGCGCATACTGGGCCTGCCATTCATGCCGGCACGCACATGAACCTTGGCCAAACTTACTTCCGGCACAGCAATGTCAGAGAGGCCTGCCACATGGAAGCTCGGCATGGACAGAGAGAGGAAGAGGCCTGCACATTGGCGGCAACTTTTTTTTCCGGCCACCGGACCTCCAGCAGCCACCGGGCCCGGGACATTTTTCCTGGCTGTCCCCCGCTGTCGGCGGCCCTGGGTGTATAAACAGTCTTTTACAGTTTTTTGGAGTCTGATCTCAGATGATAACTGCTGTATGTAGTAGGGGTGATGAGCTTGTTCAGATAGGCATTTAGCTTGCCCAGAAAGTATTTGAGGGCAAGACATGAAATATGAATTTTGCGCTTAGACTCAAGGGATGACCAATCTAGTTCTTTGAGTATTTTGCAGTGATGTGTGTTATAGTTACATTGGAGGACAAAGCAGCATATTGCATTGTAGAGGGTATCAAGTTTGCTAAGGTGAATTTGGGCTGCTGTGCCATATACTATGTCCTCATTGTCTATAATGGGTATTAGCATCTGCTGTGTGATGTGCTTTCAGACCAGCGGGATTAAGGAGTAAACCAAGTTTGGCATAGTTTTGGATGTCAGGATATCTATTTGCATCACCAATGTTAATTGGGAGTCAAACTATATACCCAGTGATAGGGGCTAGGAAGGTATTAGAGTTTATTCTGATCTTAATCTCCATCATTCGTATCTTTAGGCCTGGGACATGGTCAGCTCTTATGCGCTAACCCGTGCTGCTGCTCGACACTGAGCCCCTGCAGCCGCAATGAGAGTGGCTTTAGCAGGGGCTCGCGCACGCGTCAGCACGCTTGGGGAATCGTGTGTCTGACGGCGTTTTGAAATTTCCCCGCTTGCTGGAGCGCAGGGCCGGTCACGTGAGCGGTTCACCCAATGAGGGCGAACCAGCTCCGTGATGTCACTCGCCCGCCCCCATCCCGCCCCTGTCCCGCCCCCGTACCACCCCCTGATGGTGCGCTGTGTAAGGCCAGGGAAAGCACCGCTTTCCCTGAGCCTCAGCGCACCTCCGCACTGTTTGGGGCACTATGTCCCAGGCCTTAGAAATGTATCATTGGTCCCAAATACCATTGTTACAGTCTGGTCAGTGTTTAAACCAGTTGTTTTGGGAAGTTTTCAAGTCTCCAAAAATTAGATTGAAGTACGTGTTCAAAGTGAGAGAGGCTAGGGGCTGTGTGCATATAAGATTGTGTCATCCGCATAATGTGCACTCTAGCTCCATTACAAGCTGTAGGAAGATCATTGATGAAGACTGTAAAGAGTAGGGGCCCCAGAACAGAGCCTTGCGGGACACCGCAGGTGATATCCAAGGGGTTGGAGTTAGAGCCCGAAATAGACACATGCTGGGATCTACTTTATACGTAGGTACGGTTGCCATGTGTTTGGTATTGAACTGGGCTGTCCTGTATTTGGATACTCTGTCCAGTAAAAAATGAGAGGTACTGTAATACTGGACATGTATGTGTCCGGTATTTTCCTCCCTGGACATAGTCACCTGATGCACCTTTCACAGTTGAGTTCAGTATTTTCGGAGAAGCCACCTGGCAACCTTATACGTAGGAGTGAAACCAGTTTAAAGCATGCTTCCCTATTCCAGAGCACTGTAGGAATATTACACCAGTAAGTTGTCCCAGTTCCATTCCACACTGGATCTCGTTGCAAACTTATAGGGGGGTAGTTACTCTGGAGTGTTTGGGGCAAAAGCCAGAGTGGAATTTGCTAAGGATTTTTGTCTTGGTAGAGTAATCGCTTAATTGGGAATGGCACATTTTTCCATGATTTTGTAAATTATTGGGAGAAGAGAGTTTGGCCTGCAGCTGGAGACAGTGTTTTTGTCACTACTATTGACGATTGGAACAACTCTGGCAGTTTCCAAAGTCTTTGGGATATGGCAGGCAGACAAAATAGAGTTGATTGAGGAAGCAGTATGGCAATGGCTGGGGGAACTTTGTCGTAGGAACTTTAACTACAGCACGTCAGGACCACATTAACTGCTCAGTTTTAATTTGAGGAGCACTTGTGTAATCTCCTCTCCAGATACTGAGACAAATTGAAAATTGTGGGCAGTGTTGGGAGAGGGTGGGACTATAGGGTTTCTCCCAGATTGAGCTTCATGTATGAATAAGAATGTACACATTGTTTATAACAAACAATCTTTGCCTTTCTGGCTATTACTTATCAATAGAGCACGAGTAAACATAACAGTCTCATTATTTTATTATAGTTATTAATAGTTACCTTTTCATTGTGATAATGTACCATTTGGAGGTGTGCGCCACTATAGGACTTTTCCCTTATGTGCTTGCTATGATTTAAAATATAAATGCAAAACAAAAAACTCAATGTAATGTAACATGGCCTCCCGGCAGTTACTTCTGTTTCTGGACCTTTGCTCTGTTAGTCCTGTTAGTGCAGGCAGTGGAAAGGTTAAATCCAGTTTTAGGCCTGTATGTGAATTTCAGCCTTGAATGTTGTAGCAATATTCGAGGGCGGGCCTTGCAATTCTGAGGTTGTCAATCTCAGGGGTGGATATTGGTTGGAACGCCCCCTGCTGTGTTTGGGCCAATCTGTATCTGCTCTGGCTTGTAATGAGTCAGAGTTAGAGACACTTCCCTGAGATGTTCAAATTGGGACATGCCTCCTAAATTATCAGTTAGTGTTCAGTTAGTGTTCAGTTAGTGTTCAGTTAGTGTTCAGTTAGTGTTCAGTTAGTGTTCAGTAAGTTAGTGTTCAGTTAGTGTTCAGTTAGTGTTCAATTAGTAGAGAGTGAGCCGAGAAAGAGAGGAGACAACAGATGAAGAAACTGTCTCTCCCTTCCCCATGCTACCAGGGGGAGGGAGGAGATATTCTACAGCTTAGGCCCAGAAAGTAGGAGAGCAGGAATGATGATTACTGCATGAGAGATATGCTGCTACTGCTTCTTTATCATGGAAAAAGGAGACCAAAAAGCGCACCAGCACAAACGGAGCAGGAAGAACCCAGGACAAAAAATGATTAAAAGGGCACTTTAATGTCTTTATCATGGAGTCTGCTAAATAAAATACAGAAAGACATTGCTGTGTGGCTTCCTGTCTCTGCATGAAGGAGAGTCAGTGGGGGTCCATCCTCTGAAGACCCCAGAGGATCCTTACTGGCTGGAGGCACTGCACCATCTGGAGGAACAAAGGTAATCTGTCCCCCCCCCCTGTCCCTGTCCTGGTTCTCCCCACACCACCGCGGAGCCCTCAGCCCTCCTGTTGCCAGCAGGTTGCAGCACCCAGACCGCTTGTAGTAACCCAGAAGGAGAGCACCCCCATCTAACTTAGGGGGGGGATGGGATTAAAGGGTTACAATAAAATAAAATTACATTCTTGTCTTGTATACATTGTTCACTGATGGCCGCACAAGAAATTAATAAACCACTAGATGTCACTATTACTAATGTTTTGTTAGTTCACAAATCACAAAACATTGGCACCTCATCTAGACAAGTATTTTACAATGTCATTTTATGTCCACATTTTATTCTTACACAATACAAGAAATGATGCCAGTTCTGACATTAATCAGTAGGTAGAGATAAGCTTACATGATGCAACAAAACCTATGCATTCCCTTTAATGACAAAATATTACTTAAGGCAGGGGTGCGCAAAAGTTTCCCCGTGCGCACCCCTGTCTGCTCTCCTTGGCGCCTCTCGCACCCCCCCCCCTGCGGGGCCCTTGTGTCAAATGAAACGCAGGGTTATGTGACGGCACGTCACGTGACCTGCGGCGTCTCTTGACGCGGGTTACCATGACGGCGCATCGCTGGAAGGGAAGGTAAGTGTGGTTATAGACAGGGCTGCCTACACAGAAATCGTGGGGCCCAGGACAAACATTTTAAGCAGGGCCCCCCCATGTTGGCGGTATTGCGAGCTGTCTCCACCCATTTCACACCTCACGAGCCCCCTCTCTTTCCCCCCTTCCCATGTATTTCTCTCCCTTCTGTCTCACCCTCTCACTCTCCCGTCTCGATTGTATTTCTCTCCCCTGCGTCTCACTCTTACTCCCTCTTTTCCTCACTCACCCCCTCTCTGCATACATACATACATACATACAGACTCACACACCATATAAAAATACATCCAAGCCCCCCAATACATAGAAAAATACCCCCAAGCACTCCAATATATATATATATATATATATATATATATATAAAAAATACCCCCAAGCCCCCCAATACATATAAAAGTACCCCAATACATATAAAAATACAGAGTTACCTTGGGTAGGCCATGCCCGGTGTCTGCGTGGATCCGCTGGCTGGGGGGGGGGGGGGGGTTGGGGTCCTGACTCTCAGCTGCCTATAAGCTTCTTCCTTTCTCTGCCCCATGCCACGAGCTTCCACTGCTTCGCGTGACGGGGCTCTCCACGTCAGCACACCAGAAGTAAGCTTGACCCAGCTTCCGGCGCACCGTGTGCTGACGTCAGAGAGCCCCATCGCGTTCCGGCAGTGGATGCTCGGCGGCGTGGGGAAGAGAAAGGAAGAGGCTTACAGGCAGCTATTTTTTTTATATGCATTGGGATTTTTTTATATGCATTGGGTTTTTTTTATATGCACTGGGTTCTTTTTTTATATGTACTATATTGTTTTTTTTATAGGTATTTTTTTAAAAATATGTCTCCTGTCTCTGCATGAAGGAGAGTCAGTGGGGGTCCATCCTCTGAAGACCCCAGAGGATCCTTACTGGCTGGAGGCACTGCACCATCTGGAGGAACAAAGGTAATCTGTCCCCCTCCTGTCACTGTCCTGGCTCTCCCCACACCACCGCGGAGCCTTCAGCCCTCCTGTTGCCAGCAGGTTGCAGCACCCAGACCGCTTGTAGTAACCCAGAAGGAGAGTACCCCCCAGTCTCACTTAGGGGGGGATGGGATAAAAGGGTACGAATAAATAACATCATTTTTTGTCTTGTATACATTGTTCACTGATGGCCACACAAGAATTAAAAACACACTAGATGTCACTATTACTAATGTTTTGTTAGTTCCAAATCACAAGAAAAATTGGCACCTCATCTAGACAAGTATTTTACAATGTCATTTTATTGTCCCATTTTATTCTTACACAATACAAGAAATGAGGCCAGTTCTTACATTAATCAGTAGGTAGAGATAAGCTTACATGATCAACAAAACCTATGCATTCCCTTAATGACAAAATAATTAAGTAAGGCGGGTGCCGCAAACATTTCCCTCGTGCGCACCCCTTGCTCTCCTCTTGCGTCCTCGCGCACCTCCCCCCCCCCCCCCCCCCCTGCGGGCCCTTGTGTCAAATGAACGCAGGTTTATGTGACGCTGTGCCATGTAATGTGATGTCACGTACCTGCGCGTCGCTTGACGGCGGTTACCATGACGGCGCATCGCTGGAAGGAAGGTAAGTGTGTTTATAGACAAGTGGCCTCACAGAAATCGTGGGGCCCAGGACAAACATTTTAAGCAGGGCCCCCATGTGGCGGTATTGCGAGCCGCCACCACCCCCACTGATTTCAACACCACTCCAGGCCCCCATGTATTTCTCTCCTTTCGTCTCACTCTCCCGTCGCGATGTTATTTATCTCTCCACCTGCGTCTCGACTCTTACACCCTCTTTTCTCACTCACCCCTCTCTAGCTCTCCCTCCGTTCAAGTCAATTACCCAACGCCTTACCATTCCCTCACCCCACACAATTCCCCCCACAAGATATATACCAAACAATTCCCACCCCAATGCAAAAAACTTCCACCCAAAATACATAACAAAAAAATCCCCTACCCCCACAATATATAACAACCTCCCCATCCCCCAAATGCGTACAAAAAACCCACCTACCCAATACATATAAAAAAACAATGCATATAACACCCCCATACACACACACACACACACACACACAACACACACTACCACACACACACACACAACCACACACACACCACACAACACACACACCACACACCACACACCAACACCACACACCACACACACACACACACCACACACACACCACACACCACACAGGACTCACACAGACTCACACAATCAATAAATACCTCCAAGCCCCCCAATACATATAAATACCCCCAGCCCCCAATACATAAAAAATACCCTCAGCACTCCATATATAATAAAATACCCCCAGCCCCCAAACATATAAAAGTACCCCAATACATATAAAATACAGATTACCTTGGGTAGGCCATGCCCGGTGTCTGCGTGGATAGCCGCTGGCTGGGGGGGGGGGAGTCTGGGGTCCTGACTCTCAGCTGCCTATAAGCTTCTTCCTTTCTCTGCCCCATGCCACCGAGCTTCCACTGCTTCGTGTGACAGGGCTCTCCACGTCAGCACACCGGAAGTAAGCTTGACCCAGCTTCCGGCGCACCGTGTGCTGACGTCACAGAGCCCCGTCGCGTGTCGGCAGTGGATGCTCGGCGGCGTGGGGCAGAGAAAGGAAGAGGCTTATAGGCAGCTATTTTTTTTATATGCATTGTTTTTTTTTATATGCACTGGGTTTTTTTTATATGCACTGGGTTCTTTTTTTATATGTACTATATTGGGTTTTTTATAGGTATTTAAAAAAAAATATGTATAGTTTTTTTATAAGCATTGGGGCTTTTTATATGCATTGGGGTCAATGAGAGTGAGAGTGGGATAATTGACGGAGGAGGGGAGAATGAGAGGAGAGAGGCGGTGAGTAAGGAAACGAGGGCGTAAGAGTGAGACGCAGGGGAGAGAAATACATGTGAGGCTGGAGGAGCAGTGATTGAGTGAGAGTTGGGGTAATTGATGGAGGGGGGAGAGTGAGAGGCGACGGAGCGGAGATAAATACATCAGAAGATTGACGGAAATAGCGGGGACTCGCGAGGTGTGAAATGGGGCTCGCTAAACTGCAGACGGGGGGAGCGGGCGGATGGGCCCGGTCAGAACTGTAGTCCTGGGCCCCGGAAAATCTGTCTGCGGCACTGCCCCTCACACACTCCCCTTACGCTCCCTATCACCCTAACCCCTTCTCTGACTCTCTGACTCACAGATACAAACACACTGACTCACAGACATAGACACTCTGGCTCACAGCCACTGACACTCTCACGGACACTAACACTCACATCGACACTATCACTGACACAGAAACTCTCACTGACACTCTCACTGACACTCTCACTGACACGGAGACAGACACACACACATCTCTTTCACTTTAAGTGAGCTGCCGGCGCGCATGCGCTCTTGCCTGATTTTTCCTCTCCCCCTGTCAGCTGGAATTTGGCGCAACTTCCGGCGCTGGCAGAGAGAGGAAGGATGGCAGTGACCGGGTGGCTGCTGCTGCTTTGCTCAGGAGCCGCTAGGTCACTGCTATGTGGGGTGTCGCTACGCCACCGGGCCTGGGACAGCTTGGGGAGTTGTCCCAGCTCTCCCCCCATGGTGGCCGCGGAACCCCTGGGGGGTGCTAGCGGAATCCTGGGGTACTGCGGAACCCCAGTTTAAAATCACTGATCTAGGGGCTTTCAAGCTCTAGAGCTGCCTTTGGCCATTCATGTGAGATTTTGATACTGATTCATTTTCTATCATGGTTCTGTATATCGATATAGTTTCATTATATGACACTAGCTAAAGGCCTGGCTTCACATGGGTTGCAGTACTGAGGAGTAATCTTTTTGCTCCACTCGCTAAAAACTTTGAATCAATTGATTATGGAGCCTTCTTTAACACGATCAATAATTTCACCATCCAGTGAGTAAGGCTGCACCTGCAGCGATAAAAGCCCGTCAAATTGACGGGTTGGGTTTTTTTAAATTAAAAACTTCATTATCAACATGCATTACCTCCGTGACTTTTTTCTTTCCCACCCTTCTCTCTCTCCCTACTTTCTCTTTCTCCCTCACCTTCTTTTTCTCACCCATCTTCTCTCTCTCACTATCCTTCTCCCTCTTCTCCCCTCCACTCAACTCTCATCCCTCCTCCTCATCTCACCCATCTCCTCCCCACTCTTCTCTCTCTCCCATAATCTTTATCCCCATCTCTCTCCCTACCTTCCCCTTATCTCTCTTCCTCCCCTCTTCTCTCTCTCCCTTCTCTCCCCCCCCCCTCATTTTTACCTGATCACATCTCTCTCCCCTCTTCTCTCTCCCCATCTTCACTCTCTCCCTCATCTCTCTCCCATCGTCTCTACCCCCTCCTTTTCTTTCTGCCCCCTCCTCCTCGCACCCCCTTCATGTCCTTCCTATGTCCTCCTCGCACCCCTCCTTCTTTCCCCCCCCCCTCATTTTTACCTGATCACATCTCTCTCCCCTCTTCTCTCTCCCCATCTTCACTCTCTCCCTCATCTCTCTCCCATCGTCTCTACCCCCTCCTTTTCTTTCTGCCCCCTCCTCCTCGCACCCCCTTCATGTCCTTCCTATGTCCTCCTCGCACCCCTCCTTCTTTCTCTTCCCCCTCCTTCCCCCCCTCTCCTCCCTCACGCACCTTCTCTTTCTCCTCCTCGTCTCTCCCCCCCTCATCTCTCTCCCTATCCCTCTTCTGTGCCTCCCGCCATCTTCTCTCTCTCCCTCCTCATCTCTCTCCCGCTCATCTCTCGCCTTTAATTCCTTATGATGTTCCCAATTTTTCCAGCCTCTCTCTTTCTTTTTCCAGCCTTCTAGCTTTATCCTTATGTCAACTGACTTCCTCCCTTCTTTTCCCATCTGCTTTCTGTTTAAACTTTATAATGTAGCTGTCTGACTCTCCTTATTTGCCACCAGGCTTAAACTCCTTATGTACCAACAGGCTATGCCCATTTAAGGTCATGTGCCTGATACATAGCCTACTAAGTACAACACACACTGACTGGCTGGTTGTCAGAGAAATTTTAATCATTCATAGAATTAATGCATTTAAATAAAAATT
Organism: Ascaphus truei; assembly: GCA_036426205.1. Classification (NCBI taxonomy): domain Eukaryota; kingdom Metazoa; phylum Chordata; class Amphibia; order Anura; family Ascaphidae; genus Ascaphus; species Ascaphus truei. The sequence continues at coordinate 173,341,657 of CM071567.1, read as the reverse complement.
TAAATGAAGACCTAGTATGGTTGCAAAGTTTCAGCTGTCTAGGTTTCGCGGTCTTGGAGACATGGCCCTGACAGACAGGCTATTTTATTATTATAGAGCAGATGGTCAAGGCTCGGCTTCGCATGGATTGCAGTAATCAAAATTACTAATGAGAAATGGTGTCTCTCCCTTCTCTCTCTTCCCCTGTTAGAATATCCTCCCTCTCTTTCCCATCCTTCTGTACTTTGTGTGGCATTATGTTTTGTTGTTCAACTATTTTGAATATGTATTATGATAAGAATGTGTACACAAAGGTAAAAATGACCCAAGGAGAATTAACATTGAAATAATTATAAGAGTATGGGTAGCCGGCGCTTAAAAAACCAGAAAGACCCTCCGTAGAAGACTTAATAACCGCCTGGACCTTGGCACTGCATGTGGTTAATAGTGCAGCATCCCTTGCAGGGGACAGGGATAGTGCCTAGTGCTCACAGGCACACATATACAGCACAAATGAATCACAAACGCTGACTTAATAAACAATGTAAGCCCACAATAAAACTCACAGTTAGTAGTATCTTCTTGTCAGTGCGGTCCTTGTGCGGTATGTCCTTATAAGCGGCGTACGATCCACCAGTAGAGTTGACCATAGCAGAAAGAAAAAGCAGGCAACGCATTGCCAAAGCAGCAGGAGGAGGCTCAAGGGTTAAATAAAGGGCACACGGCCCAAAACGCGTAGGTGTGGTACTGTTGGAGATGTCAGGGGGCTATTTTGTTTGATCCCATTATGGAATAAAGGTTTTTCTATTTTTAACCCTTGAGCCTCCTCCTGCTGCTTTGGCAGTGCGCTGCCTGCTTTTTCTTTCTCCTATTGAAATAATTATAGACAGAAGTTTACACAAGACATCAAATTTCTCCAGATCGAGTTCTTTACTTTAGAGTAATCTTTCATCGTATTGTATTCGTAATCTTTGAATGTGATATTAATGGTGGGTGATTGTTAAAGTAACTTTATCTATTTATAATTTTTTTGTATAAATCAGAGAAGAATGTTGGATTCACCTCACTCTCTTCCCCTCCTATAAATGTGAGTTATTGATTATGAAGACAGCTGTCATTGGTTTTCTGATAGTAAACGGTGTGGCTAATTCTAAAGATAGAGATTTTGAGATAGATCATATGACAGACGCTTGTTAAACAATTTTGAGAAGGATTCGGTCATAGATTTTTCAATGTTAGAAAAGGTTGACTTCCATATCAGTAAGACGCTAATATGTCAGATAGACTAAGACATGGTGATGTCTTACTTAGAGATAATAGTAGAATAGAATGCCTGCTTATGTAATTTTCACTGCATAAAAACTGAGCAGATTTGTTAGCTAAGGAGGAAGGATAACATTAGGAAGGAATTAATCAGGATAGGATGATTCCAGCAAGAATGGACGAACAACAGATTGTCATCTTGGAAAAGCACATGCTATGTTTGATGTGAAATACCATATATCTGTTATATGTAAGTAATATTCAAGAAAATAAAGGTTTTTTTTATGTGTTTATATGTTTTTTACACCTCTTCTCTCTCCTCCCTCATCTCCCTCCCTCTCCTCCCTACCCCTATCCCTCCCTCTCTCCTCTTTCCCTTCCTCATTCTCCCCCTTTTTGTAACACCTGTATCTCCATATCTGTCACCAGGCTATGTGCATTATAATGTCACATGCCAGATACATATCCTACCAGTTACAATACCCACTGGCTGACTTGCTCGTCAGAGAAATTTTAATCACTTGTAACGGATTTTCTGGCCTGGCCTGACCCACTCAATCTCACATTGGCCCCTGTGGTCTAACCAGTCCCCATTAAATGGTTGTGTCTGATGGTGCACCTGTTGGCAACAGGACTCCTGAGTCTCCCGCATGATGTTGTGTGGGGATTGCCAACCCAGACAGGCAGCTGAGGTAGTGTGCGCGAGTCCTACCTATATCCCGTGCAGCGTCTCCACCTCATCAGGATCCCTGCGTCTGCATGGGGATGGTTCTGATGAGGAACTCCTCTGTGGTGCCTTGCTCTGCAGAGTAATTCCAGACTCATACATGAGGGGATCTTTTATCAAGGACATCTTTATTGGCATGGTGGTATGGGCCAGCTGCCCCTCACAGCTAGCAGCTTAGCCGCTCATTCCTCTGCTGCACTCCATTAGAAAGGTTCCTTCTCCTCTAATAGAGTTGCTCTCCACCTCTCCTCTCAAGAGATTCTCAGCTTCTCTGTCTCTCTGCTCGAGGCTGCACAGACTCACAGCTCTTGCATCAGATCACTGCAAACTGTTGCAGACCTCCACGTGACCTTACTGAACAGAGGCAGCAACACAACAGGAACTGAACTCCTAACTTTAGGCAGTGCTGTGCAATATATCAGCTTCCTAGAAAACCCACCTCTTCTCTGGTCACTAACAGGGACACAGACAGGCTGTCACTTCCTTTGCACTATCTTACACACTCACCAGGGTTGAGGGCAAACCTCCATGATGACTACTGGCAATCCTGCATACTACAGGTTTACTTGCAAGCATGAAAGAGATATGTACACCAATTTTATACATGGCTACATTCTCCCCCTGTGGAACCCAACGCCCGGCTGGGATCTAAATTGCGACCTACCTTCAGGTAGCACTGCAAACACAACAACAACACACTTATTACAGTACATAATCTTTCATCATAAACATATAACAGATACATCCTAACGTAGATGATGTCTAACAACCAGGATGACTCTGATGGAGTACCAACTCTGGTACTACCATACCCTCTTAAGGTGGCTACGCACAGCATGGTCCACTGGTTTGAGCAGCAATGCTGTAACACTCTGGTGACATATGGACACCCACAATCAGCCCAAACTCTGGCCTTGATGTAGTGGACTGAGGATCATGCCCATACAATTCCCAGCATCTCTGGAATGAAAGCACCATAGTCTTGATTACGCCACTTTCTTGTCTACACACTATTAGGATCCCAATCCTCTAGAGAACTATCAGCATCCCAATCTCCTATGGAACCTATCAGAATCCCAATTTTCTTCCTGATCCTTCTCCTCTTTCTA